>PUFA01000001.1:19372500-20110000 GCA_003508835.1 Eonycteris spelaea
TAGGTAAACTACATGCTAGGAGACAGATGCTATTGGCGTCAAAGACCACCAATGCCTATGGTTGTCCAGCAACATGTGTAGATGCCTCACTCCCCAGACAGAAGTGCAAAGGACATGGGAACAGCCAAGAGGCATGTGCTATGGATACCAATGCTACACCAACATAGAAAATTCATGTTATCTTTATAAGGTAGCAAGTTCAGAAAAGTCCTGAAGTCGGCATCTAGCCTTTTTTCTAAATCCTGCTAATGGTGAGTAGGATTGCAGAAAATCCTAAAACAGCCACTGTTTTCTTTATATGGGCATTAATGGGCAACATGATGGGTTTAAGAAAACTTTGTTGGAAAATTTCCACTTTGAACAGCAAGGGATTAGGTGTCCATTCCAATTTCTCTCTCACTCCTTCCCTCTCTGAGAGGGGAGTTCACTCTCAAGTTAAAAAGCAAACAGCCACAAAAGCATTTCCAGGTACAAAGCCACTGGGTATGTTCCGGCCTTTAGGTAGAGTCTCACAGGTTTCTAACCACAGCCGGTTTTATGTTCCGTGCATCAATCCACACGCGTGATTGTTACCGTACACCTGTATGTCATTTGGAGGTTCACCCAGCTCAAGCAAATTATATTTTAAAGCTGCACTGATAAAAAAAAAAAAAAAGTTCAGGGAAAGGGATTTCCTAGCTCTCAAATAAAAATGTGCAGTGGAGCGCTTACTAAGTAAACAGAAAACATGGGCAGCTGAGAAATCAATTTAGCTGAACAAACAATGTTCCATGTAATGAACTACTAATTATCCTTTTATGCCATGTCAGTCTGAGTGATTACAGAGCTGTGCAGTTTAATTTGACGTTTGAGCATTGCCTTGCTCCATTAGCTTCATATAAAGCTACAACACATTCAAAAAAGGAGGGGGGTTCTGTATTTATCTGGAACTGAGTAAGCACCTGTATTAATAATAAGAGGAGCATCTCAGAATCTTTTTAAAAATATGTTTTAATATGAGAATAACTAAAGCATGGGGAACCCAAGGGAGTGAGGAGATCAAATTGGATGCCATAGGGTCAGTGGATGACGTACCTTGAAGCGGTGACATGTGCTGGGCTCATCACAGTAACTCAGCTCCAGCTACTGAAAATGCTACCGCATTCACACTAAAGCCTGTCGCATTCTCAAGCCCAGGCTCCGATCAGCGCAGGACTGAGGAGCAAAACCAGAAGAAGATGCGGAGTGGGAGTGGGAAGAGGAAGGCTCATTTTCCAACTGTACTCATTCAATTATACAGATTCTTTTCTTAAACGAACCTATGTTGTAATAAAAATATGGCAGAGAAAGAACATGGGTTAGAGCCCTTCACTTTACCTGCTTTTCACATCCTATCACATAATGTAATGGCTAAGGGAAGAAATGGCAATCTGGGACTTTTGAAAAATTCCATCCCATTCAAAAAATTCACGTTGAGTTCCTGCCATGTGCAAGTGCTAAGTGTTATGGAAGATGAAGAGCACAATAAAGATACAACGCATGCATGTCCTTCAAGGCTGGTCAGCCTTTAATACTTGAGCCATTTTCTATTTCTTCATATTATTGAGCAAGAAAAACTAGCCCTCCTAAAGCAGTGCTCTCGGTTTTGGCTGTACACCGGAAGGACCTGGAGAACTTCAAAGAAAATTGATCTCTGAATCCCATACCCAGAGATTCCAATCTGGTCTGGGGTATCATGATTTTTAAAGCTCCTCAGGTGAACCTAATGGGAAGCCACTTGCAATCCACTGCTATGCTGACTAAAGTTGTATCCTCAAATTATGCCATTTACTCAATCCACAAATATTTACTTGGGAGGCACTTAGGTGGCGTGGGAAAGATATACAGTGTATAAAATGGTCTCCAAGAGAGGGAAGAATCACCCACCTTTTCAGAAACCATTACAGCTAGAATTATTCAGCACATGAAAAAGAATGCTCCCAACCAGTGCCCATCATCCTTCTGAAGTGAGGTTCTCCCATCTCTGTTTAACACATGGGAAAGGAGGCCTGGCAAGATTAAGTGGCTTGAGTGAGGTTTAGTAAAAAAATGGGGATTTAAAAGAATCACAAAATTGTAGAGCCAGAGGAGATCTCAGAGGTGACTTAACTCAAACTCTTCATTTTTGAATTAGGAGATTCCCTGAGTTCCAGAGAAATTGTAACTTGACCAGCCAATGGTCAAATGGTTTTTAAAGCCCTAAGACTGAAACCTAGTTTCCCAATTCCCAGGTCATGGTTTTTATCTGAACAATACACTGCACCTTTAAATGGTCAGCTCTGGTCACTAGACAAGTGAACGCAGGATATTCAGTAAGAAAAAGGGTTCCACACATCACTTGTTTTAGCCTTACATCAGACTGATTATTAAGGAAATAAATCTATTGCTTGGCACTTGATTTGTAAGCTAGTTAAGAAAAGTAAGTAACAGAAAAATACTGTCAATTAAACCTATGATAAAGAGACTTTTCCAGTACCCCAAACCCCAAATCCTTAACCAATTGCATATTAAGGTCTAGTCTTTCTCCATGGCTACATCTAGAATACTTAGATAAATATGTCTTCTATTACTAAACAAGTTTGTGGTTCTTAATCTTGGGTGCACATTCAAATCACCTGATACGCGATTGAAAAGTACCCATCTGGCCACATCCCCAGAAATTCTGATTTAATTGGTCTGAGGTAAGTCTGGGCATCCATATTTTTCGAAGCTCCCCAAGTGATTCTACTGTGCAGTGGGTTGGACTACTGACTCCAGGAGCTGCCCTCAAATATGCTGGACCGCTGATGGTCCTCAGTTGGTCTCCTTCCCCCTTAGCAGATCAGAGCGAGAGGAGGCTCACATACTCTCCTCCATGCTTTCCCTCCTCCAGGCTCTACCCTGCTTCCTCTCTGACCCGCCAACACAGAAGGCAGTTTCTCAAAGCAAGACAGGATCAGGCCTCATTTTAAACCACAGCTTTTTTTTTTTTACATTCTACAAAATACCTAGTCAATATTCCTCAAAATTATGAAGCTCATGGAAAAAAAAAAAAAAAAAACAAGGAAAGACTGGGAAACTGTCTCAGGCATAAGAAAATGTGACAAATAAGTGAAATATAATATCCCAGATTGGATCCTGGAACAAAAAAAGACTAATGAAAAAACTGATAAAATCCAAATGAAATCTAGAATTATATTAAAAGTAACATGCCAATATGGGTTTCTTACTTTTGACAAACATACCACGATACTGTAAGATCATAACATTAGGGAAAACTGAAACTGGGTGAGGGGCATAAGGGAACGCTGTACTATCTTCGTGACTTCTCTGTAAATCTAAAAATATTTCAAAAGAGAAAAAAGTTTATTAAGATAAAAAGTAATTTTTTAGGAGCACTGAATGAGTTTAAGAGATTGCTTACCTCACCTAGTTTTAATCACGACACCATTTACCTTTCCCTTCAAAGCTTTATCCCCTGCTAATATGGCATATGGTCTGTATTTGAGGATTTTGTCCTTAACTGTGTTGTCTTTGAACTAGTCCACAGATGAAGGGGAAAAGACTTGAGTTCTCCCCAGAGGTTAGAAGTTACCACTAACAATTCCATCAGTGCTGTATATTAATCATGCAAGGGAAAAGGGGATTGTAGCATTAGGCCTCAACAAATCTCAACTCGAAAGAACACAGCCTGGCTGCCATGGTCTGATACATGAAGCCGCATGGTTGAGCCAGCATAACAAAGTGTTTCCATTGTGTTGGCAGCACCATTTTCACTGTCATGTTCTTACCACACTCATATGCATATTTTACGAACTCACTGACTGCAATGTGTTCTCTACATCATACATATGTAGTCTCCAAGCACATTAGAAACAGCTGCTGCACAAATCCCTGTTTTCCCAGCCTATAAGCCTAGCTCCCAGTCTGTCTTCCAAGACACTTCCACTTAAGAAAAAATGAATTAACTATTATCAAGTGGTGTTTTGCTACCGGATCCCCAAGATGATCTCCATGAGGGTTCACTGAAGCTGAAAAAAGTCTAACTTCCTCACAGAAAAAGAGAGCCATCTTCACTTCTAGTTAGTCCAAAGAGAAGCCAGCTTATGGTGACTGCTGCAGCTTTGTCACTAAAAATACAAATCCACTTGGTTCTGATCTGAGGTCCACTAGTATCATACCACCTCATCCCACAGGCAAAGAATGCTCTAGGAGCCTCCTAGACAGTGCTTCTGGGAGGTGAAACAAAAAATAGGAAGCTAGGAAGAACAGATGCTGAAGTGAGGCTTAAAAAAATAAAAGAGGACCTTTTATCTAATTGGGTGTGTTCTTCTGTCCCCAAAACAGTATGAGCTACCTCAGCTTTGACCACCCTGCTAGGAAAATGTTTTAAATCAGTCCCCTCCATCGGGCCTCCTTCTGGTTTTCATGTGGCCAGGATAGGATTTCCATTACACTATGTTCCAAGTTGGAACCTAGAGTCTGGGTGGTTCTGTATTTGGCCTGTGCTCAAACTTGTCCTTCCACTCAGCCTCCCACATCCTTGTGTTGCTTCTGTGTTGCTCTCTATTTCTCCACTACATTACAAATCCCCATGGAGGAGAGAATCATGTCTTATTCCTTTTTTTGTCCCTTGCTATGCCTACCACAATGCAAGTGTTCAACAAATGTTGGTGAAATATATTTTGTAGTTCTTTAAGTGGCAAGGCTTCCTATGGAGCTGGTTGATGGCTGTAGTCCCTGGGTCACACCAATGTGAGGGTCACAGCAGTGCTCAGTCAGAACCCGGCTGGGGGACCCTACATTTCTCCTGCCCACCCTGGACAGGGTAAGGGTTGATTCACTGGAGACTGAGGCAGTGCTAACAGCACCTCAGAATTATGTACCAAAGAGCAAATTTTCCCTCAACTTTAAGCCATAGGGAAGTTATGGTTGTAAATTTTATTCGTGATGCAGAATTCATTAGCTGAAAAGCAATGGTAGAAGTAGGCCTCATAAAGGAGACACACAATACAAGGGCATGTCCTGAAGGCCAAGCTCTTTTAGCATGATGATGCACAGGTGACTTGTGAGTAGGGGTGGGCCACATTGTTCACAACTATATGGTCTTACTGACGGCAAAGCACAACGAAACCCAGAGGAAACACAGTCTTTTCTGTGAAGTTGGTGCACCATCTTCCAACCTGAGTGATGGGGAGTAAAGAAAGGTCTCCCTCGTCTACCGCACCCATGCCCTAGCCCAGCATGATAAGTTTTAGTTCTATACTCTAGGGCGTTCCCATAAAGCCATCTCCTTGTGGTCCTTTCCTACAGAGCCAGCCATCCACTCAACCTTTTATCTTCACATCTTTTTTGTTTTTAAAACATTCTGTTTCCTCCCACCAGGGTCTCCTTGGGCTAAGCATCCAGGTAGCTTGTTAGTCAACAGCAATAAGCATTCATGTTCCTAGACTCTGAAGGTGCATAGGTAGAAAGAATAGAAGACCCTTGGTAATTACCTGCTTCAGGAAAGGGTATTTATGAATTAATCACACCCCTCATACTGCCATGATTAACATCTTGCTAGCATATCTCCTTTATGTCATTAAGCTAAAATGATTCAGAGTCCTTCTTTACCTTAAATCTTGCTACTTTCTTGTTTACAAAAACTCCCCTTGTATTTCCTATATATATGTGTGTGTGTGTATATATATGCATCTTGCTTTGATATTAAACTTCCTTTGAGGAAAGAGTCATGTCCCTAATATTTACTTGGTATGTTCTGGGATCCCACAAAAGGGGGTGGGAGGCAAGAAGGAAAAATACCTGAGAAAGTCTGTGCTTTTAGTCCAAGTACATAACTTTGTAGATTTTTTATAAATCCTACATAGGAGGCCTGTAAAAAATCATCTTGGCCATTTTTTGGCAGCCAAAATCCAATAAAGTCTGAATTGTTTTACTCATTATTTTCATGTCTTAAGTTAAAATTCTTCTCTATATAGAAGTGCAGGCATGCATGTATAGTCTTCAGTCAAACTGGAAAATTGCCTTCTCTTCTAATTTGGCCTATTTTTTCTGGCCTTGTATTAAGCAGATATTTTCTGAGATTATGCTACATAACAAAGAACCCCAAAAATCTCAGGGTTTCATAACAACTTTTACACTCACAGATCTGCATGTCTGTTGAAGTTTGCATGATCTCAGCTGGGCTCATCTGGGCCAGTCTAGACTCAAACCAAGTCATTTTCTGGTCTGCTTCCATATGTCTTCATTTTGGGTCCCAAGATGAAGGAGCAACAGCTACTTGAGACATGTTTTTCTCATGACAGAGGTAAGTAGTTCCAAGAGGGCTAGTGGAAACATATCACGCCTCTTTTAAGTCCTGGACTCACTTCTATCTATATTCCAATGGCCCAAGAAAGTCACAAGGCAAAGCCCAAAGACACTGAGAGTAAAGGGGTATGCTCCACCCCAAGCAGTTTGCATGATGAAATAAATAACTGCCGTTCAATGATCTAATCTACCACAAGCTTCTACAGCTTTATTTTTTTTTTCATTATCGCATTTGGCTGAAATGCCTTTAAAATCCACAAACCTACATATTTAAATCTGGCCCATCCTTTAAGTCCCAGTTCAAATGTGACCTCCTCCATCAAATTCTCCCTGGTGTCATGGGGCAGATGTAAGCATTTTTTTTCCAAATGCCATAATCTATATAGCTCCAATAGAGTTTATTACACAAAGAATTGCGTTGCAGTCATTTGTGTATGATAACTCCTCTGAAAGCCTTGGCATCTTAAAAAAAAATAACTATGAACAATTCATTTTTTATTACCAACATCATCCAATGCCTTTAGCATGGCAGACACTCAGTATATGTTGCATAAAGAAATGAATACACATGTATGTGTACATGTGACTGTTCGTGGTGGTGGGTAGCTGTGTAACAGAGAAAATACAATATAATGATTAAGGGTTTCAAACTCTGGCAGCAGACAAACCTTGGTTCAAATCCTGTCTTCCCCTCTGCTTGGCTGTGTGCCCTCTGGGAAGGTACTTAATTAAACTCTCTGTACCTCAGTTTCCTTAGCTACAAAATGGAGACTGTAATAATCCATGTAAAGTGTTGAGTACAAGACAAGCACTCAATAAGTTCTGCTATTTTAGTATTACTATATATACTATAGTAAAACATTATTTCTCTTATTATATACAACATGATAGAAATATTTTTTAAATAAATGCATAATGACAGGGACTAAAAAGGAACATGTGTTAGGGTAGTAAGACTATAAGTAAAACATCCTCTTTTTTATTTCCTTCATGTATAATATGGTTTTATTTATACAATTAAAAAAATTAAACACTTATTTTCCTTGGTGTTTAGCCAACTCTGTGGTGGTGACACCCATATGGACCTACCACTCCACAAAAATGACTTTTTAAACAGATGCTACATTCCAGACCCATTATAAATACTTTTTTCTAATTCTCACAACTACCCTTCAGAGTAAGTAATATTATACCCATTTTACCGATGAGAAAGGTGACATCCTGAGAGGTTAAATTTTTTGTCCAGGGCCCTGTTGTTAGTAAGAGGGAAATATGGGAAACAGATATAAGGCCTGACTCTGAAGTTCAGACTTCCTTCTCCACCCCACATTCCTGTTCGATCTCCATTTCACAAGTAATTAACAGTCTGAAAAACCACCCAGAGGGATACAGACAAGTCTTGGTTTCTAATACCATTTTCCAATGAAAGAAAGCAGGGCTCCTTGGAGAAATAGCTGAATCTAGGACTGTAACAGGAAAATTTACAGAAAGAAAACACATACACACACAATGGTATGGTATGTCTAAGGGACACAAGAGTCCAATGGCAAACTAGAGTAATTTCAGCAACAAAAATAAATATTGGATTATAATCCAAAGTATAAAATAAATGTCCATGAGTCTATACTAAGTAAATGAATGAAGAAATAAACGAAGAGAATATATGAATTTCCCATGCAAAAAAACTGCCAAATAGTTTATGTGGATACCCCACCCTCAAGGAGGTAGCATATAACTCCCCACTCCTTGAGTGCAGGTTTCACATAGTAACATCCTTCCAAAGAGTTTATTATGGAAAAGGGAGAAAAGGGTAACCTTTCATGGAGAAATCTAATAAACACTACCTCAGACAGGTGGTCAAGGTTAACATCAACAGTGATATCATACTGATAATATATACCCTTGATATGACATGATGAGAATAATACTTCACCTCTATAGTCCTCTTCCTACAAACTTATAATCCCATCTAATTCCAGAAAAACATCAAACAAATTCCACTAGTAGGACATTCTACAAAATGCCTGACCAGTATTCCTCAAAACTGTCAAGGTCATCAAAACAAGGGCAGTCTGAGAAATTGTCACAGCCAAAGAACTAAGAAGACCAGACAAATCAATGTAATGTGGTATTCTGGGTAGGATTCTAACACAGAAAGAATATTAGATAAAAACCAAAGAAATCTGAATAAAAAGATGAACTTCAGTTAATAGTAATGTATCAATACTGATTCACAATTTGCAACTAATTGTTGCAAATGTACCATACTAATGTAATCTCTCAAGGGAAATTGGGTGTGGAATATATGAGAACTCTCCATACTCTCTTCACAACTTTTCTATAAATCTAAAAAGTTTATTTTAAAACAGAGCCTGGATGTGAAGACAAGTTCCAACTCTGGGATTATCCCCAGAAGAACTTTAGAAAGTACCAACTAACAAAATGCTTGTACACCATCACAATGAATGCTGACTCACTCAACCAAGTGGATAGTCTATCTGGTCATCCTAAGTGGGCCTATTTGCCAAGTCATAAAGCAATTCATTGCATGGTTATCTGATGAAATATACCAAATCCCCACTATTATATTTTTTCATGGCACACATTGTGAATAACTATTTGAGCAATTACCTGTTCAATGTCCATTGTTCCTATATGCAGGGAGTTCAAAAGAAGGAAGGGACTTCTTTCATCACATATTCCCAGAACTTAGCAGCGTGGCACCTACGAGGTGCTCAGTAATCATTTACTGAATGTGTTCATGTCACCCGCAGTCTAGAGGAACAATGATCAACACAGCTCACCATTATCCATGGCGAATGGCAAGCCTTGGCTTTCTGAAGACAGAGAGGCCACTGGGACAAATGTAGCTTCTCTTTCAGCCTTCCCAGTCTCTCCAAGTCCCCAAATACCATTATTTCTGAGCCTTTCAAACATGATCAGTGAGGAATTTTACCTCTTGTAATCAAATCTAGCCCTAGAAAACACTAAAGTTTCCTAAAATCCAAGGAAATGATAAGACCCACATATTTTCTTTTGTGTGGCCCATCTATTAGCCTAAGAATTGAGCCTATTCCAGGCATCACAAGGAAAACTTAAGACTCCTGAAAACCACAGGAAACATGTAGCCAAAAGCACTATGTGGAAAACTGTAAGCATAAAACAGATTTCCTTAGGGGCGGTTGGTATTAAGTCTCTCTGGTACATCAATCTTCATTATTGTTATTTTATTCTATCAGTGCATTCCAGGTCACAGCAAGTTAGTAATTTTGCCGTATCTTTCACTGGCTGGCTTTATGTAAGTGCTGCTAAGAATAAAATTAAGCAGTGGGAGAAAAACATCAGTTTGGTGTCTAAATTTAGAAAACTTGATGAATAAATCTATTAAATTCATTGTAGGGAAGAGAGAAGAGCAAATCATTCCATATTGGAAATATAAATAAATAGAAAATAAAAGGTGATTGTCTTTCTAATTTAGAACAACAGATTTAAATGGAAAGCCCCCCACCCTCTTTTATTTATAAATGAGTATATTGGTTAATTGTATATTTCCATTCATATAACCTTCGACTTGAATTTTTTAAAAGACACAATGGAAAGTAAAAAAAACATGCAGAAAACAGTTACATAAATCCCGGATTCAGTATTTATTGGGAAGGAGTAGAACCTTTATGAGATCCTACTGATGTGATATAAATCATCATCTTCTGAAGATCATGGAAAGCAGGTGCCCCAACACTACACTGCAGACATCTGGCAGGCTTTTATCCTCACACTCCACCCTCCCGCTCAACATCTGGCAGCCCCTTCATCCCTGCACCCCACCCCATCCCCAACTGCCTCCCAACATCTGCCACACACTTCTCTTAACCTCAGAAGCAAATCCAGTCAAAAGCTCAAAGTACAATGTTCCAAGGGTGGTGACCTGGAGTCACATGCTGGGTGGGGGTGGAACAGGGTTTGTTTTTATTTTTTTCCTAAACTTTAAATGAATACAGAATTTACTTAGAAGTATGCTTTCATGTCTCACTGGTTCTCACTGAGAAGTCCGTTTAAAATTGAAATCCATAGTTAACATTAACCTCTTTGAAAGTTTTATATCACCTCGGGAATTGGAAGATACAATCAAAAATATTATGGGGGAAAAAATTTTATGCTGATGACATGTGCCTTGTGAGCAAGGAGGATTATTTCTGACAAGGAAAAAAATGGACAAAACACCTATGTCTTGCCTGTGATGGACAGTTATATTTAAAGAAAATGTCTTAAACCTAATCCAAAAATGTTTTGTAACCTATTCAAGGTGCTATCTAAATTCCACATTCGTTTAGAAATTCCCTCTTAGTGCCTCCAATACCTTATGGCACTTACTTGTTTGCAGATCCACCTCACATGTGGTTTCCCTTGGTTCTGAACAGGAGGATAACCTCCTGGGTAGGCTATTCCTGAAACATGGCTCCTCACCCGGAGCAAGTCACCCAACTTAGGTTTCTTACTATCAAACTTTTATTCTGGGCTATATATACCACTCTGACAATTTGCTGTTCACCATTTCATGGTATTTCTCTTAAGGCTACACCTGAATGATTTAACTCCCCAACAATTTCCTCCTTCCCTTTGCTCTCACCCCCACACACTGACAATTCTTCATTCACTCTCTTCTTTAGACCAAATCCCCTATTACTTTCCTCCAAATGAATTATGTTGGCTCTTTCTTTTTCAAGAGGAACATGGAAAAAACCATGTAACCCCAAGTGTGCTGGACGCAAGTGAATTCCTGAGGTGGTCTTGGCGTTTGATGAGATAGATACTCCAAACTTGAAGCCACTCTGGGCTTTGGATGGCTGCCAAACGCCTGGATGTATCACAGAGACTCTCCAGGCCAGAGCCCTATCAAAGCATTTTTATCATTTTATTACACACTTAAATTAAGTAATTACTTCTGGGGTTTATTTAGATTCTGTTGTAGTGTACAATTTCTTGCTTGAAAATTGAATAGGTTTAGTGACTGTTCATCAGTTGAAATTCCTTGCACATACGTTTTTCTATTTTGCTCTCTATTAATTTACTTTAGTCCCTAAGAATGCTATAAAACAAAGAGTTTTAACAACACTGTCTCTCTTTTATTTGTTACCTGGAGGGAGGAATCTTTGTACCTATTAAATTCATAGGGACAATAAAACTAAGTTAGGTTGGAAGGAGACTAGAATCATAAATAGCATTTGCATGTCAAAGTTTAGCAGGATAAAGATGATAAATAAAGTCTACAGAGAGTACAAAACAAGCTGAACTAATAGCATAGTATACTAGAAAGAGCATTTGAGTGAGAGAGAGCCTTCTAGTCAAGTTCCCCTATCTAGCTTTGTGATATTAGGCATGTCTCCCTCATCTCTCTGGGCCTTGGTTTCTCATCTAGAAAAATAGAGTTTGTCTACATACATTTATTAACTGTATCATTAAAAAAAAATTCACTCACAAAAAGAGAGAATACTGTAATTAACTCAGCTTCAAAAAATATAATATATCTTGTTTTATGTATATTGCCTTAATTTCCCCCCATTCTTCCTGCTGACATTTTTTTAAATCAAACCCAGATATCATAACATCATTTCATCTGTAAATACTTAAATATTTCTAAGAGTTAAAAACTTTGCCTTAACTAATTGTCATCATTACATCATAACAAAACAACAAAACCAAAAACATAACACACATTTAAACAATACTTTCTGTGATCCCTTCAACTCTAACATTTCAAGGCCCAAAGCCTCTCACAAGCCTCTAAGTCAACTATGGTCACACATTTCTAAAAACTGAAGCTTTAAAATCTGTTCTATAAATGAGAACAGTTTTAGCATTTTTACCTGATAGCTTCACAGATCTCCAATTCTGGGCTTCAAACCAAAGAAAAACTTAGAGAGGATTGAGTAAAGAGCCAACCTAAAGTTTCAGATGTTCAAAGAAAGCAGATTCCTCGTAAAACATTAAATAACTAGAATTATTCTGACCATAAAGGAGACACACCTATAGAGTAAATCAGAAGCAAGAACTGTTCACTCATTCATGCAACTTCTCATTCATTCATGTCAACAGTACTAACTAATTACATGTCTTATGCCAGTGGTCCACAATCTTTTGGCCCCAGGACTGGTGCTCCCATGAGAATCTAATGCCTGATGATCTGAGGTGGAGCTGAAGTGGGGATGCAGCGCCGGGGAGGCTGCAAACACAGATGAAGCTCTCTCGCCTGCTGCCACCTCCTCCTTGCAGCCCAGTTCCTAACTGACTTGGACCAGTACTGGTCTATAGCCCAGGGAACCCTGCCTTGTACCAAGGATGATGGTAAGCAATGGGAATGCAAAATAATATGACACAAAGCATCATCCACAGAAGTGTGGCAATAAGCTAGTTCCCACTTGATTATAGAAAAATAATTGCAGTGGGACTAATATACGCAGTGGAAAGACCAACAAAATATTGAAGTGAGATTTCAGGGCTCTGGAATCTCCTCTTAGAGACAGGAAATTTCATTTTACTTAGGATGGTTTAAAGATGTATAGGATGGAAAATACTTAAGTTATCCTTCTAAGATGTTATAATCCTGACTTGATATTTTAGCAAAAAAAAAAAAAAAGGTAAAAATACAGGGCAAATACTATAAAGATTACTATTACTAAAATTTTTTTCTGTCAGATATTGAGAATTTTTCTATACATAAGGATAAAATCACCCGAAAATTGAGGACTGCTCCTCTAAAATCGAAAATGTAAGATTTAACCTAACTTTACCTCTCAAACAGAGCACAGGTATGTATGGAAACACAACTGGCGATAGAGAGGTTTATTAAAACTCATTTCCATCTTTCCCCATGTTCGCTACTGGACTATCAGACCTATGATCTGATAACTACAAAATTTATAAGTAGCAGGGTCACCACAGTAATTCTGATGTGAGGAGCGTGAAAGCCCAATGACTGAGAAAGACCAACATGAGGTAACTCAGATACTTGCAAAAAGGCAGCCTGGGCCAAATAGTGCTATGAGAAATGTTTGTTCTGATTGATCCCTTCCTCTTCACCTCTACCCTCAACCCATTGGCTATTGAGAATCTCTCTTAATGAGGCTCTGGGCTTCTAAATTTTCATTCTCTCCTGCTCTCGCCCATCCAACCAAGAGAAATGCCCCAATTTACCCATGGTCATCCTTCTCATAAACCAAAATTTTTAAAGATAATGTGGATATAAAAATAACTAAATTTGTTTCATCTCCCAGAATGCACATTTTCATTTTAATGTGGACCTAATGCATCAGGGGTCATTAATGGAGAACAGAGGTGTGTCTAGGGCTGTAGTTACAAAGGGCTTTCAGATACATTATCCAATTTAACCTAATTACCATGGCAGGCCTTGTAAGATATATATCATTGTACAGATTAAGAAACTGAGGTCCAAACAGCTGAGTAGCTATTCCATGATCACCCAACAGACAGAGCCAGAGTTATTTTTGATTTCAGAGCTCATCTCAACATCTGGAAACCTGAGCACTTATAACCTCTCTGGTAGAGCACCGATAGGACCATCTCCTGTTCAACTGCGAAGGAAGCGGCACGCAACCCTTAAGTCTTAACTCCTTGCTACCAGTCCTCTTGATTCCGATCCAAATGCTCTGTTGTGTTGTGGCGATGGTGGTGTCGTCATCATCGCTATTCACTTATTTTGTTTTGTTTCCACATCTCAGCATATTTAGGTCTCTTACCCTAAGTATCGTGGATGTTTGAGTGCTCTGTGGTCCCTGAGAAGCACAGAGGCTTCCAAATGACATCACAAGGCAGCCCGCACACTCAACCGAAACACAGCCAGCTCTTCACACGATGGCTGTCGTAGAAGAGGGTACACTCAACCACAGAAAGGAATGTCTTGGGTCTGGTGCATGAGTGAACACCTTCGCACCCTGGTTGCCTTGGTCAGAGATTCATAAATATTAAAAGTAAATAAAGTCATGTAGATGCCAGACTGAGATAGTACTACTGGATTGGCCAAAGCGAAACTAGAGCAGTCAGACCTTTATAAAGCAGACAGCACTAATATCATCGAGGGTCCACTGAGCTGCTTCTAGCTTTCACTGCACACGGAGCTTAGGAGTAAGGAACCTAGCTAGATTCATGTACATCCAAACTGTGTGATAACACACCCTCTCTACAGGTATCTGTTGTCGAATCCCAGATCTCACTAGCTCTGTGATACTGAATGAGTCATTAACCTCAACTGGCCTCAGTTCATTCACCTGTAAAATGGGGGCACTAAGAAGAAAAGGACTAGACGAATGAAAAATTCATTTTTCACACTGCCAACGATACTGTACTATTGTTCTCTCCTGGAAGAACATAACTTTGCACAGAGACCAAATGGTACATGTACTGTAGTCAGTCAATCTGGGTTCAAATCCTAGTTCTGCCAACTTGCTAGGTATGTGTATTCAAACAACTTAACTTTTCTAAGGCTCAGTTCTGTTATCTAAAACAAAATAATAATTACTAGAAGGCCAAATGAAATAACACATGTAAACTGTGAGCAGAGTGCTTGCAAACAGTAATGCCACTAAGTGTTAGTATCAGTGCATGTTTCTCCTTCTTACTGATCTGAGTCCACCAATTCATGTGCAATCAAGAATGGAAACGATTCTTCCCCCTTTAAGCTTCTGGTTTCTGTGTAAACCTGGAAAAATGGTTTCCGCATTCACAAATTCAAACAGTCTGATTAAAAACTTTCTCTGCCTCATTGTGGAACCTCAGTGCTGTGATGCTGCATTCAATAGCTCTGAGCTGGTTGACTGGGCACCCACTATGTGCAAACACATTGAGGGAAGGAATTGTTTGAAAAGATCACTGAAGCAAAACCTATATAAAGAAATATACTTCTAATTACTTATTTTTGATGCTATTATTTTATATTATCAGATCTTAGACACAGCTATTAAAATTATCCAGCAGACCAGTGTATGTTTATGTTATCATAACCACATATTGTATACACGATGCTGTGCAAGTCACTGAGGCAGACTCCAGATTATCTAACCCCCAATGCCTGGAACTTGTAGGAAAGATGCTGCATACACAAGCACCTACCAAGCAAATCAGGATGCAAGAATCATAAAAGGGGTATGATGGACAAAATGAAAAACTACCTCTGCCAAGGCAAAGGAGAATCAAGGAAACCTTCTTGAAGAAGGCGGTATTTAAAACTGGTTCTTTAGGGGTGCACAGGATTCAAATGGTAAGAATGCTTTTAGCGGGGAGCATCCTGAGAGCATCTAGGAAGAGTGACAGGCCTCATCGAAGAGTGGTGAGTGAAATCTGGAATCCCGTTTTGTCAGTGTGTGAGATATAGGAGAGGTGTGAGCATGAAGACTGAGAAAGGCACGACTATATGGCGGAAGGCCTTGCCCCTCCTGAGTTTCAGCATTATTCAGTAAACAAAGGCAAACCACGGAAAATTTGAAGAGCAAGGATGCTTTAGAAATATCAATTGTCAACAAAAAAGAAACTTTCTTCTAAAAGCTAAAACAGATCAGTGAGGGCAATAGTGCACAAATGTAACATGTAAGCTCAAATCTTCCTCTGGGAAGCAGCCACACTGTTTTATTTTCACTCGTAGATAGCACACAAGCACCTACTAGAGTTTGGTAAAGACCTGCAGGCATTTTTGATGAGAACATCACCAGCCAAGCACCATGATCTGTTTCTCATTTTCCCTGAGAAAAAGCACTACAATTCATGTTTCTCAAAACAATCTGTTATCCTCACATCCCTAGAAAGTACTACAGCCATCATTAATAGCATATGAACTCTCCAAACGAAAGCGTAATGTTAAAGCCGGCAGCCTTTATGTCAAGGTAGAACTGAAGGTGCAAGGCACATGTCATAAAATGAAATAAACTCACAAAGCCTATCCCTCTCTAGAGTCCTGGATTTAAATTCAGGTTGCATCCTAAATGAAATGGCTTGGTAGCCTCCACCTAGCACCTGGGAACATTTGTTGATTACAATTACAGGACGTGATTTGACATACTCAGTGTAATTAGTATTCACTCCTTAGGAGAATGCCCCACAGTGAGAATTCAAATGTACTGAAGCCAGTCCTGAATTTCTCTCTCTGTCTCCCTTCTCTCTCCCATTACTTCCTCAGAGGACCATGCACGCTGGAGATGAGTGAGCAATTCCAGATGTCATGGGCTCTACACCCAAACAAGGAATAAAACGCATGTTTGGGCCATGACTGTTCTGTGTAGCTAGCAGAGGCTGCTGCTCTCTCTGCTGCTCCCCAAACCTCTTTACACAACTGCTAATTACACAGCATTGGTTTCACATAAAGAATTTTCTGGAAGGAGCCCTATTTCAGAGAGAGGTACTGAACATTTAACAGTGCTTTGCTAACAATCATTAAAGTTATTACCGTTACTTAAATAAAGCAGGGCATAAAACACAGAGAAGATGTGGCAACTATTGCTCACAACATATGAAAACGTCCTCTGTTCCCAAGCGCAAGAGAGTTTGCCTGTTCATTTTAAATCGGCTTAATTCCTGTTTTAGGAGGCCTTGTGACAGTCTTCCAAAAGATAGCTGCCAAAACTGTGACTATATTTAGTTGTTTATTACACACCAACTCAAGGTGGTGCGTGCTAGTAGACACACAGAAGAGCAAAGAAAATTAGAGCTCATTAGTAAAGGAGGCCAGGAAAGCTTTAGGAAAATGGTGAACTGGGAAATATTTGTTAGGGGATTTTGGTTGTGTTACTTCTGAGGACAGAAAAAAAAAAAAACTGAGCTATAAACAAGCAGCATAAACAGGCGTAACGAGCAGCATAAACAAGTTAATTCTGAAGTTATAATGGACGATGAAGAGGTGATGATAAATAGAAAAGACAGACCTCAAACTCTAAGGCTAATGGATGAAATCTTTGACATTTTGATCCTTTGGATTGATATGGTTGACACTCTTCCCTGGCTTACAGCCTGGAAATGCAAGGGCAGAAATTTATTTTGAATTTTTTTCTATCCAAAAGTTACATGTGCCATTTTGGCATCATCACACAAGTTTCAATTGGGTGTATCCAGATAAATCACTTCCTGTGAGTATGTAGCAATACAGTAATGCAGAAATGGGATCACAACTGACCTAGAAGACAAGGGTGGGGTAGGTTGGGGGAGGGGCGGTGCGGTGGTCTGCAAACTACACATCCAAATGAACACACTGCATTTGGTTTCTCCTCAGCAGCGACTAATTTTTATTAGATTGGAAGGTTCTACTTAAGCTTAGCCTAGAAATTGCTTCAACTGCTTACTAATGGCCTGTGCCCTCATTAGTTATCATCGAAGAGAAGGAAACATATACATTTAAGAGCAGCTACTCAACCCTAAATTCAAAGCCACAACATTTATTTTATCTTTTGATTTGGTGAAGGCTTGAAGGGGGTGGGCAATCCATATTTTCCTTCATTTCTTGGATAGAAGTAGAAACTAATTGCATGTTGCTCTTAAAATGATTTAAAAAAATAGATTGAAACTAGCCCAAAAAGTCACATAGCTGTGACAACTGGTCCCTAATTGCACCTCAAAGATTGGTCACTGGCAGTTCATATATACTCCCTTCCCCAATACATACACCGTTCCCCTCATTCACAATACCCCAAACAAAACATGCAACTTTGACTTAACATTTGTGGAAAGATCTAAATGGAGTAGCATAGATGAGTAAACAGTGTCACCTAGTGGACAGAAGAAGAAAATTTGTGAATTGGCATAAATGGAAATTTGAGCCAGCTGTCAGCTTCCTCGCATTTTCCCTTCACTCTGGCCCTCTACTATCCCCCAGGAGCAAATAAAAAAGTTCCCTCTAGGAGACACCAAAACACAACGACAAACAAATAAACCAAAACCCTTATAGTTTTTCCTCTCTAGTTCTCCAGTTCCCTAATGAAGGTACTATTCAAATAAAAAATAACATTTGAGCACTTTGTACGAGCCAATATTTTTGCAGAGTGCTATACCTGGGTTATCTCACTTCGACATCCAAACAATCCAATCATTTATTAGGGAGTTTGGGTAATTTTTCTAAATTTGTAGAGCCTAACTTAACAGCCAATGCAGTAACACCCAATATTAGCACCCCACACACACAGCCCAAGGGCAAATAAAGAGATCTTGGGAAATGTGTAATAATTAGATACATGTTAAGCATTTACTGTGCTCTTGTGACTATTTAGGCAACACAAAAATGAACTGCCATGGAGCCTACCCTCCAAGAATTTAGTCTTAAAACCTAAATTTGTAGAGTACTATCTTCACAACCCTCTAAGGTAATTATGTCCCTTACTTTAGAAATGAGGTTCTACTATTCATCCAAGGTCACACAAATAAGAAGTGACAGATTTAGACTTAAACGCAAGTTCATCATTGCACCTCATGCTGCCTCTTTCCCAAATGCAGCTACTAGAGATCCCTGCCTTTATGACAAGGGATGGAGGATGAGAGTGGCAGAGAGCTGACTCAAGACAGTCATCACAGGAAAAGGGTAGAATGTCCTTTCCCTCCACCACTTCCGAACCACCCCTGCCCTGGAGGTAAAATCTCTCAATAGATTAGATGAAACAAACTGTTTACATTCTGTGCGTCTCAAAAATGAAAAAACTATAGGAGAACTTTCATAGCCTAAAAAAAAAAAAAAATCACAAAAAACCACAGCTAATATCATACCTAATGATGAGAAACAGGGTACTTTCTCCCTAAGACTGGTAATAAGACAAACATCTTTTTTCATCACTCCTACTTGAAGTTCAAGTGTAATAAGACAAGAAAAATAAATAAAAGGTATACTGGTTAGAAAGAAGCAAATAAAACTGTTTTTATTTGCAGATGACAGACTTGTTAGTGTAGAGAACTCCAAATAATCTACCAAAAAAAACCCTCTTGGAACTAATAAGTGATTATAGTAAGCGTGCAGGAAATAAGACATACAAAAGGCAATGCTTCCCCCCACATCAGCAATGAACAACTTGAAAATAAAATTATCAAACAATACCTTTACAATATTTCCAAGAATAAGAAAAATTACAACTACTTAGGAGTAAATTTAACAAAATGCCTATAGGATCTACATGTGAAAAATTATCCTCACTAGGGAGGAAAAAACCTTCTGCTACATAAAAACAGGTTAACAGAATCAAGGATAAAGTAGATTCTTTATCTCTGTAAAGACTGAGCAATTCTGCCAGAGGTAAGACTCTGGATTTCAAAGTCTCAGGATTAGTAGCCCATCAGAAGTTGTCTGGTTCCCCTCTTCCTTTTATGCTCTTCTTATAGAATAAAGGAACCATAATCAAGTGTGGCACGCTCAGAGTCGCTAACTCATGTAGAAAAGCTAAGGAAAGAACTAAGAGGGGAAAAAAGTAAGGTTTTTAAATAAAAAGCCTACTATTATTAGATGGCAAAAAGGAGCAAGTATAGTGTTTCCTTTGGCTCCAAAGAGTTAAGATTCTAGAGCTAAAATCCTATATGGATCTTTTTAAATTAAAGAGGTCATTTTAACTTGTTAATGGAGCTGAGAGATACAGCTTCGTTTCTCACTTACCTTCCAAATATGCCACAAAGAAAATTCATTTAATCCCCAAACAACCCTATGAGAAAGGTGCTGTTATTAATCCCATCTAACACAGCAAAATATAAACAAACAAATGATTTTTTTTAACATAGTAAAGGTTTATTTGTTTAAGTTTCACTTTGGGTTTCACAACCAATAACGTGTCAACTATAATATCTTATAATAATCTTAATCTTTCACAAGATTTTAAGAAGCCATTTTTTGTGCAAAGTGAGTTGTATTGGTGTTGTGCGACACTTGTGTTGTAGCAGACAGGCAGGCAGGATGATTCAGCTGAGGGGCATCTTTGTAAATCTAGTGATGTGCTGGTCAGTGTTTAAAATCAGCTCTTCATTTAAATAAATGGGACAACGGAGGAGAAAAGAAGCAACCAAGAAAACCCTGACTTGCAGCGTTTGCCAATTTCTATGAATAAAAATACTCACCATCGCCGGTTACAAGGTTCACAGCGCTCCTGAAGATTTAACAACGAGCTTTGCAACCAGCCAGTGGGAGCCAGCTCTAGCACCCAGCACAGGTTAGTAGGTACTCAAGAAATATTTGTTGAATGAATGAATGAGTCGATTAATGAGATGCAATCAAGTAAATTAAATTAGATAGACGTGAGTATACTCTCCGCCTCTGGTTGTAACGTAACTGGGACCTTGCTGCTTCAACATCATGGTTTCTATTTATCATGATGGCTGTGATTTGTACAGCAGTTTTTTTGAGAAAGGGGAGTGTTATCTTAACATTGCGCCTTGTTAAGCATAACGGAAGTACTAAGAGTTATATGACTCCTGAGTGTATGTTTTCAGAAGCAGTAAAAAAACATTAAATTTGGTTTTGTCCTATTTAGTCGAAGAGAGTATACTTATAATTTTTAAATGTTATTATTTAAATTCCTATAAAAAATTAACAGTTATATAAATCTGAAACTTTAGCCTCTAACCTCTTGAAATAATAACTGAGACAATTATTTTGATAACCAAATATTCTTAGGAAGACAATTTTTTTATTAGAACAAAACAGATGGGACTAATTCTCTATGCCACCATGTAGTTTCTTTCTGCTCCTGGAAACGATTTTCTTATAGCACACATTGGACAGAATGTGAGAGGAGAACTGGACATTAATTCATTGATAAATAATGAACTAATTGCAATTTGTCTAATACTGATTGTGTGCATAAACTTCAGAACCTGTAAGACATGGATGCAGATATTGTATAACACCATTGAACTTCTGAACAGCAAAGGAGGAAGAGTAGTAGGGCCCTGGCATAGTCCAAACTGAGTGTTTAAGCAGATAGGCTGGTGGTTCCCAACCTAGGGTTGCCAGATGAAATACATAATTCCCAATTAAATTTAAATTTTAAATAAATAATTAATTATTACTTGCTGTAAGTAAAGCTCCCAATATTGTACCAAAAAAAAAAAAAAAAAAAGAAAAGAATGACTCACTGTTTACTTGAAATTCAAGTTTAATGGGAAATTTGTATTTTTGTTTGCTAAATCTAGCAACCTTACCCCAAGGACATATTTGCTCAAAAGGTCTTAAAAAGGAAACCTAAAATTTCAAATAGTCAATATTTTAAAAAGTACAGAAAAATTTGAGAGAACTATTTTATAACCTCAAGTGTTGAAAACCTTTCTCATTGTCACAAAGATTAGTAAAATCCACTCTATAAGAATCAAAACAATTTTTCTGGGGGAAAGAAAATAAGTCAAGTAAAAGCCAAATGACAACTAGGCAAAAATACTTGCAATGTAAAACATAATGGGCTAATCTCCCACATATATAAAGAGTATCTACAAATCCGTTAAAGAAAGATCATTTATCCAATTAAAAAGTTCACAAAGAGATGAACAGGGCATTCACAAAAGAGAAAACGGATATGGTTCTTAAGGAGGAAAAATAGATGTCAACTTCACTCACGGTAATAAAAATGTAAATTAAAACTAGACAGAGTTGAAGGTATTTTCCTCCACCTGACAGATTGGCAAAATTCCAAAGTTTAAGAATAAACTATGTTGGGAAGACTTAAAAAGATCACTTTTAAATATTGCTGGTGAAAATACCAATTGGTAGAATTCTTACAGAGGGCTATCTGACAGTGTCTACCAAAGCTTCAAATTTATATCCTATTGACCAGCAATTTCTAGGAATTTTTGCTACAGATATGCGACTACAAGACAAATTAAGTACAGGAACATTAACTGCAGCACTGTTGTAATGGAAAAAAATTTGGCAACCTAAACATCATCAAGTAACTGATGAAATAAATTGTAGCACATCCACATGTGGACTACTATGCAACCATAAAAAGAATTAAACTATTAATGCACGATATGGAAAAATCTCTAAATTGTACTTATTAAAAGTAAAATATGTATTTTACTATTTTGGAAAAATAAACGAAAGGACTATATATGTGTATATATATTTGCATTGGCTTCTATTTGCATTAAAATATATCCCTGTATCATTAACTTGTACACTTGAAGCCTATTTGATTTTATTAACCAATGTCACCCCAATAATTTTAATACAAATGTATTCCTGATAGGATAATAAGAAATCAATAATAGTGGTTACCTATCAGAGGGATAGAAATGGTTGCATAAAGGGCAGGGAAGGAAAGGAGTTTTTTAATGAATAGTTTTTATATTTAAAACATATCAACATATTACCAATTCAAAAAATTAAATAAAAATTAAAAATTAAAGATATTATGATTATCCTGATACTGTCATCCAAAAATAACAGACCTAGAATAGTATGTTATATTTACTATGAGGTCTGGCCATGGGGTGGTCATTTAGACCATTATCTCTTCATTTTCAACCATTTATTAAGCACTTACTGTATACTAAGCCTTATGCTGAGTGCTTACAGGACAGATGTAAATAGTATAAGCATGGTTCCCACACTCTCTGAGGTTAAAGTCTGTTTGGAAAAAATGCTAATAGCTAATCTTTATAGAGTGTTTATTTACGTAACTACTGTGCTATATTTACGTAATTTATCTCATTTAATTCTCAGAATAACTTTAAGAAGAACCATTATTTGAATTGGAACTTAAGAAACAAGAAGACCTTCCATAAGCAAAGAATGAGAAAAATTAACCCTACAAATTGAAGAAACAGCATGAGCAAAGAAAGACAAGACGGTAGATAGCAGGCAAATTTGTGTGACTGTCTCACCAGATTCATGCAGAGACAAAGGGCTAAAAAGTTCACTTGGAACCTTAACCTCCAGGCTAAGGGGGTTGGGAAATTTATTCTAATTAAATAGACACAGATGGTCCAATACTTCTTCCTGGTTTCATTTGGGCTACTTGAGACTGTGGACTAAACCTTTAGTGTAAGAACAGGGCAGAGGTCCTAGAATTCAGCTCAAGAAAACCTAGGCTGGCTCTCCCCGATATCTTAAGATGAACACATCAAGTGACAACTCCAATCAACAAGCACCTACTAAGTGCCAGGCATTCAGCCAAGTTTTAGAAATGCAAAAATAAACAAGTGAAACACATTCCTTGTGCATGAAAATTTATAGTTTAGTGGGAAGAGAGACTGTTAACTGAGCGATTACAGTTTAGTGATATCAGTATTTTGGTCTGGGAAGCATGGAGCACTGTAGGCACAGTGAGCAGAAGCACATTACTTAGTATATTGGAGCCTGGGACCAGTCCCAAAACCCAAGGAAATGCCTCTGAGACTGAGAGCACAGGTGTAATTTAGCCAAGTAAAGTAGGGAAAAAATAAAGAAGGGATGGCATGTGCAAAGACATGGAGATATGATGAAATACGGCTTGGAGAACTGGGAGAAATCCAGTGTGGTTCAAGTGCAAAGGAGGAAGAGTTGGTTTTACTCCCTTTGGACACCTGTGTTCCTTTCTCTTTCTCTGTGACCCACTCGTCTCTCCCTCATAGTCTTAGGAGATACGTGGAGAAATGGAAGGTAAGAAGGAATTAGAAAAAGGCAAAAATTAAGTGGAGAAAGAAGTAAGGAGGAGAGAAGTAGGTAAGAGTAAATGAGTGAGGAGAGAAGAATGGAGAGGAAAGAAGGGAAATGAGGGTGGGGACAGGAAAAGAGGAAACATGACTGCAAATATTCCTAAACTCTAGGGCACTGGTAAAGATTGAAATACTCTGGAACAGCAAAACCCAAAACCAGTTTTGAGAGAATTCTTTAAAAAGGATCAGAAGAAAGAAAACAGCCTTTGAGCATCTGCAGTATTCACTAAGCATTTTCAAACACGGTATCTCACTTAATCCTCACAAAAGCCCTACCAGACATATACTATTGTGTTACTTGCAAAAAAAAAACAAGGTTTTGGAAGACTGAGCTGTCCAATTTTACATGGCTGGTGACTGATGAAGCTGACATTCATACCTGGGTCTACTTGAAAATCTCTGTCATTCAAGACAAGAGATCATGAACATTGAAAGGGGACATGCCAAGCAACTCACACCTTTCTTATCATTTCTTTCAAGGCTTTGTTTGAACCTGAGAAAGGAGTCATCTGCATTTTAACATAACTCTTGGAATCATACATTATTAATATTTTTAAAATCTTTCATCTACTCCTGGCTGTACATATTATCCATGATAATAAAATCATGGGAAAAAGAAAAACACAGATACGTAAATTCTAACACTAATCCACAACCTCAAGTTCACCAACAGTTTCCCAATAATTTCAATTTACATAGAGACAAACGCACACACACACACACACAAACACACACACATACACAGGCTGTAGAAAAGAAAAGAAGCATAGCCAAATGCTAAGAAATGCAGAATTAAGTTAGCCATTATTTCATTTCATCTTCCTATGACATACAAAATCCAAAGCACAAGGAAAGAGAAGATATTCGAGCTATAATTGATCAGCTAATTATATAATCATCCTACTCCATTTTCTCCTTCCATGGATATCTGTTCTTACCTATTTGGTCTGTATCCTTCCAGACCTTTTCCTATGCATGTATATGCAAATATGATTACACATGCATGTACATATACACACAAATAGAAAATACATAGTGTATGTATATATGTATTTGATAATACATACACACACACATATATATCATATATATAGGTTTTTTAAACAATATAATCATATATATACAAACTATTCAGTTCCCTGCATATTAAATATAAAAATATATCCTAGATTTCCATGATTCCTTTTAACTTGATGAATGATACTCTATAGCATGGATACACCATAATTTATTTACCACCTTCCCTGTTAAATGGAGTTACAATGACTTCTGTTTTTATAATCACAAATAATATGGCATTAAGCATCCTTACAATTATACCCTGGCACACTTACATATTTCTGTAAGTTAGCTTTCTGGAACTGAAATTACTGGATCAAAGCATTTGTACTTTTTTTCATTTTGTTAGATACCATCAAGTTACCTCCAAAAAACCTAAACTTTTTACTTCTTTTGCCAGGACTTATGAGATCTAAAATTTTGGTGAAACCACCACCATATGTGTTGAGTGTCGTGTTGTTACAAAAATCATTTGTTTCATAACTAGTTTTATAAAAGGGCCTTCATTTTTTCCAGAGCAGGTTGAGTTTTATTTTAAGGAAATGAAAAGCTAAGAAATTTTGAAACAGGTTAGAGACTACAGTTTCAGATTTATTCTGTACTTCAGAATCTCAGTACAGGTAGCAGAAATGGAGAGATGGGCTGGGGGCATAAGCAGATCCCCAAAGCCAGGTAAAGCCTGGGGTTGCAAGATCAGAAAGGCAATTCTAGCAGCAGCAATCAGGCAGAGCCAGCAGTACGAACTGAGAGCTTAACTCCTAAGAGGAAACAGCAAGTAAGGTTAGTAAAGGCCCACACCAGTTCATTATCATTCCTTCAAATATTTATTAAGCAACTACTACTAAGTGCCTGGCACTGCACCAGGCTTGAAAAATATAAAGAAAAATAGAATACTTCTCCCTAAAGTTGCAGTTGCTCACAATCTAATGAAAAACACTGTCTTGTCTTCTGGAACTCTTAAGTGCTCCCAGGTTTCAGGTTTTGTTCTGAGCCCCCAACCCCTACCCCTAGTTCCCTTTCTTCTCTCCATATTGTGCAACAATTTACAGTCCTTGTGTGATGATGGGGTGATAGCCAGGGTGGCAGAGGAGGTATGGTGAAATGTAACATTCATTTTAGCCCATCCAAGGTTTCCGGCAAGGACCATGGAAAGTCATCTCCCTTTGCTTCTTCCCCAGCCATGAGTCTGTCTTACTTTATTTGGTTTATTTAACATATTCAACATTTAAATGTTTTTGCTGTCCTGCATGGCTTAGGACAGCCAATTTGGGATTGTCATTCACACTGAGATTTAGGGAACATAAGAGAGTAAGTTCCATGTTTGTACCCATGGAGACATGGCTAAGGGGTGGTTCACCCATTGCAGGTAGCAGGTAATCTAAAGAGGTCTTGGGGAGGACCTTACAAGGTGACACCTCAGGCTTGTCAGAACACCTCCCTGCCCTTGCATCGTCAATTTACAAAAGAGGGGGAAATCATATTTTCTTAGATAATTACACTGAACTGACAGAACGACTAATCCATATACTCAAAACTTCACTTGTGTTCTAAGGGTAACATCAGTCTCTGCTCAAAATCAGAGTTCAAGGCAGGGTAGGATCACAGCCCAGGGTTAAAGTGCTTGGTGTACTCCTTCCATAGCCTACCCTGAGGTGCTTCAGAAAGAGTACAGAGCTCTCAATTAGAAAATCTAGATTCTCTTCTTTGCTCTAATACTAAATGTGTGGTTTTAGAGACTCAGCATCTTCGTACCTAAAATAGTGAGACAATCAACATCCTCCGGGGTCTCAAAGAGGTGCCATAATGACCAAATAAGACACTGCATGAGAAAATGCTCATAGCTGCAAGGTGCAATAGCTATATGGGATGATGATGAGGAGGAGGAGGAGGGGAGGAGTTGGGGGGGATATGGCTAAAGTTCACCGACTGGATAAGGTTGGTCAGCAAATAAAATAATTTTGTCAGCGTAAGTACATTAACTCTCAACTTTAAAGCTGATTTCATTTATTGTTCTAAGTGCCAACTTTAGCTTTAGAAACTAAAGAGTAACCCAAACAGAGGGTATCACTTTCTTCAGTTCAGAAAGCAACATTCTTAGGAGCTAGCAGTTACAAACTAGGTCACTGGGCCCAGTAGATGTTCCCATGGATATGCAATAAAATTACGAAAGCTTCAAGTGGGAGAATCCTGAAGCCACACAGGTTGCTTAATCTTTGAGCTGAATAACTTCAATCCCCAGGAGCAGCAGGAAGAAAACAATTGCATATGCTTGCTAGTGACCCAGCTGTCCAGGTATGAGTTAAAGGGAAGGTCCACTGTGTTGGGAAGCGGACTGGGCTGACTGGAGAGACACTAAAGAACGATCCTCCTCTGATGAACTCTCATTGCGGACCACAGCAGTCTTTTTTTTTTCTTTTTGTTAATTGAAAAAGCTAAATTCCTTCTGTCTCAATCCTGTGATCTCTGCAGTGGGCCCTAAAAAAACCACAAGTAAAACCCGGAGGCCTCCTTAAGCTAAGATTTTTAAAACCGGCTTGCTTTCCAAAACCAATGAGGGAAGTAGAAAGGGTGTGAGGAAGACAGGGCTGTGAGTGGATGCGGACAGAGATACAATTCCCTTGTATAATATTATTGCATAATGGATATTTTTGCAAAACCAGAGATTATGTAAGACATAAAAGTAATGATTCCAAATCAAACCACTTTGTTTGTCAAAGTTACTAAAATAGTTGTTTAAAACACACCCGCGCGTGAACGCACGCACACATACTGTTTTCTAAAGCATGATATTTTCTGCCTGAGCCCTTTCTTCTCACTTGGCAGCACTGTTGTGTACATGATCTCTACAGGAATGCAGAAAAACCACCTGAGGGAGAAAATTACTAATCACTAAAAATTACTAATCACTCTCTCACACTAAACAAATCCCACTGGGAGGTTTTTAGTTACACATTGGGATATGGGTTCTTTTTTTTTTTTTTCTTCCTCTCTCAGTTAATGATACAAAGGCATACAAAATTTAAAAAAAAAAAAAAAAGGAAGCATGTCACATCTTAATATGCATTAGTGGGGATATTTTTACATGATAGCATCTAGGTCTCAGTCCAAAATAAAAGCAAAGTAGACTGAAAGTCTCTAATGCCCACCACTGGGTCTCTCGGAAAGAAAAGAGGTTGGAGGGAAAACCGTACTTCCCACAGCACTGAATGCAGGGCCTATCTCCCCCGCCGGTGGCCCCTATCGTTTACCCCAATACTCAGCAGCCTTATTTTCACATGATATTCAATTCACAAGCTCATCGGGTGCCTGTCATATATCATTTCATTAAATAGATTAGTGTGTTATTTATGGCGGTCCTCAGCAATTTATATCATATCTTTATACTGTTTATCTCCTACTCGTTTATCTTTTACTGTTCCTTTAGTCCACTGTGAAAGCCTAAGCCCGTGTACCTACTTGGCTGATCAGGAGTTGAGTGTATCCAATTCAATGGTCATATTACAAATGAGAGAAATTAGTAGAAGCAGTAAAATTCAGAGTTTCTTTCATTCAAGTGCCCCCTGGGTTCTTTTTTCCTCTTTATGACTATGGTTTTGGCTGACTATAAAACATAACACCATTCACCATAAAAAAGTTTAAGTAGGTCAAAGACCTATATATATATATAAATACATTCTTTATGTACCATAAATATAATTATAAAGATATCCATCTAAGTGGAATAATATTAAACATATAGTTCTATAATTCACTTTTCACTTAGCAATATATTCTAGATATCTTTCCATATCAATAAATAGAGACTTACATCCTACTTTTGAATAGCCACTGAGTATTTATTCCATTTGGGGTATATCATAATTCATCTAAATAATTTCCTATTAGGGAACATATATTTTGTTCCCATTTTTCACACTTATTAATGAAGCTGAGATGAACGAGATTAAAAATATACCTTTAAATACCTTTCTGATTTTCTTCTGAGAATAAATTTTTAGAAAAGGGATCACTTTATCAAAAGTCATGACCATTTTATTTTATTATTGTTGTTGTTATTATTATTATTATTATTTATGCCTACAGCACTTGATCTTCCTAGGTGGTCTCCCATCCAAGTACTAACTAGGCCCGCCCCTGCTTAGCTTCCGAGATCAGACTTTAGGCTTGTTCAGGGTGGCATGGCCACAGACCATGGACTGTGGCTCCACTGGGGCATGAACCCAGGACCTTCTGCATGAATAGCAGATGTGCTAACCGCCACACTATGGAATCACGCCCAAGTCATGACCATTTTAAATTTTGAAATATATTTACAATATATTTTGCAGAAAAGTTGACCCAACATATCTGTATTCTCAAACACTACATGATCAATATTTTTTTATCTTTGCCAATCTGATAATGAGCAAATATAATATTGTTATTCTTTCAGGTGCATTTCTTTGTTAGTGAAACAATATTTTCAGATGACTACTTCATTAACATTGTAATAAAATCTCATTTTTTAAGATTAAAATTCTTCACATGGTATTTTACAGATTGAAACCATTCCCTTGCTTTTATTGGCTACTAACCATTTATCACAACTTTAAAGAATCATTCCCATTTTATAGATGAAGAAGCTGAATCCAAAAAAAGTTAAGTATATGGCTAAAAGAGAATAAAGAGTTGACAAGCCTCCTAATGTTAACACTGCTTCTGGGGTGGGGGCCGGGGAATGGATGGGAGGTATTCTGTGCTCTAGACAGGAAGTAGAAAGCAGAAATATTAAATGACTCATATTTATTCCCATTCTAATCCAAGCCATATAGGGTCCAATTGTATATACAACAAAAAACAACCTGACAAAGCATCTGAGTTTGCATTGTAAAACTCCAAAATCTAGATCTCTTGTTTTGTCTGCTTCAAAAATGCCACCTAAAATACCAACAGTAACTGTGTTCTATGTTCAGTTCGTCTTTAGTGTGTGGTTTAAAAATCTGAACAGATTACATTCAGTGCTGAAGGAAAAAGCAGCTATTTCACCCCAATGAAAATTAGCTATATCTAGGGGCAATCCACTTCTGACCTATGGCTCTAACCCTGCATAGAGTTAACTGGATGGAGTCTTTCAACTTTTAATATTTTATCATGAGGTCAAGGAAGAGAAGCTACCTGAGAAAGAAAATGTAGAAGAGAGTGTATCTCGGAGAGAAAAAGGGGAAGAAGCAGAAAAGTGGGTGTGCGTACTCATGCACACATGTTAAAATTCTACTTCCCTGTGACCGCCTTTCTAATTACATTTTGGCACTCCAAGTAATTAAGTAACATCTGCTGAACACACTAAGGTGTTTCCTTCCCCCATCCCAGCCCCCACCTCCACATCCACTGGCTTTGTTTTTTACCCTCTTTATTTGGAGGCTCGCTGAGGCCTCTCAGTCACCACCTGTGTAGAAAAACCAGCCTTCCCTCAAGATCAGCCGCTCCGCAACAGTGCACAGGTGGGTCCTGAAGCAATCTGGGCATTCTTGTTTTTCACTTAGGCAGAAAGAAAACAAAGAGGCCGAAGATTAAGTTATACCCAGGTACTAACAGATGAGAGAGAGAACACAGGAGAACCACGTAAGCTAGAACCGTATTTAGATAAATGGTACTGGAGGCTTCCTAGTGATGTAACTGTGATCAAATAAACTTAAAAATAAACTACAGAGACACAGAAATCTGACTTTTATGTGACAGTACCAATTAATTTTAGTTGTTATGGAAATGGTAACTCTATAGTAAATATCATTATGTTATTGGAGGGGAAGAATAGAATTGACATGTATTGAGTACACTTACTGTGTGCCATGTAGTATTTATGCCAAGACGGTAGGTGTTTTTCATGGAAGGCTGAACTTTGTCTCTAGGACAGAAAGTACATGAATCTATAAAAATAAGGCTCTCTGATTTCTTCTACGGTCCTCATCAGTTTGTTGGCAGTTCCTGATGCCTCCGATCTGCTATCCTTCAGTGTGAAAGCATTTCTCTAATTCTGGCTCTGGCTCAGACACGCACACACACATTGTGATAATAAATATGAAAATGCTGCATTCTTAGGAAGGCACTACACAAAGGATCACCAAGGCCTGTCAATATAATGTGTAAATCCAAGGATGTAGTAACTCCAGTATTATGCTGTGTTGAAGGAAGGCAAATTAAAACCCCTAAAGAAAGGATTTTTTCAATGGAGAACAGCAAGCGTCTTTCTCCCTCTTTCTCCCTCCTTCTCTCTCTACCTCTCCCCTCTCTCTCTGGGGCTGACTCCCATGCTGCAATAACATTTCCACAACCTTGGGCAACTGAAACAACAGTTTCTAGCTGCACAGAATTATTCATTCTGTGTTAGCTTCCTCAGGCGTTGGCATGCCGGGACATCAGAAAATCACAGAGAAAAGGCCAGAACAATGAATTTTTCTTACGTCTACAAGAAGAAAAAATATTTCAAGTAAACAATATCAGCCAATATGAATAATTAATAACAATATTTTAGAGAGGCTTCACATTCAAGGTAAACTCATACTTGGTTTTGTTTCTGGGTTTTTATCCCTGAATATGAAGGTGCTAATACCAAAACTGCAAGAGACCTGGTCTAGTAGAAATGTACTCTTGCTACCTGCTTCTGTTTGCTTCTGTTTTCTTACCATGTTTGCTGGCTGCTTCATACAGATTAGACAGCATAGGCAGCCCTAGCTCAAGAGGTAGAAAACTGAGAAGCATAGACACAGGTCTCCGGGACCCTGCTGTCCAGGATGCTTCTGTCAAACTAATGACAAGTGAACTAAACATGGTCCTTCTAAGACCTTAGAGCTGCTGCTGAATTATGACAGGCCATAGAACTGAACAGAAGGTCAGAGTGTGGGGAGTACACAGCATTGTGGTTTGGAGCACTGGTTCTCAGACCACTCGGGTTAAAATTCCAGTTCAGCTACTTACAAACATTGTGTGACCTTAGACATGTTATTTAACCTCTCTAAGTTACCATCTCTTCTATAAAATGAGCACAGGAATAGGATCTTCCTTGTGACTTTGCTGCTATAGTCGAATGGGATGATGCCGTGATGCTGTTAGCTGCATAGAGCCAGTCAATGCTTGATAGACAATAGCTAGCCAGTGTCATCCTCTGGGTGAGGACACAAGACTTGACCAAGGTCTCCCAGCCAGGACTATGACTCAGTTAAGTCTACTTCCCCCATTGCCACCTACAAGCTCTGCCATCACTAGCCAAACTGATTTGGAGAAACAAGTCGGTTTCCATGCAGTACAGCCACACCCAGCTCTATTTGCCCCACCTTTACTTCACCCCAGCCTAGCCCAGCCCTGCCCTGCCCTCCCCAGCCAACCTGGGTAAGTCTCTGTGGGAGACTCTAGATGAGCCAGGCCTGAACACCAGTCTAACTGGATAGTGAGGCCAAGGTCTAAAACCAAAACCTTGACCCACGAGGCCAGGTTGAAAACTGCTGCCATTGCCAGCAAAAGGCAGGGGCTTTCAAACTAGGAGAAAAAAGCAGAAACGAGTAAGTGATTCCCAACCAACTCTTACAAAGCAGCTATGTCTTTGGTTTGTCAAGTTTCTGTTGATAACAACAAGCCCAATAAACAAAATTTTTTTAAAAATTCCACATAAGAGTGGAACAGAGTAAAGGCAAGGCAAGATCTCCAGGCCACCAGCTCTAGGGACCCTGAGACACAGAGGCAGTGGCTGAGAAAATGCAAAAGAGCAAAAAATGTCATGGATTTGAGAATGTCATGTTTGCACCATCAGGCTCACACAGAATTCTGTGTTCAAAGCTGGGCCCCTACAAGAGAAGAGGCAAATACTGGGATGCGTCCAAGAGATGGCCAACAGGCTAGAGGTGAGTCTCAACAGTGAGCGAAGAGAAACAGAGAAAAGATTGTAAGGTGTTTGTCCTGGAAAAGAGACATCTTTAATGTGATAATGTCAGCTTTCTCTGAATTGATGTTTTCCCACCTAAACCAACTTCATCTCTATGGCTCCCAAGGACAGAGCTAGGCTTGACGTGTGGAACTTACAGGCAGGCAAATTTCAGCCCAATAGAAGAAAGGTATCTCCAGCTGACATCCAAAGTTGTGGTGAGAGAGTTGAGTTATTCTGGCAGTTGTCAAGAGATGGTGGAAATCATATAGGCAAGATTCCCGCATTGGGAAAGTGGGGGACGTGGGGCGGGGAGGGAGGGTGAAAGAGATAACCTCTGTCACCTGAGGCTCTTTTCCATTTTGGTACAGCAAAATGCGAAGAGTCCGTGAGCAAATCCAGAGCTACTTTTCTTCAGAATTAATACCAATTTATGTTTCCTATCTCCTCCCACATCTTGATTTTTTTTTCTAAATAAATGGGACATAATTGTTCTCTAACCCTCAGATTCAATAATATTTAGAGACTGATTATTGCTGAAACCACTGAATTACCTCTCATTCTAATATATTGGAAATAGGGAAAATTAGAATAAAGAAATCAAGATTGAAAGATTCAATTATACACATTTTTAATTTCCTGTTTAAGAAACAAAACTAAAAGGAAAATGGAAAATGATGTTTAAAACATATGGGACAAAAAGATAGTGTCTTAATATATAAAGAGTATAAATCAATATGGATGATTTAACATACACACATCGATTAATGGGATATACTGCACAAGCAAAATAATGGATAAAAATCATATGACCATTATAAATAGATGCAGAAGAAGCATTTGACAAGATACAGCATATATTTATGATTAAAACACTTAATAAAATGGGTATAGAAGGAAAGTACCTCAACATAATAAAGCCATGTACTAACAAACCCTCAGCTAACATCATATTGAATGGTAAAAAACTAAAAACCTTCCTTCTAAGATCAGGAACAACACAAAGCTGTCCACTCTCACCACTATTATTCAATGTAGTGTTGGAAGTCCTAGCTGGAGCAATCAGGCAAGAGAAAGAAAAGGCATCCAAACAGGGAATGAAGAAGTCAAACTGTCACTTTTTGCAGATGACAACCCTAAAGATTCCACTAAAAAGCTATTAGAAACAATAAACAAATACTTTTAAGTTTCAGGATACAAAATCAATGTACAGAAATCCATACTGTTCCTATACTTTAACAATGAATTTGCAGAAAAAGAAATGAATAAAACAATTCCTTTTGCAAATGCAACATAAAGAATAAAACCTAAAAATAAATCTAACAAAGCATGTGTAGGACCTATACACTGATAACCATATGACAGTATTAAAAAAAACTGAGAAGACACAAAGAAATGGAAAAATATTCCATGTTCATGGATTGAGAGAATCAATCTAGTTAAAAAGACCTTGTTACCCAAAGCATTCATTATACAGATTTAATGGAATCCCCATCAAAATCCCAATAGTATTTTTTAAAGAAATAGAACAAAAAAACATCAGATTTGTTTGGAAGCACAAAAGACCCTGAAAACCCAAAGCAATCATGAGAAAAAGAACAAGGCCAGAGGTATCACTCTGCCTGGCTTCAAATTATACCACAAATTGACAATACTCAAAACAACATAGTATTGGCAGAAAAACAGACATGCAGACCAATGGAATAGAATGGAGAGTCCAGAAATAAACTTCCATATACATGGGCAAATACTTTTCAACAAAGGAGCCAAAAACATACAATGGAGAAAGGAAAGCCCCTTTAATAAATGGCTCTGGGAAAACTGGAAAGCCATTTGCAAAAGAATGCAACTAGACTGCTATCTGTCGCCATACACCCAAAATTAACTCGGAATGGATCAAAGACCTAAATATAAGACCTGAAACAATAAATTGCATAGAAGAAAACATAGGAACTAAACACATGAACCTTGGACTTAAAGAAATTTTATGAACTTGACTTCAAAGGCAAGGGAAGTAAAAGCAAAAACAAATGAATATGACTATATTAAACTAAAAGGCTTCTGCACAGCAAAATAAACCATCAACAAGACAAAGAGGCCACCATTCGAATGGGAGAAGATATTTGCAAATAACACCTCTGATAAGGGCCTAATAGCCAAAATATACAAGGAACTCATACAACTCAACAATAAAAAAAACAATCCAATTAAAAATGAGCAGAGGACCTGAACAGACACTTCTCCCAAGAAGACATACAGATGTCCAACAGACATATGAAAAGATGCTCAACTTCACTAGCTTTTAGGGAAATGCAAATCAAAACCACAATGAGATAGTATTTCTCACCTGTTAGAATGGCTATTATCTACAGGACAAGTAATAACAAGTGTTGAGAAGGTCAAGGGGAAAAAAGGAACCCTCATATACTACTGGTGGAATGAAAATTGGTACAGCCACTATGGGAAACAGTATAGAAGTTCCTCAAAAAATTAAGAATAGAATTACCATATGACCCAGCAATCCCTCTTCTGGGTGTTTACCCAAAAACCTGAAAACATTTATCTGCAAAGATGTGTGCATCCTGATGTTCATAGCAGCATTATTCATAGTATCCAAGACATGGAAAACTTAAGTGTCCTAAAATAGGTGACTGGATAAAGAAGATGTGGTACATATACATAATGAATATTACTCAGCCATAGAAAAAGGTAAATACTGCCATTTGCAACAACATAGATGGATCACAAGATTATCATGCTAAGCGAAATAAATCAGACAGAAAAAGTTGAGGACCATATGATTTCACTCATATGTGGAATATAAAACTAAAAGCAACAAGCATGACAAACAATCAGAGACTCATGGACATGGACAACAGATTAGTGGTTGCCAGAGGGTGGGGGGAGGGGAAGGTAGGTCGAGGTAAAGGGAGCCAAATATATGGTGACAGAAGGAAATTTAACTTTGAGTGGTGAACACATAATGCAATATGCATACGACATATTATTGAATTGTACACTTGAAACCTATATGATCTTATTAATCAATGTCACCCCAATCATTTTAATTTAAAAATCAATATGGAGACCATCAGTTCAATAGAAAAGAATGCAAAGGGCATGAATAGAAAATATTCAAACTTTTATATATGCATATAAGTTTTATATACATATATAATCAATGAATATGGAGAAATATTCTGATTCACAAGTAGTCAAAGAAATGCCAGGTCAAATAGTAATGAGATAGTATGGTGTATCTCTAATATTGGTTTCTCTTTTTTTAGAAATCAAATATACAACAGATCTGGATCCTTACTTTTTGTAGAATAAACACAGTAAATTTATACACTAGGGTGCTTGCTTCACAAGGGAAATGCATCCTGACCCCTTCCTGACTCTTTAGACAGAAACAATGGCAGTAGGTAAGTTCAATCTCAGCATGATTATTCATTTGAAATGGGTGCAATGGGCAGACCTCTTCTGGCCTTTAGTTGTAACATTAAAAAAGAAGTTGGCACAATTTTTGCAGAAAGATTTCTTGCAAGGATGTAACAGGCATTACACGTTTAAATTATTTGCTGAAATGTAAAATTTATCTTTCTGAGAAAGCTGCACACAGATCTTGGTGAGACATACTGGCCAACAGCAGACAAGAGTCTCAAGCTATTTCAGATGTTTGCACAATAGAGGTAAATGTCACTAAATGTATGGCAAGCGTCAGGACCCTTTAGGCCTATAACAGGAAATCTAGCCAAGGATCTCTGAAACACACAATTTCAAATAGCTGATTTCTCTTCTATTTTGCTGGTCATATAGGTAGAATTTAAAATTAAAAAAAAAAAACTAAATTCCCATTCAAAGTCTGTAAAAAGCTTATGTGAAAAGTTTTGTTCAGGAAAAGTCTCTAAGCACTAACTAAAAAGGGATCCCTGGTTATCTTAAAATTTCACCGTTATATGATTTCCGTGTCCCTCACCAGTGAGAAAAAGTCAGGGGTGACTGAGTGGAAGACAGAGAAAAAAACACTGTGTTGAGGGAGGCGTGGGAAGAAGGGTGGATAATCTTCTCTGAAAGAGGTAAACTGGACTAGAGGGCAGGAAGGCAGGTACAGTAGGTGAAAAAGAGAAAAAGTATGAAAAAGGGAAGCAGAGAAGGAAATAGGAGAACCGGAAGAAAGAAAAAAACGAGGGAGAATTTCAGTACAGCAGCTGAAGGAGTCTGATCAGTTGGCTTCTGCATGTCCATCCCTTTGAAGGCAAGGAAGCATCCACTTTGAATGTCTCTTCTTCCCAACTCTAATTGCTTATTGAATCTTTTTGATTGATACTGAAGTTAAAGAACAATTTAAGTTGTCCTTGCATTCTTTTTAAAATTTTAATATTTTTTTTATTATTACAAGTTATGCTGAGTGTAAAAAATTTAGAGAATACAAAGAAAACAAAAGGAGTAAAGTAAAATTCATTTTTTTCCCTAATATCACAGATAACAAGATTAGGCTTAGGTATAAATCTTCCTGTCTTTTTTCTATTGTTTTTGTTTACAAAATGAGAGCCGAAATCAATGCGCAATATCTGAATGTTGTCCATACTGTTTCAGATCAATTTTTTAAAGGAAGAGGAGAAGCCACCTGACACTTTCTAGATTTTTCAGTGATATAACACTTTCAACTTACCGTTTCTTCAACAACAAAAAAGTCAATTCTGGCACAAGGGGATAGGTAGTCAAAAAAGAGAAATAAAAGAATAAGGAAATTTGTATAATTAAGAAACTGAGGAAACTACTTTGAATAAGTAAAAATTATATATAATATTACTTTGTTGATATAACAAGTAGTGTATCATTTACTTAAAACAAATGCATTCTTGGTTAAGAAAATGCTGGATAACAATTTTCATTTCAATCAGTATTAGAGAAAGTACTTCATCCTCACTTTTTTCCAAACCAGTCGAAGGGCATCAGGACAAACCTCCCCAAGAAATTACATCTGAACTGAGACCTGAAGAACATGTAGAAAAATTTGAGCAAACTGACAGGTGGGCCTGTGACTACGGCAGCAAAGAAGAGGATTCCAAGTAGAAGGAACACTGTTTTCAAGAGGGAGGAAAACATGTCATATTCTAAGACCTAAAAGGCTTCACGGTGGGTGGATATGTACCAGGATGATACGGCATGAGATGAGGCTTCAGCGGTAAGCCAAATCGGGCAGGGGCATGCCTTGCTCCTCACCAGGCCTGGCACAGTTCTTGTTTCATGTGGGAAATATTAGTCATAGAAGCCATTTCTTTGTGAGCCGTGAGGAATGCTATCTGCATGTAAAGCTACTGATCTGGAGCCTTCTACATTGTACACCGTTGGTCTGGAGCTTTCAGCATCGTAGCATTCTACCGCAAAGCTTACCATTGCCACCAATGTGTGGTTCCTACAAATTCTATCAAGATGGATCAAAATCAACTCACAGGTGTAACAGCCAGTCAGCACATCTAGAACTTTCACTATGTTGCAGGCCTTGTGCTAAAAACTGGGCATGAATTGACTCTTTTAATCTTCACAATAATCACATGGGATAGTTACTATTATTAGCCCCATTTTACTGATGATAAAACACAGAGAAGTTAATTAGCTTTCTCAAAGTCACAAAGCTGTCAAGTGGCAGAGGCAGGCAATTTGGCTCCAGCAGCCGTGCTCATAAGGATTATTCCACACACCCACTTTATGAGCACTAAGTGCCTACTACATGGCCTGCACTTTGCATGGGTATGAAACAAACCAACCAGAGTGGGGAATGTGCCGCGGTGACCAGAGGCCTCAGTCAGTATTCTGCTACCGGAGACAAAACTACAGGGCAAGTCCCTTCACTAAGCATTTCAGTAATTCATCAACAGGTGTGCTTCTCTCAGTGGCAACAAAGTGATGCTGATTCCCTCTGGTATTTGTATAATGCTGTCATTTATGAATGCTGTCACTTCCCCATGTTGTCTCATGGCCGTGGTTGTCACAACAACCTTGTGAACCCAGAAAGACTACATGATCCTGAGAATCAGGCCCTGAGGAGGGAAGCAACTGCCATGAGCACAAATAGGGGAGCCCAAGCGCAAACCTTGGGGTCCTGACTCACTGCCAGAGGCTCTAAGGAGCCTCATAGCACCTGCCTGGCATTGGGGTGAAACGTTCACTGGGACACTTAGAAGCTACTTAATTTGCTAACTATGTGACCTCTATGCCCACTTCCTTATATCCGAAATAGGAATAATACTACCTATGGCATACTGTTGTTGTGAAGACTCGATGAGGTAACAGGGGACAATGTCACTCAACAAAATTCTGTTCCCTTTCTCCTGTCAACTGTATGTATCTCCCATGAAGGTATATATCACATTCATTCTTAAACTAAATTATAGTTAGATGTTGTTATACAAAGGAATGAATGTGGTAGCCTAAATACTCAACATTCCTTTCTTTCCCCACCATATTTTCACAAATTCATATCCTCTGTTTGGGGTTTTCTTAGAGTAGGTCAGTTATAGAGTATAGCCTCCAAAAATATGGAGAGTGGAGGGCACAGGGCCCTACCACCACCACCACATTTCTGAAGGTGACAAAGAGGTTAGAGCTGGCTCAGACTCAAATCCTAATAGCCAGAAAGGAAAGGGGCTTCCCTTTCCAATGGAAGGGGCTTGCTCCAGGATCCCTCCCCAGAGACAACTCCAGACCCTTGCCTTCTTGAAGCCCAGCCCAGTGTGCAGGCCATTGGATCCCACACTGTTATTCCCAGGCCCCAGGGACTCCATTGTCCCAAGAAGTATAAAAGCCTGTACATAAGGGTAAGATGCTTCACCAGAGCATTTGAACCCCCAGAGACAAGCATCACAGTCCTGCTGCTGGCCCTTGGGCTTCCTTCTGGCAGCTAGCTGTGTGGCAGCCACAACTACTAAAGTAAGTTTGTTCTGTGTTCCCCTGCAGAAACAAGCAGCAGGAAATGCTGGGAAATGAGGAAATTTACTGTCACCTTAAAAAAATATATAAAAAAGAAAACATATGTCATGTTTTTTATGTGAAATAAATTCAGACACTGAAATGTCTGAGGGAGAAAATGAGTCTTTGAATAGGAGCCTGCGGCAGGGAGAGAAGGAGGGAAAAGGCCGAATTTCTAAAATAACTACATTTCTTTTCTTTCTTTTAAACACTGCCTGTTCAAGCAAGAATAAGCAGTCTCCAACAACATCTTCCCCTTGGCTCTTCCTAGGGCCTCTAAATCTGAGAAGGAAGAAATGGTGTGGTTTGCTTTGCATCTTTCTGCTGTATTTCTGTGGCATTTGACTGCCCTGGTGGTGTATACCTCACAAATTCAGCCTAGTTCAGGCCAGAGGGGAGGCAACATCAAGAAAAAGAACTCCACGGGCTGCCCAGGAGGCAATGTTTGTTGGGGATGGTTAGAGTATGCAGAAGAGACAGCCAACCTCTGGTTACAGACAAGGACTCCATTATCTTAGAAGGTGGCCCAGAGAATAGATGGCCTCCCTTATCTCTGCCTCAACTGGAACGTAGTTCACCCTGCTTTGAAGGAATAAGGGAAGAGCAGCACTTACAGAAAGATCTCCACGGTTTGTAATAGGCTATCACATTCCATCGCCCACCACTCCACATCCTACGGAATCCTTATATAGCTCTGTGCTTTAAATCCCATTCTTTCCAGGAAACCTTTGCGGACACCGCATCCCCCCCACCCCGCCCCAGGGCAGAGTTAAGGCTGCTCCTTCGACTCTCATAGCAAGCTGTTTCCTTTCATTTGTGGCACTTCACTATGTTGTATTTTAACTATCCTTTGACTTGTCTCTCTCCTCTCTCAGGCTCTAACTTCCTTAAGGGCAAGAACTGGCTTGTTCACTGCTGCTTCCCTGCAGCACACTATGGGCACTCAATAATTATTGACTGAAGGTTGAAATTAGAAAAGAGAAAGAGAAAGGTTGAAATTAGAAAAGAGAAAGACCAAGTAAGTGCCCTCAATAATTCCTACCCATAGCCAACACCCATTCTTTGCTTTCCCTGGAATGCTCTGGGTAATTCACATGGAAGGAAAATGTTAGTTCTGGGTGTGATTATGAGCTGTAATGGGTGAAACGTGGGCTTTGCTGGCAGAACAGATCGGTTTTAGATTCCTGGTTCTACCAACATGCACTATCTGTACGAACTAGGGCAATTTTTTTGTAATGTCTCTTAATGAACTTTCTCATTTACAAAATGGTAATAAAACTCATAGAACTGATATAATGAGCAAGTAAAATCATCATGTGATAGGTGATTTATGAAGTGTTAGTCCATTCACTGCCCCACCCATCAGTTTTCCACTCCTCCACAATTCTACCCAAATCTTCAATTGAGGCCCCGGCCTCTACCGGACCTCTCCTCTACTACAGCCTCCCATTTCTCATTGCCTAGCATATACAAAATAAGAAAATTCTTGATTTTATGGTTCCAAAGACCCAACTCCTAAAAAACAATAGATTTAGAAAGAATACAGGCTGAGTGGGTCCCTCTTCCAGTTCCTCTACTTTTGCCTCTACATCTTTCAGAAACAAAAGCCACCTACAAACTGGGAGAACTGAAGAGAATAAGTTAGATGTTGATTTATAGGCCAAGGTCCTGCACACTTAGACCAAGTCCCAGCAAGGAAAGGCACTGCTTGAGAAGGGAGACGATAGAACTTTTGCTGATTTGAGGATCCCTAAAGAGAGGGGCCTTGAATACTACTTGCTCTATAAGAGTCTACTGGTAGACCTGAACAGGGTCTCAAGGCTGAATGAAGAGACACTGCAGGAAGGATATAGCACTTGCACTCTCTCGGGGAAGCTGAGAATGCAGTAATTTCTTAGGAGATCACCAGTATGGAGAAGGACATGCTCAAAGACCAAACCAACCAGCTTTATCTCATAAAAGATGGAACAAGATCTCAACAGATCAAGAAAGATTTCCATCCTCTCCTCCACATCTACAACAGTATAATCACAAATCTCTGCAGTTTTGAGGATCAATATATCAGGAAGATGGACAGGAAGAAAAGGGAAAGCCCAGATTTGCATAAATTTACAGGTGACATGACTAATGTAATGACCAAAGGAACTGAAGTGACATAGATATTACTGGACTAAGTCTTTCACATCAAAATAAATAAATAAAAGTTTAAGATAAAATGTAAGCTCACTTATAGAAAAATAAAGCTATATTCTTGCTTTTTTTGTGGTCCTTAAAACTCATACTCGCAACAAATATAAAACAACTAAAATAGGACTCAATACATAAAAGGTTCTAAAGAAATTAACTTCCCTATCCTAGGTTACTTTAATTTTTTATGCTACTACTTCTCTCTTTTAAAGTCTGTGACATTTGTTGCTTGGCTCAAGAAACTAGTTAGGTTTATTTTGAGATTGCAAACACATCAATCAATAATAATTATAAAATCCAACAACTATAAAAGGAGAGCACTGACCTTCCAGGAAGTGACGCTGTAATCAGTAACACAAGATATTGTTCATCATTACCCAAGCATCAGTAAAGGCAGAAAGGCCATGTAAGACCTGCAGGCTGTATCTGCTAAGTATATGCAAGTTTCAACCACTCTCATCATTCTACAACTCTCACCCTAGTCCAAGCTGCCATCCCTCACCTGAATGCTGCCTAGTCTCCCTCTTTCTACTCCTGCCCCTACAGTCATCTCTCTACAGAGACCGACCCTTTTAAAGCATAAATAAAACTGTTACTCCTCTGCTTAAAACACTGCAAAAAAGCTTAATTCCCACCACCCTGAGGGTGAGTTAGATTCTAAACAATAGAGTAAGAAAAGGAAAATATAGTAACTTTATAGTGGAGAAACCTGGGAAATCTACCTTAACCCAGTAATAAAAGTCAACATCACTGGTGAGGTCATAAGGATATCAGGTGCCCTTTGATATGATGTGATGAGAAGGGCACTTCACTTTTGTGGTTTACCTTCTGAAAACCCACAGCTCTAGTCTAATCACAAGAAAACAACAGACTAATCCAGACTGGAGGACGTTCTATCCCTGACCAGTACTGCTCAAGAGAGTCAAGGTCATCGAAAACAAGGAAAGACTAAGAAATTATCACAGACCAGGGGAAACTTGGGAAATATGACAACTAAATGCAACATGGTACCACAGACTGGATCTTGGAACAGAAAGAGGACAGTAATGGGAAAACTAACAAAATCCAAATGGAGTTTAGCTAATAGTAGTAGACCAATATCAATTTCCTAGTCTTGACAAACGAACGATGGTAATTCAAGATGTTAACAATGGGAAGCTGGATAAGGAATATACATCAACTCTCTGTATCTTTGAAGCTTTTTTGTGATTCTAAGTTTTTGAAACCTATTTATGTAAATAATGAAAAATTTTTTAGTTGTATCATTTTTGAGGGAACCAAGTTAGCTCCAGAATAAAATTTACTCCCTTTTTGTTTAAAAACAAACAAAACAAAAAAAACAAGACAACTTAATTCCAACATTCCCAATTTCATGGCCTAGTATGTCCTATATGATCTGACGGTGTGACCCCAATTCCTTCTCTAGCATCTCCACCATTCTTAGAAGCTTCCAGCACATTCTCCCTCAGAGTTTATGCATTTGCTATTTCCAGAAACCTCCATGGTGTCATTCCTTTATTTTTCTTAGACCTCTACTCAAATATCACTTTTTCAGAGAGGCTTACCACGATCACCATAAACACTCTTGCCCTCATCCCCATCACTCCTTAGGCCTTTACCTTGCTTTATTTGTCTTCATACTTCCCATTACCTAACATACTATTATAGATTAATTTGGGATGGAATGTGTGGTTTGGTTTTGGTTTTGATTTTTTGCTTGCCTTTCTGTGAAAAGAGGAATTTTGTCTGTTTTGATCACTACTGTAACTTCAGTGCTTAGAAGTTCTTGACACACAGTAAAAGTTTAATCTGTCAAAGGAATGAAAATTAAGTCTGTGCCATTCCTGCTTCATTCAGTTCATCTCTCTTCAGGTGGCATTGGTGCATTTTGACAGGAAGACAAAGATTGCTTTCTGGGCCCAAAAGATACCAATAATGGACATGTTTGATGTAAATAAAACAAAACCTCCTGCCTGGGACTAATTATAAGAAGCTATTCTAGTTAGCTCACTGTTAAATTAATCAGCAAGCTTTTGCTACCTCAGAAGTAAAGTTTTTGGCACTGCTGATAACCCCATGGGCAATGGACACTATTTAACTGCCCACAAATGTTAAAGAAAACTATTTTTTGTTAATGTGCTAGTAAAATGTATTGATGAGACCTATCATTTTAACTCTGGCATAAGTAAGCCAGACTTCTGACTGCGATTATTTTTATAATCAAATATAGTCTATATACTTCAAACTATGCCCCTACATTAGGGAGTTTTCTGAAATGATAAAAATGTTTTATATCTTGATTGAGGTGGCAGTCACATAAGTGAATACATTTATTAAAATTCATTGCATATTACACTTAAGACATGTACAGTTTACTACATATAAATTTTACCTTAATTTTTTAAAGTATCACCCTAAATTTCTTATAGTCACAATGTACACAACCCATGTTAAGAAAACCCAATTTGTAAGAGAAATGCATATGTTTATAGACAACTCTATCAGTTATGGAGAAGATGTATATATCATAGGGGCTAACCTTTGAACTATATTTCCTATTTTGTTTAGAAGTTTCTAACGAAAATGCACTAGACTAACATCTGTCATTAACATCAGCAATATCTTTTTTTTTTTTGAGTTTAAACACAAATCATCTTGAATCTAAGTTGTTACCCTCATACAATAAAATGCAATAGCAAAAACTATTCCCTCAAATCTAAATACAATTTTAGTAGCACAATCTTAACTGGAGGCAAAATTTACTTGAATACTTTCAGTTGCAGGGAGAAGAGGCACAGAGAAAAGGTAAATATCTTAATCAGAATTAAGCCAGGTGAAACCCCTCCCTATTCCTTAAAGGGGAAAATAAGGACACCTGCAGGTAATTAGCACAATCATTAACACAAAGGGAAACACAAGGTAATGAGCCAAGACTAGGAGCACTCAGGCTCCACTCTGGGAGCAATGCTGTGAATCTAAAATTCCAATAATAAATTAGCTCTTAAAAATTATTCCAGTACAATAATTTTATAATATATATTTGCATCTTAAGTTGCTAGGTCATAACCTGTAAGCAACCAACATCAAATTTTCCAGAGGGGTACTTACATAAAAGTAGAATAAATATTTGCAACACTTCTACCTTCAATTTCATGAAGATGACCTAGTATACTACCAACTGCACTATGAAAAGCTTTCATTATGTTTTTATTACAGAAGTCCCCTTCAGGTAGAGATTGGGTATGTGAGGCTGACATCATAAGTATTTGCCTGGCCATCGACTTTCCTAACCTTACTTTTGTATTTAACAGCACATCTCACCACTGAAATTACTGGATTCATGTCCATTGGCTCACTTGTTTATGGACTGGCTCCTTAACTGCCATGTGAGCTCCACGAGGACAAGATTTGAATTCTGCTGTCTTTGTCCCAGCACCTGGAATAGTGATCAGGCATACAATAAGCACTGATATCATCCAATTCAGTGACCCTAATGGTGGCTGAATGCCGTGGTAACACTAAAAAAGCTATATTATCTCAGGCCCCAAAGCAACTGTGTGGGGGGCCACTCCAAAGAAACTCAGAGAGGGGTGGTGCAATGGCTGGACAAGCGGCAGACCAAAGCAGGCAGTATGGTGGCAAGAGGGGCTTGGGGGGGGGTGAATCTGAAGGGGGGTGTGGTCAGGGCCATGAGCAGTGAGCACAGTGCCTGGGTTGGCAGAGGCCTAAGGAATATGATGCACAGCAGTTCTGAAGTGGGTGACCTGGGCAAAGCAAACAAAAGCATGGCTTGTAGGCAAATGATGTCATCAGCACGGAGGGATCATGAGACAAGGCCTGGAGTAGAGCAGTGACAATGACATAAGAGTCAGTATGAGACACAGTGAACTGATTCATAGGCAAGGCCAGGGGGCATGTAGGTGACACGGGAAAAAACTGGGAGAAAAAAAAGAGAGAAAAAATTGCTTATAATCCATCAGTAATACACAATCACCATTACCATGTGGGCGTTTCATTCCCAACCCTTTTTGCTAGTCCACATGCTATGCGAAGACATTATACCTTAGGGAGGTAGTATAGCTAATTCCCCTGGGTCCATTCGCTGCTCACACACATTCCCAAGATATGTCCCCAGTGTCACACCTCATGCCTGTACTCACTCGTGTCTTTTGCCTGAAATGTTCTTTCCTTTTCCCATTTCCTTATGCCTATATTCCACCTACTTGTCAAAGGCCAGTTCAAATGTTGTACTGGTACATGTTAAATTATTTCTAATGTCTTTTTAGGAAATGGGTCTCTTCGAGGATGGGCATTAGCTGTATTCTCAGAAAGAGGCAATGAGGTGTGATAGAAAATTCTAAACTTCGGAGTGAAAAATATCTGAGTTCAAACCAGCAAAAATCACACCAATATAGTATTAGGTGAACTCTCTGTTCAGTTTCCCTTCTGCCATTAATTCATGGATTAAAGGTCTTAAAACCTCTAGGCAAAACCATCATATATTGAAGCCAAGTTTCACCAAGCACAGGCCCAAATTTGTTCCTTAATGATGCTAAAAGCTTCAGGAAGTCCTCTAGTGGAAGCTTACTAATCTGGAACAAAAGTTCTATTTAACTCTCTGCTTTTTTCACCAAATGCAAAGCAAACCACATCACCTCCCTGGGATCATATGTTCATATGTCCCATATGGCCTGAAATATTTGCACCTACAGGAGAAAGCACAACAGTATCTTTGACTTGCAGGTGAGTTATTCCCAGAGCAGCTATTACAGGATCGGAGCAGCAGGAATACCAGCAGGACCATGTGTCCCTATACTACACTCTAGAATGTGAGATCCCCTGGCTGTAACATAAGGCAGCAGCCATGGGGCCCACTGCCACCAATGTCATGTCCCTCTGTGGCTTCTAGAGGGTTCTGAGGCCTGGAGTTGAGTCATCTGGTCCTAAATCCTCAAGTACAACTTCTGAAGGTGCCCAAGAAGGGCTCTCTGCTATCTCCAAATCTGTTGCAACTGGAAGACTGGGTAGATCCTTGGAATACCAGGATTTCTGAGAATAACTGTCTGAAATTGCCTCCTGTGACTTCAGAGCATTGGGATCAGCACCCAGGGGAAGTTGGCTCTAGGAGCCAAGGCAGACACAAAATGCTAAGTCCAGGTAAGTAGGCAGAGAACAGGACAGAATCCACAATGCAAAGTTAACAACAAATAATAGGAGTACAGGAAAGATTTCAAAGGTGGAGCCCAGGTAGAGTACAAGAGCTGATACAGAGAACCCACATTGTTGATACAGTAACTGTGGCTGAGCCCACAGACAGGGAAGCCCAGATAAGGACACTGAGTCTGTTTAGACAAGCATCATAAACTCCAATTCATCCTTAGGTTATTTCTGACAAAACTAATATTGTCTTCCTCCATAAAAGGTAAAGTAATTTGTTTGTCCATTCAATGACAGATTGAGTTGAGTTTCCTTTTACTTGGGGGTTATAAGTATTTAGAACATATATTGTATATATTCATATATATATATGAATGAGATGTAAAGACAAAAAGAAAGACTAAAAGCCACAGAGACAGAGAGAGAAAAAGAGTTAAGAGATTGAAAAAAAATAAGAGAAACTTACAGATCTAGAGTTCTACATGCAGGAAGAAACCAGTCTTGTTTGCTTTTCGAGGCAGGGGTGCACTTTGGATCCGGAATGCCATGTCAAGAAAACAATGTCCACACGTCTGGATCGTGTTTGGGTTATCTGCGCCCTCCGATCTTAGTGCAACAGGATTTGCCGGTGGACCGTGTCCACTGGAACAAAGACGTAAAAAGGATGCACATTCCTTTACACACACCGTCACACAGTGACCTCCAGGGTCCGAGGGCCACTTCTGTCTGTGGCATGTCCATCTCCTGTCATTAGGCTTCCATGCCTTCAACCATGAAGAGCTGACTAACAGGGAAAAGGAAAAGAAGCTTGACACCTCTAGCAATTAAGTAAAAGCCCTTTACAGGTACATTTTCTTCAGTATTGCTGTTTTCCATCTCTATCACCCAAGGCTACATTTGGCTACAGGTGAGGAGGGTGAGGAGGGTGCTACCATGCTCGTAGTCATTATGCCTCAGGATGTCATTGTTTGTTGATGTGTATGGAGTACTGGTCACTGTCTTCCTTTCCTAGATACAATGCATCTGGGTAACTGCTAGCTGATATCCCCACTTAGTGTCAGAGTGCCAGGGTGAGTATTCATGCTACTCTTTAGTGTGGGTCACTTGAAATGATAAATGTTGGAGGATGTTAGATTAGATTTTCCTGAAATTCTAGCTTTCATTTGTATAAGTAGATGTCATCTGATGCTTAGCAAAAGCATTTAATTGAAATGAAAAAGAATCTTGGGTTTCACGCAGAAATGACCAATTGACATCATCTGTGTCAGTGGATAAAGGTTGCCAGAACTCTTCCATTTTGTTTCTTTTTTTTTTTTTAAGTCCAAGGCTTAGCAAATAGTACCTATATGTCAACGTAAAATGATTAAGTGGAAGAAGGGTCAATGCACTGCAAGAAAACTTAATTTTTATTTTAACAATTTCAATGAAATTAATTCATGAGAAAATTAGTTTAAAAGACAATGAGTAATTTCCACAAGCTGTCCAAAATCATAACCCATCACATTTTAATTCACATAAGAATTCAAAATAATCTGATGAAAAGTGTCTATCTTTCATCGCTATAGACATTTCTCTCTGCCCTCATTTTCTCCTCCCATTTATCTTTTCTAACCAAAATATATAATTATTCATATAGAGAAAGGACTTGTGACCCCTGTCTTCTGAGAAATCCCACAGGAATATATAGTGGCATTGAATGCCTTTACTTATTAATTTCTAGAACCCAGAATCATTCTATTTATTCTTTCATTTATTTGGAAAATATTTATTGACTAATTACTATGCCAGGCATTGTCTATGCTGTGAATGCAATAAGGAATAATATAAACAAACTTCCTGCCTTCATGAAACTAATAGTTTGCTAGGAGAGAAGACGCTAATCAAAAAATCACATAAATAAATGGAAAGTTTCAATTGTGGCTAAGTGTTGTGGGTAAGAATTACATGATCCTAAGAGAGCCGTAGTCAATGGATTTGACCTAGAAATATCAGAGGCTCTTTCCTTAAGCAAATGACAATTGCAATCTGTATAAAGAAAGCAGAAGGAAGAGTGAAGTTATGGGTAAAGGAACTGGGAAAAGAACTATACATGAAAAGACCCTGTGGCAACAGGAATATGATGCATTTCAGACATGAAAAGTAAACCAGAAACTGCATTAGTCACTAGAGAAATGCAAATCAAAACCACCATGAGATCCCACTTCATAACTATTAATATTACTATAATAAAAAAGATGTACAATAACAGTTAGCAAAAAATGTGGTGAAATTAGAACTTTCATACATTGCTGGTAGGAATGTAAACTGATGTGGCCACTTTGGAAAACAGTTTGACAGATCCTCAGAAAGGTAATTCATATAGAATTACCACATGACCAAGCAATTTTATCTCTACATATGTACTCCAAATGTCCACCAACTGATGAATGGATAAATAAAAAGTGCTATAACCACACAATATGACATAAAAAGGAATTAAGTATTAAAACGTGCTACCACATGGATGTACATTGACAACAGTGTGTGAAGTCAAAGAAAGCCAAATACAAAAGTCCACATTTCATTTACATGATTCTATTTATATGAAATGTCCAAAATAGGCAATGTCCATAGAGGCAGAATATAAGTTATTTGTTGCAGGGGCTGAGTGAGAGGGAGATGGAGAGTGACTGCTAATGGATTTTTCTTAGAGGTAATGAAAATAGTCTGGAATTAGATGGTGATGATGGTTGCACAACCTTGAAAATATATTAAAATGACTGAACTGTACACTTCAAAAGAATGAATTTTTATGGTATACTATAAAAAGGTGAATACCAAAAAGAGTGAATTATCTCTCAATTAAAAAAAAAAAAAAGTAAGTCAGAATGAGAGAAGCAAAGCAAGTAATGGAGGCTGAAACAACAGATAAAAGCCTGATCTCATGGGGCCTTTGAGACTTAAAAATGTGGTCTCTCTTCTAAGAGTAATGGAGTTTTTTAAGGAGGAAGGAAGATATTATTAGATTTGTGATAAAAACCAACACTCCAGCTGTACTGTAGGTAATGGATGAGAGAGGGCAAGAGTGGATGCTACAAGGCGAGATACACCTTTGTAGAACACCAGGTGCAAAAAGTTGGTAACATGGTCCAAATAAGGGGAAATGGAGATGTAGAGAAGTAGATAGAATTGAGATTTTTGGGAAGAGCTATATGGTATGATGAGTGTGATGGAGGGTGGTGTCAAGGATGATTCCAGGTTTCTGGTTTGTGTAACAGAATAAATTATAATGCCATTTACTGAGAAAAGGAACACTGCCAGACAATGATCTTGATATAACATTGAGCTGAAAGTCCTTTCAGACATCCAGGTAGAGATTTCAAGAAAGCTGATGGATATACGGAGCTGAGGCCCAGAGAAGAGGTCTAGACTGGAGCTAGACATTTGTGAGACATCTTCATGAGGTAGTCATTGAAACCACAGGCGTGGGTGAGACATGAGAATGAGGAAGGAAAAGAGTCGAGAAGGTCTTGGGCTAAATCTTGAGGAAATCTAATATCTAATGACCAAGCAGAAGACAATGAACTAGCAAAGGAAATAAAAGGAGTGCCAGAGAGGTAGGAGGAAAATCAAGAGTATGATGTCATAGATGCAAAAGAAGACATTGTTTCAAGAGAGATGTAGTAGTATTCTCCATATGTCAATCTTGTTCCATGAAAAATACGTCCATGGGGGGGAGGGGGGAAGGAGTCTACAGTCAAATCCAGTGGGAAATACTAGATTAAGCAAAGTAATTTTCTGTAGTGCAGGCGTCCTCAGCTTTTAGCCTGTTAATGGATACTGTGACTCTCTATGGTATACAACATATCCCAACCCTATTTGGCCATAGAACCCTTTCTTAGGGTGGAACACATATTAATATGGTGTGAGATACTGTTTGGGGACACTGTAGGAGACAACATGTAGGTGAAGCTCAGCTGTCAGCCCACCCTCCTTGAAGTAAGCATTGTCCTTCTCTACAATAAATAGATTTGAAATAAAAGTCATTTGTCCTTTTGCTTTATCTTCCTTTGTCCTCTGTAACGTCAGCACACAAGCCTATTCAGACACATCAGACCTGACTAAATGGATGAAGTAAGTAAAAATAATAACACATAGGGGAATGAAGTGGGCAAGAAGGTGTGTTGATGGACATAAAATTTTATGTGACTTTTCTTATATCCAAGGGTCGACCAAGAAATACTTTATGGTGGGAGGAAGGTCCTTATAGTCACAGCATCCTAGCTCCTGTACTTGCTCCACTGTACTTATAACCACGCCTCTCTAATGAAGCATCTCTGCAATACAAACCTCCTCACACCCTCAGCAAATTCCACTTCTGACGTTATAGAGGGGATCTCACCTCAAGTATCTTTCCTCTTAATCCCAGCAATACCTTTCCCTGAATCCAAGGTTTTCAATCCAAAGAATAACATTCCCAGGACTCCAGGAAACAGTCTGGGTGGCATTTGACTTATCAGGTCCTAAAAAACAGTGTGGGGTTGGGGTGGGGGTGCAGATATAGCTTTACGGCTCAAAGATCACAAAGTGGTATCTTTTGGTATCACATATCCATCATACAACTGTTCAGTGGATAGATATTTAAATACACAAACACATACACACACACACAAACACAAACACAACACAAACACAACACAACACACTTCCAAAGGACCAACATTAATTAAGGCAATATAACTAAACTAGTAAGGGAGAAATTTTAACTTCATATCTTACAGTATCAATCATTTCACAATTGAATTGGTAGCTTGCATTTTTATGAATAACACTTCTTTTTAGTTAGTTTCTTTTGTTCTTTGCACCCCAGCCGTGTTTTAAATTGTGTGTCTCTCAGGTCTGCCAATAACAATTAACAGTCCATTGTTGAGCCATATATCTTTTGATAATTGCCAAAAAGATTCAGCTTATAAGGGGCCCCATCAAATTCTTCTTGCACCTGGAGAGTCTGTTTGATTCTGTTTAGGGAAAACCACAGCTTGCTTCTTCACATGCTTAGAAAAATATTTAGAAGAAGCAGTTGCAATAAAAACTTCTTTGACTCTTAAATGCATTAAAGACAACTAAATTCTATGTGTAACTTTTTACACATAGAGTTTTCTCACAAGAGATCTCTGAAACTCTAAAACTTCCTAAAAAGTAGTAGCAATGGGTTCCATGTGCCATTTTCAAGATTTTTAAATGTCTAAAAAGAAATCATAAACTGCATTACCACTATTATATCTACAACAAATTTCTTTGGTTTGTGTGGAAATATAGCAATTCAGTGTTGAAATATATTTTTGTTTCACATTCATAACAATGGTTAACTGGTAGCTACAATGGTCTTTGCTTATTTAAAATAAAAGAAACATAATTACTTAATACCATTTGATGAGAAAAATATCTTTCAAAATTTTCAGATCAAGGGACATGTGGGTGATAGGACTTTTGCTACTAACAATGTTGGAAACCATTACTTCTATGCTTTCACTGGAGTCCAAAACAATGCATTACATAAAACAGCTGCTTTCTGGCTTAGAGTCATATAAGCAGGCAGTCTTCTGTTGACAATTTTTGTTTTGTTTTCTATGTTTGTGTTTACAGTTATAAACATTTCCTCTTTTGCATCTACAAGGTTATAATTATTAGGTGTTCCAATCGAAGCCATCTAAGGACTCATCTATTGTTGCATGATTTTGAAAACATGCTATCTCTTTTGATGACTAGGATATTATCAATTGGCTAATTATCATCATTGGAAAAAATATGTGTCCAAGTAGTTTTTAAAACTCCTTCTGAAAACAAAGTAATTTAAACTCTTAAAATGTGTATGTTATTTGCAGATAAGATGCATTTTTATGTGTAATTGCTCAGCTCCAAGCAATGGCAAAAATAAGTATAGGACCCCACAGGAATTGTGTCACCTTGTTGACTTCTGATGTTTTTGTGACATTCTCTCAACATAAGGTATGTGTCTGTCAGCAATGGTCAGCTAAAGGATTAGCTGACACAGCTCTTCACTCTATGGGTCACTGGCAGAACAGACAGGTTCAAATATACAAGATGTTGGCTCCAGCACTTCCTGAATGCCTTTCCTACTTCATTAAGCTTTGAGCATAGCTGTTTGTGTAGGAAAATAACACACATTGGCACTCAAAAATATAAACCCACTGCTTAAATGCAATGGATCTGCGTAGGAATAATCTAACAGAGTGATTCTCAAGAAAGGTTTTTATAAGGTTAGGATAAGAAGTGATTTCAAGTATGTTTCATTCTGAACTATGTCTTATTCATACAGCCATATAATTATTACAGCAACAGATTCAAATGGGGTCATAATATCTATTCTCCTTCCCTGAATCACACCCATGTATGCAAACGTTATCAACCACAATTCATCAAAACAAATTGTGATCAATAAAATATATTTGACATTTGTTCAAGATATCTTATAATACAAGTGTTTGATTTAGTATCATGGCATTGTATTACACTGAAAATAATTGAGGAAGACCAGAAAATAGAAAAATGACAAAAGAAGCATGACTTGGAATAAGATGGGACAATCTGAAGACCAATATTAAACTAAAATTCTTATTAAATGTAATTGGCAGTTTCCTTCCATATACAATTAAATATGAGACTACTCCTGAGTTCTGGAAGACTGGAGGTCCCATCTTACTGGTCCATCACTTACTTCATCCCAAGTGCCTGGAACTTAATAGATTAGTGTAAATATTTTATGACAAATAAGTGGAGTTTGAAAGAATCTTAGAAAATCTCTAGACAAACACTTCATTTCACAGAGGAGGAAAGCGCAACACAGAGGAACAAAATGATTTTCCAAAGTCACGAGTATGCAGCAATTTAACCATAGTGCTTCTAAGACATCTCACTAGTGTCTCTTAGAGAGGGCCTCATCCTCCACTCTCAAAGGAAGGTCTTCATCCTTTTATTGCAGGATTCCATTTCCCACGGAAGATATAGAGTTGAAACTAGCCACCCCTGATCTGAGAGGTGCTTTCACTTTATTCCATGTTCCTATGGCTCCAGAAGAGTTTCTCAGAGAGACCCTTTGCACTTATATTGCCCCAAATTACATTCCTCTTGAAGTGATAATATTTGCTGATGAAAGCTGAGGGATGGGCTCAAAGTGATCCTGCCAACCCAAAATAAAGGAAAATGTTGTAAAGATGGAGGAATTTAAAAAGCCATTTTGGTGAAATAGAAAGTATAATTGAAAGCCAAGGATATATTTAGACAGAAAAGATCCTATCCCAATGCCTAGTTTCCATGGTATTGAAATGTAAGCGAAAATCCTTAATATAATAGGAGGCATTTCCTTTCTCATTTTGAATATGCTTGAGTGACAATGGCAGAAGATTCTGTCATCAGACAAGACAGAAGAATATTATATTACCATTTTACAGGGTTTTGTAGAAGGATGCCATTTTACAAACCCAAAATTGAATGTTAGAGACATAAACCAATATATAATTTCTATAGACTATAAGAAAGGATTTAACAACTAGCTATTTTGTTAGAGCCAAAATAGACATGTTCACAAACCTGTGGGGCTGGCCTTCAGTCTTTTAGGACAGTGCAAGTCAGACTCAAAGGCAGAATGTTTGTCCTCCCATCGTTATGAAGCACCCAGCTGCATGTGGCCCTAGATGAGTTCATTCAGACTAGGTACAACACATATCCTGAGCTCCGGGCCCTTACAAAGACAACTCTTAACACAACTGAACCAAGTGGCTTAGAAACAATTAGATACACATAAACCAAAGATATTACCACATATGTCCCCTTTAATCCCGCTTTCATACAGTATTAGTATTTTTCACAGGAAGTGGTGGAAAGGGGTATATTTATGCAGACAGCTTGAAGCCTGAAGGAGCTCGTGACCTGCCACAAAAGTATTCAGAATGACATCATGACAGTATTGGGCATTCCAGAAGACCCTGATACAGGGTAATTTGAAGAGCACGTGAAGTGAAGGTAGGGTAAACTAGAAACAACAGCCTAGAAGACCTCTCAAGGGTGAGATTGAGATGATTTGACAAGTTCCTTGATAAATTTGCTTCAGAGGCCTGAGGGTGTGAGGCAGAAGCAAGGGTAGATGGACGAAAGCAGGGCATGCCACAAATGGAAAGGACTGCCACTTCCCATGTGAAGAGTTTGCTCCCAAGCCTACAGAAAACATCTACTGGACTCCTAGTTTTCTTGCACATGCATTTGAGAATTCGGGAATAATACTCACTTTGATAAACTTGGTTCCCTACCCAGGCACTTTGGAAGGAAGAACAATAATTTCATGTTTCATTTTCATTTATACATATTGTGGGGGAAAACCAAAATAGGAAACTCAGACACAGGGAACCTCAGAAAATCAAACCACCAGGCTCAGGGGACTACAAGGTCTGAACTGGAAGGCCACTCCAGATCCAAGTAAGATCTAGCAGTCAGGTTTTGTCACCCACAGGAGTCCCTGGACCTTTAACCTAGTGTTTAGTTACAGAGTTGTAATCAAATATAAATAAAAAAATTTCTACTTTCCCAATAATGTTTGCAAGACACCCTCCACAAGACGCTTACCATCTCAGAAATGGCTGGGGTTTCTTAGTCTATAAATGTCTGTTCTGGCTCAAAAGGCTCTCTGTGATTCCCCAGTGTCGCTCTGCCATGCTATTGCAGTGGGGGGTACCACATGTGCCTCCCTCCCCCGTCACACCCACCTCCCATAACACTATGGCTATAGAGTCCATGGCACTTCCTCCACGTGCCCGCAGTTCCACCACCAGCAAACTCAATGGCCCTGTTAAAGTCCATTGGTCTATAAATATATACTGTTAGCTATTTCTCATTAAGTGTGATAATATGCACATATGAAAATTAGATTTTGATGGAAAATTTTCAGCAGCTAAATTATCTTCTTTCCCCTCAGTTTACTGCTAGTGAAAATATGTTTCCATTAAAAGCTAGCTGAATAGCTAAAGGGTACTCTAGGTGAATTCAGAAACCTGTAAACAGGACAAATGGATTTTTAAAATAAATTCAGAGCTAAACCAAGTGTATGATATTTAAGATTTTAGATGTTGAACTCCATTTTTTCTAGCCCTAAATTAATTTTTTCCTAGGACCAAATTTTAGAAAGAAAAGGCTCTGCTATATATCTTTACTTCATTGGGGCCTAGTTATATCATAGCACTCTGTAGTGGTATATACTTAGCAAATGTCCAATGATTATAATAAAAAGAGAAATAACGGGTTTTGGAAAACATAGTAGAAACAAACAAAAGAATATGACTCTACATTAAATTTTAAAAGATCACAATAATCGTTTCTGTGCAGGAGGGTTGAATGTGAATAATTTGGTACAAATCCACGTTTTACTTGGGTAATTTGCTCAAGATCCTTTTTGTGACCCTCCCTCTTTATACGTATATACCAACTTTCAATTTCAAGAGCAGATTAACATAAAGGTTAAGCCTAAATACTAGCGTAATGTTCACAGTAAATTAAAATACCAAATTATGAAATACAGTACTACCCACTGATGAGTTTATTCCCTTTTTGAGTCTTGATTGTACCGTTCTTGATTTCCTAGTTAACTGCCACTACAAACAGAATTTCCTGTCCTCTTAATTAAATCGAACATTGAAAATCTCTTGGATTAGAGCAGTGACTCTCAAACTTGACAGCATCAGAATCAGCTGGGAGATCTGCTGAAACATAGATTGCTTGGCCCCACCCCTTAGTATTTCTGATTCAGTAGGTTTAGGGTAGGGCCGGCTAATTTGCATTTCTAACAAGTTCTTTGATGCTGAGGCTGCTGGTCTAGGAGAGCATGTTAAGAATCATCAGATTAGAGGGTATTACTGTTGACTGTTAGTTTTAGAAACTTCTAGAAACAGAAGAAACTTCACCCCCTAGAACTACCAGGATCTTTGGTTTTACAATGAATGTTTTTAATAGGTTGTTATTGGTGTCTTCAGGAACTGGATGGTAGACCCAAGCCAAGCCACTGGTGAATCTGCGGAGGGGTTAGGGAATGGGGGTTAGTAATTCCAATGGAGTAGAGAAAAGAATCTAACAGGATCCAGTTAACGCTTAAGCTTAAACTGCCCCAACTCTAAGATCTGACAGCTAAAGACCAAATCTTAACGATACCTTACTTTGAAGACACCCGAAATATCTGGCTGATTATGGGGGTTGAGAGGTAGTGAGGAATGGGAATCAAGTCAAGGAACAGCTCCCAGAGAACAGGGTGGAACCCGGGCCAGATTGCTCCAATAATTTCATTAGAACGAATAAAGAAAAGTAGCTTCTACAGGTATTGTAGGTGTTTATAATGTAACATTGGAAGGGGATAAAAATTCTGATATCCATAAGTACCTAAAATAATATCACCTGGGGAACTTTTCAAAAATACCAATGTCCAGGCCCCATTCCTGATTTTAAATAGAATCCCTAGTTGATGAAACCTAAGTATTAACATTTTCTAAAATCTCCTAAGTGATTCTGATCGATAGAGGATTGAAATCACTCGGACAGAATAAAAATATTGCATGTTTAGGGTAGTATAATGAACTAATAGGAAAATAGAAGCATAAGAAAGATAGAAACAAGCCCAAATATATCAATAATTAAAAAATAAAAAATTTAGTAGACTAAACAGTTTAAGGATAAAAAAAGATATTGATATACTGAACAAAAAAGCAAAGATCCAAATACATGCTGTTTATAAGGAAAACACTAAAAACAAAGAAGTAGTTCTAAAAAACAGAAATATGGATTTGCTACATTATCAGCCAAAACAGAATCTGGCAAGCACAATTAGAGATCAAAGGTTACTATATAATGATAAAATGTTCAATTGTTCAGAGTAATTTTAACAATTTTAAGCTTATATGCACCCAATAAAATGTCCTCAAATATTGATAAAACTACATAAAAAATTTAATAAATCCATGCTTTGTTAAAAAGTAATCACCAATGCAAGAGATTCTATTTTTTTTAAAAAACTGCCATATGCAAATGATCAATATAATTAGTTGCTCTGAAGAGGATAAACTTATACTGGCTTACTATCATATGTCAGAGAAGTGGCATACTTTTTTTTTTAATAATTATACAGAGTGACAAACATACCCAAAATTGGGATGAAAATTTAAAATATGTATAATCTACTCCATCTTGTATATAAATATCTTGGACGAAAGGTAATTTTCAACAGCAGTTTGGAATGCTGCCACAGCATCTAGCTGTACTCCCAATCTCTCCTTTTTCCAAGTAAAGATCAAATTTACTTTAACCACAAACACCACACCAAAAAATACATATATATCATTTTTATTTAGTGATAAAGTCCTTGGAATCATAGTAGGGCTTGATGCCATATTGGTGTCACACTCTGCCAGTCATCCAATATACTAACCTTTTTCAACTTCTTTATCTAATCATGTCATTAGATCCAGCAGGCAGCTCATGCAGACAGTTTCAGTAATGAATTTTGGCTCTCTGTTCATAACAATATGAAAATCTTTATGAAGTGTCTTGTTTGTCTTATAGCTGACAGATTTGAACCTGCTGCTGATATTACATCTAAATTCTTGAACAGATTATCATCAGTGTCACCTCCTTCTCTTCCTCCTTTTTGTCTCTCCCATATCTCTCACACTTGATCTATCACTCAAGGCTTCAGATAGCACCCTGCTTTCTTTCATAAGACATTTTATAATTTTGCTCATTATTTATAATAGTGTTCATAACATTATTTATCATTGTATGTTGATTTCTCTGCTCATTACCGTCTCTTTTCCATAAACCATAAGCTCCATGAGGTCCACGACCAAATCCATTTTTTTCAATAGCACCTACCTAGCACTTAACAGTGTGTCTGACACAGGGAAGGTATCTAATTAATGTTTCTTATTTAATACAGAACACTCAGAATAAGTGAAAGACTAAGAAGCTCAGCCCCTGCTAGCTAACTAAAAGTTTGCATTGCACCAGAAAACAATCATCAACACAAACAAGTTTTGTTTCACAACCCTGAAGCAAAATGACTGTACCATCAATTTGACAATGGACAAAGAAAAAACGTTTCCCATTCTCTCTCAGCCAGATTAAAACACACCTTTGAAGCACATAAGAATGCAAACATTGAGATATTTTCAACTGCCACAGCAGGAGAAAGACCTGGAGAGGATAGAGATACTGTATTTTAGCAAAGCTATAATCCACTCTGACACAAACTTAGTCCTTCTGAAAGGATCTGGTCTAAGTGAGGAGGCGAATCTGTTTACAAGCTTTGTCATGCCAACCAAACATAATGATAACACAACAGTGATTTGGTAAAGTGACTCTATATAAGTTCTAAGATACTACTGAGGTTTTTAATTTTTATTCTTTCTTTTTCTTCTGGAGGAAGTATATGTTTTTTATAAAAAATATAGGAGGAAAAGTATGAAAGAAAAGGAAAGTTAAGACAGCCTTGAACAAAGTGAAATCAACTGAATTTTACACCAGCTCACTTGGGAAGCTTTAGAACAGGTAGTTCCAAAGTTTCATAGTGTTCCTCTTTGGGAAAAGTCTTCCCTAACTGGACACTTTATACAAAGATAGTTATTTTCCCATTCACAAATTAAAAGGTATCACACTGATATCTGCTAATGTTCCTTAAGTAATGATTAAGTAATGATTACATATAAGAAAGGATAAAAGATAGGATGAGCATAAAATTATAAGGGGGATGAAACCTCAAGTTTTTGTTTTTGTTTTTTTTTAATTCTTCTGCTGGAAGCTATTCACAGAAATAACGTTTTAGTGTGGATGATATAAAGTAGTGCCCTGGCTATCTCTGTATTATTCTTATAATTTTGGTTAATATACTATAATAATATACAAAGTCTCAATAATGAAAATAGAATTTATTGACTACATGAACCCTTTACTTTTTAAAAAAAACTTCTATCTTCATTTTCATTTTTATTTATATGTTTATTTGTTCAGTTTACACTCAAAACTGAACTTGTCAACTTCCCTTTAAAACTAGTTCTTACTCAGAATTTCTTTGTTGTAGTTTATTCTTCAAGGTTAGAACATAGGGACCATTTTTTTATTCATCCTAGTTGTGTGTTGAATTTGTGTGCATGTGTGTATATAATGAATCCTATTACTGATGTTTGAAAATGCTTCTTAAATCTAAAATCTATCTATACCATTTACTCAGTAATTTCTTTTTGCTGGAGAAAAATCAGAAATAAAAGATGACAAATTTGGATTAAGATTTATAGCAGCACTATATATAATAGTAAAAATTCATAGACAATCTCTGGCACATATATCCACCAATGGCAAATGAATAAATTGTTATACCCATGAAAGGAAACACTTTCATTTTTGCAAAGAATATTTAATATGTGAAAATACTTAATATATTGATTGGCATATTAAAAATGGCTGAAAATATATTAACTTTTTATATTTCTATATTTACAAATTTTCTACTATGATATGTATTTTTTTAATAAAAGGAAAGAGCAAGTTATTAGGAAAGAAGGAAATGAGAAAAACAAGGAGAGAAAAAGGAAGGAGAGAAAGCAGGAGAATTTCTTAGACTTATTTCTTCTCCTCTTAACCACTTGGCCCACTAAAGTTCAGTAGTTGATCATGGCACTTCCGTATTTGCTGTCTGGCTCCAGCATCTCTTCCTCCCACCCTCCACTTCCTTGCTGCCAAATGCTCTTTCTGATCAAGAACTCCACTTGAGTCCAAATTTTCTTGTCAAGAGTGGAATGAAATTTATGCTTTCACAGTTTCTTAGTAATGGAAGAAAATATATATTGACACAAGCTTTCAGCAAAGTCATTTAACGAAATGTATCAATAACTTCAAAAATTTTCGCATATTATGGACCAAGATGTGTCCTATCTAGTAATTCCACCCACGGAGAAAAAATTGGATTATTTTTAAATCATTTGCAGGTTAGTGTTATATATTAGAAGAGAAGAAAATACAGCAATCTAAACGTCCAGCAATAACAGACTTATTAACTTACAAGATGACAAAATGTGGTATAATGTAGCCATCAGAAATCATGCTTCCAAAAAAATAATAATAGTATACAAAAATGCTGATAATGTAATGTTAAAAGCAAGTTACAAAAGTGTAAATATTTAGAAAAGTAAATATTTGCACAGGGGGAAAAAGCTAAAAAAAGTATAACAAGGTAGTTACCTCTGAGTGGTAGAATCATGGGATATTATTCTTTTCTTCCTTTGCTTATGTCTATTTTCCAATTTGAAGAAGTAGATCTACTTAGTCAAGTTTGCTTTTTATGACCCACACTTCCGTCAGATGGTCCTCTCATGTCCCCCATGATCTTTCCCTCCTCTACACCTTTGCTTACACTGATCCTCCCACCTAGAATTCTCATCTCCTTTTTCTCCAAGAACAAGTTTCCATCTCTCCATCTCTATAAAGGTTTCCATGGATATACTGATCTTTAGCCATCAATTCTTTCTGGACCTCTGCCATTCCTAAATTGGTGACATTATATGCCACTTATCAAGGGTATGAATTATCTCTTTTTAATCCTCAAACCTTCCTGAGACACTAAAATTATCTTATCCATTTCATTGATGAGGATACTGTGTGATCCAGAGCAATTAAGTAACTTGTACAAGAGCACTGTTTCATTACTCTTTAATTATTTCATGTCTTTACATGCTTTGTCTCTTCACCAAGATTATAAGCACTTTGTGTTCAAGGATCTTATTTTATGCAACAGTACCTGACTTATCTGGTATCCAGGAATTAGTTTTTGCCATAATTATATTTTCCAAACAATTGTTTGCTTTAATTATCAAACAGTATTTTGTGTTAACCATTTTCAATTCCCCACCTTCTTAAATTGAATATTGTGAGCATAATTAACTTTTTCTCAAATATGTGTTATCAGTATGAACATCAATTATGATGCAGTACTGTAACATAGCAATGCTCTCAGAGAATACTGGGGAATAGAATGTGCCCTTATACCAAATCAGTCATCAGTCACAGAATCCTACTGTGTCTAATATTAAGTAGTACTAGCCAGATGCATGCATCTAATTCCTTTTCTCTTCCCATTCCCATTAAAATGGGCAGATGAGCTCGTTTTAACAAGTATCATGCCTATGCATTTCCAATTGTGTCTATTGATAAAAGAAACTTAGTACTAAAACACTGCAGCTGGGCTATCTGTAATTAAAAAAAATGAGCAATTTAAAGAATGGGTCAGATATCAAAAATTTGTTCTATTTCAAGAATCCTTATACAAAATTTGTACTGCAAATTTCCAGTTAAAATCTCAGGTAGGTATAGGTAGGCAGGCAGGCAGGCAGGCAGGTAGGTAGGTAGACAGCTGATACATAGACAATGCATTGTATATTATATACACCCAGACACATACACACACTGCAAAGTTTACTGATACTGAAAGTCTATTCAGACTCATTTGTTTTAAGATTAAACTCAGAGTTTTCCAAATTTGCCATATAGTAATAATTACATGAGGCCCTTTCGAAATACTCAACTTAATAGTTGAAATATTCAGATTCCAGTCTTTCCCCAGGAAATCCTGATTCCATTGATCTGAGTTGGGGCCTAAGAATCTCTCCTTTTTCAACAAGCATTCTAGGTGATTCCAAGGTCTCTCTCGAGTTTTTAATAAATTGGTGTTTGTGGGTATTCTGGTCTTTGAGTCTCTTCATATCAACGTCTTTTTTTTTCCTCCTCCGTGAAGGAGAATAACTTGGCTAGGTATAGGACCTTCTCCCTTCATTGGACAAATGGTGAGAGTTCAGAAGGGTCTGTTCAAGGCGGTTACAGTGAACACATACATCCTCTGTACTCACGTGCTGATATGCTAGTGGGAGAAAAGACAAAATAAACGAATGCACCGTAAAGCAGATAATGATGAGTGCTCTGTAGGAAATAAAGCAGAGGAAAAAAAATAGAGAATGACCAGGGATGGGGAGTTGCTATTTTATTAAAATACAGGGAGTCAGAAAAGCCTTCCTTGCTAAGACAATAATTAAACAAAGACCTGAAGGCAGGGAGGGAGTCATGTGGGAGTCAGGTAAAGTGAAACTCAGGCCAACAGCAAGGAGGCTTTGACTGGTGAGGTGTGAGCACGGGAAAAAGGGTCGTAGATGAGAAGAAAGGGGAGAGCTGCTGAGACGGAACACAAGAGTTTGAGCACAGAAGTGATGCAATCTGACCAATCTTTTAAAAGGATCATTCTGGCCATTGTATGGAGAATAGGCTACTGCAGTAATCCAGGTGAGAGACCTGGGTGGTATGGACCAATGTTTGTAACAAAGGTTCACAGATTTGTTTCTTTTTTCTCTCATATAAATTAGATTACAATAATTTTACCTCTGTCTTCTACAGATGCCACTGTCTGCTAACTTTCATATTTCAAAAGAGAAGAACAAGGCCAGTCTGACTCTTGCTACATTTTTACATAAATATTCTTTTTGTTTGGGAGCTTATAAGACTTTCCTGTTTATCCATGCACTAAGATTTCTAATGAAGTAGACAAAAGACATATTAAATTGGGTACAAAAGGATAGAGTTAGATTGTCAAAATGTCAGAAAAACACAAAGTTGAGCAAAAGAAAACTATAGAAATCCTAGGACTGAGCCAGTAGCAAATGGACAAAGGAAAAAGTCAGCTTTCAAAGACAGTGTTTCCTGGGGCCGTCTTTACCTAGCTGCAGAGCAGCTGCCCAGCTCAAACCAATCAACCTTAGATAAGAGCCCCCAAGCTGGACTAACATCCTACTTCCTCTGCTTTTACTATCACTTTCCTTTGCCAAAAAAAGACATGGTCAGATTTAGATTTGGAGACAACTTCATTGGCCACATATGTTGCCAACATTTAATCTCTGTATGTCTACTTTCATCTCTATTCATAAGCATCTGTTCTAGATACTTACTTAGTACTTAGATAGATCTAAGTATCTATTCACACATATCTGTGGCCCTGAAAGAACTTGGATATATTTATTCAAATGTATAAGTAGAAATTCTGCTTTATTTAGATGCATTTCTTGATTTTTTTTAAATTTCATATTTGGCTAAAAGCTGAGTTCATGTCTATTAAAAGTTAGTCTCATTTTGGATGTAGGCAAGGAAGAGCCTGAAAGAAAGTATTTATGCCTTGTGCTATTTGGTGGAGGGAGAGGCGGGGATGAACAGGGAAGCCTGACTGAATGCAGGGTAAGTGAAACAGGCTCTACTGCAGCGGGTGAGAACACAGGCCCTAGGAACGATGAGCAGGTTGTCTAATGGGAGATCACTACAGAAAAGCAATTGGTAACATCTGATAGAGAGTGATCCACAGAAAGACAGAAGTGAAATAAAGACGAATCACTTCTTGTTTTATTCTGTGTCCTTCCCTCCCCTGTCTCCTCAGCTATTGGGATCTGTCTTGCTTTTACTCTTCCCCTGTCACCCACAATCACCACATTTTCTCTCTCATCTATTCCATGAATATCTTCATCTGCTATTTCTGTGTTTTCAGATGAAGAAACACTTCAATGCGTGTAATGTGCAGCCTAGAAGATATATATGCAGTTGTATCTACAATGATGCTAACTGACCAAGGAACACCAGCAGGGACACGAAGACCTAGAAAACTAAGTGGGCAAGATGCCCATCAGAGGACAGAAGACAAAGATGAACAAAATCCAAAGAGCCACCTGGAGAACAGATGGGGACCAGGAACTAGAATGCTCTTCCCAAATCAAATGGGAAACAGAAAGGCTGTTCAAATATTTGAGGGGGCAGAAAGAGTGAGCAGTGCAGAGAGAATCCTAACCAATGAGCTCCATTCCTAGAGAATGTATCTAAAACAGCTCCAGGCACAATGGAGGGTATCCCATTAATTGTTTATAACATTCCCAACTGGTTCTAGTGGGAAATCTCAAAGGATGCCATTTTCCACCATAAAACACCATCTTCTTCAATGGGTGTGTTTAATTTGAAGAATATGGGTACAATAAAATATTCATGGTGGAGAGATTTTGATTGTGAAATGGTATCCCAGGGGATATCTTCTGGGGCTGCATTGTCACCTCATGTGGAACTTTCTCTCTCTCACTTCATTCTTCATTAGGTTGAAATTGGGATAAAAGAGCAGAATGGGTCATAAGGTCCCGTTCCAAGTAATTAGAGAGTTTCTTCTTTTATCTAAATGTGCCTTGTTAAAGCATATCAGTGTCAGCCAGGTTAATTGGAACTTTAATACATAATTGATGTTAATTTATGGCCCTTTTTGTTACAGGATGCTACTACAGACCTTAAAGTCAGGATACAGTTTTCTTGTTATTAATTATATACAGAAAACCAATATCCCCTTTGAGAAGAGACCCATGTCATCTGTAGTTTATTAAAGATACCGTGTGTCAGCCATAGGTCACTTTTACTAAGCCTTCCCTAAATTCCATATTACTCTATAATAACATAATACACTAATCACAGTAAGTGAAATTAGAGTTCGAGCTAAGGCTCATGCATACTGTATGTTAAAATGTTTAACACACAATGTTAAAATGTATTATATTTCTATGGTCTCATTATATGTCATAAGGCCACAGAATTCTAATTTCATTTTGGAAATCAGTATGCCATCCTGGAAACAAAAAATATCTTCATAAATACACTACTGCCATAACTGAGGCTGCCATGAATATAGAGTGCCAAATGAACACGATGAAGTTTATATTTTCCTTCAGAGTTTTTTATTGCAATTCTAATTCTTATTAATCACTTTTTTTGGAGACACTAAGAGAAAAATCATGTGTCCCAAATCCAATAAAAACCTGTGTTCTAAATTTCTTCCACTGTAAGAACTAATGCTGACTTAAGAATTCGGTAGACAAAAGTAGAGTTATGCAAGAACTGTAAGCCACATAAGCCCATATGTTGTCCAAAGTGACTTAACCAAAACCTCGGACTAGAAATTGTGAGAAGGACTAAGCCCAGCATATGCACTTACTTGCCAAATAGCAGTCCTAGATTTGTTGATGGTTAAAAGATGCTTAATTTTCCAATTTCACCTAGTGACTACACCATTTAAAAGAGTGAAGGATGGATGACTTTACATAAATCTAATGCACTAAATTTTTTCTTACGTCACTGTTTTGTTCAACGTAACATTAGTGCCATGTGATCAGATATAACACAATGTAAGAAACAGCAAGGGTGTCTCACAATGGAACATGATACAATATGATGTGTCAAGTTTCTTTTGAACCTTTCTTGGGGTCTAATATCAGCCAAAAGGTCATTTTAATTATCAGATGATTAATTAATTAGACAGTTAATTGTCAGAGTAGATGAATCCAAAGACAATGTGGTTCTGCACGTGCATGTTTGTACACAGCACAAAACGTGACTTTTTAAAGTATACCGCTAAATGAAAAGATACTGAAGTTTAAGGATTTGACCTATTTCTTATTTAAGTAACATTCATGAATAGCTACTATGTATTATACCAAATGCTGTGTGAAACATGCTGAGAAGAGAATCTTTCTTGCCCTCAAAAAGCTGATATTCAGTTGGAAACATAATGCCTTCCTAGAAACTATGGACATTTAAAGAGTGCTTAATACATTTTTTTTATAAGTTAACAACAAAGGAACAAGTTCTATGACAATGAATAAAAAAAATAAAACTATATTATACCGCAGTGCTTTGCTACCATTTTCTTTTTAGGTGATACTACTATATGTTCCAGAAACAAGGGTGACTGGCATAGCAAAAAAAAAAAAATTTTAATATAGTAATGAAACCCCAGTGTCTAATACTCTCTTGTTTGACATGTGAGAGCCTATATAAAACTTTAAAAGAATCAGTATTTCGCAGTCACTGTCTACTTTTTAATTTTTGGCTGAAAGCAAAGATTCAGGGCATGACAAGTACTCAGTTTCACTTTTTATCTAATGAAGAGTATTTTACCTGTGGGACACCTAAGTTCCCATTGCTTCCAGGAAGAGCTGGAGACTCAGAACCCTAATGTAAAAGACTCTTGACATTGTGAGGGTTGTTTTTTTTTTTTAACAATCAGTGATAATTAACACATCACACAGAATCACTGACAACTGCATTTCTTAAGCATCCATTTGCATGAGATTCTGTCCAAGGCATTGTACAAAACAAACAAACAAAGCATGTAGTTAATGATCTGCAACCTAGGAGGGGATTTTAGACCAAAAAAAACAAAAAAAATGGGCTATAACATACTCCAGTTATGTGAGCCAAAATGGTAAGAGCCCCCAAGCCTTAAATTCGATACAGCTGAAACAACTGTACCCCCAAGCCTTAAATTCGATACAGCTGAAAAACTGTAATTTATTGCTTTTTGGGGATGCGTTTTCAAAATAGTGTTATGATGGAGCCTACGTTTTCATCTCAAACCATCACCAAGTCTGCATGTCCTATCTCCAAAACGTACCTGGAATTTCTGGATGTTCTCCATACCTAGCGCCACCCGCCCTATCCAGGTCCTCAGCATATCTGGCTGAAAATTACTGCAATGACCTCTTCAGATCAGGGCTGCCCCTCCCAGCCCATCCCCTACACTGCTGCAGGCCTAATGTGCTTTCAACACAGCTAGGAGTGGGGGGTCTATCCAAGCCCTTTTATTCTCAGTTGATAACCTTATTTCCCCTAGAAAATAGACGCATATGAAAAAGAAGTTGCACAAAGCACCGCCACCACATCTAGCCGCATATCTGTATCCACACGCCCCCATTCTGCCTTCCTTCCTGTTACTCCGGATGAATTGTTTTTGGTCATATCGAAAGCAATCCGTCTACTGTCTTCTAGATCCCATTCCTTCTTACCTACCTGATGACATTGCTCCAATGATTCGCTCCTCTCGCATCGCCAGCTGCTCTTTTTCTGCTGGATCATCCATCAACGAATACACGGTAAGACTGACCCTTGAAGACGCTGGGTCATGGCCTCCACCTCCACGCAGTCGCAGAGTAGAACATCCGGGTTTGACTGGACTCTTCAGTTGGCCTTTCGCATCAGCAGATTCAACCAACCACAGAGGAAAAGAGTATTTTCAATCCCAGGCTGGGAATCCGCAGATGCAAAAGCGAAAATACCGTTCTCAATTCAGGATTGGTTGAATCCCCCCTATGCGAATCTCACGATTTGTAGAGTCAGCTGTATTTATGTTGTAGCCACCAGCCCCTGATAGACACACGGACCACCAGAAATCTTTGAGTTATAGGAAACACCCTCTTTATTCAGCCAGCTGGGTCTTCCAGGGGTACGCAGACCCCAAATTAAGCAGCCCCGAAATGTAGAGGTACAGGGTTCTTAAGCCCTAAACCCCATTCTTCATTCTGTCTGAACATAAAAGTCTGTTTTTCTTCTATTTACTAACCGTCAACCCACAGGTCAGTTGTACAAGCGGGGCTACAGAAGCAGAAAGCTTATTGTTAGAATGTTATGTTCCCATGGGCGATAGCCTATGTTCCCATGGGCAATAGCCAAGCAGTAACTTTTCCAGCCAGCACATTTATTGAAAAAAATCTTCATGTAAGTGGACCAGCACAGTTTAAACCCAGGTTGTTCTAGAGTCAACTGTAATTTATCACACCATGAAAAGAAAATTTTTACTAACCCTCACACACTCCCTAAATCACTGCTCCCTCCACGCTGCACTTCTCCCCTGAATTTCAGATTCACACATTTAACTTATAACACCTCCACATGGATATCTAAAAGGCATCACAAAGGTAGCATTTCCCAACTGCACTCTTAACCTTCCCCCCAACTTGTCATGTTTAAGAAAAGTCTAAGAGTCTTCCTGGTCTTAGTAGACAGTTATTCTATCCTTCCGCTGCTCAGATCAAAACCTTGGCTCCTGTCTTTCTTATCAGCAAATCTTGTCAAAATTCACTGCACCTACTTTTGGACTTTTCACCAACTGTACTGATACCACCCTGGATTAAGCCACAATCTCCTATCTTCTAAATTATGCAGTAGCCTTCTAATCAGGCTCCCTAGCACTTCCATGCTTGTCTCTCTTCAATCTATTCTCAACACAGCAGCCAGAGTAATCCTTTTAAATATAAGTTGGATGATGCCTCTCCTCTGCTCAAAACCCTGCAATGACTCCTCATTTCATGCAGAGTGATTGTCAGAATCCTTAAAATGCTATAATATTTCCTACATAACCTGAGCCCCAGTTATCTCTCTGACCTCATCACCTTCTGTTCTCCACGTAATGCATCTCACTCCAGTTGTACGGCCCCCCTATTTATTTCTTAAACATGCCAAGAATGCTTCTACCTCAAGATGTTTGCACTTGCTCTTTCTTCTACCTGGAAATCTTACCCCCTAGAGATCCTCAAGACCAACTTTCTCACTCTATTTCGGGTCTTTGCTCAAATTCACCCTCTCAATGAGGCCATCCCTGATGCCTATATGAAATTGCACCTCCTCCACCCCATAAACCAGACACTGTATCTTCCTGCCCTGCTTTATTTTCCACCATAGCAACTACATCATCTAACATACTCTATGTTAGCTTTGTGAGAGCAGGGAGATTTTTGTCTATTTTGTTCACTGCTGTACCCTCATGCCCAGAATAGTGCCTGGTCTACATAGGCATGCAAAAAGTATTAGGGGGATGACTGAAAATGTGTTTCAAAAGCTAATGCCTAGTGTTGGTGAGAGTACAGAGCAATGGTTGCTCTCATATTCTGCTGATAAAAGTTAAAATTTGAGCAATTTTCTGGTGGCTAATTGGATAGTTAGAATCCAAACCCTAAAAACATAAGTATTATTTAATGCAGTAACTACACTTTTATAATTGAGCCAAAGAAATTTTCATGGAAGTGGGGTGGGGGGGAAAGTTTGTATAAGAATGTTTATTGTAGCACTCTGCAATAGTAAAAATTGGGAAAATCATAAAAGTCAAACAAAGCAGGTTTGGTAGGATAAACTATAGTATAGTACATGTATGTGATGTCATAATATTTTAGAAGATCACATAATAATATACAAAGTTGTTAATAATAGATACCACAAATTAAATCAAATTTTGTGAAATAATATATGCAGAGAAAATGGGAGTAGATATCTCTGTTTATCTCTGCATGATAAAATATATATGTTTTATTTTCTTTTGTTTGTATTTTATTAATTGGCTATAATGAATAGGTTCACTATTTAATAATGAAGTGTTGCTAATAACAATAATTAACATTTACTGTGCACTTGTAGTATTCCAAAAACTTTATATGTACCATCTCATTTAATTCCCAAAGGCATACTATGAGCTATTGTCTTAGTTTGTTCAGCTGCTATAACAAAAACATCATAGACAGAAATTTCTCACAAATCTGGACGTTAGGAAGCCCAAGATCATGGCAGAGACCTAGTGTCTGGTAAAAGCCTGCTTCCTGATGCATAGGCACCATCCCGTCTTCACATTGCAGCAGGGTAGAGGGAGCTCTCTGGGAACCCTTCTAACAAATTCATGAGGGCTCCACCCTATGACCTAATCACCTTCCGAAGGCCCCTACTTCCAAAGACCATCACATTGGGGGTTAGGTTTCAGTATATGAATTTTAGGGGAACACAAATAGTCAGTCTGCAGTAAGTGTATACTATGATTATCCCCAGATTGCTGCTTTAGAAATTAGGCTTAATGAGTTTAAAAATTTGTTCAAGGTCCTACAGTAAACAGCAAAGCCCTGGCTGGATGCCAGTTGTCTCTGGCACCAAGAGTCTGTGCTCTTAGTCATTAAAGGGGTAAGATAGATAAGAAGTGAACTATTATTTTTCTTTTATGATCCAAATCATACACATACTCAAAGCCAACCAGAACAGAAACCACCAATTTCTGATTCTAAATTTCCATGTAATTACTCCCCTTTAACTCTGTTAGCAGTTGCCACAACCTCTAACCACTTCCTTGCCTCCCCTTCCAAAGCAGCAGCTTCTCCCATCACATCTTAGCCTTCACCTAGTGTAAGCTGGGGCAGAATATCATGAGTGACTACTGTGAACATCTCAGGACCTACTCAAGCACTTCTGTTGTTTGGGGTAATCAATTAGGAGTCTGCAGAATTATAACAATGTGAACAGAATCTACAAAAATGAGGGTATTTACTGTGATTCAACTAAAGTTATGCTTTATTGATTGAGATCTCTGACATTACCAACTAGAAACTTAGCAGAAATAAGTAATAAGGGGTTTGAGGTCATCGCTTAATCATTCCTACTGAAGAATGAAGGGGCACTCACAAGATAAACTGACTATTCTGTTTCCATATACCTACAAAATGCCTCCAACCTTTCAATTAATATATTAAATATGCAACAATGACTAGTTTTAAGAAAAAGAAAATATTTATTGTAGTGAATGAATGTTAAGAAGATATCACCTCAAGGGAGGGACCAAGAATGCAAACATAGGAGGCTCATAGACCTCCCTCCTCCCATGGACACACCAATGTACAGCTACACACAGCAATTCTCTCTAAGAGAATCCCAGAAACTGAGTGACTCCTATCCACAGGGCAAATGAGAAATTACCATATCAAAACAGGTAGGGAAGGCTGAGACATACTCTTGTCATAAACCCCACTACCAACACAGCACCATACTATCAGGATGGAACCCAGCTCTCAGCTTCTCCCTGAGAGCAAAAGGTTTATACTACACATCTAGAACCTTATCTTCTAAGGATCCCAGCCTAGGGGTGGGCCCCAAAACACTTAACTCTAAAAGCCAATGGGGCTTTGTTCTATGAGACCCATAGGACTTTAGCAAACAAAGAAGCAGTTCTTAACAGACACAAGCACTCACCATTTCTATCCCCCGCAGAACTCAGTGCAGAGGGAGTAGGCAAAAATGCCCATCTCCTAATTTTTCTCTGAAAGGGGCTTAACTGCATACTTTCCCAGCTGCTGCTTCATCGGCCTCACCTAGGTGTTGACTGTGATCTTCCCCTTTGGGACATTGACAGTTCTTGGCACACCCTCAAGTACTGGATGCCATAAAGAACTAAGATGGCAGCTTGGACAATCACAAATGTCTGAGAAACAACCAGGAGCTCAGGCTGGATTAATTGACGAGATTTGTCTCCTACATAAGATCAGTCTGTCACGACTGGGAGAGGTGATGTTTTATCTAATGCACAAAAACCAACACAGACAGTCATGGAAAATGAAGAAACATGGACTATATCCCAAACAAAAGAACTAGAAAAAGAACAAACTATACCCAAAGTTAGTAGAAGGAAGAAAATAAAGATCAGAGTGGATATAAATGAAATAGAGACTTAAAAGGACAAAATAAAAGATCAATAAAACTAAGAACTGTTTTTTGAAAAGATAAAGAAATTGACAATCCCTGTAGCTAAACTAGGGAAAAAGACAGAAGAGTTGAAATCAGAAATGAGGACATATTACAACCAATAACACAGAAATACTAAGGATCATAAGCAATTACTACACACTAATTTAATAACTTTTTTACTACTATAAACAACTACACACAACAAATTAGAAACCTAAAACATTCCTAGAAACATATGACCTAACAACACTGAATCATGAAGAAATAGAAAGTTTGAAGAGACAAATTACTAGTAATAAGATTGAATCGGTATCAGAAACCTCCCAACAAATAAAAGTCCAGGACCAGATGGCTTCACTGGTGAATTCTATTGAATATTTAAAGAATTGAAAAACTGAAAAGAAGAAGAAGAAAGAAGAAGAAGAAGAAGAGAAGAAGAAGAAGAAGAAGAAGAAGAAGAAGAGAAGAAGAAGAAGAAGAAGAAGAAGAAGAAGAAGAAGAAGAAGAAGAAGAAGGAAGAAGAACATGAAGAAGAAGAAGAACGAGACGACGACGGAGGAGGAGGAGGAGGAGGAAGAGGAGGAGGAAGAAGAGAGGAGGAGGAAGAAGAAGAAGAAGAATTAATATCTATCTTTCTCAAACTCTTTCAAAAAATGGAAAAGAAGGGGACACCACCAAACTCATTTTATGTGGCCAGCACTACCCTAATACCAAAGCCAAACAAGGATACTACAAGAAAAGAAAATTCCAGACCAATATCCTTGATGAATACAGATGCAAAAATCCTGAATAAAATATACGCAAACCAAATTCAACAACATGTTAAAAGGATCATATACCATGATCAAGTTGGTTTTATTCCAGGGATGCAAGGATGGTTCAATACCCATAAGTCAAATGTGATAAATCACATTTCCAGGATAAAAATTATATATGATCACCTCAATAGATATAGAAAAAGCATTTGACAAAATTCAACATATTTTTATGATAAAAACTGTCAACAAATTGGGTAAAGAAGGAACAAACTTCAGTGTAATAAAGACCATATATAACAAACCCACAGCTAACATCATACCCGGTAGTTAAAAACTGAAAACTTTTCTTCTAAGAAACAAGACAAGGATGCCCACTTTCACCACTTTTATTCAATACAGTACTATAAGTCCTAACCAGAACAATTAGGCGAGAAAATAAATAGTCCAAATCGGAAAGGAATAAGAAAAATTATCTCTCTTTGCAGATGAAATGATATTACACATATTTAAAAAAAAAACAAAAACTAAAGACTCTACCAAAATATCTGTTAGAAAGAATAAACAAATTCAATAAAGGTGCAGGATACAAAATCAATATACAAAAATTAGTCCTTCTCCTAATACACCTGACTGCTTATTTTCAGTAAGATCTCAGGTTCTGTGTTACCTACTGAAAAATGCCTTCCCTAATCATCTAGCATCAACCGGCGCCTCATCCCACATGTGACAATCTCTGGCATGTGTTTTCTTCACAGCACTTTTCACCATCTAAAACTGTCTACCTGTATCCTTATTTATTATCTGTTTCTTCCTGCTAGAAAGTCAACTCTATGAAAGCATCAACCATGCCTATATTGTCCACTTTGCGTGTTTGGCTTCAATAAATATTTATGAAATAGACAGATGAATGAAATGTAGGCAGAAAGAAGCATATCAGCTTTGATGAGTTATCCAAGGGAACTCCAGGAACTCAATGGGCCTTGAAGGACAAAGAGGGGTAAACCACTCAGAATCTGATTGAACTGACTCTCCTTCACTGTTTCACAGGGACAGCTAGCTCCCTCAACATCTGCAAAAACCAAACAAGTTACCCAGAAAGCAACTGCTAACTTTTTATTGAATTTAATAACTTTAAATAATCTCATGCAATGTGTATCACTTCTCAGTAGAAGCTACAAGAATCAGTGTGAGGTTCACAGAGATTTTTCCAGTTTTTTTTTAGATTTTTCTAGCAGCGTCCCAGATAGACTGCTCCATGTCTAGAGTAAGGATGAAACGAAGCAGAGCTGCAGGTAGCACTAATGTTGATGTAAGAAAAAAAATCTACCCCAAGCAAGGTTCTTTCCCATCTCTCAGTTTGAAGCCTAACCTAACAAAAGCACATGCAATGTGAAATCCTCTCAGCTTTTGTGACTTAAATGCTATAGTGTTTGCCTTAGACACTTTTTGGTTTCTATATCATGCTTTTGTTTCTGGGACTACTTACACGAAGAAGAGAAATTTAAGGCTTAATCTCTCTCCATTAGATATCCATACTCTCCAAGCTTTAAATCATTACTGCTTGAAAAGAATTGCACCTCATGATCCCTCACACTATGTCATTTCGACCACAACCAAGTAGGATACCAAAGGGGATTCTATGTCAGTCAGAATGAGATATGTTCAGAAAACCCTTAGAAACAAAGATCCTTTTTCTACTCATGTGTTTAATAGTAATGGACAAGAAAAAAAATCAAAAAAAAAAAGACAACTGGAAGAACAGCAAGAAGCACTTATTGAATAGTTGTTTTGGAACTAAGGGGCTGACAGGTCTTTCCCTCATATGACAACAGGTGTTGAGCCTTCTGTTTGTCAGACTAAGACTAAGACTGTGATATCTCTCTACTTGAGGTAGTATGTCCTGAAAAAACCTCCAAGGCCAAGAAAAAACTTGGTAAATAAAAGAAGGAAAACGTGCTGTCTAAAATATATAGAACTGCCTCAAATCGTAGATTGCACAGCTTATAGCAAATTAATTCATATGTGTGATAAACAGTCTCACAAATACATACTTATGAAAAAAAATTTTTAACGTCTGTAAATCAAAAAGTACACACACGTAAACATCCACATTTTGTGGAGGGGAGGGGGACTTGCCGCATGGTACAAAAGGTTAAATCTTTATTATGTAAAAGTTTACGAATTAGTAAGAAAAAGACTGCTATCGCAATAATAAATAAATGAACAATACGAAAAAAGCAATTGACAAAACAAGAAATTTGAATGTCTAATATTCATCTTTTATTCAACCAACAAATATTTATTGAGTACCAAGTATATGCCTGTCATTACACAAGACACCAGGTATATGGTGACAAGCAAAAAATAGCCCTGCTCAGCAAGAGCTCATAGTATAACATTAAACCTGACTCATAACCAAAGAAATTCAAATTAAAATGGTATTTTACCTATTAAATGCCTTCTACTTACAGTCTGTTAAATTGGCAAGATACTCTAAGAAGCTTAAAATTTCTCATATGCCTTGTCTTGGTGTTTACATACCTGGGAATTTCCCCAAGGAAATATTCAGAAAGATGCAAACAGATTTATATACAAGGATGTTAAATGTGCTATTTACAACAGTGGAAGTTGGAAACCACCTTAGTATTCAACCATCGATAAGTGTTCCTAAAAATACGTAATGTCACTAGAAAATTCTCACCAAAAATGTAAGGCTGAAAAACTCATGATTCAAAACTGAGCATAGTGGTAACATGATATTGATGTGTAGATACGTGTGTATTCTATATTCTGTGCTGTTAAAGAGTTAGTTTATCAAGGAAAACAAAACGCTTTTAAAATAAGCGACGTGAATGCTTTTGACAATAATGCCGTCTTGTAAGTTAATTACCAAATACACCGTGTAAACATGCTTTTTTAAATAGTCACAATTTGGGTATATTTTGGAGCATACTGGGGCTAAGAAAACCCACCTAATGGTGGAAGCAATACAAACCAATCCTCTTAATTGCTTGAGCAATAAAATGCTACTTTATTGTTTCAATTGTTTTAAGGGAAGGTTCAAAGTTTACCTAGACACTCATCTCTGCTTTTATAAAAGAAACAAGCCTATAAAATCATTTAAAGCCCCAGACCACCGAGTTTGACTCAGGACTGGGATTTTGTTTTGCTCTGACTCACAAAGGCCCCCAGCCTACCCGCGGTCTGCAGATGGCAGCCTCCGGCGGGAAGCCCCGCAACTCCACTCCCTTCCTGGGGGAGGCACTTCGGGCCCTCGCCGGCATTTCAGAGACCTGTTCGAGCCTTTCCTGTACGGCTGAACGTTCTTATTTACTAAATATTTATTTAGCTCTCTGAGGACTCAGAACTAATCACTGCCACCTCTCTTTAATAATAAATGGTGAACTTCAAATGCGATGGAACTCAACCGACTAATCAGTGCTCGCCGGGAGGTGCAAAACTGCAACCCGCCAGTGGACATGAAAGACTGAACATTTCCTGTTCCCGCTCGCGGCCGCCCAGAATAAACTTATACCAAGTGGGGTGATGTGGCTGCGGCCGCCCCCCGCGTGCGCGGGCCGCGGGAGCCGGGCCTCCATCTGCCCACGGCCGGGCGGTCCGCCCCTTCCCCTTTCGCCCCGGGGACCCTCAAAGCCCTCCGCTCTGCCTGCTCCACAATCTGGGCTGCGGCTCCCTTGGGCTTTTAATGCTTCCTTTTAAACTCGCTGTTCAGTTGCAAACCAATTAGCCCTTTCCGTTTGCCCGGGCGAGCGGCGGAGAGCGGAGAGCGCCCCGCGCGCCCCGCTCCAGCCGCAACGCGTGGGCTCGGCACAGTGGGCTCCCGGGCCACCGCGCCTCCGCTCGTCTGAAGGGGGTCAGCACACCGGGCGGCATTTACGCCGGCGTTCCAGGCTTTGGTCTTCAAGGTCTTTTTTTTATTTTATTATTTACTAGAAAAGATAAGGGTCGCCCCTTTGATGGTTTCATTGTGTAATATGAAGTATAAGGGCCACCCCGTACACTTGTATTCTCATCATCAAAGCAGCGCGGTCCCACCTTCATCCACTGCTGATCTGGAAATGCTATCCGGCCTTTGGAAATCTTGAAAGATTTTTGTCCCTGACACAGGGATAAAGATATTGAATATGTTAGAACATAACTCATATTAATCTAAAATTTTGGTTATCCATGATGTAATTTGAACTCTATATTGTCCATTCTGATGAAGGCATGAGCATTTGAAGTACAGCTGACTATAGCTTTCTGATAAGCCATATTACAGCTTTAAATGAGAACGATATGCCCCCAAATTGTTCCATCTTTTGTATAATTATTTCATCTTTTGTGTAATGGAGACCGGATCTTAAGTGAAACTTGTTTTCATATGTAACCCGTGTGTTACATTTGTAAACGTGAATCATTTTAGAATAGGTTGCTAGCAACATAGGGCTTAATATTAAAATGGCTTTGCCTCACTCACACGGACACCTGCCAATGTACTTTTAATTTTACCCGTTTGATCATCCCTAGGTGTGGAGAAAAGATTTGGAAGCGCTTGTTCTTCAACCGCTCTCTTAAAACACAGCGGGCATTTCAGTGATGAGCTTCGAGTGCCCCACTGTGGATGAAGGTGAGCACTACAATTTCTTTTTTAACAGGTGAGTCCGTCGCTGCAGCTGCTTTGGGGACCTTGTAGTTTTTCACCTCTGTCCGCCATCAGGTCGGATGTTACTTTTCCGTTAGCACCTGTGAGTAGAATCTCACTCCTTTCCTTCCACGGAAACATAAATATTTGTTGAAAGAAATGAATGTGTGAATTCATTTGTCGCCACTCCTCCCAAAGTCTTCCAGTTGATAAAAGGCAGAATATTAATTTTCTCACAAAACCCATAGCTGTGTTAGGCCCATTCTAATATCAAGGAGCAGATAGAATGAAACGACAAGGAGCACAAATAGGTGTTATCTCATGTGCCAGCTCTCAACAATTGGCAGTGGCTGCCACAGAAGGATACTGAGGCCAAGTGTGGGACCAAAGGGAAAAGAGTGATGTGATGCATGAGCAGGTACAGAAAGGAAGTTAATCATTCTGTGCCCTGGGAGATGTAACCTATATTGTTAACCTATAACAATGCTAGCCATTGGCTGATAGACATGGAGTTTATTTATTTATTTATTTGCTTACTTATTTACTTACTTTTTAGGCGAGGCAACCCTCGGTTGACTTCACAGATTGCAAGGACCTTGTCATCTTACAATCCATTACCTTTTTTATTTTTTACACGTATAGCACCTGGTCTTCCTAAGTGGTCTCCCATCAAGTACTAACCAGGCCCAACTCTGCTTAGCTTCCAAAATCAGACAGATCGGGCTTGTTCAGGGTAGCATAGCCATAGACAGTTTATTTCATTTATTTAATATTTTGTTTTCATCTCAAAAGTCAAAACTGTGTATTCATCACATCTCTTTAATCTTGCCAAACAATAAATCTCATTTTTATTATGTGACAATTAATTAACAAGCTCTCTACCTTATTGCTATGGCCACTACCCTGGTTTTCCAGATGCTAACCAGTTCCATCCTTCACATACTGTTCTAGTCCTTAAACTTACTTTGGTCTGTGTGCCTCTCTGAGCTGGTGTACCCCATATCATGCAGCTCATAAGTAGGAACAAGTAGAGGGTGATGTTAATAATTATGGTGGCATAAACTGGGCTATCTGGAGCAAATCAGGACATATGGTCACCTACATTGTAAATTCTAACGTTCTATCCAGAATGTGATGAACAACTACATAACCCACATCTGATAAGGTTACATCTCAGCGACCTCACCTCAGTAAATTGTTCTTCAGAAAAATGTCTGTGCTGCCGTCACTTCATTCACTCTTGCTTGCTTGACAGCAGATATGTCTAACTACAAATCTCAGATTCTGTGCAAGCTTCCAGCTAACTCCTGTAGCAAACTTACAAATCTACCACAGAAAGTTGTTGGCTACTAGACCCGCTGAAGTTAAGTAAAGAGCTGACAATTTTAGTACCAAGAATCCCAAAACAGGCATACTTCTACTTTACACAACTGATATGTCCCTGAAAAAGTATATATCAGGTGAATCACTTTTTTAAATCACTGGAGAAACTGGCTAAATAATAAAACCTTGGAGTAAACCTCTCAGAAAAAAAGAAATTAAACTCCTTTTAAAATGAAAATAATTTACTGTTTTATAAATCTGAATTTTTGTAGAATTGGTTTTCTTAAAGTAGAAAGTATGCCCTAGAACTCTGGTTTCTCTCCGAGAGGATGAACCCTTATCTGAATCATATATTCAAATTGTACTCTAAATGGAGATATTTCATTAGAATGTATTTAACTGCGAGTGACCAAACTCCATATCTGTTTTATACAATAATGCATTGGTTCATATAACTGAAAATTCCAGCTCAAACTCGAAGCAAGATTTGATCCGGGGGCTGAAATACTGTCCAAAGTGCCAATTTCCCCCCCCCCCATTTTTTCTGCTTAATCTTCCCAGGTATTGGCTTCATCCTGAAAGCGGATTAATCAATTCCCAAACATTATCATAACTGCATGAAAGAGGTAACTCAATGTTCTCTAAGAAGGAATAACGGATGAAAATGGCCGAGTTGTTTGATTCAAGATATTTTTTCATGAAATAATCTATAAAATGAACAGTAGTTAAGAAATAAAAGTTTTCTTTGTGTGAGCCTGTTGAGGTTCATGGTGAGGGAACCTATCCTCCTTTTTGCTATTGCACTGTATTTAGTGTGGTAGTCAGGGGAGGCTGTGGTGAATACCAACACTTACCCCAGGCTTCACAGATTACACCGAACTCTCAGTGCTAGGAGAAACCTGAGAGAGCACTCAGTCCTGCCTCTTCAGTGTACTGGGCACGTAATTAAGACTCAGAGACAGGACATGAATATAAACTTCTTTTTATGAAGAGACACTTCAAAATTTGAATGAGGATCAAGCCTCTGCATGCCCAGACTTGTTTATTTGTCAAGAAATAGCTCCAGCAAATAGGAGTCTTACCTAGAACTTCAACCACTCCAGACCAATGAGACCCCCAATGAATACTCTCATGCGATTTCAGGAAGCAAGCTGGTTCTGATACATACAGCTTTTTCTTGGCCTAATATTGTGTCTTCTGAATTGAGATACACGTACATCAAAGGATACATTGTATACTGTAGGGAAATAATTGGTCTATCAAGCTGATGATTTCATCCAGACTATCATTTAGGATGAGACTATAGTTGATATATCATTGGTATTCCACCTATGCAATCTTTTTTTAACTTTAAGTATAGGATTCAGAAATACCTATGAACATTCTACATGGTCAACATGACGCTTGAAAGAAAATTTTACACACTGCTGTATTCATAGAAAAGCTTTGAAAACTCCAGATATGTATGAAGATTTAAGAGAAAAATTTTATAAAGGTTTACAAACTGTTAGTCTCATTAATGTCAAGCCATTAATTTCTTTGCTTTTTCTTTAACTTTTTAAAGAAATGGAGCTCATTGACTTTCACTCAGTAATGTTCACACTTCTCTATTTGTTTTGCAAGAAACTTCAAGCCTCTTCTGTATGTAACCTTTCAACTGACATATTACATGCATGATGTGTGCTGTTGTTAAAAAATAATTACTCATTTGAACATTTTAAATCTAGCCTTCTGCAGCAAATTTCCATTCCATATGCAAGGTAAAGTGAATAGGAAGATCATTAAACTGAAGCAATGAGGAACACTGTTTGATCATGATGAAGTTTTATTATCTTAATTTCCTTGTTTAAATTCTGCTGAAAAACTAATTGTAAATATTTTAAGACACTTGGAAAAAGGTCTCAGATTTCTGTTTCTGGCAGAAAGACAGACTAAATATTCTGAAAGTTCCTCCTACCACAAAGCAAGTAGATCCTGGATAAGCTATCCTTTATTGCATTTCTGAATTTGTAAGAACAGGAGGAAATTTTCAGGATACTGTCTCTAAAAACAAATATTTAAAATGCAGGACAATGAGCAGTAATAAAAAAGGAAAGGTGGACTGGCCTAAAGACAAAAGCAAATATCAGAGCCGTGATTGCTGGTCTAAGCCTTGGGTAGAAGCAAGTATAAGAGTTGAACCTGAGAGTCCCACATTAAGCTGATATTCTCAAAAGGAACTCAGATGTTCCAGGTCAGTAGTCTCCCTGTTTCCTAGCAAAAGCAAAGATGTTTTTGGAGGAAAAAAAATATATATGTTTTCTGGAGAAAAACATCCCCATCGTATACCCACAAGATTCCCCCAGATGAAGGGCTAGCAAATATTAGGTCAAAACTAAAAGGAGAAAATACACATGGAAAGAGTCATCATCATTCTTACAAATCATCAGTAACTATAAAGTCCCAGAGGAATTCAAATTTTGAAATTGTCATATACAGAATGTAATTGCTATATATAAACTTTAAGTAATTAACAATGTGTTCACAAAAATGAGTAATCATTAAAAGACTGTCAAAAATATCCTGAATATTTGCAAAATAAAAACAAAAAGAACTTTGGGGACTAAAAAATATGTTGAAAAAGAAAATTTAACAGATGGTTTGTATTGAAGATTAGAAGTGAATGAAGAGAGAATTAGTGAACTGGAAGATATATCTGGGAGGTGGGGAGACAGAATCCAGGATTCTCTATAAAGAAAAAGTGACATATAGATCAAGATTGATTGAAAGACGTGGAAGGATAGAATAAAAAGCTTTAATATACATCCAGTCAGAGTCCTAGAGAAGAGAATAGAGAGAATAGAGGCACTGCAATATTTGAGGAGAAAATGAGCAAGAATTTTTCAGAATTGATGAAATATATAAACTCATAGGTAAAGGACATCAGCATATAACAAGCAAGATAAATAAGAAGAAATTCACAAGATAGCCATTGTTGTGAAATTGCAGGACCACAAAAGACAAAAAGGTAGATTTTTAAAAACAATTTGAAAGAAAAAGAATGATAATTAGATTCAGCAGTAACAATAGAATGCAAAAGAAAGGAGAATAATAACTTCAAAGTGTTTAGTTGGTTAAAAACTTAACTAAAAACTAGATTTTAAAAAAGGCAAGGGGAGTAAAGAAGTAAAAGTGAAACAGACATGGGAAATTTTACATCAATAGAAACAGGTCCAAATATATCAATAGTCACAAAAAAATGTAAATGAATTAAACATAAATCAAAAGAAAGATAGCAGGTTTTTTTTTTTTTTAAATCTAGCTATACAAGCTATACTAGTCACATCTAAAATACAAAAATTTAGATAGGATAAAAGTATGGAGATTAAAAAAGAAATACCAAACAAATAGCAAAATAATGCAGAGATCACAACAATTAATATTAGATAAAATGGAACATAAGACAAAGAGCATTATTGGTAATAGAGAAGGTTGCTGTGTAATAAGAAAAGTTTTCAATTTACTATGTGAGCATAATAATTTTTAACTTGGATGCACATAGTAAAATTGCCTCAAAATTATTGTAGGATATTTTAGCACACCCCTAGCAATTAATTATTATGGTTTAGATGAAGTAAATTAAAACAGATAAAGAATATTTAGGAAGGTGAACACACAGTGTAAATATATATATGCCTTACTGTTAAAGTGTACAGCTAAAACTTATTGGATTTCATTAACCAATCAACATAAAAAATTAATTAATTAAAAAATAATAATTAAAATGTAAATAAATGCTACAAAAAAAGGAACATTTAAAGTACATATATAACAAGATTGTTGTAATTAACATTTATATTTAGGTACCTAACAACTAAAAAATGTACATTCTTCTCAAGCCCACCAGCACTGTTTCTAAAAATTGACCACTTGGCCATAAAGCAAGTCCCAACACATCTCAAAGAGTCACTATCATAAAGACTATATTCTCCAAAAACCGTAGGGTTGAAATGTTAAAGGACAACAATACAAGTCTGATGGAAGACATCAAGACACACATTCAACAAGTCCTATGAATCCTAATCACAATAACTACAAGGAAAAGCATAACCAGCAAGTTGGAGTAAAAGATCTGAAAACTAAACACAAGGAGCAAATTGTAAAAGCATTCAGAAAGAAAAGAGATATTATCATCGGAGGCAATAGCAAGACAAATAGCCATCTTCTCAACAGAAACCATGAAAGTCAGAAGACTATATGCTAAAAAATAAATAAAATAACAGTAAGCTAGAGTTTCATATTCACCAAAAATATCCTTCACAGATAAAAGCAAAATATGGTCTCAGACATACAAAAAATTAGTGAATTTGTACCTAGCAGACCTACATTAATGGAAATGATATAAGGTGTTCTTCAGGCAGGAAGACAAATAATCTCAGAAGGAAGCTCAAAGATGCAAAAAAATAAAAATAAAAAAATAAGAAGAACAGGGAGGATAATACATGGGTAAATATAAATGAATATTTACTATATAAAACAAGAATATGGCCTTATGGGAAGATAAATAAGATTATATGTTGTTACAAAAATATTTATATATACATATGTATATGTACATGAATTAGTGTACACACATATATTTCTTTACTGTGTCAACTGAGCGGACCTAAAAAAAAAAAAAAAACGAGCAAAACAAACAAAAAACACCTAAATAGCAATGAACACATCTAGCACCCAGATCTTGATGTCTAATGTCATTCTCCATTAAAAAGAACAAGGGTGCCTTGGAGAAATGGCTGACTAGGTAAGGCTATATGTGAGGACACAGCAAGAAGGTGGCTATCTGCAAGCCAAGGAGATAGGCCTCAGGAAAAACCAAGCCTGCCACCATTATGATCTTGGACTTCCAGAAACAGAGCTGTGAGGAAATACATCTCTATTGTTTAAGCTACTCAGACTGTGGTATTCTGCCATGACAGCCCTAGTAGACTAAGATGTAGTTCATCAATCATGTGCCATTACTTTTGGTTTAACCTATTTCTGTGGATGTTCCTATAAAAAAAAAATTCACCAAAACTCATGTCATTTGGCCTCCTCACCCCTTATAGCCTGCCATTTGTTTGATGCAATCATCTCCTGTGTGCTGCTTGTCTTGCGTGTGGTATGTCTCCAAAGGCCCTTAGAAATTCAGGGTTGGTTTCTGCTGCATCTATTTGATTAGCTCATTTTGCAAGTTTCTGAGTAGATGTAGACCATCACAAAGCCTGTTTGGCCAAGGGACAGAAATCAATAAGGAGAGAGACAGCAGGAACGACAGGGGTTGGGTTCAGAAACGTTGCCACACAGTGCGCTGGCTTTGTTGAGCTTCATGGCACAGGCCCATGTTCTGTAAACTTTTCATCTGCACACAAATTGCATTTCACAGTGATACTGAAAGGGTGGGTTACTGATGCTGCATGTGGGAGGTATGTGCACAAATCCTGTTATCAGATAATAGGATTACCATGCATGCCTCCTGAGCATGCTTTGAAAGTTTACTCCTAAATCTACATATATAGCCAGGGGCCAACCATTTTGTTGTACAACAAATAAAATTGCTGCCAAGTCATTTTTAAAGCCATTATTATTTTCTTCATAATTTCTGTCATCATTTCTGAGTTGAGCTGCAACAACAGCCATATCAAAGTGAGCATTTCCTTCGTGCCATATCAAAGTGAGCATTTCCTTCGTCCCTCCACATCCACCAGCCACACCCCCACTCACCCAAGTAACAACAAAATTGTTTCTTATTTAAGTGTTTGTTCTGAAGACCACTAGAAATTATAGGCCTTGAGGAAACTAAAAAAACAAAATCACTAGAAAAGAAAATGCTAGATATTTAGCAGTGGAGATGAGGCATCTTCTTCAAAAATAACCAAAAAGTTAATTTAAATAGTCATTTATCATATTGGTTATCATTGGCTTTGATTTGACCCTTTCACTTAGTCTTAGATTATGGATAGCACGAATTCAGTTTTAAAAATTTCAAAAATTTTATATGCATGACTTCTGCCCTCTTGTGGCTAGGAAGTCCTCAAACTGTTCTCTAGCTTCACCACTACACTGAGGAAATTGAGCATAGGGAGAACAGAGCCATGATCTCAGAGCTGTGGTGGTAGTTGAGCAAAGTCCCTGAATCAACAATCAGATTGCCCTGATCTGCAAAAGATTTTTCTCTCAAATGTGAGTTTATTTATTTGGAAATTATTCAAGGGATATAAATAAATCTCATTTATATGTCCATTTAATGAATCATTTTCACTGTAAATTCTTTGATGAAAAATACAAAATTATAATAAATATACAATTTAGTGAGTGATATATCTGTTTCAGGTAACATATGAGCACTTGAAATCTAGAGTATGCTAAAATATCTAGGTTGTACCATTACCTCCTGTGCAAGATGAGTCTAAGGAGAAATTTTGAAGTGCATAACATTTTATTCAGTGCCAATACCATAACACCCTTTTTGTATCCCTTTGACACCCTCATGTGACCCTGTGACTGGACAAGCCTCTCCTTCAGCTGCCCTTGTCTGTTTCAGATTATTTCCACTCATCTTTCTTTTCCTACCTGCCCTGAATCTCATGGCCTCAGGGTTTTGCTGTAAATCTATATTGTAAAAGAGAATTCCATTCCATACCCCTTAGAGATGTTACACTGTTGTAATCACCAATATAGGTGAGAATTCAAGTAAGTTTTGCAGCTCACACCTTCTTGACCTTGGCCAAATCCTGAAAATGTCCTGACCCTTCCCCCTCCCCTAACAACTCTCTTGAATTTTATGGTAATCATCTCCCTGCTTTACTCTATAGTTTTACTACCCAAATATGAATTTCTAACCAATTTAATTTAGTTTTGGCTGCTTTTGAAACTTATTTAAATAGAATATTTCAAAAGTAGGATTTTGGAGTTTTGGTTTTGGTTTTGGTTTTTTTGGATATAGCTTCCTGCACTGAAAATCATGTACATGAAATTCACCTGTATGCTTATGTGTTCTTGTTCCTTCATGTTTTTCTTGCTCTATGGCACTGTATTTTTATGAATATACTATATTTATCCTTTCTTTTGTTAATGGTTATTTGGATTGTTTCCAATTGGGGGCTATTTCAATCAATCCTGCTATAACTATTCTTGTATGTGTTTCCTGATGAACATAAGCATGCATTTATTTAGGGTACATACTTATGAGAGGAATTTCTGCGTCATAGGACATGCAAATCTACATCTTTAATAGGTAATGTCAAACAGTTTTCTGGAATGGTTGAATCAGTTTACCTCCATCCACTTCAACTGCAGTATATGAAAGCTGCTATTGCTCTACGTCTTTACCAACATTTCTTACAGTTAGAATTTAAATTAAATTTTCTGCAATATGATATCTTTGTATACATCACTGTGGTTTTAGTTTGCATGATCTTTACTGTGTACTGATGAGTCTGAATGCCTTGACACATGTTTATTGGCTATTCAGACTCCTCTTTGTGAATTGTCTGTTCAAGTGCTTTTCATTTTTCTATTGGGTTGTCTGGTTTTTTCCTTATTGAATTATAGAAGTTCTCTTTTTATTTGGATGTAAGCCCTGTGTCTGTTAAGTGTGTTGTGTTTCTTCTCTCTGTGACTTTCCTTTTCCTTCTCTTATGTATCTTAATGTGTCTTCTGACACATGTAGTAAAATTTAGCATCTTTTTTCCTTTGCCTTATTTTAAAATATTTTCCTTATCTCATGAGCAAAAAGATATTCTCCTAGATTAACTGAAAAAGCTTTATTGTTTTGCATTTGACACTGAGATTTACTTTCTGCTGAAAATTAACTTTTGTGACATTATTGATTATTGGTTCAATTTCTTTCTTTTTTCTTTCTTCTTTCTTTCTTATTTGTTTTTGTTTTTGTTTGTTTTGTTTTGGGGAATAATTGTTGAATTTTCAGCTCCATAAACATTTATTAAGTTGCTTTTATTTTCTTTCATTAAGTTTTATAGTTTTCTTCGCAAAGGACTTGCATCTTTTTTTTTTTTAGATTTATACCTACGTATGGGACTTCTTATGTTATTTTGAATAGTATCTTTCATTTCCTTTTCTAAGTATTGGTTGCTGGTCTATAGAAATGTAATTCACTTTTATATTAATTTTGTACCCACTGTTCAATTTGGTCATAAATTTGAATAATGTATTCACAGTTCTTTTGGATTTTATATGTCAGAATCATATCGTGTTTATATAATGACAGCTTTTTCTTCCTTTCCAATCCTTACAATTCTTACTTCTTTTTCTTGTGTAACTGATTGGACTGGGACTTAGCTATAACTCTAAGTGGAAATAATAATAGTGTCTGTCCTTATATTTTTCCTAATTGTCTCATTTGTAACCATGGGATTTTCATTTATGGAGGTGACAAAGTGATGATATGGAGAGGTTAATGCCATTGAAAGAATGGCATTATTTCTATTTCCTGAGAGAAAGGGCCATACCGCATCACACAGAATCTCATGAGGACCATGTTAGAGAGGAGGCAGAATAGGAGGAAGGGAAAAGACTAAGCCCAGGGCTCTTTTTGGAGTGTTCATGGGAAAGGCAGGGCAGAGGAAACAATTTAGGATGAACTAATTTAAATAATAAATGTTGGGCTTTGTGCTAGGTAGTCTCTAGCTGCCTGTCTCCTGACACTGGGATTATTTAGGCCAGAGGAAATATTGGCTTAGTGTGCTGAGAGTTAAATAAAGCAGGTGATTGACTTGCACTTAAGAGGCATGCTCCCAAATAAGTTATTTACTCATTCTAGGAATTATCTAGCCCTGGGAGGCCAGCCTGTCTTCAGCCAGCAAGATTTTTAGGATGTCAAAACATCATAAGATAGAAAATTAAAACATGATTAATACAATGATCTCAAAGAGAAAACTTCCAATGTTCCATTAGTTCTCTGTTTTGTGTTTTGTTTTGTTTTGTTTTGTTTTTAGATATCCCTTATCTTTAAAAAGTTTTTTTCTAATCCTAGTTTGCCAGCAGTATCTCCCAAAATATGAACAGGTATTAAATTTTATCAATGAAATTATATGACTTTCTTCATGTAATCCATCAAAATAAATATGTATATTCCTTGAACTTTTAATGTTGATATATTTTTATTTCCTAAAATAAACCCAGTTTTGTCATGATGTATTTTTTTATATATTGCTGGATTTGGTTTGCTAACATTTTGTTAGAAGTTTTGCAACTATATTCATAAGTGAAATTAGTCTATATTTTTCCCTTTTTTGTGTGTGCAGTCTCTAGTAAATATTAGTACAAGATTATTATGGCTCCTGAAATTAACTGAAAAGTTTACCTTTTCCTATTATACCAAGAAAAGTCCATAAAATATTAACATTTTTTCACTTTGTTTGGTATAACTCTCCAGTTAAGCCACTCAGGCCTTTGCAGGATGAGCTTTATTTAAGGGCTTTATTTCCTTCATACTTATAGAAGTACTTAGGTTTTCTATATTTTCTTATGTCAGTTTTGGTATTTGCTATTTTTTTTTTTTAGGAGTCTGAATATTTCATTTAAATTTTCAATTTTTTTTGGTATAAGATTTTTTATATTATCCTCTTATAATTGCTTATATATTAATTATTGATTATTTGTTCCTCCTCTCTTTTTTCCTTGGTAGGTCCCACAAGTTAATCAATTTTACTAGTCTTTTCAAATAACTATATTTTGGCATTGTTAACCTTTTTTATTGAATGTTTGCTTTCTATTTCATTAGTTCATGTTCTCATCTGCTTTATTTCCTGCCTTCTAATTTATGTGGATTCATTTTTCAAACTTCTTGAGATTGTTATATGGCTAAGTAGTCCTTAGCCTTTTTTTCCTTCTTAATATATACATTTAAGGCAATAAATTTTCTTCTAAGTATTTATCTAATCCTATCTTAAGAGATATAATTTGTAGCATTTCCTATATTCCATAGGTAAAAATATTTTCTAATTTCTGTTGTCATTTCTTCTTAGACCTATGAGTTATTTAGATGTATATTGATTAAATTCTAAATATATGGGGATTTATGTTTTTGTTGTTGATTTCTAGCATTAATATGCTGGTAGAGAACATATTCTATATGATTTCAATTCTTTTAAATTTGTTACAACTTTCTTTAAAACTCAATTTTTGTAAATATTCTGCATGACTCTGTAAAGTACAATGTGTAGCTACTGGTGAAATACTCTTTATATGTCTATTTGGCCAAATGTGTGAAGCATATTTTTCAAATCATTTATATGCAAACTGACTTTTTTATTTTTATTTTTTGGTCTCCTTGAATTATCAATGACTGAAAAAGATATATTAAAATCTTCCCTATAATGTAGGAGGATGCAAGAAAATTAAAAATGTTAAGTCAAGCTACATTCAGAGACTGCAATATGCTGATCAGCCCTGCAGCCAGGCCAGGAGGACACCTGCACAGCACAGGAAGATTTCTGCTGAGATTGCTAACAACTCATTTCCCCCACACCTGTGAAGGGGAAACAGGAAAAAAAGAGTCTAAGTGGCTGCCCTACACAAAATCAAATCATTCATTCCTTATAGCTAAAACCATGGGGAACCTATGGATTAAAGGCTGGGAACTGCCAGCAGGCCTTTAGTACTACATATTCTTATCTTTTCACAGACTCTTCCCCTTCCTCACTATATGTCCATATCAAAGGAAATGGGTTAACAAAGTCTTTTAAACTATAACTCACAGGAACTAAAGAATGATATATAAACTGAATTCCCCGAGCACTCAGGGTCTCTCTCACTGTCCTAGTTAGTCTCTCTTAGTCCCTCTCACTGTCCACATCTGAGAAGAGACTACACTCTATCTGTGGAGTGTTACTCTTTTCTAATAAACTTTCCTTTTGACTCGAACTTTGGCGTGTGTGTTGAATTCTTTCGACATTCTCCGCCAAAGGGCCCTCTTCTGTTGGTGCAGGGCTTGGTCTCCCCCACAACTCAGGGAAACTTGCCCTGTCCTGCATCGCGTATGTTGGTGAATTCGTTTCTCCTAATAATTCTGAGTGAGTTTTCTCTATGTATGTTGCTGTTGTAATATTAAAAGTATGTAAATATAGAATTGCCGTATCTCCCTGGTAAGTTTAACCTATTATGATATGAAGCAAAGCTCTTTGACTCTAGTAATGCTTTTTTCTTAAGTTTTGTTTTGTCTAATACTAATTTGCTATTCCATTTTTAAAATAAATCAAGAGGGGAGTAATATCTTACTTTCTGCCTTTCTGTGTCCTTATCTTTTTCATTAAGGTATATTGCTTGAAAAATATATGTACATATATATCTTCAGTCATACGTGTAATTTTTTAACTAAAACATTTATTCCATTTATATTTAATGTAATTACTATTGTCTTTGGGGTTATATTTACCATCTTATTGTGTACTTTTTATTTGTCTACCAGCTCTATGTTCTTATTTCTTTCCTCTTTCTTTATTGTGTAGTGAATTTTTATATTTGTCATTTCCCTATTAGTTGGAATGATATAACAACATTCTTTTAGATTTTTATATTTAGACACTTTTTAGATTTTTTTTAGTGATTACTCTAGAATTTACAAAATAAAGTTACAAAGTCTAATGTAAATTGAAAAATTATTTGTAGAAATAATATAAGGCCAACAGTAGGGTTATAATCTTCCTGGTGTTACTTTATTTGCTTCATTCACTGTCACTTGGAGGCAGTAACAATCAGGTCACCTTGCTTAGGATTTTCTGTGCTCCTCATACGACTGGAAAACTGTAGACCGAACAAGATCTGATTTACTTCTGCTTCATGTTCCTAGTCCAAGTAGTAGGGGGACTGTTATTTATCAGGACACACACTCTCATATGCCCTGGATTCCAATTCCGATACCCCCTACCCCACACCCTCTTCTCAGCTCAGCCTCAGGGCTGCGTCCTCTGAATCAGCAGCAAAAGTGATCAAATGATATATCCACATTCTGAGCTCCCATTTTCTGCCAGATCTCAGTCTAGTAATAGTTCACTATGTTTGCCCTTTGATGCTGTCATATTGTGATTCATAATAACTATATATTTATGTTCCCATTTCTGGCACATAGCTCCTAAAACTCTTGGAATTTCCTCATTGATGAGAGCAGGAAAGGTGTCTTTTGTTATGTTAATGAGGCAGCTTTTGGATTGCACCGAAGGATGGGAGCTGGTTACCCACAGTGAGTTGAAACTTTCAGTCCCACCCATTCCTAACCTCCGGGGAGGGGAGTGGAGCTGAAGGTTGAGTTAATTGCTCGTTTCTAATGATGTAATCAATCATGCCTGTGGAATGAAGCCTCCCAAAAGGGCAGGGTTCAGGTTACTTCTGGGTTGATGAACACAGGAGGTGCTGGGAGAGTGGTGTGCCTGGAGAGAACTCGGAGGCCCCATGCCCTTTCTCATACCTTGCCTTATGCATCCCTTCTGATGTAGGACAGGGCACGTTTTCCCGAGTCTCACTACACTGAGAGAGAAGGGGTCCTTGACTGAGCTCAGGAAAGAATTCAAATGTACGCCAGAGTCAAAAGAAAAGTTTATTAGAGAAGGGGTAAACTCCATAGACAAGGAGTGGTCTTTCTGAGGCAAAGTGAGAGAGCCTGAGAGACTCAGATGGAGACAGATGAACAGACAATGAGAGGGACCCCAGTGTGTGGGGAATTCAGTTTACATATTCTTAGTTTATAAAAGTTACAGTATAAAGACTTTGTTTACCCATTTTCCTTTGATGATAAGGGCATACAGTGTGAAAGATAAGAATATGTAGTGTGAAAGGCCTGCTGGCAATTCTCAACCTTTGATTCATAGGTTCCCTAGGTTTTGGCCACAGGGAAAGAATGATTTTATCTTGTGTAGGGCCAGACTTAAAGACTCTGTTTTCCTATTTTCCCTTAAGGGTATGGGTTAATGGTTTATTAGTAATCTCAGCAGAAATCTTACTTTATTCTACAGATTTCCTTGTGTTCTGGCCATAGGGCTGGGTCAGCATATTGCAGTCTTTGAATATAGCTTGATTTAACTTTAGCTCTCTTGCCTCCTCCCATTACTTACATCTGGCTGTTCCTGAGTTATATATTTTTTATGATAAACCAGTAATCTAGTAAGTAAAATGTTTCTCTGTGTTCTGTGAGCTGCTCTAGTAAATTAATCAAGCCCAAGGTGAAGGTCCTTGGACCTCTAATCTGTAACCTGTCAGAAGCGCAGAACCTAGACTTGTGATTTGCATCTGAATTGGAGGTCGCGGGGTTGGGGTAGGGGAACAGTCTTGCAGGACTAAGCCCTTAACCTATGTGATCTGACACTGTCTCCAGGTAGAGAGTCAGAGTTGAATTGAATTGTCAGACATCCAGGTGGTGTCAAAGAATTCCTCAGTGGTGTGGGGACCCTGCCACCAGTACCACCACCAAGAATTAGTATTGCTGACCGGAATCTTTAGATGCTTTTTAGACAAAAAATTTAATATATTCCATTCAGCTTTCATTCCAACACCTTAGACATTACCACTTGTTCCTGCCACTGAGGTTCCTGAAGCTCCTGATTACCCATTTAACCAGTACTTGAGAGCCTACTATGTGCCTAGCCTTGTTCTAGGCTCTGGAAATTCAGCTGCAAAGCCTTACTCTTAGAGTTGACATTCAGCTGGGGAAAGATGATAAAGAAGTAAACATGTCTGAGTAGAGTGAAGGAGCGAAAGATACAAAATCCTGGGGAAGAGATTTCTTTGGCCAGCAAACAAAGCAAGTTCAAAGGCCCTGAGGCAAGAGAATGATTGGTGTGTAGTATAACAGCAGGGAGGGCAGACTGGTTAGATGAGGATAAGAGAGATGAGGTCAGAGTAGCTGGGGCCAGATGGTGTAGGACCTGGTAGGGTTTTATTCTAAGTGTAATACAAAGCTCTTGTTTTGAGCAAGAGAGATACTTGAAATGACTTGTATTTGTATTAAATTGCTCCAGCAGCTTTATGGAAAATAGACTGTCGATCTTTTCTCTGATTCTAATTTAACAAACTCCAACAAATTAATTTTTCCTCCCTAAATTAGCTGCTGTTATAAAACAAAAACAAAACAAAAATACTAACTAATGTAACTAGAGAGGGGACTGCAGAGAAATGAGAGGTATTTCATCAGATTTTATGAAAGACAGTGAAGAGTCCTAGTCATATTCCAAACTAGGGAAATAGTGGCCCTGGGTATGTAGGACTCCAGCCCTGCTCTCCTGGGTCTGGCCTCCCCAGGTAGCTGCTCCTTATTCGATACAGCCATGCCTACAACAAGAGACCTGAAGTAGGGGCTGCAGCCTCAGCCTCAGGCTGTTCTGAGAATCAGACACTCCCCTGAAACAATCGAGGTCCTGTTTTCAACCTAGATCACCAGTCCTGATTTCTCCCTCCTTCATCCCCAAGAGAGGACTTTGGTGTCCTCTGCCACCCATTGCTTCAGTTGAGGTCACCTCTGTCACCTGAGATGTCCTCAGAATGGAAAGAGATCAGGCAAGGATAAAGCGGTTACAGATAAAGCAGTTACACAAAATAGGTAATCACTAAGTAGTTGGACATCCACTCAATTTCACTGCCTCAGAGACAACACAGTAACGGGCTGGCAAAAAACACTTTATAGAACATTTTTCCAACCACTTTTGAAAAATGAAGTCGAAATAAAGCAATTATGGCATAAGTAGGAAAATGAATGCCCATGGTAAAAACTCCAAAGAAAATGGTTTGCCATTCCTAGATTAAGTGTGTGAACAGATGTTAAATATGACATATCCTGACATGGGCCATGAAGTTAAAATAGCCTAGCGACATTGGACTCTGCAGCCAAAATACATGGTTTCAAACTTCAGATCTTGGCTTGGCCATTTACTTAACTGTGTGACTTTGAGTAAGTTACTAAATCTTCCTGTGTCCCCATTTCTTGGTCATTAAAATGAAGATAGTGAGTGTACCTACCTCATAGGGTTGCTGGGAGGATTAAGTGAGTAATGCATAGACAGGGTTTAGGTCACAGTCTGGCACACAGTGAGCACCAGGTAGGTGTTGACTGTCACTGTTATTAATGACTGACCATACTATTATTATGAAGCACTTCCCTCCTTCAATTTAGCCATGACTTCTAAGCTGTGTCCTCCCCTGGCAATTATGTCCTATACAAAATGCTCTCATGTGTATCATCCCAAGTGAGTCTTATGATGTCCCTGTGACACAAACAGGAGAACCTGATACTAATGTATATAAATTCCACCCAAATATTTGTCCAAACAAGTGTTTAACTAAATCAGGAATCCTAGTACCAAATAATTCAAGTATCACATTACTTAATAGTAAATTTTGAAAAGAGAAAGAAATTAATGGTGTGTAGTTACAAAAATAGGTTTTTTCTATCTCTAATTCATGAGGAATTACAGCTGCCAAGTCTAGAACAGTGAAACCATTCTAAATAAATGCAATTCATTTAATTTAGCAAAAGGTGGCGCCAAAGAATGTTTTAATCTATGATTCCATGCAATGCACGGTGTTCCAGCCTCACTAGAAAGGTCTAGGAATACAGCAAGAGCTTCCATGTTACCGTTGGGATTTCCAAGGAGCCTCAGCTGTCAGCAGATTCCTTGAATCTTCTGTGTCCAACCTTCTGAAATTGTTTTGTCCTGAGTAAGATCAGGAAAGTTCTACAAAAGAGTGCCTAAAAGCAACCTTCTGTTGTACTGATGTAAAGCCAGGACATACATGTTTAAGACCTGCCAGGAAGCTGTGTTTTTCCTTTATTTCTTTGGTTTCATCTCTGGTAAACAGAAGTAACACATATACAATGTAGGAAAGCCATCTAATTTTTAATACTAGGAAAAGATATAATCATGTATAATACCATAACTCTGAGGTAATCATTAACCCCCTGCACCAAATTTCAGCCTCTCAAATTCCCTATTTCTGTCAAAAGTATCAATATTTTCCAGTTGGCTAAATGAACAACATTGAAGTATTTTATTCTTCCTCAACAACAATAATAATATCCACCTTTAACTTAATTGTTTTAAAAGTGTTTAATGATCAGAGAGCTGTTGCACAATGTGAATATACTTAACACTGCTGAACTATGCACTAAAAGTTAGTACATGTAAGATGGTAAATTTTATGTTATGTGGGGTTTTTTTACCACAATTTATTATTTTTTAATTTTTAAAAAAAAAAGAAAAGAAAACCAACAAAGTATTTAACCATTAACATTTTGGTGAATTTAGTTCAAATTGATTAGTGGAAAGCAACAAGGGGAAGATACAATGAAGAAAAAGCAGTCCTGTCCATAGTAGAGAGAGGCAGAAGAAAATGGGCCAATAAGCCAGCTCATGCTAAGGAAATAAATTTTAAAAACCTGTGACTTTGGGAGTCACTGGGCATGTGTTCCAAGGAACACACACCATGCCTAGTGCTATGAGTAATAAGAGGGCAAGATAGATGTGGAGGATGAGAGCAGACTTTCGACTTTAACTTCTCTAATGACTTGGCTACGGGGTCCATGCAACCCTGAGCACTTCTGTAGGAGGTCAGATGGTGAGCAACAACTGGAAGAGCCTTTGGTTAGTCTTTGACACCCACAGGAATTATTGGATATTTAAGATGTGGGGAAATAATGAGAAAAAAAAAGTGAATTAGTTGCTTTTTGAAATTCCACCGGATTTCAAGCTGGAGAAGAGATGGGGGGATTTGTATCATTGGCTTTAACAGCGGAAAGTTGTACCAATGTGAGATTATGGAACCCGCAAAGCTCCAGAGGCAGACTGCAATGGGTTCAAACCATGGCCCTGCCACTCACTAGGCGAGTGACTAGCTATGCAAATTACTTCATCTTTATGTTCCCTGCTATCCCCCTTTGTAAAGTGGGAATGATAATGGTAATAGAAGTAGTTATCTCCTAGAACTGATAAGTAAATTAAATGAATTAATATGTATAAAGCTCTTAGTTATGGCATTTGACATACAGAAAGCACCCGATAAGTGGTATCTATTAATACCGATTTTGGAGGGCCTTGAAAATTAATCTGAAAAGTTTGAGTGGAAAGCAGCAAGGAGACACACTCAGGAAGATTGAATGAAGAAAAAGCATAATAGAAGATTAATGTGTTGTCATAGAATGGACTGGAGGGAACCAGGAGAAATAGACACTCTCAGTAAACTGGGCCTTCGGAGGTCTAGCCTGTGGTGGTGCAGTAGAGAGCAATGTATGGGAGACATTAATTGGTTATCATGAGGAACAAATGTTAGAGGATTTAGAAGTAGAAAGATAACCCTGGGCTTGGATCTGGATGTGGCTCCCCTCGCTACAGGATCTTAGGCGAGTCACCAAGTCTCCCTTCCCAACCTCTAGTTATTCCTCTATCAGTTTGGAGAACATATTCAATGCCTCCCTTACAGATTGTTAGAAGAAAATTGTGTGGTATGCATGAAAATAGTTTTAAAACAATAGAAGTACTTAGATGTCCTACTATTAGTAGGTTACCTATTTTGGGCAAATGGTAACTGTTTTGTTCTTGCCTGATCTCTTTCAATTCTAAGAATATCTCAAGTGACATGAGGTGAAATCAACTGAAGCAATGGGTGACAGAGGACAGCAAAGCCCCTCTGGGGATAAATGATGGATATTATTACTGTTTTTGATAGGGAAGAACAAAATGCCTCAAAAGTGATTTTAGCCAACTGGAAAATGTTGACAACAATTTCAAACAGAAATAAGGTATTTGGAGGCTGAAATTTCAGGGATGGCTTAAAAATAAGTAAATCAAATTTGAAGCTATGGAATAAAAGTGTTTGAAGACTAAAGCTAAAGAGTTGGATTTAAAACATTTGATAGTCACCTACGTTGGAATTAAATGAAGACTTTAAAATGTGCTATAAAAATGACTTTAAAATGTGCTATAAAAATGACATAACCAAAGGATCCACTAGAAAATACCAGAACATAAATATACCAAACAAAACATTAAAAGAGCTCAACTTCTCTGTTAAAACTGAAAGGATCATGGAAAGGATTTTTTTTTATTTTTTAATTCTATCATTTGTTGCCTTGAAGAGACATAATTGAAACCAAATTGAATCACTCAAAGTACAGGCTGATTTCTGGTTAAACAAACAGACTGATCCCATACATTTATTGCCTTCCAATTCAAATCCTCACTAAAATGTCAGTAAGCGAAGAAAAGCTACAAATCTATCATAAGGGAATCTATCATAAGAGAATAGAAGAGGAGATATCAGTAGGTGTAACAAATTTTTTTATGACGAAAAGCATATTGTCTTAGCAAAGGGAAGAGAGCTATGGAAACTCTGTATAGGAGGGCCCCAAGAAGAAGCAAATTGATTTGCCTTGTAGAACCATTGAGAAGCTTAAGATTTGGAGGCACCAGAAGCCACAGAAGGTGAGAGATGCTGTGAAGGTCTTAAAACAGAGAATTGGTTGAAAGTCCATACATGGAGCATCACACCACCACCTTCCCCCAACCCCGCCACCCCACCAGCCCAACTACTCATCCACATAGTAGTGATTCAAAGTGTCTGTAGGTGGTAGGGAGGAGGTGGAGCAGGGGACACCTGCCTGGGTGAGAAGTAGTTATGCGTTCATGTTGTTTCTAAAATAGAGGGACCTGTACATTTGAAGGAGTGGCTTCAAGATTGAAGATCAACACTACCAACCACGTTTTCCCAAAGGGACGTGAGGAATGGGGAAGAGCTCCGTTCCCTGAAGCAGTTTCTGAGAGGGTACCCCAGCCCTGTGAGTGCCATCCTCTCCCCACCCAGACCCAAAACTGAGAAGTGAAACTCCCCCAAACATTCAGAGGAAGGAGGAGGAGGAAAGAAGATCTCACAATCAGAGGGTCGAAAATAGCAAAACTCCACGCTGTTGTTGAGCATTGGTTTGAATGCACACACGAGTGGCAGCTGATGACTACCCCTTTGAAAGATTTGATCTCTTTGTGTCCTGACGTTTCCACCTTAATGCTCACAAACTAGCAGTGGCCCAAAGTAGAGTTACCCCTGATTTTGGTTTGTGCCTCAAACTCAAAAACTGAAACTTGGAGACAGAAAAAGAAAGGTGGGAACCTACCACCCCTACAGCAACCTGAAAGACCAGATGTGGCTCTTTTCCAGAAGTAAAACAATCTGAGGAGAGGAAAGGTAATTGTCTGCTTCCCATGTTCTCCGTACTCTTCTTATGTTGGTTAAGACACTAGAAAATAAGTGGTGACTTTAGTGTCTACCTGTAACCCTACTATGTCATCAGGCAAGTGCTAATTTTTTTGTGAATCAACAATAAAATATACATAACAATATGCAAATGTGCATAGTCACTAACAGGACAAGCTCCCTAATATAAGGTAGCATTGGACTCAAATCCCAGTGCCTCCCTATTTATTAGCTAGATGGTCTTGGGCCATTCAGTACTTAACCTCTCTGAACCTCAGTTTACTTATCTATAGAATGGTTATAATAGTATAGATACCATAGAGTCATGGTGGGGATCCAGTGAAATTATATGTATAGCAGGGCTTTTAGAAAAAATGAAACTTCATTACATTTAAGGTTTTGTGTTAGTTTCCTATGGCTGCTGTAAAAAATTACATGTTTGGGGGCTGAAACAACACATCTATTCTCGTACGGTTCTGAAGGTCAGAAGTCTGAAATTGGTTTCTTGGGGCCATATCAACGTGTCAGCAGGGCAGTATGCCCACAAGAGGCTCCGGGGTGAATCCATTTCCTTGCCTTTTCCAGACTCTTTCATCTTTAAGGCCTGCAGTGTAGCATTTTGCTTCAGTGCCAACTTGCAGCCTTCTGTGTCAAATCTCCCCCTGCCTCTTTCTCAAAAGGACAGTGGTGACTGCTTTTAGAACTCACCTGGACACTAGAATAATCTCCTCATTTAAAGATCTTTTAACTTAATCACACCTGTGAAGACTTTCTTGCCATATAAAATTACATTCCCAGATTTCAGAGATCAGGACCTGGATATCTTTGGGGCCATTATTCAGCTTACCACAGGTTTTACCCACAAATTATGCTTTGGAGAGGAGAGTCCAACGATTTACTTTTAAACTCATCAAGTATATTGAACATAAAATGCCTCTGTCAGCCAGGCTCTCTCATACCCTACTTCACCCTGGGTTATAAACAACTGCATGGGAAGATAGTTCATCTTGGCTACAACAAGCCAGGAAAGGAAGTTTCACAAGCCACCCTATCATAAGCTCGTCACCCTATCTTCACAAAGCCCAGGAAAAGGGTCCCAACTGGCCTAGTAGAATCTCCATAGGTATTGCTCTGTCACCTGTGCCTTGCCTACCCAGCTGGGCTATTTGCTAACTCCAAGAGTATGAAGGCAGGCAGTGGAACTCCAACAGAAGTACGGGAAGGTTTCTTCCCTCCGGAGTACAAACCCGAAGCCAACCAATGCCATCACCAAAGGTGGAGACTATACACTCTCTTCTCCCTTGGCCACGGGTAGCAGTAGCAGGCCCTCTGGATAAAGTGCTCCCTTTTAGACAGCACCATCTGACATGGTTCCCTGTCGTCACGAATTACAGATTTTTGTTTTTAATTGGGCGAGACTTCTGTCATGTAACTCCCAAGCCATGTGGTTCTCAAGTATTTCACTTGACTGTAGCTTATAGATTTGGCAATTCACTCAGTAAATGTGATTTGGTCTAGAAGCGAGAGAATCAGGAATCAAAGGAACCAATATTTGTTGAGAGCCTACTATGCTCCAGGCACTATGCCAACTGCTTTACTTACATTACTTCATTTTGTTCTTGTAACAAACACATTATGCAAGTGAGGAAATTGGAGCTCAGCTAGGTTAAAGGTTAAGCTACTTTCTCGAAATCATAAAGTTAATTAGAGGCAGAGTTTGGAGCCATACTGGGGGGTGTCTGACCCTTCAACCATTGTTTTCCTGCTGTACCTCTTCACCTAAGAGGGGTTTCACAATGAGTGGCAGCAGATTATTCCTTAGATTATTCCTTAGTCTTATAATCCTAGGCACCAAATCGACAGACAAATGACAAGTAAATAGCACACAATTGAGAAATTGCTCAGCAAACTAAGTCTAATATCATTCTGCTTTGTATGCCTAACTGATTTCCCTGTGGGCCAGTGGTCTCCAATACTTTTTGATTATGCATCCCAGGCAGTAAAAATCTGTTGAACACACACCATCAACAATGTATATTTATTTTTTATAAAGTACATACAGGCACTATTCATTAAAATAAAGTAAACATTTATAATGTGATATTTTAGCAACTAGAAGTTCTTATTTTCTTTCCACAGGTCAGCCTGTGTCAATGCTGTATGAAAACCACGGTCGTGTGCAGGGATTCCAGAGATGCAAACCCATTACTATATACAAGATTCATTCATCGACATCTAAGAAAACCCCAGCAATGGTTAGAAATGCCTAATAAAAACTTACCACTTCTATAGTCAACAAACTCAGATGACTTTGCAGCCTCTTCCATGTGGCCAAACGGAGCCCTCCTAGACCCTTTCATGCCCACGTGGCACTAGGGTGCCTGGGCACATTCACCTAGCTCCTGCGTAAATGCTCTGATTCCCATAGTTCGTGTGAATGGTCCTGAACTGAGGAATATACCATAGAAACTCAGACTTTTGCTTAAACTTTGGTATGAAGAACTTGCCCTGAATTTGAGGTGGAGAGTAGGTCAAATCTTTGTTTCTATATTGTAGGAGATTTTTTGGTTACAAAAGAGCATCATTCTCTACCACACTGAGTCTAATTTAGGTTTTCTTGTCAGGAACAAGTACCACTGGCTTTATCTGTCCTGTGCGATGTCTAAGCCCTTCTCCCTGAGTGAGGAGGCTTTCTGCAATGTCATTGTAAGGTACCCCTTCTCCACGGCTTGTCTGAGCTAAAGAGAGAGCCTGGCCTGGCAGGGTGGCCCCATTAACAAGTATTTCTCTCTCCTGGACCACAGATGAGTCCAAATGAATCCAGTATACAGGACAAAGCAGTTTCTGCAGTATGCGTGGTCTTGGGGAATGAGAGGATGGGGAAGGAAAAGGGCAATTGTCTGGGGAGGTCTGTTCAAGGAGGTAATCAAACAAGGAGAGTCTGAGATAAGTATCATAAGTTACAGGTCAAATGCAAAGGCTTAAAGAACCTGGGGATTCTAGCAGAGCTGAAACTTCCTGGGCCACCTGGGCAAATACCTGAGAGGAGTGGTGTTCCGTGCAGCTGGCTTTTCTATGCTCACTGAGACTCCAGGGCGGGAGAAAACCACCTCCAAGGTGAAATGCCCTGGCTGTCAAACTTTACTGGGTCCAAAATCACAATCACCTGGGGACTGAGATTCTAATTCAGTGGATTTGGGGAAGAGCATGGGCCAAAGACTATAACTCTGAATTTTTAACAAGAATACCTCCAAGTATTCTGACGCAGGTGCTCCATGGACCAGATTTTTAAAAGTTCTGAAATAAGTTGCAGCAATGCTCAAGTTACCAGGCTACCACTGGAAAAATATTTCTCTGAGTTTAAATGATGTACATGTACATAAATTATGTAAACAATCATATTAGTTAATGTATGCTATGTATTTTTTCTTACTTAAAGAGGTATCCCAAAATTATCTCATGTTGAATTAAGTGCTATCAATAAAAAATCAGAACTAGGACTCCTGGACTGCAGTGGATGACCAGGCAATAGCAATTATGATTCCCTCTTACTGGTGGGCTGTAGGAACATAAAAAACCCTCTATGCATTGTCTTACAAAAATTATCTCATAGGTCACAAAATTGAGTTTATATTATTTCTGTAGCGATTTCTAGTATCACATTATATATAGAGATTTTTTTTTCATAATTCCTGGCTCAAAAGCAATACGAGCATTTCTCTAACATTAGAGTCAGGCTTAACGTTTTAAACTTCAAGAGAAAAGACCATTATAGGGTTGCCAGATCTTACAACAAGCAAGAAAAGTACAAGATTTCAAAATAAGAGAAGCACTGAGTCGATAGTAAACACACTGTTGTAAAGCAAAAGATAGTGGTGAAATCAGTCTGGAAATGTGGATTTACTGATTTAAAAGAGTGTTTGCTTCATTTCTAATGCAGCGATACCCAATGATGAAGAGATGCATTAGGATTTAGCAGTAACAAAGGATTTGGGCTTCAAGTTTCATGGGTGTTGAAGGAGAAGTTTCTGAGGATAAAGAGTAAACCTCCACCTTGCCTTTTTGGCATGTTCTGTTCGTCGTTATAGAATTATGGTATTAATTGTAATACTGATTCCTGTTGGAATTCAGTTTGTTTCCTTATTGCTTTCTCTATACTAATATTCTATGAATGATTTGATTTAACTGTTCACAAGACCATGATATTGGCATTTCTTCCAATGCAATAATTTATGCTGTACTTTGCATTCGTTTTTACTGAAATATTTGGTTGGCTACATGACTCCTGTATAGAAATTCACTCAAATTTATTTTGTGTTGCCACTTGCTTTGTGCCCATTTTTATTGACATATTTACTCTGAATAGACTATGCAGAAATTTATTCTAATGTATTTCATACTATAACTCACTTGTTAGTACTAGCATTTAATAAAATATAATCTCATTATTTGCTTTTGCAAAACAACATGTAGGGTAGGAGACTTAGTTTACCAGTTCATGTGATGTTTTACTTTCTTCTAGGTACAAATATTCAATGGTACTTAATATATTTCTATAGAATTATGCATTTTTATTATTCCAAGTTTAGTAGAATATTATTGTTATATACTCTATCATGTGAACAAAGCTATATTTCTCTTACAAAAGCCACTTTAAGATCACTTTTAATACAATTTTAGAGATCGATTTATTATTAGGTGTTTCCTATGTTGCAAGTGGTCTTATGTGGGTTGTTTTATTTAATTTTTAGGGCAACCCTAAGAGGTAGGTACTATCATCGTCCTTATTTTGTATGTGGTAGAACTAAGACTCAGTGAGAGGACATGCCTGGTCCAGGTAACACAGCAAGTAAATGAGCTTGGAGAGAGAACCAGGTCTCCTCCAGCCCTGCCCCTATCTGCACAATCTCATCTGCCCCAAAGGGACCCTCCTGGTTTCTATTGTGAACATTGGCCAAAGAAAGGAGCAGATGGAAAGCTGAGATTTCCATGCCTTGTGATATCAACAATGAGTAGAAAGAGTCACAAACAGGAGTTAGACCATTTAGGTTCCACTTCAGTCTCTAACTCCACACTGGTGACCAAGGAAGACCAGACTAGTCATTACCTTCCTTGTCTTGAGTTTCTTCAGAGTACAAAATAAGCAGCTTGACTGAATAATCACTGAGGGCTTGCCAGCTCTAAATGCTAGTAATTAACTTCCTTTTCATGTCTGTAGGTTCAGGAAAGAGATGTTGGAAAGCCAAACTTCTTGTTCAGTTCCATCTTTATGACACTCAGACGCTCTCTGCTTTATTCTGCACTTACTTTCCATCGAACATCAGACATTCTCTCTTTAAATCCCTCAAAGAACTTTAAGTGGCCAATAGCATTATTTCCAGTTTACAAGAAAGGAGATTGAGTCTCCAAAAAGATAACTAACTTCTCTAAAGATACGACCAGTAAGTAGTAGAAATAGGAGTGGAACCCAGGGTTGCCTCCCTCCAAAGCCTCTGCAGTGAACCACCACACCTCCTGCCTCTTCCAGCCATCCTACGGATGGATCCAAAAGAGAGATAAGGGAGATGGAACGCACTGGCAGGGGACCCTCCCTCTTCTCAGACTGTAGCTATACAATTCTGGAACAAGAATGTGTATAAAGTATGAGTCACAATCTCTCCAACTGCCCCACTTCCTTCCCTTTCCACCCTGTAAGGTGGCTAAGACTAACTGATTATAGACTATCAGATAGAATGCAGCAAGAGGACTTAGAAGACCTAGCTTCTGCTCTGGCTCTACCACTTATATAGTTTGGGCAAACACAGATACTCTGAAAGATATCAGTAAAATAGGATTGAGAATACTTTCTCTGCTTGTCTCAGGACTGCTATGAAAATCGAATTCATCCATTGAACAAATATTTATAGAATGTCTAATATGTAAAAGGTACTCTCCTGGATGCTGGTAATAAAATGAATGAAATAGGTAAGACCCTGCCCTCATGGAGCTTATATTCTAATAAAGGAAAACAAACCAAAAAATGTGAACAAATAAACAGGATAATTTCAGATAAATTAAGATAAATATCAGAGCTGCAGTAAATAGTGACTAGGAGGAAGGAGGCTATTTTAGATGAGGATGGCAGAGAGGACCAGGAAGGAATCTGGAAAAGTGACATTTAATCAAAGCCTTAAAGCATGAGAAACAGCTAGCCATTGAAAGAGCATTCAAGGCAGAGAGAATAATAAGTGCAAAGGTTCCGGGTGGGTTCAGCTGGGCGTATTTGAGGAAGACGAGGAAGGCCAGTGCAGCTAGAGTACAATGAGCAAAGGGCAAGCAGTGGAAACAAGGAAGAAGAGGCATGTAAGGAGTTTATTTTAAGAGCAAAGGGGGGTATTAAAGGGTTTGAATCTAACTGGTGACATGATCTGGATAATTTTTAAAAGAGATCTTTATGGCTGGTGTGTGGAGAATAGATTTGGAGTGGAGGGAGAGCAGGTGACCCAGGAGAGAAAGTTGAAGGCTACTGCCGGAGCCCAGCAGAGGGACGATGTTGGCTTAGGCCTGGGTGAGGCTGGATTGCAGTGGAGAGGTGGTGTGCAAAGGAAAGGGCGAGATCAAGGAATCAAGGATGACACATGACACACAAATGCTCAGATTGCTCAGCTGTAATGCACTGTCCCAAGCTAAAGAATTATCAGATTATGGCTTCCTGGGTGGTGGCAGGAAGTGCCAGATGGCAGGGAACGTTCTTGTTGGGAAAGAGGTAGAAGTACAGAAAGGTCTGACCCTGCTATATGGAAATTCTGTTTCAAGGGTTTGAAAAGAGGATCCTGACCAATTCCCAAACGATTTATATCTTTTATTATATTTTATTATTTTGCTAATGTTCTTTTTTTATGGTAAAAAACATAACATTAAATTTACCATCTTAACCATTTTGAAACTCACAGTTCAGTGGTGTTAAGTATATTCACATTGTCATGCCAACAGATCTCCAGAACTTTTCATCTTGCAAAACTGAAACTCTATACCCATTAAACACGCCCACTTTCCTCTCCCATTTATATCTTATTTTGAACATAGATTCACACAACCTAATTCATTCTCCACAAACTTAAGCTTCATTCCTTGGTACTTGTCCTTCATATTTGAAAATGGCATTGTCCAAAATATCCAACTTAATTGGATTTTGTTTTCGAAGAATTTGACTCATTAAATTAAAAAGCTATGGAGTCTAGTGCCACAAGGGAACATTCTCTGGTATCTATGACTTGGTGTTTTTCAACATGGTGGTATTAGCATGTTCGGTGAGACCATTCTTCCTGTGCTGTACCCTCTGTGCAATCAGCCCAGGACATTTAGTATCCCTGCACTGCACCCCCACTAAATGCCAGTAGTACACCCAACCATTGTGACAACCAGAAGTACCCCCTCACATTTCCAAACACCCCTCGGAGAGTATTGGTCCATCCCGGCAGAGATCCACAGGTTGTGCATTTATCAGGACCCCTTGACTCTAGGGCATCTCATCTATCATAGTCACATGACCTGATTCAATTATGTCATCACAAGTCCATGATACTGACATGGTTCCAGCTATTTATTTTACAAGAAATTATGATGTTTTCCCACACTCTTTTCTCCCACAAGCGTCATCCTGAACTTTTTTGGCCAATTCCCTTGGGCTCACACTTCTTTGAAGTAACTGTTATTAAATAAGAAGGTCTTAATCAGAGAGTCCTGCCCTGCTTGCTCACTTGCTCACCCAGTTCCTGCTACCACTTGTGCTTTTTATTTCCTTATTAGACCCAAAGAGGGGTGTGTCCAGGAGCACAGAGGGTGCCAGGAAGGAACAGGGTTGGAGAGGTTGCACGCCAAATGGCTGTTTCAAAAAGGGAGGACCTGGATAAGGGCCATTGTCACCATCACACCACTGGTGCAGGCTCCCTTTTTGGGGCAAAAGGCATTGGCTTGAAGAATAGTCCAACTGAACGTGTGTGTGGTGGGGGGATGGAGAGAGAGAGAGAGCAGCAATTTTTATCAGACATGACACAATGAGTCACTCCTTCCCAGCTGGTTTCTCTGGTTTTTCTGGCATTGGATAGTTTGATCTGATAGTAAGAAGCAGGAGTAGAGTACCTCCTGCCTCTGCCTCTACTTCATAGTAAAGCTTTCTTTTTCTTGTATTTAAAAAATTTAATTTACTTCACCAAAGTAAGTCACAGTCACCAAACTTGATAATTGACTTCTCTGAGATCCTCCCAGAGAAAGGAGCATATGTTACATAGCATGGATTTATGAAATTTGTGTCACCTCTGACTATGTACTTTTACTTCCTGTAAGTGATGACAAATAGTATGTATCATGTAATGATGAGATTGCATTATCTGCTTCTTGTTCTGACAAGACAGACAATTGCCCCATTTTCACTGAAAGCTACAAAGCTAAGATGTGCACCAGACTGTGTATCTTTTTTTTTCCTAGCTTAAACATCAGTTTACAGTAACATAATCTGTGAAGTCTCATGGGGAGAAAAGCAATTTGGATGTCCCCACTGTAACCTGATTCACAGACTCTGTTGAATGCAACAGACACCTCGTGTTACTGTCTTATCGATCCTGGAAACACCTGATAGATGCCTCATCTCCTCTCCATTCTGCCTCCGAGCATCTCTCTTTACACCCTTTTTTTCATCCTCTCTGCCAGACTCAGATGGGGAATGTATTTCTTCCTTTCCCACCTGCTCTCTCCACCACTGTCTGCCTTACCTCTTTCCTCTATCAGCTGAATTCTCTCTCTAGAATGTCTTCGCTCCCTCCTAATTCACTGGCTCTTTCTTCTGTTTCCCCTCTGAAACAAGCCTCCTCTGTCCTAGAAATAAAATAAAGCAAACAAAAAACCTTGGTCAAGCTGCTCCATTAGTTAACTAGCCTGTTCCTTTCCTTCCTCTCTCTGCCAAACATATTCTCCACCCACTGCTTCCACTTTTGAGTCATCCATTCACTTTAATCTAGTTCCACCTCCAGAGTTCTGATGAATCTACATTCTCCAGTGATGTTTACCATGTCTCTCTGCAGTTCTCTGCAGCTGGCTGTCCACTTTTTGAGAGGTTCTCTTTCTCTTTGAATTCCAAAAGACTTTTCTAATCAATCTTCCCATCTCTGTTTTCTTTATTCTCTACAACTAATTCCCCAGAAACCTCATCTACACTCAGGTCTTCAACTGCTCAATTCTTGCCTTGCAGGGCACTTATAAACAGCTGTGCCTTCCTGAGGAAATGTCCCGGTTTCACAGACTTTGCTTCCTGAGCTGCAGCAGGCAGAGACTGGATGTCTGGCAGGTGAAAAGGGAGTGATTCATTCGCAGTCATGTTCCCCCTGTCATTCCTGTCTCTCAGCCCATCACTCACTCTACTATTACAGACTTAGCTTTCTCTTTAGATCATCACATTGTTCACCTTGGTCGCACATTTTACCTCTTGGATCCTGAGCTTTCACCTGGGGTCAACTCTACATTTTAACTGCCTCCTGAATATTTCCACTTGATTCTCCTATTATCACCTTAAACTCAAAGCCTAAAAATAAAAGTACTCCTGAGGGATTGTGTGGGGGACGGGGGAGGGTGGCAGGGCAGGGGACATGGTATTCTTTCTGACTTACAGATTTCTGTCAATGATAACATCACTCAATTCATGAGTCTCAAAATTCCAGTATTTTTGCTTCCTCATCCTTTTCTAGTTTACCAAAACCTCTTAATTCTTCCTCCATATTTCTCTTTTCTTTCCTTTCTATTTCCACTCGCATGCAGCAATTTGATTTCTATATCTCATTCTGCCACTAATTATATCTTTATAAGACCCTGCTCACAAAACATTTATTGCCTATAATAATCTGGTGTCAAATAAAAATCAAATAAAATCCCCAATCGAACTGACAAGTTAAAAAAAATGTTTGCAAACTCAGAAATATAGTGGACAATTTGGTGACGGACAGAGGGGAGGGGTGTCGGAGGGCTGGGAGAATGGATGGAGGGTTAAAGAAGTACAAATTAGTAGTTGATAGTTGGGGAGCATGGCAGAGGGAATGCAGTTAGCATTAATATGATGGCTAGGTGGAGGGCCAGGGGAGGGAGGGAGCAATTAGGGGAATTGTTTTATGAACTATATAGATGTCTAACCAATGTAGTGTATACTTGAAACTAATCTAAATAAATAAATTTTAAAAATGTTTTGGCCCACACCTAACTGAAAGACCAAGGGTATCTACCTTCGAGCATGGTTGGATCTAGGTACTTAAGCAATGTCACTAGGAATCTTTATCCCTCCATCTCTTCGCTATGAGTTGGTTTCACTCCTAGGCACATTCCTCCTAAACATCACAAAATAGCCACCACTATCTGCAGACTCATACTGAAGGAATGTAGCATCAATCGTCCCACAGAAATCCTGACTCTGATTGTAAGACCTGGGTCATGGACCCATCCCTAGAGCCTGGGGTGAAGTCAAACCATCCAATCTACCTAGATTAAAAGTGAGAAAAAGCTTGGTTCCTAGAGAAACTAAGGGTACTATTATAAGATGAGAAAATAGGTTTCGGGTAGGTAAAGGCAACAGATGTCCAATAAACTCTCCAGTGGGTATATAATAGAGTTAAATTCCCCTAGTCTGACATTCTAGATCGTTGTACCCTAATATGGCCTAAAACTTCTCTTCCTATTTTCTCACCCCTTATTCAAAGCAAGCCTTTCACTTGAGCGATCATTTCTTTCCAACTGTATTAAAGTAGAATTGACATATGACAATGTATAAGTATTTTATAAAAACGTTATAAAAATTTATTGTAACATAGTCTCAGAGTAAACTTCTGATTTCCATTTGATTTAAAATCAGCCTTGTGCTCACTTCAGCAGCACATATACTAAAGTCAACCTCTAGTCATTTTGTAAACATCACACATTTAACTAACTAATATATATCTTAACATATAGTATGGTATAGTGGTAAAATGAGTTGGTGCTGAAGCTAGACTGTCTGGTTCAAATCATGAGTCCACCACTCATTAGCTATTAACCTTAGGCAAGGCACTCAAACTTTTGTGCCTCACCTCTAAAATGGAAATAATGAGTAATCAACTCATGGGGTTGTTGCAAGTTAATACATAGAAAGCATAGGCATGTAGTAATGAATCAGTGAATGTTAGGTAGCAGTGTTATTAGTACAAATATTAAAGAAGGAAGATAATGTATCACATTTCAGAAAGATTAACTGATGCTGAGTTAAAATACAGTGTCCTAAGTAACTAACTGTAAAATTCTAATTCCTGTTTACTAAATGACGTTCTCCTAAACAATAAATACCTATAATGGCATGAAAATTTAACATTTTATTTCAGAGACATAGATTTCTTGTTGGGTCTTGCATGCAAACATTGAGGCAAGCAGTATCTTTTTCTTTTGCTACATATGTGTAAGAGGATATATGCATGTATAGGTGTTGTTTTAGGGGATGGGTGCATATCAGAGTCTCATGGCAGAGTTCCATGTGATTCTATAGTAAGGTTTTTCTACTCTGATGATTGAGATCACACTTAATAGCTCTTCAAGACAATCACATTTGATAACACGGTGAATTTTCTGAAGCTTCATTATTATAAGAAGCAAATATGTCAAATATCTACATTACTTTTTAACAAAAGAATAAGTAACAGTTATCCATAAATATTGGTAGGATAGATTACATACTATGATCATTTACAGTAGTGCCTCATTCTACAAAAATATTAATAATAGCTAACATTTACTAAGTACTAAATATGCATTAGGCACAGTTCTAAGTGCTTTACATGTATTTTTTTTTTCATTCTATCTTCACAACAACCCTGTGAAGTAGATATTATTACTATTCTCATTTTATGGATGTTCTGAGAAGTAATTTGTTCAACATCACACAGAAGGCAGGATTCAAAACCATGCAGTCCAATTTCTGAGCCCATCTCATCATGGTGCAAGGAGATAAATTATAAAGCAAGTCTTCACTTTCCAAAAAAAAAGTTTCTAAAGAGTTTTATTAGCATATCCTAATACTTTAAAAATGATATAATTTATAAAATTCTGTATCACACATGTCTCAAGAACACATAATATGCCTAAGATTGTTTTTATTAGTTCACTCTAATGGCATACTATTCTCCTTTTAAAATAATTTTCACCTTCAAGTTATATAGTTAAATGCCACTGAATCAGCCTATACATGGGTATTTATTTACTATACCTGAAAGATAAATGTAAAAATACACAAACCTAAAAACATGATTATCTATTTGGAGATGTTTATACACACACACACACACACACACACACACACACACAAAATATTAACATGTGTGTGTATTTAACATAGTACCCTATGCTAAAGAATACTGCAGGGTACAAAAACAATTTCAAAAGACTAAGATTAGTACCTTCAAATAAAATAGATAAAATAGTGAATTCCATGAAATGGAAAACAGGATGATTGATATACATCAGTATATATCAGATATGTGATATACATATTATATATATATATGATACATACATAGAGCAGAAGGAATGTTAAAGGTATTACAAAGGAAATGCTTTGGGGATCTGTTTTTCTCTTGGACACCAAATAAAGAATGTCATTTTTAACATTGACATTTGAAATGCTTCCGGGAACTGAAGAGAAGTAACGCCATAATGCAGCACAGATCAGACCTAAATCTAGGCTACAAGTTCTTCACAGTTCCAGGAGGTACTGGAAATTTACATCAGAATCATATATTTATCTTTAATGTAGTTTATAGTAAAGTATATATATATAGACCTTTCATTCTAGGGTAGATTTAATCAAACATAAAGACCTTATTGTTTTCATTAAATCCCAGGGTGAAAACCTTTTTGACGGGCTGGTTAGACTGTGTCAGGATAAATTTTTTTAAATTTTAATTTCTCCCCTCCAGTCTCAAGCAAGAAGAAAAGTTCTTTGAAACTTCTAACCTTAGGAAATTTTACAGAGATGAAAACATATACATATAAAGTCAAAGGTGCTCTGGTCTTTTGAAAAATCTAACTCTAGAGAAGACATAACCCTGGGTGTCTCGGAGAGAAAGAGAAAAGAGGAAAGCATTCTTAAAATCAGAAAAGAAAGAGAGCCTAGATTCTAGGAGATTGAATAGTGGACAGAAGTCAGTGAGTTCTCTGGAGCACCAGAGACCTGTTGCATAGCAGTGACAGCTTATAGTGCTCCTAAGAATGACAGACCCCAAAGCCTCCTGTAAGACTCTCCTTCCCTAGGCATGGTCTGGAAGCAGCTAAGCCCTCTGACCAGGCTGGTGAGATGCCGGCATGTCAGCAGAAACAAAAGTGAGCTTATGATCACTGACCAAGGCAGTCAGTATCTCCCCAGAACTTGAGCACAGTCCTGGCCAGAGCCCATAAAGACAGTAACTTTCTTGCCTGTTCTGCAGGATTGGGGCTCAGAGCCAGATTTCAGTATATTCAGGGAAAATAAAGAAATGTGATATTTCTTATGCAGATGTTCGTGAACCAAAATTCATTCCTACAATAGATCAGTATCTGGAATGGATACTGCCACATTTCATAGATAGTTTTGCTTCTCAGAGAGGATAAGCTCAGATATTCATATTCGCTTACAAAATGATGTCTTCACAGGTTGAAATAAATAAGTAGAGTGGAGAGGTTTTTAAAAATTATTTATTGGGCGCAGTTATCATCCCATTTCTGACTGGTTAGGAAATGTCTAGTGAATTAATGATAAAACACAATCAATTCATTGCACATGATCTGAAATTATTTAAAAACCTGAAGTTAAATTTCATTTCCCATTCCAGAAATATAAATACTGAGGTTTTTTATTCCCCCCTTGCCATTGGGAAGGTAGAAAGGAAAAAGGGAGGGAGTGTGGGTGAGGCTGCCTTCCCCTAACAATCTTACAATCCAGTTGAGAGAAGAAATACACCTGAAAAAAACCTCATGAACGAAGCAACACAGTCACATGCTGGGTTTGAGGCCATGATCAGCTGATATATAAATTCACCAAACAGGCTCCAAACTAAATAACCACTTCACATTTGTGGAATATTTTATCATTGTTTATTCGGTGCCAAATTATGTCAATATCAAGTATAGGGCAAAGAATCTGGAAAAGAATTGAGGACAGCTAAAATCAGTCATCAAAGAAGTTCTCTACCAATTTCATTAAAATTCAAAGTTATCTTTCATGTTTCTGTGTCTTTCTTTTTGTTTGGTTTTGTTTTCACTTGTTACTTTTTTTTACTTCTGTCTTCTCCGGCAATAAAAGGCAGCAGGCCTGTGTGGTGTTGACGTAGTGCAAAGTATTCAGGCAAAAAGACTTGACTTTGAGTCTCACCTAGGTCATTCCTACTTGTTCTTGGGCTGGGGGCTCAGCTTCCCTTGTTTCGGTTTCTTTACAGGTAAAGGAGGGCCAACCTTGCAGAATGAGGAAGAAAGAAAGGCAGTCAAGAAACTAGCACCTGGCACAGAGTAGGTATGCAATCAGTGGTGCCCATTATTCTTTCCCCTTTGGAAAAAGGATAGAAAAAGGAGGAACCCTTGTTTTAGAGCATTGTTTCTCAAAATTTAACGTGTATATGAAACATCTGAGGATGTTTTAAAATGCAGACTCTGATTCAGTAGGTCCAGGAGGCAGGGTCTGAGATTTGACATTTCCAATGTTGCTGGTCCTTTGACCACATTTTAAGTAGCAAAGTTTTAGAGGTAAAAAGAACATGGAAATGGTCAGAGGAGAAACATTAATATGTAGACAAATATACCAACATTCGTAGGATGCCTACTGTATGCCTAGAAATGTATACATAAATACATCTCTTTTTTGATCCTCAAAATAACTCTGAGAAGTAGGTTTTATTTCCATTTTACAGAGCAGGAAATTGAGGATCAGATGCATAGGACATCTTAGTAATTCCAAAGCTAACATTCACTGTCCACCTTCAGAGAGAGGGCACGGTAAGACAGATCAGTAGAAGGAGGTAAAGACAAATGAGTCTAAAGTGGAAGAGAATGACAAAGTCGGGGTGGACATCAGTAACCTGTAGAGGGAAAAGTGAAGGGGCTTAGGGGATTTGGGAGTGCATTTAACGGTGAGAGCTAGATAACGGTGTATGGGCAGTAAGCCTTCGTCCTCTCTCTCCCGTACTTCTTCAAAAGCTAGAACTGCTGCTCTTCAAGGCTCGACCCTTCATCTTTTCTGTCGAATCATCATTGACAAAGCAGTGGTGCAATTGTCACCTTTCATGCAATAAAAGAATGGATCTGGGCCAACTTCAGTCTCTCCTGATGATTTCTATGGTTACCAAGATAAGAAAGAAAATGCAAAGAGAAGGTCAAAAAGAGGACTATAAATACTGCAGTCCTAAAAGGACTTTTTCAACTCTTTTAACAAAGAGTTCATATCTAATCTAAATTCAACACTGCCCTAGCAAACACGAGATGGAGCCAAAAGTATGAGCCTATGATTATAATGAGGTCTAACAGGTGACAAGCATATGACAAGAAGAATATGCTGCCATAAATGTCTTACTATAAGGAGGCAAGTATTTCAGTGTTTAAGTTCCATAAACTGTGGACTTCATTTAGGGAAGACACAAAGCATATAACTATTTTAAATAAACTCTAACCTTAGTTTTGTTTTGGGGATGGCATGCTTAACTGTTTTTAAGGCACCATTCAGCAGTATACGAATTTGGACCCAAATTAGTAAATTTCTTCAAAAGTTTTCATGAAACCTGTAATTGTTAAATGCCAAGAATTAATGTAGTGTGCTTTATTACACTACCAACTTCTTTCCTTGAGGGTATAGGACCCAAGAGGAATTGTATTAGATGAGTCCTCTTCTTTATTTTCATAAGGTCTGGCTAAAATGATCCCACAGGGTAATCTTTATCAAGAAATCAAAATAATACCAAGGAAATGGTCAAAAGAAAAGCAAAATCAGCTTTTGTACCATCTACAGTTGTTAATTTTATTTCATCTTCGCAAACCTATGGACTAGGTAGTGATATGCCCATTTTAAAGATGTGAGGACTTAAATTCAGATAAATTCATTAACTTGCTCTTGTTCATACTACTGGCAAATGGTGGAGTTGGGATTTGAAAAGGAAAAGCCAATGCTCTCACAGAGAATATGAGGATTGCGGTGGAAAGTGGTAACTACCTCCCTATATCCACTCTTTCTCCTTAACAGAATCCCAGTTTTATCTGGATGCACTGTCACTTGAAATAAAAGTCTGTTTCCAAACCCTTTGCAGCTAGTGGTGGTCATGTGCCTAAATTCTGGATGAGATATAAGTGGAAATGTTACATGGGACTTTGGGAAGTATTAATAGTAATCTCTCCTGTGTATGGTCAGCCTGCCTCATTGGCCTCTATTCTGAGTCTCTGGTTCTTAATTCTCAGGCCACACCCAACAGGACTGGACTCCAACTGTGAACTCCATTACAATTGGCTGAAACGTTACCCTTCTCTGCTCGCAGCTTCTTACCTGCCCCTCCCTAGGGATGATGCTCCTCTTCTCCTCTTAGCTCCCCACAATGAAAAGTGAATCCAGATGCCACATGAGCACCGAGGAGCCTCTATTCCTACCTAGCTTCACTGAAATTGGCCAGGGTTCACAGCTCGTCCTTGGTGCCCGATCACACCTCCCTCCTGCAACTCTGGGATCAGAGCCAAGCTTGGAACCCCAGCAATCTGGGGTGCTCACTTTCTCCTGGCTGCTGCTGGCCCCATTTCCAGGGCTGGCCCATGGATGCCACACCACATCACAAACACATCTGTCTGCTTTACAATCTCAAGCCCCAGAACATACAGAACTAGTGCTGCCTTCACTGACCCTTCAAATTAGATCTGCTTTGGCCACTGACATTTGCATGAAACAAGCAGAACTTTGTTGCATGCCACCCCACTCCCCTCAACAAGATATTATCAAGCTGTTATGCCTTCTAATGAGCAAAATGCCACATGTACATCCTAGTCAGTATATTCCTGGCCAGTAAGTCGCAAATCTGTTTCAGTGCAAAATGCTCTTCCTTTCTTAGTGTTACCACTCAAAATGCCATTCTATGAAGAAAGGAGGAAGGGCAAGGGGCCGAAACCCTTTTATGATAATGTGATATACCTAAACTGCTCTTGATTTAAATATATACATATATAATTAGGTCAGTTTTAAATCATAAAAGTATTCCTGAAATATGACCACTTTTTTCCTACTCTCTGGTCAACAGATAGGAAAATGTGTTCTAATGCAAAGACCCTAATGACATCAGGAAGTTATTAGGAGACACAAGTTGGCAAAGAGTAAAATGTAAGAGCTTTGTTGAAGCCACAGCTTGTAATGCAGTGATTATGTCTGGTTTTGCCTGAGCAAATAGGCATAAAGGAGCTGCTTGTGAGGTAACATTAGTCGCATTAATGTCAACGAAGATGAAGCTCTTAAGTACGAGTTCCCAGGGATAGCTCACAAGGAAAACTAATCCAGGGAAGGGATAAAAGTAGGAGAGCTTATTGGTAATTATTTTAAACAATTTCAAAATCCTTACTTGCATTTGAGTGTGGAAAACCAATGGGGAAATGAATAATTCTTTCTATAGGTCTGCTACTAGAGTCAGAGACTGACATTGTTGACCCAGAGTGTACAAGAGAAAAAGGAATCAACTCCATTTTGAATGTGCACAATTTCATTCAATATAATGTTGCTCTGAAACCTGTCTTTCAGGACTCTAAAAGACAGAAAGAGGAAAAAAAAAATGAAATTGACCAGAGAAACATAAGTTTCTCATGCATCCTAAGGTAAACTCCTTATTAACTGGAGGACTAGGTCCAGAAAATCAATCAGCAAGAATAAAAGTATAAACAGAATTCCTTTTGTGTTGATATAATGTGAAGTTGCCTTAAGTGAAAGTCTGAAAGGAAAGTCACTGTGTGATGACCTAACAAAATATATTATTATTAAAACTATTCTGGGTTGTCTCCATGACTCTCTTATAGATTTAGACACTGCTTCTTTATACCCATTTAGAGTTAGGACATGCCTCCAATAGCAGGTATCATTATATTGTAATGGTTTTAGCTTATCTGATTCCAAATTAAGATTATAAACTAGTTGGGGTCGGGAATGATTTTATCTGTGGATTTTCAGCAGACTTGGGGTCTGCCAATGTGTATGGAATTAATTAATTATTTTAGTCCAAAAATAGTAGTATAAAACCAACATAAGGTCAACATTTCTACCAATGAAATGATTTGGAAAAAAATGTTGGTGATGACAAAATTGAAACTTGTTTCCTTTAGTCTTTTCTCTAAGATGGAATCAAATATAGCAAGTGGGACATCTGTTCATGACTTTTAGAAGAACATTTTTTCAGGAATATGATTCATTGGAAGGAAAGACCACTTTCATATAAAATTACTATGTCAGTGTTGCAAAATTTAGTGGTAATTTAAACACTGCTTTTTTCCTATTTAAGTTTCTTGAAATACATTTGTATTAGTTAGCTTCTTCGGAGAAACAGAACTATATTTAGAAGGAGAGAGAGAGGAATTCATAAGGAATATTAATCTCACCCAAAAACACCCTCACAGAAACTCCCGGAATAATATTTGACCAAATATCTGGACATCCTGTGGCCCAGTCAAGTTGACACATGAAATTAACCATCATAACATTCATGTGGCAGTGTCTGTACAAGCCCCGATCACTGTATATTGCTCTGCATGGTAAAGGTTCAGAGTAAATCTTGATTGAATAGACTACTAGTTGTGCATAGCATGGGCTTTGCTTCACAGAAAGCTGGGTTCCTGTCCCTTCTATACTGATCTACTTATCTGTGTGACACCGAGCAATTTATCTCATTTACACACTTCAATTTCCTCATTTGTAATTTAGGAATAATAATAATCATCATAGTAATGATAATGGAGTCATTATGAGGATTAAAATTGAATGCATGTAAAGCACTTGGCTTGGTGCTGGGCACATAGTATAGAGTCAATAAATGTTAACTATTGTTATATAATTATTTCTACACAATTTTTTCCCCTAAGTGAATGATCAATTCTTCAAGGCAGAGAATTTATTTTTAACCTCTCTCAATCACACTCTGTGCTTAATCCATCATGTATATCTGATAACTATTGATTTAATTGGTTTCAGATTCTCTGACTTTCCTTTTATAATGAGAATGCCAGGGGCAGGACTACTTTTTAATAGCAGAATTTGAGCTCGTGTTTTTCAAAGAAACAAATATCAGGAAAAGTTCATATGCTATTGAGGTAGTAGGGGAAGCTAGACAAAATCCATGAAGCAGAAATAAGCTCCAAATAGGCTCTGGTGAAAAAAGATAAGGTTCTTCAAAGGAATAAATAAATTTATAAGGGAAAGGTCTGGAGTACATGTGCAACATTCTACAGGCTTCAGTGCTTAACAAAATTGATGTGAGTTCTATTAGAAAAAACTCCAGCCTATTTTGAAGCAAATCCAAGATATCATTTTTTCTCTATATATTTCAATATGCATCATTTTTTTTAAAAAAAAGGATTTTCCTTTTTAATAGCCACAATACTACCACTCCCCTCAACAAAAATCAGAAAAAAATCCTTAAATCTATTAATATCCAGTGCTCATATTTTTCCTTATTGTAATCTGAAAACTTTTAAAAAACTGTTCAAATCTAGATAATACAAAGTCCATATATTATTGGTTGATAGATGTTTTGAGGGCTTTTTCCTTTCATTTATAAGTCCCCTCAGATCTTTTTTTTCTTGCAATTTTATTGTTGACAAAAAAGGTCATAGTCTTGCAGACGTTCTCACTGTCTAGATTTTGCTGATTAAATATTCATGGATTCATTAAATACATTTCTCTAGCCTGTGTATTTTCTACAAATTAAAATCCAAAACTTGATCATTTTTAGTTTTTTAGTTTTTTTGTTTGTTTTTGTTTTTGGTGGAGGACAAAACTACTTCTTAGGTGTTTATATGTTGCCATCAAGCGGTATATGTCTGGTTACCTCCCTGGAATGCAAGAGCTATGATTGCAATATCTATATGGTGATATTCTATTATATCTTTCTAATTTATTGGCTGTGATACTATAAAAGGAAAACTTTCCCTCATCACTATTAGGTCATTCAGAGCTACAGGTTATAATAGGATCATAGACTATTGAACTATACCTTTATTAAAATTTTAGCAATTAAATTTTGTGTTTGACATTACTATTGCAGAATCAATCATTTCTTGCCACTGTCAGCTATTAGGTTGTATCTAGAGTCTCTGTACTACACATTTTTATTATGAAATAGATGCTCATTTTCAATTAAGGTTGATAAAGAAATATGATATCTTGATTCCAAAGATGAAAAACCAAAATCTTAATATACCCCAATATTATATACTTGATACCAACATCTTCTTATTGTGGATAAAGGATAATGAATGTATTCAATATTTCTTTTGAATTATTTTCTTGGGATGAATTACTCAAAGTAGAATTAATAAAACATAGAACTTGATTATATTTATGTCCATTGTTCTTTATTGCCATATTCCTTTTCAAAAGAATTGTATTAATTTATAGTATCATCAACAATGAGTACATAATTTCATTTCAATGTTGACAATTATTAGAATGAAAAGATACGCTTTTTAAAAATCAGATATAAAGTGCTATTTTAAAGTTGTTTTCACTTGCATTCCTTTCATTACTATCAAGGATGAACATTTTTTTCTATGTGTTTGTTTACTAACTATATTTTCTCTTGAGCAGAAGAGAGATTTTTCTTCAACTATGAACAGGCATTTCTAAATAACGTAACTGTACAGTGGGAGCAGGGGAATTTCAGAATCTGAATTCTCAGTTTTCACATTGGCTTACTAAGAGTGAATATAAATATTTCTGGTTTTAATTTCCTTTTTTGGTAAAGTTGGGCTGATTATACTTTAACCACAATAGAAGGCTATTCAGAAAATTCCGTGAGTTTACATACCCTAAATTCTTATGAAAATGAGTATATCCAATTATTATTTTAAGTATTTTTAGAAGTTTGACTTTAAAATATAAATTTAGCATTAAAAAACAATGTTAATCCAAGATTAGCCCTGAATCGTCTCACATTCAATTATATCCCTGAATCTGGGATCAGGAATTTACTCTGAATAACAACTATTCTCCTCTGTACATTCCTATTAAGAAAAAAAAAAAATGGAATAGATATAAAAAATAAGTTTAAAAAAATTTTAATCAGTTTCTGAAACAAAAATCAATTTATTTCACAAATATTAATTCACACTTTGGGTTTCTTGAGATAGGAGCAGGGGGTATTGTTTTGGAAAGGAAGCTTCCCTGAAGGTTTGACTATATGATGACATTCCTTCCCATTTTTCCTCCATCCAAAACCCGGTGGATTTAACAACTAATCCTGTGGCCATCCAGATACGCCAATGTACTGCCCGTTCCCTGGGAAGGTGACTTTCCAAGCCAAAGCTTGGCTCCGGCCTAATCCAGAGAAGCAAGTAGGAAGAAGAAGGGGAAAGCTAAAGAAAGCGTTCACTCGTCAGGGTTCTCAGTCTCAAGCAATCAAACTGATTTGAACTAATTTAAAACTGACAGGAATTTTGCTAATCCATTTTGAACAATTTACTGGCCTTATCAATTTTCTTGACTTATAAGAGATAACAATCACAGAGAGAAAATGCCCAGGTGACGATGATTTTACAGAACATTTTATATCTCCCATGAATTTTACTTCTAGGAAATTTAATTAATTGTTTTCCTTAGTGTATGAGAGACTTTTCTTCTTTTAATTGGCACCTTAGTGCCCAATTAGATAATAAGCATGCTTTTAAAAACCAGTAAATTTATCAAAAGGTTAGGCATAAGAACCCCTAATTTTAAACTTAGCTTGTTAATGATATACTCTGTTTCTATTCTCTTTTTCTTCCATTTCTAAAACTAACATAAAACTGGAAATGATGTAAAAATAATTAATAGTTAAAAGTTCTGTAATCATTCTATAAGTAGTACATGGAATAAGGAGATACTCTCAAAGAATGGACTAAGATTGTGCTCTGGGTATTAAACCAAAATCAACCCTGAGATTTGCCTTAAAGAAACAAAACAGCCTGCCACCCAATTAATGTAGTGACAGTAAGAATGATAGAGAGATCTGGTCTGCCACAAAAATATAGGAAAAGGAGATTCACAGTGTAAATATGGGCAGAGCCCAGTTGATTTGTGCCTTGAGGAAGGGGAACCCAGCTACCTTCTACTAAGTATCTGGTCTATCTGGTAGGTATTTAAGCAGAAATGTGTGCACCGGGCTCTCATAACATAATGCCATTAAATATAAATCTCTCATAAATACCTCCTCTTCTAAGCTGATGCTCCTTAAAGTATCTTCTGAGTTTGGCTTCTTATGGGTTTTCCATTCAGAGAATGAGAGGAAGAAAACTTAAACATGGACTCCTCTGACCTGTGGTTTTATTTCTCATTGTGAATTAATAAAATATCTTTCTGGTTTCATATGTCAGTCTTTTTGGGAGGTTTGCTAAATTGAACATCCCCACCCTGAGCAACTTCAAAATACTGATGAAATATTTTCTAATTTGTGATGTTTGGAGCAGACTTCAAAAAACAATGAGTTCTCCCAGTCTTCCCCGGCAATCCCCTCTGCATTGATGAGTGTCAAGCAAACCTTTTCCATTTCAAAATGTCCAAAACCTTGCTACTGAGCACAGTGAGCTCCAGGCCACATCTCCAGAATGTAAGTATAATGGTGTATGCACAGGGATCACATCTAGAAGTTAACTTCCTTTTCTGTCTCTTTCAGGTGAAACAGACCTCACTTGCCCCATCTCTTTTGAACTATATAACAGCAAATAAAGCTCCTAGCACACAGCAGAGCTTCCATAAATGTGTTGAAATGATGGCTGCTCTTGTGCATGTTTGTCTCTCACAAAAGAGAGGAGGCAGCTTACTGTTCTGGGAGTATTTTCATGAGTATGTATGACGTGTGACTGGATCATTTAGTCTCAGAGTGTGGCCCTAAAGTGGACAGACCTTTCCACAACTTGGGTGACTGTTTTTGTTTTCTAACACTCTTCGGATTGGGGGCAGGGCAGGGGGCGGGGGAGGGTAGAGGCAGAGGGGGAGGAATGCAAAAAACAAAAACAAACAAACAAACAGAAAACCCCCCAAACGAACAAACAAACAAAGGAGAATAACAAAATCATCAGCAGCTCAGGCCCTCTCTTCAGGGTGCTTGCTGGAGATTCAGTCTCCCCTTCCAGGTCCTTTCTGTCTCCCATCAGGGTCCCAGGGGATTCTTACACCTTCCCTGCTCCAGTCATCAACAACCACAATAGCTCCTACCTTGGCGTCTCCCCACCAATTCTGATCTCCCTAGGTGGAAGAGTGAGGAACAGTTCCAGCTTAGGTGTGTTCCTACAATTCTCTGAGCTCAGATCCTGCCTGCAGCCACCTTGAACCCATGGAAAGGTTACCGTGGGGGCAGGCTGCTACCCTTCCTAAAAGCTACTGAAAGTCCCAGGATTAATCATCACCAGTGAGCCACGTGGCCACAGTCCTAGGGCACAGGTGTGGCTCAGGGCCCAGGAGAGGTAACAGGTGTGTATCTCATCCCTGCTGCTGCTTTGGGGGTGAGGTTGCTTGGTGCTGCTGCAGGCTGACTCCTCCACTAGTCCCAGGGGTTTCAGATAGAGCCAAAAGCCCCACCACAAATTTAAATGGGTCAACAAGAGATAGGTACAGGCTGCTGTCCCAGAAAGAGAGCTGGACTGAGGCCTCCATTAAGAAACCTCCTTGGCCATGCTCCTGATGCCAGATATATCTTCCAAAGGTCTTCTGCTTATTCTTTCTCCAAATGCTACATACGGATAAAATGTACTGCTTCTTTCAACACATCCAGGTTATTTCTGCTTTTCCCCTAGTAAATGTCCCTGCTTTCGTGCATGGATGTGGTATATTCAATATTGGGAGCTCTAGTGGATTTTGTTAAATAAAAGTGAAATTTGTAGTTTGGCAGATTTGTTAATTCATGTATCAGTGCTAAATAACTACCTTTACAAAATACATAGCACTATAATAATAGCACTCCTTTTATACTAAAGATGAGGTTGTATAAGTTACCTGACATTTATGTATGCTAAATTGGAGGCTGGCTCTTCATTAGGAATGGAGAGAAAGACATAATAGATGGACACAGAAGTAGAGAAGCAAAATACAATGCCAAGGGTTTTTAGCTTTTGGTATTTGGTTTTGAACACTAAAATGATATAAAAGCCAATATAGTTTAAAAGTACATAAAAATGTTACTTTTTATTTTTATGTTTATTTTTTTTTTTATTTTTTTTGTAACTTACAACTTTTGGTTAGGCTGAATATCAAGGTTGTTATTTTGGGGGCCCAATCATAAAATGAATAAGAATGAATACCTGTAGAGAGATTATCATAAAATACTGCATCAGCTAAATCAGTGAATATAGGCTGTTGGCAGAATAATGCAAAGTAATACCCATCATTCTAGTAAATGCATATTATTGTGGCTGAGAACCAATGAGGTGAATAATATTCTCACAGCTTTAAGGTAATTATTGAAAACATTACAAATTAAAATTTTTCTATACAAGTAGTCAGACACAGAGAACAGAGTTCCAGAGCTATTCATGTTGGGGCTGGGAAGCCAACATCAATAATCAGGTCACTTTTTTTTTCTATTTTTAAGCACACTGTAGTAGTTAAGAGGGATTTTAACCTGAGAGAGACCTGGGTTTGAATCCTGGCTCCAACACTTCCTAGGTGGGTGATCTTGGGCAAGTTGCTTAACTTGTATGGCCTTATGTGAATTTCCCCACTTGTAAAATGGAAATGATTTTACCTATATCCCTACTAACAGTCAAAATATCTAACAGTACAGCTTGGGCACCAACCATTCAGAAGAAATTCTGGCCTTGGCCCTGGAACAGGGTCCTGGAGGGCTACTACTATGACCAGTGTTAACTCTTTAGTTTCTAGATTTGATGAGGACAAGATTGATAAGTCTGCAAAAGAGCTGGCGACCTGAGAAACTGGGTGGGGAGGGCACTTGGGGAACTTAAGGCAGTAGCTCTCCACTGCCCACTATGGAAGTATTTCAGTGTTTTAACAAGTCTTGCCATATGGCTGTGTAACCTCATTATGCAGAGTTGATGTGAGGATTAAATGATAAAATATATGTATAGTACTTAGCATATATTAAGCTCAATAAATAGTATTTTTACTACTAATAATAATAGTGTCGTGATAGATAGATAAAATAATGCCAAATTCAGGATTACAGAGAGGATGAAATAAAAAAGCATGTTATTTAATTCAGGGCTTGGCTCCTGGTAAGTACTTAACAACATAGTGGGCATTGCTATTGATATTATTACTGTTGTTACTATTAATATTACTTAATGTTTGGTGTGTGTATTAAATTGAATACAATAGATTCAAAGACCAATCAGGGCCAAGCAAATATTGCATATTATCACAGCTTTTCTACTACTAAATGATTATTGTACTCAGGTTGTAAGATTATGGAAAGTAATATGGAAAAACTAGTGAATAATTTTAAGAAAAACAAAGAGCTTTTCTTTTTCAATTCCTACAAAATATTTTATAATCTGGGAATACACTTAGCTTGTCAAATAGTGCAAAATAAAATTAAATTAATAAACATAACTGCATCTGACAAATTATTGACTGTAAACCCAGAGAAAGTACAACATAAAGTAAGTGACAATATGATCAAATTAATTCTAGCATCCTTGAAGCAACTTGAATCTTGATCGTTATTGATAATTTAGAATTCGATGGTATATTTTTTCATTTCTGGCAGTTTATATTAGAGAAAAATAATATTTTTGGCTAAATTAGCAAGCAGGTAATGCTTTTTCCTTAATGAAATACATCAGCTCAAATCTTAAGAGTCTTCTGAAAGCTTTCTCAGACAACTCAATATAACCATTCTTCAGACTGTGGTTATACAAAATGAAATAGCTCACCTACTTAATTTTCTTAAAGTAGATATCCAAAACAGAACAACTTATGGATTTGGGGTTTGTGGGTTTTGAGCCTCAACTGTGTCTTGGCACTCAAAATTAAATCAAGTAATCACCAAATAGCTATCTCATTTTACAATGACCTGAAAGTCTCCAGTGTACAGTTAGTTGTCTAGTGGTTTGGAAAATGTGAGTGAGATGAAATGAAACTCTTAAACTCATCTACAATTAACATTAATGGTATTTTCTTCTTAAAGGCTTTATTTCAGGTATGATAGTAAAGGTCAACAGATTATTTTTTTACTCTACAAAATAATAATCTTGGTCATTGTAATGAGAGATATGTGTCTGAAGATATCAACCACCTCAGTAAGCCCAGAGCCAGAAGTGAAGATCTTACTTTCAATTTTGATTCAAATTTATTTTTTTCACATTTTGATGGTATGCTCAAAGTTAATTTGCATTACTGATTAACCAATATTATACAAGGTCCCTTATTGCCTTAAAAGGGATTTTTCCACTCAAGTAATACTGGGAGAATAGAGGCTGCTATCACAGAAACTCTGTTTAAATAGAAAATTTTTTTATTTGTACTCTCAGTAATCAGATGTACACCATTATTAAACATATAGTCAGCATACATAATTTTGTTGTCCATTGATTCTCTAGTTTTCAAAAGGCTCGCTCTATCTGAATGATGAAATAAAGACACTTGCTTGCAGAGAAAGCAGCTAAAACTACCTGGGGATACAGAGAAGAAAGATAGGTAAGAGTAAGATGCTAAAGATCTATTCTCCACAGAGATGATATTGTTGGAGAGAGAAATACAAAGAAGTAACACAGACTTTGAGCGCCCCCAGCACCTTCACAAAAGATGTCTGTTAGTCCAGTTATTTTCTCTGAGCACCATATTGAGGAGATTTCCCCACTTATGACTAATTAAATTTGTTATGAAGAAAAACTCTGGATAAGTTACAAAATGTATAATGTTTAATAGTGCTATTATAAAATCACAGTTAAACTGCATCTTTCTATAAGTAGTCAAATTTAATTTAATTAAGCATACTTTTATTGTCCATCTAACATTTAATCAATAGAAATTTGAGCCAGGTGAATATAGAAGAATTAAAAAGCAGGCTATCCTTACTCACTTCCTGTATTATTATTAATGATATTAAATAATTAACATTAAAATCAATAAAACATAATACTCACTTCCTATATTATTAATATTAAATAAAATTTATTAATATTAAATCAATAAAACATAATAATTAAAGTTATTTTAAAACAGATGATCAATAGCAGCAAATGTCCCACTTTGAAGAATGCAAATATGGTACTTTCTGTAATTCTCTCAAGTTGGATGCAGTGATGTATCTCCTCAGACTCCAAGCCAAGGGCCAAGGAGAGGCTGAGAACTGGGATTCTGGGCAAAGGCAGAGGGGACAAGAGGAAGAAGGGAAATCCAGGAAGAAGAAACTTCCAGGTTCAACTGAAGACAAATTCCAGCTATATGTCCTACAAAGAGTCCTAGTGAGAACTGTTAAGATGCTGAGATGCTCACTCCTCTGTCCAAGATCTGGCCCTCAAATAAGAAAAAGTTCTTTCTAGTACTGGACCAGCACACCCAGCATGATGCTAAGGAGCATAAGAGCATGTGTAAAGAAGTTAGTAATGGAGCGTCCATTTCAGGGACACTAATGGAGACAATACTGAAACTATAAGCTATCAAGAGTTTGAATAGCAACTTGATAAAACATAACAGATGGAGCTAAAACTGATGGCTATAACCTAAAAACCGGCATCTCTCCCAACATACTATTTAATTAATTAACATAGGATAAAGCTGAATTTTCTTGCCTGACATATCAAAACAAGTCAATAAAGTAAAAACAAAATGCCATTCAGAATTCTAATGAAAGCTTCACATTCACTGAAGTTGTCATTAATTACTGAGTTGGACTAAGTCCTATTAAACTTCACGCACATTATTACATTATTCAAGATTCAAATATATTTACATCTTTCTATACAGGTACATAAATAAAAACGACATACAAAATAATACAAAGGAAAACATATACATAGTGTGTTTCAAAAGATTACCTTTCCTATTGTGATTGTGAGGGTTTCTTCCCTCTTTTCCACTGTACAGTGAAAGTCACAGAATAATATATCTAACAGTAATCTCTCCTCCTGTTTTGTTTTTTGGTTTTGTTGTTGTTGTTGTTGTTTTTACAATGATAATATTGTTTCACCATTACATGATTAAACTGAATTTCTGGTCATGCTGGTGATTCTACTGAGTTACCTGATCTCTCTTGTCCTATTTTGGGACTGGAAGTGTAAATCGTGGGCATGGGACAGAGTTTTCCTCCATGTAAAGCTAACAACAATCTCTGAGGGTTGACCTACAATTTTATACTCAGGAATACTTCTGAATAAAAATCAACAAGGTAAGTCATAAAACATGCATACCATCTCCCTATCTACCCCTCTAGGCATGTGCATACACACATACATGCCTAATTACACACATACACACTGACGACACCATAAGGCACAATCTCCTTTTCTGCAGACAGGCTGTTTGCAGAACATTGATTGGCAAGAAATAGTGCCCCACCTAGAAAAGTGGCCATGTCTCAGTTGAATCATTGAGGAAATGGTCAATGAACAAGCAAGTCTTAAGTTGGAGGTGACAGAACTAAATTTCTAAACTTTATCTTCTATGGATCTTCTTTATTCTATGTATCTGTAATTTCCTGTATAGGTACAGTTAGTACATTTCTGAATACTTTCACAGTAATAATTTATGACAGACATAAAATTGTGTTGCTGTTAACATAATTCTAAAACAGTGCCCCAGGTCTTAAACTATGAAGTCCTTAAGGACAAGGCCTGTGGAACTGTTAGCCCAAGCACTTACCACAATGGCTAGCATTTGCAGAATGCTCTACAAATATTTGTTGAATAACTGAATAGTGGCAGAAGAAGTGAGAGTAGAGGGAGAGAGTCAGAATCTAGTTCTGGACCAGAATAGGACAGCCTTTAGTATGATTTTATGAATGGGTCTTATAAAATTGTCAACAACAGATTGATCGTCATGACAGATTTATGATCAATTTGACTAGGAATTATCTAAAGGAAATCAATTTACCTCACCAGAATAACATTGTTAAATAGTCTGTGAAGTCTTTGATTAAATCATTGTGCAGAATCCTCTTCATTTGTTCTCACCTACCTAGTCATCATCCTATTGTATCCCCTTTTTACTCACAGAAGTCCAACTTACTGGTCACTTAAAAGTTGTTTACATTTTACAGAATAGCAGGTAAAGCAAATATTTGAGCTCTTGAATGTCACAAACTGAGTCTCTGCCCTACAGAAGAATACAGTGTCACAGGGAAGACAGACATTAGATTGTAGCAATTACATGATTACCAGTGTGCACAGTACAGGACACTGTGGGAATGCTTAATGGAGAGAGTACAGAATCACCAGGACAGCTGACTCAACACTTTCTTGGGGTACCAGCAGAGGCTCAAGAAAAGAGAGAGGATACAGCATGTATGAGGGAGAAAAAGAGACAAAGGAAGATAATTTGAGCCCGAAGAAAATCTAGAATTTATTCAGGTATATATATATTTTAAAGTATGTCACTTTAGAAAAAAATAGTTGTTTCACACTGTGTTTGAATTCATATTGAAGTGGGGGGCATCCAATAGAATCTTTATGTTCTCAGGGTTTATGAATGTCTTCACCTACCTCTGCAAGGGGACCTAACCTTCTTTGAAGGGTAACTTATAAGCTGAGACTTAAATGATGAAGAACTAGCTGAATAAGAAGATAGACAATATCAGAAACAATTTCCAAACTGAGGGTACATGCAGAATGTGAAATGACCCAAAGGCCAGTTTTGGTCCTGTTCTTCTATTTCCTTTCCTCTGTAGAGAGTCATTTCCAAAGGCAGACTCATCCAGATCCTATTTATATGCATGCACAAGGAATGGCCATCTTGCTGTGAGCCATGTTGGGACATTAACCACAGCTAGGTGGGCAATCATAAAGACATTGATAGAGTTCAATTTGTTCTCGCTTTATTTACATGACAAAATTTTTGAAACACTACTTTCCAGGCCTTAGGTCAAGTGTTGGGGATACCCAAGGATTTCTCCTGCTCTGGGTTCCTGTAGATTGACTGCCAGTTGGGATCATCCTCTCACCTGACTCCCTGAGAAGTGTGGATTCTCCTTCTGGTTACATTGTTTCTGCCCAAGCATCCAATCTCCCCTAATCCCAAACCACGATTTTCAGTCATCCCAGAGCCCTTCTTCTCATCCGACCTGAGCACAAAGAAGCAACAAGCTTTCTGCCTGTTATCCAAGATTGCCCAGGATTCTGTCCCATTACACCCTCACCTGTTCTCATCTGATATCCCCTTGCTATTATTATTACTATGACTTTCTCACACCCTTCCGTAGTGGTCAGCTATTAACAAAGTCTGATGATCAGGCTAACCCCTCGAACAAGGAGCCACTTTCTTCCTATTTCCCGTACAGAAGTCTCTTTGAATGAGTATTTCTCAACACTTACCTTCCAAACCATTCTTTTTGCAATCTTAGTGAACACAGTTCTTGATTTCTCTTTGACGCAGCATATTTTCTTCTTGCTCATGTTTCCTCCTTTCGCATACTGCTTTACCTGGCTTCAGCCTTCAGTTGGTTTTGTTCCCTTCTAGTCAATGTCCTACTCATACAACTGAACCTTTATAATCAATGAGTGAAAATACATGCAATTGTGGTATAGGTAAAAGAAATCACATGATCTTCAGATTTGATTATTTGGGGTTCGTAGTTATGTCAGCTTAAAATTAATCTCTTTGACTTATAATAATGAATGGTTATGTCTTATATTTTCCTTTATTCCTCCTATTCAAAAAGACTGAAGATGGCTTACAAAATACTTACGGTATAATAAGATATTAAGGAAATGGAGTAACCAACCAAAGGGAAACTAAGAGTAGACAAAATAAGAAGTCAGGGTAAAAATATTTCACAAAACGTACACTGTAGAGTCTGTGCACTTACTGTAAGTAAGCTTCTGAATTCTTAAACAACCAACACATGATAGAAGGAAGCACATTCAATTACACAATTCAAAATGCTCAGAAGTCTATAAAACAAATGAGTTGCTCACGAGAAGCACAGTCATTTGTGGTAAGGAATTTCTGCAGGCTCTCATGAAGAGAACAGTGTGATGTGAGTGGTGTTTCAGCTTGCAACCTCCCACAGTAAAAACAGTTGTGGGGTTCCTGAGACTGCTTCTCCAACTGTCCCTAGACTTCAGATGTTCATATGATCCCAAACTGCAGCTCACCAATAGTAATCACAGGCAAGGCCAAAACAAGAATATGCAAAGTCAGATTTGTGATCATTATGCTTTAATCTCAGGATAAAAGTTAGATCACATACACGAAGTGCCTAGTCTTACGGAAATCCTCCATTAACATTACTTTTCCCAACTGCACACCAGACAGATGGGTTGGCAATTTAGAGTATATTCATTTCCATTCGTACTCAGCAGAATTTGGTAATAGGGTTAATGTTGTTTTATAAAAGTTAAGGAAAAAGAAGAGAACTGAGGAAATTTTGTGGGCCAAGCCAAGATTTTCCTCAAAAACATTTTTTTTTTTTGGATCCATTCTAACACAGATAAAAGGGCAAATGCCAAGATTTTGCCATTGAACACAACTGGGATGGTTAAACCTAGAAAATCTATGAAGCAGCTGTTAGCAATACCTACCTATGCAGTCATTGTTTCCCTTTTTCTTTTTAACTGTGATAAAATACACATACAATTTATCATGGTAACTATTTTTTAAAAAAACATACAGCTCAGTAGTATTAAATACTCATAATGTTGTGCAACCATCACCACCATCCATCTCCATAACTCTTTTCATCGTGTAAAACTGAAACTCTATACCCATTAGATAAAAACCCTTCATTCCCCTCTCTCCTCAGCCCCTGGCAACCACCATTTTATTTCCTATCTCTAAGACTAAGACCGTCTCTAAGACCTAATGCAGTCATTTTAATCAGAAAACAAAACAAAACAAAAACTCACTCATATCTAACCTCAAGCAAAAAACTTCCTAGTTATGTCCATAAGATAAGGTATTACAAAACTAATGCTTCTAGATGACTAATTTGACCTCGTGTGTAAGCAAAGTAACCAAAAGTTGGTTAAGTGTTGGAGATTATTAATAGCAGCTTTGGTTTTGCTGCAGCTGCTCAGAGGCCATCAATCTGTCAGTCACAGGCTGCTTGTCTTTTTAAGCTCCTCCTCTCTTATGATAAATAAAACGAAGTCAAAAGCATAGAAAAGTTCATTTTTCTGGTTTTTTTTTTTTTTTTACAAAAGAAGTGATAGAAAGCTGTATCTAGTTCATGCAAAAAGTAGTATCAAGTTATCCAACGTTAAAGCAAAAGAAAGGTGCAGAATCTATTTATGCTTTACATGTTTGTACTTTTCAAGAAAAAGATAGTTTTTATGGCTTTCGATTCTCACAATGGTTTTCAGTTTCAGTTCTGTATAAGTATAAATAACCAAAAATTAAAACTGCATTCGTATCACTCAGTCCACAACCGGTAACTGAAAAACTTCCAAGAAAAGTTACAAAAATGTAATGTGATATTGTTCCTAATGAATTTCTTCACAAGGTGATAAAATATATAATACTGGTCAGTCCTGGAAAAGCTTGCCTGCAGTCTGTTTTTTATTTTATTATTATATTTTTAACAGGTTAGTTTTATATTGTGTTTGTTACACTTACAATAGCATTAAGAAAAACACGATAATTTACTAATAGCCTCAAAATCCCAACAAATCAACCTTTTTGTATACTGCTCAGTCCTTGTCCATATGCATATATTAATTTAGTTTTACATATTTGTATTTATTTACAGTGGTTGAAAGATAGGGTTATCCTGTAAGGATGAGACGGAGAAAAATTACAGAGGACATTAGCTGTGAAAGAAGCTTCAGAGGCCGACTCCCAAACGCCTTGCAAGATCATTATCCCCTTTCCAAGGTTCTCTGACATGTATTTTTTCTGTGGTAGTTCTTACGTGCAGATCCCAAGCTCAGACATGCTGGTGTGCAGGTTGGGTGTTTTTGTTGCGTTTCAAATGTTTAGCTTATTGTTGTTTCAAGGGGAGAGATATGGGGACATCTCTCACTCTGCCATGTTTCTGATGTCACTCCTGTTTTTTATTTGCCCAAAGTCTAGTCTAGATATTCTGGAAGGATAATCAATCAGAAAGAACATGCTTTTTAAGTGAAATAATTTCAAATCTATTAGATTTATGATTTTGAGAAAGTAGAAAGTTGCCCTTTTAAAAAATGAGATAGAGTAGACTCTAGTGCCCATCTGATGGCTCCATTATTTCTATTCGCTATAAAAATAATTAAGGCAAGAGGCAGTGTCCTCTAATCAGACTGACCCTTGAAGAGTTGTGCTCTAAGTGAATGGATGGAGAGCACTGGTCTTACTGCATAGCTTAGGATCTACTAAAATCATTCAGTATGCTTTGTTTTTTTATCACTTTGATATTCCTGAACTAGACATTTTTTCCCTAACTACTCAGTTATTGACATTAAATTATTAATTTAACAAATATTAATCAAGTACCCTTTAGACACTATAGGTACCAAAATGAATGAGCCAGGACTCTTGACCTTACCAATCTTACAGTCTGTGCTTTCTATTGATGGTCCAAGATATTCTGAAAAATATCCCTCTTTGTTGTTGTTACAGCTGAGAATCTCTATTATACCAAACCAGGAGATGTCTTCTTCCCCCCCGCCCGGGAATAAACACATCTCACACGCATAACTAGAACAGACTTATATTAACAAGTATACACAACAAAAAACAATATTTACACTATTAATTCAGTGGCTATTATGTGATGATGATAAACTTATTCTCTCGGAAGGTCTGTCACCTCTCTTTGAATGGCTTAAATTTCAGTTTCCTTGTCTATCACCAGAATACAACTTCCTATACCATGCTTTACTCCTGGCTCTTCTCTAGTCCAGCACTTTTGCATTCACTGTTTCACTCTGGCAATAATTTCCTATCTGACTTTTCTTTTCTCTCCAACCTATCACATAAAATGTCTATGGGATGACATTCTAGTTTCATCTTGTTATTTCCTTGTTCAGAAAATTCAAGGGATTGCCCATTTCCTGTAAACTTATGATTAGCTAGAAACTGTCCCAATACTCTGTCTCTCCTATTTACCCAACCCCACCCCCTATTACTCCAAATTAGTAGCTGTGTTTCAAACATCTTCAACTTTCTTTACTCTTTAAGTATTTGTTCTGCAGTTCTTCCTGATGGAAAGCCCCTACCCCATCCTTCCCTTCATCCTCCCATTTCTAGCTCAAAATTCAGCTCCTTTCTTCTGAACTCTTCCCCAACTGCTCTTGCCTACGGTTTTCTAAAAATTAATGACTATTATCGGTATAGTTCTTTAGGACTTAATCCCATATTGACTTGGATTGCTATTTAACTGATTTCTCTCTGCAACTTCTCTTTCCAACTAGATTGTACACACCACCCAGAGAGAAGGGGCTCACCTTGAAAAGGGGCTTGTGTGTCTCTTCCTAGTTTTAAGCAGTTGTTATGCAGACATTTGGTGCTCAATCTGTTTAAGAAATAGCTGTGGAATGAATCAGTTACCACTAACTCCAAATACATTTTTTTCCTTTCTTTTACAGCTGGTGTCTGCCTTAAATCCTGTGTATTCCCAAATCAATGCTTTTCAAACCTTTCCAACCACACCAACAGGAAGAAATTCTTTTCATATTGTGACAAAACAATACATATTGCTTACATTGTGCAATATTTCTTTTATCCTATTTTGAAAAATACTGATCATGATACACTAAATTGATTACCTCAGCACTAAAGGATTATAATCTATAGTATAAAAATACTCTATGCTCTTTGAGTTAATGAGGTGTATAATATTGGTCTTGAAAATGTTTAGAACAAAACACTGCTTTGAGTGCTCATTTTGTTCCTATCAATTTGAGTTACAATTATGATCTTTACACAGTTATCTTGAAAATAATGATCATATTCCACCATAGCATTTAAAATCAATTCCTCCTCCCACTTCTACCTACTGAAATTTGGGATACGGTTAAGTAATAATTCACAGTGTCTCTTTCCATAAAGTATTTCTCACTCTAACCTGTTCCATTTGGCTCGGCAAAACAGAGCATCTCGTCCCTTCTCCCGGAAACACTGGCTTTTCCACAGGGGATCAGGCACAGGGGAGTTGCAATCCCTCTCAAAATTAAAGGTAGTGATCAAAGATTCCCCGACTCAGTCCTTTGCTAAAGAGGGCTGCGTTATGCGTTGAGACTAAGTCTTGACAAGTTTACTGACCCCGAAGTGGAGACCTCTGGGGATTACTCTCCAGCCACTACTCCCGAGAGAGCTGGGTTTCTGTGTTGGCGGACAGGGGCAAAGAAAGCAGAGAGGCAGAAACCGACCTGCAACAGGAGGCAGAAACAGAGCAGTCGGTCAGAGGCTGCAGACTCCACAGAAAGACAAACACAGATGCGGCTTAATCCCACCCCTGAAAAGGGGGAAGGAAGCAGAGAGCAAGCACCGCGCTCGAGAGCCTTTCACCTTTCCCGGGCCGCGGCCGCCCCCGCCCACACGACGAAGCCCAGCTCAGGACCCCGGCGCAGCGCGCGGGGAGCCTGGGTCCGCGCAGCCCCTGTCGTCACGTCCGGGGGCGGGCTGGGGCGCCGGGGCGGGCCCGGGCGGGGCCGGGGGACCGGGCAGGGCGGGGTGGGGTTGTGGTGGTGCTTCGGGTGACAACGGTCAATAATGAAGGTGGCTGCGGCGGGACGGCTGGCTCAGCGGCACCGGGCGGGGGCGGTGCTGGGGCTGCGCCTGTAGGACTCGCGGCCGACGCGGCGAGATGGGAACCCGGCGCAGGGAGTGAGGTGGCGGCGGCGGCGAGCGGAACCTCAGCCAGAGGGGCTCTGCTGCTTCCCCCTCTGGCTCGTCGGCCTCCACCCGCGGCCCCGCGGCCCCGCGTCTCGCGGGACCGGGACGGCGTCGGCGGGGGCATGTGGCGCTGGGTCCGGCAGCAGCTGGTAGGTGCCTCCGCGCCTCCACCCCGGGTCGCTCGCGCGCGGCCTCTCGGGCTCGGGTGGCGGGAAGGGCCGGCGGCGCGGAGCCGCCAGGCCGGGGCGCGGGCCCCTGGCTAGGCCGCAGCGAGACGGGCGCGGGGGCCGCAGCCGGCAGAGCCCCACGCAGCCCCGGGGCGCGTCTCGCCTGCGAGCCCTGGCTGCTCGGGCGGCGGGAGGCGGCCGCTTCCTGCCCGCGCTGCCCGGTTCCTCCTCCTCCTCGCCGCTGCTGGGCGGCCGCGGTCGAGAGCGGAGTCCGGAGCGGGGTTGGCGTCCCGTACCCCTGAGCAGACGCGGCGAGGGAGAGGGAAGAGCCTGGCGTCTCCTGCCGGTAGCAGCTGGGACACGTTTTGCGTGAAGCGGAGGGGAAGAATTTGTCAGCAGCTCCCTCTTGTCACTGTTTCTCAATTGGTGTCACGTTTTATTGTTGCGTTGATTATCAAGGATGAGGGAACCTTATCTAGTATAAACTCAACGAAAAAAATGTTACAAGGCCTGGGTGAGGGAAAGAGAATACGCCAACAGCCCGTCAAGTTTTGGAAAAGGTGTACGACAGTTACGAAGGACTACATTTTCCTTCCTACCTTGTCCTCACCCCACCCCAGGCGAAACTTTGGAAATGTAGACCTTACCCTTCCCAGTTCTCCTAAAGGCAGTTTGAGCGAGACAGGTTTGGAACCAATGAAACATCTGGAGAAGAAAATAAATCTTAAAAGAGGGTGGCTTAAGACATATCAAAAGCGCTATCTTTCTCAGAATTAATTCAGAGAGAAAAATCGTTCCTGCTACCTCCTGGCAACTACAGCACTGAGGCAGCAGTGACAAATTAGGACAGAAATTGCTGCTGGCCGAAGAAGCCTAACCTTGTCTCTATGAGGTCTGTTGCTAGTTGCTCCTTAATTTCTAAATCGCATTAATTAAATTCTTCCACAATTCAGTGGTTTTGTTTACTCAGTCAAAAGGCGGTGAAACAAAAACGATTTTTGTCAGGCTAAAGCATTGTTAACTCTTTTTCCCTGTTCTAGAACAGCATTTTAATGTTAGACTCAAGAGGTATGCTGTTTCAGAGCCAGCTTTCTGTTGATTAATTTTGCAGAGGATGTCGTTTTCAAAAACTTATAAATAAAACTAGAACTGCCTGCCACTCAAACAAATGTTAGCTCTCAGTGTTCAGCTAAATGTAAATTCAGATATCCCAGGTGTATGCCTTATTAGGAAACCAAGCTTATAATATTGTTATAATACTATATTGTGGTAATACTTTGGCTTTGTTCCATTAAGCCATAACACAGTAACTTGAATCTGGAAGTTAATTATTATAGGTCTGATCTTATGCTTTTGATTTGATAATCTTCATGTATAGAAGGCTTAGTTACCTGATGATATTTTTTTGTATGATGGGAAGATCATTCTAAAGTTGTTCTCTTAAAGCTTTTTCTAGCAGATTAAGACAGCACTTCTCAGTGTTAGGTATTTTTGTTAACCTGAATAAAATCTTGGTTGTGTAACCGCTCCTCTTCAAGAAAAACAATCCAGTACTGTTTTTTAAAAACGGCTTTAAATTAACACAACTAAAAGGAAGGGCAGGAAGTTGTGTGGTTTAATTTACATGACAACTGCCTTACCAGGTGGTTAACAAGTTGAACAAGTTGCTGTGCATAAAAAATGCTACCTCTGACATTTAGTTGTTTACCTCACTGGTTTTTTTTTAAGTTATCAAATCTTCTAAGTATATAATAAGACCTCTGCCAACGTAGGCCTTTTGTGACTTTGATTAACTTTGTACAGTCCCTTAAATGATACATTAAGGATAGTGGATAAACAGTAATAAAAGTATATTTTTACTATCCCAGTCATAAACAGCTATTCTAGTTATTATACAGAAATTACTAAATTCAGAATCTAGTTTAGATTATACTTCCATTTGATCAATGGATTGAGTTTTTTTTTTTTTTTTTAACAATAGGTTCATTTTAAAAGTTCAGATAAAGGGGGCAAATTTGGGAAAATAAAGCACAAGGACAGGTTTTTGGAGTTGTGAACACTTTATTGATTATATGAATTCTTATGTTGACAACTTATGTTGTCTTGCCAAAAAGCAATTGCCATTTTATTATAGAAACAACTGTATGCTCTAGTAATTTCTTTCTAATTAAAGAAATCTTTGACTTCTTAGCTCCACAAAGTATTTTCACTGTTTGACACGATGAGAAAAAAAGGTCGATGTTTTCCCTTGGGGAAATAGAGTGAAAAGAAAAGATTGAAATATCCTTTCTTTTTCCTTTTCTTTCTCTTTTATTCTTTTTTTTTTCTTTTTTTTTGCTCACAATGCTAAAGTTATTTTACACTAAGAAAATTTTCTTATAATCTTTTTCGGGTACAATTAGTATTTCTAACAGCATAGTATGTGTAGTAACTCATTATAGTCAACAACACCTTGATCATGATAGTGGAAATACCAATAGCTACTCATTGTATTGTAATATTCAGATTTGTATGGTAGTCGATGACCACATTGGCTATTACAATTAAAATTCCAAATAATTAGATTAAAAATGAATGTGTCTATTAACTACCGTGTTATTATAATAAATCGAGTAGAACATTTTCATCAGAGAAAATTCTACTGGACAGCACTACTTTAGACTTTTAAATGAAAGTCTTTGTCAATACATGTATTAGTTTACTTGTAAGATTTATAAGGCAACGTAATGCTATGTTTTTAAAGCACTTACTGTGTGCAGACATAATATGCTAAGTACTGAGGTTACAAATGTAGGTCAGTGAGGGCCTTCTTCATCTCTATGCTCACTGTCTCACCAGTACTTGGCACATATTGGACATTGGGTACATGTTTGCTGAATAGAGGAGAAAGAATGAATCCAGTATTGCTTTTGTGTTTAAAGTGACAATTTAAGATTCACAGGTACAGAAGAAAGCTAGAAAATTACTTTCATTTTATAAAAATACAACAATGTTGTCATACTAAGATGCCATTTCTTAAATTGTACCATAAATGTAGTCCCTTCAGATTTGTGTTGGCAATGGTGGAAGGGCTGATAAGATATGATTCAGACAAAAATGGAACACTTCTTAAACTCTCTCAACTTTCTAGTCTCTCACCAATCATACTTACTGAACTTGCTTATAACTATACTTAATTCTTCCCTTCACCTGTTACAAATGAAGGTATGACCATCCGTTTTTTAATCCCATTCTCCACAGTCCCCATCAGTTATCCATACTAGTATGCTTACTCTTACTTTTTTCCTTTAACCTGTGAACATGTCTGAGCCTCCCTCTACTATTTTGTCTTGTACTATAAATGTAAAATTATTTTCAGTTTTCAAAAAAAACCCCAAAAGGCCTACTCTGCATAACTGCTGTCTAGTACACTCAAAACGTGACTAGTTGAGATATCAAGTATATGGTACATGCAGGATTTCAAAAACAGTTGGAAAAAAACACAAAATCTCAATTTTTTATGTTGGTTACATGTTAAATAATATTTTGGAGATATGGGTAGAGTGAAATACTATTAAAATGAATTTTACCTGGGTGTTTTTTTTTTAACTTTTAAAAAATGTGGTTACCAGAAATTTAAAAATTACATATGTGGCTTGCATTTGTGGCTCATGTTATAGTTCTAACTAGTGCTGCTATGTTTCTATATAACACATTAAGCTAGATATCTCACTCACTAGACTAGACTGTAAATATCTGAGGGTGGGCCTATATCTTGTTGGTCTTTATATTCCTTGTGCTCAAGGTAGCAGCTGGCCCATTGTAAGCATCATGTGGAAGTACCTGCATTCTTTGCCTTTCTCTGAAGGAATGAATCAAGAGTAGAAGGAAGCACAGCCCTATGGTGGTATTATTTTGGTGTGACTAATAGGTTTTAATCTCAGGAATTAATGTTTAAGAACCTAGATCTTTGAGTATTTTCTTCTTTTATTTCTGTGTTCAGACATATATCTTAGATACCCAGTTTTTCATTTGGTTAGGGAGGGTCAAGCACTAGAGGAATCCTAAGTATCCCAGCAGCCTCAAAGTGGGGACCTTGACCAGATCCTTCAAAGAACCTTATGATTGCCTTTAATATCCCTTTATCCCCTGCAGTCTGTTTTCAGCATAGCAGCCAGAGCAGTCTTATTATAACACAAGTTAGATCATGTAATTCCTGTGTTTAAAACCTTCTAAGGACTTGCCTTTTTGCTCAGAATAAAAACCAAAATCTACTTGATCTGTATCCCACTCCCCACCCCGTCTAAAACCACTTCTTTCCCATCACTCTTCGCTAATCTGCTGGCCCTTTGCAATTCATGTGTCATGCATACAGTACTTCAATCTCAGGATCTTTGCCCTGGCTATTACCCTTGCCTGGAATGTTCTTCCTCTAGTTATCTGCTGGCCGTTTCACTTCTTTCATGTCTTTATTCAGTTGTTATCTTATATGTGAGGCCTTTTCTGGACATTCAATATAAAATTGTGATCCGCCCCAATATTTCCCTGTCTCCCTTCCCTGCTTTTTATTTTTCTTAGCACTTATCGCTATTTAATATATCTATATATAATTTCCTTATTTCTCTCATTTATCTTATGAAGGCAGGGATATTGGTCTGTTTTGTTTTAGTTCTCCATGTAACAAGAGCTGTTTCTCAACTCTGCATCCACTTTTAGGTAACACCATTTCTTTCACTTTTATTTATTCATTCACGCAAACATTTTATGAACACCTAGTCTGCGATAGCATGTTGCTAGGCTCTGACCCTATCGCAATGAATTCTGTCTAGGCAGTCTTCTAGGAGTCTCTTCTTCCCTACTGGATATTTGCATTGTTGTCTTTTTTTTCTCCTAATACAAAAAATACTTAAGTGACCGTTCTTATTTAGGTTTATGTGTTGTTGGTTTTTTTTTTTTTGCCATCAACAAGAAATTTACTCGTTTTTTAAAAAATCCAAATTTTTGTCCAAAAACAATTGACAGGTTTATTTATAATTTTATAAAGTTGAACTGCTGAAACTTCTTAACTGAAACATTTTGACTTGCATTAATATTTTATGTCCCCTCATATATATTAAAATTTCACACACAACAAAAATGGAAAAACTGCCAATCTCTGATTTCTGTCCCCTATTTTTCCACTTACTATCGAATACTTAAGTTCCTTTTGATCCTTGGGGCGAGGGAGGGATACTTAGAAGTGGAATTGCTAGGTCAGGAGTGTACGCATTAGGACTAGTAATAGATATTGCCAGAATCTTTTTCAAATCATGAGAATTCCCCTTTACCTACCTCTTGGTCAACACATTGTACTGTAGACTTGAAAAAAATTACTGATCTGATGGATGTGAATTGTAACTCATTTTGTTTTAATTTGCATTTTCCTGATGGTTAATGAGATTCAGGTGTCCTGTATTTCATTCATATGACCAGATTATTTTAATTGGGTTGTTTAGTTTGCCTTTTCCATATTAGTTATTTGTGTAGTCTGGATGCTAATTCTTTGTTTCATATGTTGTAATATCTTCCAGTCTGTTCCTTGAATTTAACTTTGTTGATGGTGTCTTTGATAATAGACAATTTTAATTTATTTGTAGGTAAATTTAATAGGCACATGATTTTGCTTTTTATTACTTGTTTAGAAATTCCTATAACAAGATCATTAAGCTATTTTCCTAATGTTTCTTTTAATTGTCTTAAAATATATTTTTTTCAACACCTATGTCCTTAATATATCTGGAATTGATTTTTGTATAAGGAATAAAGTAAATAATTAATTTTCTTCTGTTTAGAAAGTTAATTTTCCCAGTGCTATTGATTGAATGAGTCACTTCCCCCCATCCCGTGTTGTTTGTCTTCTCTGTCATAAACCAGCATTCTCTTTCAAATATCTTGTTCTCTTTCTTATTCTCTATTCTGTTTATTCATCTGTTGCTCTTTTGGTGCTCCAATATTGTACTGTTTTAATTGTAGTATTTTCATGATAATTCTTGATAATTGGCTGAGCAGAACCCCAATTCTTTTTCTTTTTTTCCGAATTGCATTGGCTCTTTACTTTTTCATATGTGATTTATAATTAGTTGTCTAATTCTGTGGAAAATTTTTCTAGAATTTTTATTATCTTTGCATTGAATTTGTTCTGTTCCTGTTTTCACTTTGATGATTTTGACGCTACGGGTTGTTTTTTCATCTTTTATTTTCTCGCTGTGCCTATATATTGAGTATCTCTATCTGCCTGTAAATTATATAGAGATTAAGAAAATTTTAATGCCAGTATTCCTTCTCTCACCTTCCACATTACTATTACTATAATAGTTCTTTTTTCTTTTACCAGATTTATTGAAATGTAACTCAACCAATGTACCTATTTAAATTATACAATTCAGTTTTTTTAGTATATTCATAGAGTTGTGCAGTCTTTCCTTTTTATTGCTAAATAATATATCATCGTATGGATATACAACATTTTGTTTAACTATTCATTAGTAGATATTAGTTTGATTTACTAAAAAGGATTTAATAATTTCTTTTCCTCACCATTGTTCCTCGCATGTAATCTCTTCCCTCTGAATTTTTATTCTTGCTGAAATACATCCTTTTATTTTTAAGCAAGGTTAATGCGTTAAACTGTCTTAGTTTTTATGTCTTAAAATGTCTTTATTTCATAAATTATCAAATACTAATTTAGGAAGGCGATTCTAAATTAACAATTACTTTCACTTAACATATCAGAGATACTACTTATTCTATTGCTTTCTGGCATTTATTATTGCTGGTATCAAGTATGCTTTTAATAATTGTTACTTTGTTGGTAATCTTTCACGTTGTTTATAAGGTTATCTCTGTCCATATTTTGCAACTTTACTATGCTATATCATCATATTTTATATATATATATTTTTTCCTGTCTTTGCACTTGTATGTGCTTTTAATCTGAAAGCTCTTATTTCTACAATTCAGAAACATTTTCAGCCTTTTCTTTCTTTCTTTATATTGTTCTTCAGCCTTTAACTTTGTCATTCTAGAACTCTTCTTTGACATTAATCTGTCTTTATAGCTTTTAATTTCTTCTTCATATTTCTCATCTGTTTTCATTCTGTGCTACTTTCAGTGTGAATTTTTCAGTTCTGGTTTCCAATTCACTAATTCTCTCACTTGTGTTCAATCCAGAGTTCATTCTGTCTTCTCAATTTTTGCTTTAGATGACTGTTTCATATCCAGAATTTATTATCAAACCTCTTTCATTTGCCTCTCTCCTAGATGTGTATCTGCCTAATTTATCTCATAATATTAAGTTCTTTTTAAAAAACATATTATTCCATTATCTCTTAGGAGGTTTTATACGTATTTAAAGGTTCACAGCTTTTTTCAGCCTCCTTTCAACTGAACCTGCCTCTAGGACCCAGGAACAAAGTGGGTGCTGTTAATCCTTATTATGCCTTAGGAGATACCGACTGCCTATTTCCAGATCCAGAGTCCCAAAGGCTCCGCCCCTGATTACAGAAATGATTATCTTATTTTAAGCCTAACTAAGTCTTCTTAATTGAAGGAAGAAAAAGATTTTATCCATCTTTGCTTTTGCGAAGTAAAAGAGGAGTTCAAAGTACAGACTTTTCCAAGGTCAGTAATGGTTAATTTCAGAGGCAAGACTTGAACTTGAGTTTTTTTTCCAGGGAGCATAGCAGTGTGAAAGAGAATGAACTGTAGCAGTTTTCCGTATATCTGTCTTTCCCAATCCTGCCATCTTAAATCTTCCCAAGAGTGAGGCAAGACTAGAGAATGAGTTAAGTAAGGGGAGAAATTTTTAGGCAGCAGTATGGTACTCCAGAGATGAGGGTGACAGGTATGTAGAGGGAAAAGAGATGATCAAGAGTTCTGTAGTTACTCAGCATAGCCATTCTCAAGTTGACATGATATTTTAGGTACTGGGATAAGTTAGGCCTTGCTTGTACTTTAATGTATATCTCCTTTTGAAAATGTTATCTAATGTAAAATGCAATACGTTTAAATTGATTTTGAGCAGAATGGCACATTTTTGAAAGTTTTTCAAAGTTTTTACCTTCTTTTTTCATCTTGAAAAAGGATGAAAAAAGAGCCCCCAAATTGTTTTAAGTTTGAGAAGTTTGTGATGCTGAACTAGAAATTGGAAATGCTAAAAAGAGATAGGATAGTTGTCCATTTTTAATGATATCTTTTATTACATCTGTACAGTAATAAAATTATGCCATACTTTAACTCTTCGTTCAGAAGAATGTCTTGATAATTTTCTGTAGGACAAAAAGCGAATCATCTAATGACTTCACTGCTATTTCAATCAAAATTGTACTCTTTACTTGGTATTTTATTTTTTCACTTTTTGTGCTTAAAAAAAAGTTTGAGTCAGAGCAAGGTCTCAGACTTCTCATTTTGGTATTTCCACAGTGCCAAGAACATTACCTAGCATATAGTCAATGCTAATAGTATTTATAAATTAAATTTTAAAAAATTATAGGAAAATTTAATGACATACTATCATTTATCTCAACCTGTAGGAAATATCATTAGGGAATTCATGATCTAGAAGACAATAAAGATATTTATTTGATAATTGATATTTCAGAATGGTCAAATATTTTTACTTGAATTTGGTACAGTGTATAGTATGAAGCACGTTTTTCTCAAAAAACTTGTATCACCTATTGGTATTCTGAGATTTCCTTTTGAAGAGTCCCTTGCAATGAGTACAGTTGGCAGATAAAGCTCACGTAGTTCAGTGCTTAATCACCTGTTACCTAGGAAATTGTTTCTTCACTAGCTGGCTACAAAGGGGCTATAAATATTTTTGCTTATCTCAGTTTACCACCATACTCTTTAATATAGAAGTTCCGAAAACGGTAGCAAATATGTGAAGGTGTTTCTTGATTCTTTTGTATTGAAAGACAGGGAAGTAAAGTAGTTCTAAAACATTGTTTTCCTGTTGAAATTCAAATGTGTAGAAACTGGCTTTTAAACTTAGACATATGGGAGATCCTCAGACTTTACAGATCTAACTCTTTATGCAGCATAAAAGGGAATTGATGCAGTGCTTTCTACCAATGTTGGTCAACTTTTTTTCCAGTGTATATTTGCAAAATTAAAAAAAAAGAAACTTAGGAATTTATTATGAGACAGTGAAAGTCCAAGTTCTTAAATGTTTTTAAGACTCTTCATTGTCTCCTAGATCTTGGGTTCCCTAATGATAAATTTTCTGTAGATTGAGATAAAGTTTTTAGTGATTTATAACAAAATGAGAAAAACTAGCTCAGTGTAATGCATGTATGTATGTATGTATGTGTGTATATGTCTTTGCTTAAATTTATAGATGTCTTTGTTTTAAAAATTTAAAAAAATTTTAAAGACTTTAAATCTTAAAATAGTTATGGATTTACAGAAACATTGCAAAGATAATAGAAAATTCCTCTATGTTCCCTTCACCCATTTTCTCTTCTTGTTAATATCTTACATTATTCTGCTACATCTGTCCTAGTAATGAGCCAATACTAATACATTAGTATTAATTAAACTCCATACCTTATTCAGATGTTGTTAGTTTTTCATTAATATCCTTTTTTTTTTTCTGGCTCAAAATCCCATCTGGGATAACACATTATATTTAGTTATCATATCTTAGCTTGTTTTACTTATTTTCTTTTTTGTTAATATTCTTGCCTGGAAAAATAAAAAGTTGGCAACTTTTTATTTTTAATAATTAGTTTCCCAATTAAAAGGTTTTTACTGGTCTGTGAAGTCTAGAACGTTGGTGAGAACCAATGCCTTCGCTTATCATAAGTGAGTGTGATGACCACTAATAATTAAAGAATCTCTGATTTCCTAATTATATTTTTTCATCGTACAATAAATATCTGTTAGTAATAAAAAAGTGAATATGAAGTTTAGAAATAAATCTAAAAGGGATGAACCAATGATCTGATTTGTGACAGAGTATGAGCATTCATTAGAGATACGAGTGTATTCCGAAAGCCATAAGAAGATATGAAGTGTGTAAATGCAGAGTAACTAAATTTAATTACTCAGTTGATGAGAGATTTTCAACTCATCACAAAACTGTTTCTTAGAATTACCAGTATAGAAAATGTGATAGTATGTAATTTCAGCTCTCTTCATTTTTTATGTTCAAATAAAAAAATTCTCTTCATTTTAAGTGAGGTGAGATCCATCCATTTGCAAAGTTAATGCTTTCTACCTTGGCTCTTGATTGTTTTCTTTTCTTCCTTGATCCACCAATAATTTTTTCTTTCCCATAAATGTATTTTTCTCCCTTTTTACCAGATTATTTCAAACCTAAAAATATGCTTATAAATTACTTACACTAAAAATCTTTCACTTTATCCAGCTTTTCAATAACCACTATCCTCAGTTCCCCACTCTCTTCTCCACAATTATCAATCCATTGTAGTCCTTTTAACTATATTCAATTGGTATTGGCAAAAGCCACCAGTGATTTTAATTATTAAGTTCAGTAGTTTTTGTTTTTTTTTTTTAGTTGAACTAATTCCTTTTTGTGACTTCTTCCTGGATTTCTGCCACACCACTCTTCTTGTTTTTCTTCTTCTCTGATGATCTTTCTCCTTTGTTTATTTCTCTTCTCCTACATGTATCTTAAATGATAGCCGTGAGACTTCCATTTCTTACCCTCATTCTCTACTTCCTCTGTACACTCCTAAAAGGCAGTCTCATACTCATATTTGACTTTAATCATCATCATTATACTTGTTGGGTTTCAATTTCAAGTCCAACCCTCTTTCCTGACCTTTAAAAGTATCTAGTTGCTTTCTAGGTGTCTGTGCTGGGTATCCCATATTGAAACCAGAAGATTCTAGTTTGATCTTAAGTATTTGAGGGGAAATAGGATATTAGATGATGTCTAAGATTAATAGGACCTTAAGTCACCAAGGTTTTGTCAATTTGAAGTGGGCAGGGACTACGTCATTTTTTTCTTTTTATCATCAGTGGTCCCTAGCACAGTATGAAGCACATAGAAAGCACCTAGAAAATACTCTTTGATTGCTAAAGTAAATTCTTTTCATTATATTTAGGAACATGCCAGGAGGCAGGAATTTCAGATCAACAGTATAATTTTAATAGTCATTATGTAGGGTAAATTAACTACTTGCTGTAAAAACTGAAAATATGCCAAAGTATTCTTTTGTGTTTTTTAAAACACATTTTCAGAATTAGTCATTTGACCTAGTGTTGCTAAATAATCACTTTTCTGCTTAAAGTTTAATTTTCCAATTTTTGTAGCAGTAGCTTTGGATTTGATGAATCCTTTTTCTCTTCCACCTTGTATAGACTTGTTTTACTTTCTTGTGAAGCTTGTTTCTCAAGTTTCTAGTATATAAGATTAATAAGACAATTGCATTCCACCCTAGTTTTTTCTTCCTTTTGTTTCAGTTCTTGTCTAAATAAGATTCATGCGGCATCTCTTTCTTTAACTTCAATATATTTTTTATGTTCTCATTGTTTAGACTTTTTACATAATACATTATTTTAAATCTGTACTTGGAAATATTTTTAGTTTCCTGGTTTGAATACTGGCTGTACTGCTCATGGATAACCAATATTTTCTGACATGAGTGATTCTGTTATAGACCCAATATAGCAAATACTTGTAATGGTTACTTTTTGGCCATCCAAGTACATCATTGCTTTTCAGCCCTATCGATCCCAGTGTCTCCTGTTTCTAACAAATATTTTATAAATGCCCCTTATTCTGAAATAAAATTTAAATATATAATCTACATATACAAATAACTTTTTAAAAAGGAAATTAACATTAAAACTCTAGTTGACATGTGAAGGGAAAATAAAGAACTACATTTATATTAAATAATACCTTTTTCAATATGTAAATGCTCAGTCATAACTACACTAGACCTAATAACCAGTTGCTATAATCCTTGTGAATGCATGGCTATTAATGCAAACTGCTGAATGTGTAGTGTATTGGTAACTCAAATTTCAAATGTCATTTCCACTGGTGATGCAATTTTCTGAAAAGTGAGCAATTCTTTATAAAGTACTGACAAAGCAAAATATATCTTCAATTTATTTGGATTCTTGTAAAATTCATAAATCCATACAAAATATTTTGTTTATATTTAAATAAGGGATTCGTGTTATTCTAAAGAGATTTTTACCGACATGAGTTATCAGACATGGCATTTGAAAGCTGTCTGGTTCAAAGGACATTTCTTTGTTGGCAGGACTACTGTGCATTGCAGGATGTCTGATATCTCTGCCCTGCCCATTCACCCACACACATAATGCTGGTAGACATCCCCTACCCCCCGCAATGATTGTGAAAATCGGTCCCAACCTTATTTCTAAAATGCACCCTAGTAATCTTCCTTCCCTTAGGCTTATTCCCCAAAAGGAGTTTTGACTTTGAGGCATGTAGTCTCTTAGCTATAATAGAGAACTATTACTTGTAGAGAACTCATTACTCAATGAGAATAGGAAATCACACTTAAGCAACCAAAGGTGAATAGAAGAGCCTGTAGAGCAAAGTGTATGGTCATTTAGAAACAGTTCAGTAATAGTATTACTTTGATTGATTTGCTAATATAAATGCTTGACATTACATTTACCTGTCTGTTAACAGGAACAGGTTACACTTTTATTCATGTAAAAGCAAGAGTTATAGATTTTTAGAAACATTAAATATGTTTATAATTATGGCAAGATGAAAGGTAGGGTGTCTAGACTATGGAAAGTGGAACTGGTAGGAAGTACAAGATTGCTGGCTTTTAGCATTGCTGCTGTTATTTGGTAGCGATGTCTTGGTTCAGGCATTCCTGAAAACAGGTTTCCTATATATAGAATTACTAAGACAATTGTGTGTCTGCCTTCCACTGCTTTATTCTGCCTTTTGTGTCAATCATTGCCTAAATAACTAAATGGAATTCACTCAGTCTCCCAATTCTTTGAATTTAGTATGCTTTTTAATGTTATTGTTTAGAATTTTGTGGTTGTGTCTATGATTTATGTATTTTTTAAATATTAAACTTTGAAGATACTGTGTAAAGATATTGGACTGACTACATGTCTCTGGCCTGCCTTAGAGTTACTGCTTCTGGCATACTAAAGAGGACCTAGGAAGCCATCTTGATTGCCACTGTTTATAATTTTGAGAGAGAGAGAAGACTCAGAAGTGTTTGAGAAACCTGGGTGGAAGTCTCTTTTTACCCATCTATCAACAATCTAGTTATAATATTTACTAATTTCACTCTTTATCCAGCTAGTAGTGTTCAACTGGATAGGCAGACCAAGAAAGTCAAATTTAGGTTTCTTGGTTATAGAAGCCTTAACTTCTCCCTTATTAAGACCTGAGATTTTTAAAATTTTGATCTCAGCTGAAACAACCTCACATTTATTTTTGTCATAAATGTCTCTGTGATTCCATACACAGAAATCACTAGTTTAGCAAAGAAGAGACATTTATTATCATGGTTGATTTATGGTCAGGTAGGGCTCTTCTAATCCAGAAAATCCATGATAAAGTCCAAAATGGGTGAAATTGATATTTTTAATTGTGGTAAAATATACGTAACATAAATTTACTATTTTAATCATTTTTAAGTGTACAATTCTGTGGCATTGAGTACGTTTACATTGTTGTGCAGCCATCACCACCATCCACCTCCTGAATTTTTTCATCTTCTCAAACCAAAACCTTGTACCCATTAAACATTAACTCTCCATTCCCCCCTTCACCAAAGGCCCAGAAAACTAAATTTGGCTACTCTTATTCCTTATATAAGAGGAGTCATTAATATTTGTCCTTTTGTGACAGGCTTATTCCACTTTGCATAATGTCCTTAAGGTTATCAATCTTGTAGCATGTGTCGAAATGTCCTTCCTTTTTAAGGCTGGATGATACCTGGTTATAGGTATGTACCACATCTTGTTTATCTGTTCATCTGTTGGTGAATGTTTAGATAGCTTCCACCTTTTGGCTGTTATGAATAATGCTGCCGTGAACACGGATGTACAACTCTGTTCAAGTCTACGCTTTTACGACTTTTGAATAAGTATATAGAAGTGGAATTGCTGGATCATATGGTTATCCGTTCACATTTTTGAGGAGTTGCCATTCCATTTTCACAGTGGCTGCATCCTCTACATTTCCACTAACAGGGCACAAGGATTCCAATCTCTTCACATCCTCGCTGATACTTATTTTCTGTCGTTCATCCTAATGTGTGTGTAGTGGTTTCTCATTGTGGTTTTGATTTGCATTGTCCTAATAGAAGTTGATTTCTTTGACATCTAGAAAAGAACCCCTACTAACTATAAAGCTGAAATAAATGGCTTTGATAAATACAGGATAAATATAGGAATATCAGAATAAAAAGTTCCCAGTTAGCCCTTCTTCTACCAGTAGTGATAGATTTCATTCTACTTAGTCACTTTTAAGGTTTTTCCTTTTCAATTTAAATATTGAATTTAAAATCAATTTGGTAGAAAATCCATTGTTAAAGATACTATAAAACCAAATTCAGAACCTGAAAACTAAAGAATTTAACACATACAGTAAATATTTATTAAATGTCTAGCATATGCAACCTTTAAGACTGTTATACCAGAAAAACTATTAAAAACAATAAACAAATACAGTAAAGTTGCAGGATAATATAAAATCCATACAGAAATCCATTGAATTCCTGTATGCTAACAATGAAATTTCAGAAAAAGAAAAAAACTTCTTTTTACAATTGCAACGAAAATTATAAAATACCTAGGCATAAACTTAACAAAGAATGTGAAGGACCTGTACAATGAAAATTACATTTTTAAATGAAAAATTGAAGAAGAGATATTTCATGTTCATGGATTGGAAGAATCAACATAGTTAAAATGGCCACACTACCTAAAGTAGTATGCAGATTTAATACAGTCCCTATCAAAATCCCATTGGCATTTTTTAAAGAAATAGAATAAAAAATCAGATTTGTGTAGAATTATAAAGACCCTAAATAGCCAAAGCAACCCTGAGAAATAAGATAAAGCTGTAAGTATCACAATCCCTGACTTCAAATTATACTATAATCAAAGCAGCTTGGTATTGGCAAAAGAACAGACCCACAGACCAATGGAACAGAACTGAGAACCCAGGAATAAATCTGTGTGTGTGTATACACGTATGTATATATACATGTACATGCAAATCGTTTTTGACAAGCCAGAAACACACAATGGAGAAAAGAAAGTCTCTTCAGTAAATGGTGCTGGGGAAATTGGAAAGCCATGCGCAAATGAATGGAAATAGATTGTATTTGTTTCCCTACACAAAAATTAACTCAAAATGGATCAAAGACCTAAATATAAGACCTGAAACAATAAAATACATAGAAGAAACATAGGTACAAAACTTATGAACCTTGGTCTTAGAGAGGATTTTGTGAATTTGACCTCAAAGACAGGGTAAGTAAAAGCAAAAATAAATGAATGGGACGGTATCAAACTAAAAAGCTTCTGCACAGCAAAGAAACCATTAACAAAATAAAGAGGCAACCATCCGAATGGGAGAAGATATTTGCAACCACATCTCCAATAAGGGGCTAACCTCCAAAATATACAAAGAACTCATACAACTCAACAACAACAACAAAAAGTTTAGTTAAAAAATGGGAAAGGACCTGAACCAACACTTCTCTCTCCTAAGAAGGTGTACAAACGGCCAACATGTATGAAGAGATGCTCAGCTTCACTAGCTATTACGGAAATACAAATCAAAACCACAATGAGATTCTTCCTCACACCTATTCAGTGGCTGTTACCAACAAGATGAGTAACAAGGGTTGGAGAGAAAAAGGAACCCTCATACACTGCTGGTAGGAGTGTAAGTTGATAAAACCACTATGAGAAACAGTGTGGAGGTTCTCCAAAAAATTAAATGTAGAATTACCATAGGACCCAGCAATCCCTCTTCTGGGTATCTATCTACCCCCCAAATTTGAAAACATTTGTAAAGACACGTGTACCTTATGTTCATTGTAGCATTAATCATGATGGCCAAAACTTGGAAACAACCCAGTACCCTTTGATAGATGATTTGAAAAAGATGTGGTGGATATATACAATGGAGTATTACTCAGCCATTAGAAAAGATGAATAATGTCATTTGCAACAACATGGATGGATCTTGAGGATATGCTAAGTGGAATAAATCAGAAAAGGCTGAGAACCATATGTGAGATATGAAGCTTAAAGCAACAAATGAGACAGACAAACAAAACTCATAGACACAAAAAACAGTTTAGTGGTTACCAGAGGGGAAACGGGGTGGGAGAGGTAGAAAAGAACAAAGGAGGTCAAATTTATGATGATAAAAAGAGATTTGACTGGGTGGCAAACACAATCCAAGATACAGATGATATATTATAGAACTGTACACTTCAACTATATAATTTTATTAACCAATGTCACCCCAATACATTAACTAAAAAATGACGAATTCTGGAGGGGTATGTAGGTATACAGACCAGCAATTACAGTTCAGTGTTATAAAATCTGGAACAAGAGTGTATAAAAGGGTTGGTGGGTATAGTAAATAACAAATGCATGCCTTTGTTTCTGGAGGAGGAGTGTCAGTAAAGCTCCACTGAGAAGGAAATTCTTAAGCTGGAATATGAAGGATGAGTAGGCTTTTGCTGGAGGTCTATATTGGAGGAGAAATCAAGTTAGGAGGTAATATAACCCATCAGAGATGAGCTTTCTGTAGTAAAGCACTGGCAGATGATTTAAGAACTTAGAAATCAAAAATCACTCTAATTTTATTTGTGATAGCTAGAGCCAGTCTCAACCCATCCCTGTACAAGCCACAGTTCTTGGAAGTCCAGAAACTGATAGATGGCAAATGTATCTTAAGTCCTAAAATGAAAATGTTGTAACATGAAACAAAAAGTTTTAAACCATTGCATTTGTTTACATCTTCAGCATTTTATGTTATTCTCTATCACCTTGCTTTGGTCTATTAACAGTGTAAAATTATCTTGTCCTTACAGTAGGTATATTTTATTCAGAGTATGTCCAGGAAACAGTAATTTACAATTAAGTTTGTAAATGCGGTAAAATACATTAAATCATTTGTCCCCAGAAGCATTGTATTTTTGCTAGTCCATTTTCATGTGCATGTGGATGTTGGAACAAAAATAAGAGGCACAAATTTGCTTTGATTACTGTGAACTTTAAAGATGATGTTTTTTGGTTATATGAAAGAAATGTGATAATATTAGTTAAAGCATTATAGTTTTAGTCTCTTCTTAAGTCTTTATAATTCTTACATTTTTTACAAAATCTTTGGGATTTTAAGATAGTGCAAGGCTGGTATGTTTGGTATAAAAATGTAAAATGTTATGATTTGTTTCTAAAACTGCTTTAAGCCAAATAGCGACTTTTAAAAATTATTTGCTGGTTTGGTTTCCCTGAGTCTCATCAGTTTACAGTTAGTTACACAGGAGTCTCTTTCAAATCAACCCTGTGTGTTGTCAGTTTTTTCTCTAAATCCCACCATGAGATTTTTTCTCACCTTTAACACCCACCTTATATATATCTTTTAAGTACCTGTAGTTTTAAAGTATGCTCACAAATCCAGACAGAAGAGAAAAGAGGTTTTGAATTACATGCTTTTTTAGAGTATGAGAGTTTCTGTTCTTAAATCATTTAAATTTGTGTGCTTCCAAAGCCTAGACTCTCCTTTTTAGCAGGCATTAAAATAAAATCAGCATGACTAGTATAACATTATTCTATCTTGATTCCTTGTTTAGGAAAAGATGAAATCAGAGGGTAAAGGAGCAGGCAAGCATCTAAGGGTAGAAGGTGTAAATGGGTAGTCTGGGATGACTACAAAAAATGTAGTATGTGCCAAAGGTTTCTGAACCGTGGCATGTAGAGCCTAGTGATTACAGAGTTCAGATTGTATTTCCTTCTCAATGCCATAGAATTGCTGATAATGCTTTCTAGAAATAGTCTGAAACGACTTGAACTTCACACTAACAGTACAATTATACAATTAATTTATAATAGTTGTTTGTTTTGACTCCTGTTAAAGGGAGTAGAGGTGTTATTGAGGCAAAGATTCTCGTGTCATTTAAAAAATACGGAATACTGAGTTGGGGAACTGATTACAAAAGCAAGACTTTAGGTAAGTGGTTTTAAGCTTCTTTATATTATGAAAATCTGATGAAACCTATGTTCACTCTTATCAGACAAATGCATATATATGTAAATTTGCATGCATCACAAACCTGAATCCCATTTATGGACCCTGCTGAAGTCAGTTTCTTCATTTTTGGACAGTTGTATTATTTTTGTTTGTGCCTAATGTAATTTGTTGCAGGGAAGATAATGCTAATAAACTGCAATAATAGGTTTAATTTACATAAGGGATATTTAGCTCTACTTATACTACAGTCACAAATAGAAAATTTAACTTTTATGTGTGAAAAAAACCTACATCCCACACATATGTGCATGCCACTGATTACATCATGGTTGGATGAGATCATGTGAATTAATCACAGCCGAAAAAACAACTCAATATTTAAGTGGATGTTACAGTATCTTTGGGAATAAGGAAAAACTTATTATTCTCCTTTTGGAATTGTCATTTTATTTTAAATTATGATATTTTGGAATATGGTGATACTTAATTTAAAATTCAGTTTAATTTAAAATTGATTTTATTTTTTGAACATTTCAATATATATTCTTAAAATAATTTTAGAACTCTCAGGAGTTCCAATACTGGAGTATGAGATCGTGGTACATTCAGTAGGGATGAATGGAGAGTGATGAGCATTTGTTTCCTTGAAAGTGCGTGCATTTATAAATATAGAATATACACTCACAGATATCTGTACCATATATATAGTAGTCATGAATGAAATGTCGCAATAGCGTATTTATATAAAACATTAAAACGTATGTATAACTTTTGGGGAGGATCTCTTGTTTCTTTAGATGAACATAATAAATTCAATTTCTTTGTAGAATTTATTTACAAAAAATAAAATAAAATTCTGTATCAGTGTTTCTCCATCTCAGTTGTCTTGATGTCTTCTTAAAGATTTACATATTCTCAAATTTACTTTCTTTTTTCTTTCACTTATACCAGAAGTTTACATGCTTGGTGTATAACTTAGTTTTATGTTAACAGGGTTATAGAATAGATACTGAATGAATGTGGTTAATGCAGTTTAATACTCCAGTTACCTGTGTATCCTTCTTGTAACTTTATGAACTTTACAGACAAACTTCTTGTAACCCCCTTTGAAAAATACAATGCAGACTATAGCATTAACATTCAGGCTATTTGTTCACTTATTTCTTGTGTTGGAACATATTATAATTTGCTTGAATATATAAGATATCACATATTCCTTCATGGCTTAACATACTTAAATTCCATAAATGTTGAATGAATGTCACATATCTTTAAGATGAGCAATGAATTCCAATTCTAATTTGAGACCTGCCTTTTTTACCTTATAAGTTATTACAGGGCACAATTGTGAAATGTTTAAAAGAAAATAAATATGCATGCCACATTTAGTCCTTGAAGAAACTGAGTTTGAAATCAGACACAGAATGGTACATTCACATGCACAAAATGTGGTCATCACTATAAATGGCATAAACAAATAAAATTAAACTTCATTTTTTTTTCATGGCACATACAAATGCATTTAAAACCAGAATAACAGTAGTTGAAAATCATATTCGGAGTACTAAACAAAATATCCATCCAGATAATATGGAAATTTCCACTATCTGTGTATGTCTGTGCTGAATGGAAATATTAGAGGGATGCTAAACATTGGATGGCAGCCATTTTACTTAGTTGATGACTAAGAGTCCTTAATATCTAAAAATTTATTATTGTAGTTTATGAAAATCAAGTTTAATTGACCTTTTAGTAATTTAGTAGTAAAGAGCCTTGACCACCATGGGGAAAAAAATAAAAATCTAGGAAATTCCAAATCATTGCCTGTTAGAACCAGGCATTTGGTGACTACTTCCAGCCTGTCAGTGGGATCCAGAAATCTACCAAAGGAGTATTGGAGATTGGCCACCCAGGAAAAGAGTACTATAGGAGTATTATAGGAATAAAGTATAAGTGTGCTTATCAGTGAAAACCTTTCCACTAGAGATCATTACTAAATACCTTGAAAGATGGTCTTCTAAATTTGAGGCCAGAATTATAACAAATATCCATATTTCACAGGGTCAATTGATAATGTAACTAGCACAGAGATGATTGTATGAAATGAGTCTGGGCAAGACCCTTACCCAATGCATTGTAAATCCTCTGGGAACAAAGCTTTTTGAAACCAAGTTGATCTGGGTGTGGAAGCAATAAAATATAAGCCTTTGTCATCAGTCATCTGATGTGGTAGGTGCTAACTAGGCCATAGCTACATAGAGCTCCTACATCGTGGAGTAGGAATCTATCTTGAGAGAAAAGGCAAGGAACCCTAAAGAATGAAAGGGAAGGAAAGAAGCTTCATTTTCAAATGATTTTGTAGGTCTTCTATATGATTGGTGTGTGTGTGTGGTAGCATTTCTGACAGAGTATAGACTTCTTCATTACTAGAGGTATTACCTAGTTTATATCTGAAGAAAATGTACCTGTTTACGTGTGAAGGAAAAAACACAACATGGCTTAGCTCTGCCAATAAATAAATAGATTGACTCTCTATGCAGGTCAAGGCCAGTAGTAATATGTGTCATCTGATCGGTTAAGACCAAAAGTAAATAATAATGAACCTTGTTGACCACTATTGCTTTTCCTTTGCTTGGTCTTAGGGTTTTGACCCACCACATCAAAGTGACACAAGAACTATTTACATAGCCAACCGGTTTCCTCAGAATGGCCTTTACACACCTCAGAAATTTATAGATAACCGGATTATTTCATCTAAGGTAAGAATTAATACTTTTATTAAAATTATAGATATGTACCATTTTATTTTGAAAAGTGTTTTATTTGTGTATTCCAGTATACATTTATAACCTTAAAAATTCAAGGAAATGATGGTTGGTAGATTTATCTTAACCAAAATTGTGAACTGTAAAATAAAAGGAGTTGCTAGTTGCTGATATCAGATAGCCAATTTGCCAAAGATTATCCTTAGTTGCAGTTAAACTGAGGAGCTAATATTTATACTATGTACCAGGCATTGTATTAAGTACTTCTCATATCATTTAATCCTTACGACAACTCTGAGATGTCTTTACAGAGTGCTGTTATACTCATTTTGTATCAGTTTCTTCAGTTGAAGTGGTGGGAAATAATTTACGCAGGGTTGCATGCTAGTAAGTGATAAGATTGGAGTTTGATCTCAGTTCTGTATGACTTTAAAGCCTGACTTCCCCAGTTTTATTGCTCTTTGGTAAGCACTTTATAGTACCAAAATACTGCTTTACTCTTACGTATTATTCCTTGTTTAATTTTATCCTATGGCATTTTTAAGATGTCTTAGTTTTATTTTGAAACTAAAGATTATAGAGTAATGCTGTCCAATAGACTTTTCTCTCGTGATGGAAATGTTTTTCACACTAATACTATAGCCATTAATCACATAGGGCTATTTAGACTGAGGAACTTAATTTTAATTTATTTTAAATTAAATGTCAATAGCCACATGCGACTGGTGGTTATTTTATTGGACAGTGCAGTTGTAGCAGATATGAGTCAAAGAGACTAAGGATAAAGTTCTCCTTAGATCATAACTATTACTTAATAGACCGACCACCTTAAGAAGTACTTTTGTATTGCTTCTTCCTTCCCTTCCACATTGATTAAGAATTCTTTCTAATCCCGATTTCATCTTTTCCAAGCATGTTTTCTTAGGCCAATGATCTCTTTACTGTGCCCCCCCCCTTTTCAGTCTTCATGTTATTTACATATACAACACACCCATTAGTGACGTCTCTCATTTTGGACAATGGTTCTAAAATAGAGGGCTGGAAAGGGAAATACTGGAATCTAGGGTAACAGAAGAACTCTATAGATCAGTGACACAGTTCTTAATAAATTATGCAAGAAATGAAAGTCATTGAAATTTTTAAGCTTTTAAAAAACTTTGGGTATAATTTCTATACAATAAATTCACCAGTTAAAGTGTACATTTGTTGAGTTTTAACAAATGTATAACATCATGTGACCACTGCCACTACAATCGAGATATAGAATATATTCAACACTCCAAAACGTTAGCAGCTAGTCCCTCTCCTCCTCACTACTAACAACAACCACTGATCTACTTTCTGTAGCTATAGTTTTGTCTTTTCTGGAATTTTGTGTAAATATAGTCATGTAGTATGAGTCTTTTGTCTGACTTTTTTCACTTAACCTAATACTCTCGAGACTCATCTTTGTTGTTGCAAGTATCAGTATCAGCAGTTCATCCCTTTTTAGTGTGTAGTTTAGCTGTCAGCCTGGTTCGGTTATTGTTTGTTCTGAATTTGGGTCATTTTCCTTGTGTTCTTTCACTGCCAGTATTTTTCTCTTAAATTTTCCAGCTAATTTTCCTACCCTAACTTTAATCTCGGTCATATTTTGTTGATAAGGGTGTAGTTTTTCCCTACTGTTTTGCCGCCATAGCTGTGAGACTTTGGCTAGAGTCTCCAGACTAAGAAGCCATAGTTGACAATTCATACTCCTTTTATTTGCAGTTTTTTAAAAATTAAACTCTCTTCCAGTTTCTATCTGTGTTTTGGACACTTTCAAGATTTTAAAATAGTTTTTTAAAATCTAATTTTTGTAATATCTGCTGAGAGTTCACAGACCATTTAACTCCTCTGCCAATACTGGAAGCTGAGTGTCCTGGAAAACTTTTAGGATTAAATATCTTTATATAACCGTTTTTCATATGCAGCAGTATTAGGTTTAATGTTTTTGACCATAGTTTAAAAAATGTAGGCATTTAAATAAACATTGCCCTTTTCTTAGCATACATGAAGACTGTCTCTCATTACTCCCTTATTGCTTCCTTATTATTTCACTACAGCTTTCTCAAACTTCTTCCAGGCTAGGGTTGTTTCTATTTTTAAATGAATTCATGTTAAACTTCCCTACTGCTGTGCCTTTACTATGATTTCGTGTTGATAAACACAATTTTTTAAGTAGATTTTGTTTTTGCAGAGATTTAGATTTCATGTTTTTGTAGAAACGTGGAATTCATGTTTTTGACCACTTTCAAGAATGTAGATATTTATATAGACAGTATCAATTTTTTCCTGACCATAAATGAAGCTAGCTTCTTTTTCCCTTTATACTACTTTTTCATTCCTGTTGTTTCCTTAAACTCCTTCCAGACTGCATTATCTTGTATCACACAAAGCCATGGTAAACTTTCCTCCTCCCTGCCTTTGTTCATGCTGTCCTTCCTTCTTGAAATGTTCTCCATCTATTTTCAGCCTGTTGGATGTTCTTCTCTCAAAGCTCATATCAAGTATGATCTCCTTTATCAAATTTTTCTTTCTCACTGACAGCTTTTCTTTTGTATTTCTTTGTATATTCCTTTATTTAATTTATCTTCAAATGTAGCTATTGATTTTTGTTTTTAATCACCTCTATTTAATACTGAACTCATAATTGTTCCTCTTACAGTGCAAGTGTCTTGTACATCACGTAGCTGTATATGTCTTTGTTTAATTTACCATAGCAACTGCTTATCTTAAATTTAAATTTTGCAAAAGATTTAATTTTATAACTGTTTTGTTTTTCTGATGTCAGATTTTAGAGGAAAAAAGATCAATTATACAGTCATATATATAACTAGAAAAGTTATACTTCTAATCACTTTTCTTCATCATTATTACATAATAATTTTAAAATCTTTAAACATAACTATTTTTCTTATAATATTTTCATATTACTTAATATTCTATTAGAGTCTTTCCTATATATGACAGGACAAGCACAGAATTTAGACTCATTCAATCTGTTAATGTGTTTGTATTTCAGAAAACCAATAAATTGGTAATAAATAGTAAAATAAAGGAAAAAGAGTAGACTAGAAATCCCGAAACTCTAAATACCAGATATATTCTGTAGCATTAAGAGTTACATGAATTTGTCTAAGGGCTTAGTAAATCTGATTTTACTTTTTTAATTATTATATCCATGTAGTATATTATTTTTAAATATTAATTTATTGCTCTCTCTCTTTTTTTCCTTCAGTATACTGTGTGGAATTTTGTTCCAAAAAACTTATTTGAACAATTCAGAAGAGTGGCAAACTTTTACTTTCTTATTATATTTTTGGTTCAGGTAAGCTTTATCACACTCTACATATTAAGTTATAGATATGATTTCTAAAAATATGTCTTCAGGTAAAAATTATACAGCATTCTAAATCATTTGGCTTGTAGGACCATTTTTTTCCTACAGAGCTTTATCATTGTATTCAATGAATACAATGATTTAAGCCATGTCTAGATTTCTAAAAACTAGCCTATAAATTTTGAGATTAATTATATTTGTTTCATCACTGATGTGCTGATAACACCATCAAAGCCAAGAAAAATAACACTGTCTTTTAGATGGTCTTCCTCAGAACATAAATATTTTGGCCTTTTACATGCAGCACATATTTTTGGCACATTTCTGCCTATGGAACCATGTTGGTACAAAATGAATTTTTCCCTTTTTTTTAATGTAAATTTTACTTTTATTAAAAAAATTTTTTAATATGAATTTTTGAGTATCCTCATGAGCATAGATTTTTTCCCCAGGAGATCATTTTCTTAACTTGAAACTGTTCAACAGTTTCTTAATTTCACGTTTTTCCCCCTAACATCAAAATATTAAGAGAACGGCTTATGAAACTTGAGTATAAGTCAAGATATAAAAATAGTAATTGTCATGTTCTTTTAAAGAGGTTATTCTTTTTTGATAATACCTTAGCAGTCTCTTTCAATGTGGCATTGAATTTTTGTATGAACTCTGAACTTTCCTCTCAATAGAACCTGGGATTTCAAAAGAAAAAACTTGTCAAGTTACTACTTTAACACTTGAGGAAACATTTACTTTTTAAAAAAATTGTCTTATTTTCCTTCATGAACAGAGAAGAAACTCTGACTTTTTTACCAATAGAACATCAGCTTGGTTTTCTTGGAAAAATGAGAAACTTATACTAACCATGTCCATATAACACATACATTTGTGAAATTACTAAGATCAGGAATTCAGCTTGTCTGTGGAACAGAACTAAATTTATTGGCCTGTGTGGCATAAAAGAATATTAATAAATTATTAGATCTGTTCTAACTAACCAAACACAATTAACTGAAGAAAATTTCTTTTCCAGCAATTCATTGATTTTATGATTTAGATCATAATTGCAGCATCATTTTCCAAGCTGTACCCCTCTGGCTCTGCTAGATGTAGCAGAACCACTTGTGGAAGAAAAACTCTTTCCCAAGTCCAGTTCCTTGTTCTCCCTAAATGGTGAGCTTATTCTGAATCCCAGAGTAAAAATAACTGACAGACTTTTCAGCTATCAGATGGGCAAAGAAAAGTGAAATGAGATTCTGAGCAGCTGTAGCTCCACTCCTAGACAAATATCAAGAAAGAATCTAAGTACTCTGAGTGTTAAGAAGGCAGAGTAACTGAGTGCACTCTAACACTATTTGTGAGTATGCAGTAGATTTAGATATTCTGCTAACCCCATATAATAGCCAAGAAAGTGAACCTGTGAAACTGAACTTAACTATACTCAATGCATAATCTGTCTCTCCTATTATTTTTTACTCTGAACCATGATCTTCATTTTGTATAGCATTCCCAGAATTCCCAATACATCTGAGGTTTAAGATGTTAATAGTGTGATGTGTACCATATAAAAACATAATACTCTGTGTTCTTTGTTTTAAATCTAGCTTATGATTGATACACCTACCAGTCCAATTACCAGTGGACTTCCATTATTCTTTGTGATAACAGTAACTGCCATAAAGCAGGTATGAAATGCTTTCTATTCTTTTCCCCCATCACTCATAAGTTGCTGAATATGTCCACTCCAAGTATTGTTGTGAAAATAATTTCCATAAGAAAGCAAAATATTTTTAATATTAGGTATGGTGAAATTGAGTTAAGCCACTCTATATTTCAGATACCTGGTGACTATGGTATTATTACCATTATTAGAATATACTGTTCTTTTTATATATACAGGAAGGATCCAGAAACAAGTATTTTATATGTACGAATTAATTTAAAAGTAAACTAATTATTATAATTTTTAAAAGAGTTTAGCAATATTTAAAGGAAAGATGTTTCAAAACATGGGAAGTGGAACATATATTCTGGCATAATATTTTGAATAAAAATTGTACAGTACTTTCCTATTTTTTACCACTTTCTCTGATGAAGTTGATTGTTATGTAAAGGAAATAGCTTCAACCAAATCCTGAATTGATATTAAAATATAGGTATATAGAAATGGTATTATTGGATAAACATGCTGAGAGAAATACATAGAAATATCATGTCTTTATTATAGCTACCACTTTTCAAAAAAAATCTTGAATAGGGCTCAGTTATACAGAGATGATCCCTTCTACCTGAAAGAGAGTTAATTGGATTTTCTTGTATAAATATGATAAATATCCATTTTATAAGATTTAGAGATAAGGTTTAAAATGCCATGGAATTAAAATTGACAACATTTTATAATCCTGGGTTGAAATGTATTCTTTATTACCTACATAAGAAGGATAAGAGAAATGTATAGGTTAATAATTGCATTATGTATCTAAGGTAACAGAATATATCATGCTACTGTTCTGAGTTTGATTTCTCTTTCTTCACTGTTGTCTTAGAGACTTATGTAAGTCAATAGCATTCAAATCACTGTATACAGTTACATATTTACATGTTTTTACACTTATGTAAGTCAATAGCATCTAAATCACTTTATACAGTTACATATTTACATGTTTTTACAGATATTATTTATTTTATCAAATAATACGTATTTGTCCCTTGGGCCTATTTTTTATATGTAGTTTCCACTGGTTTCATCCAGTGTAGTGACTTAAAGTACCATTTATATGTTGATGGTTCTCAAATTTATATGTATTCCCCAAACTCCTGACATACATGCACAACTGTGCAACATTTCCACTTGGATGGTGTAGACTTTTCCTGACCCTGTCACCCTCTCATTTCCTGCTCTGGTCTTTTTTCTTCATATCATTTGTCATTACCTTTTATTTATTTATTTTTTGAGACTTTGTTTTATAAAACAGTTTATTTCTGGTGACCACAACAAGGTTGTACACTTATTGGACCTTCAATAAATAATTTGCTTGGCAGATAAATAAATGAATGAATGACTACTAATAGAGTATTTTTTTAAAGCAGTGTAAATATTGCCATACTTTTCCCAATATATATTTGGCCAAATATAGACTTTGTTTAATTGGAATGTGATGCCATAAACTAAGTTGAAAAAATGCTGGTGAATTTAATGCAAAATGAGAGAGTTTAACGTAACAACAACAACAACAACAACAACAATTATTGGCATCCTGTCTCCTTCCAAAATGGGTGAAGTAAAAAGACAAAATCTAAAGGTAGGAAGCAGCAAGATTATACCTCAGACTTGGGTTAGTGTGGTTATTACGGTTAAGTACTGTATTTACATGAGAGCTTCTTGACAACTAAAGCAAAAGGGGGAATAGGAAAGATCATATAATTTTCAAAGAGAAAATCTGATATATGAGGATTTTCTCCCTTTACAACTTCAGGACTCAGTTTTCTTTTCTGCAACAGTGATTCCTAAGTTGTGCTCATTTAATAACACACAACGTAACTAGAATATATTGTTCAGGTTTGTATGCGCATGACTATAGATCAGTACAACAAATTTGGAAAAACTATTAACAATGAAAGTTGCCATGTTTCAATCTTTTTTTCTTTTCTCCCCTTTTAGTCTGCCTTTGTCCTTTGCACTTTTAGCAAAATAGGAAAGTCTATTTTATCAGTTATTTATACTTTAATTGAGTAAAGTTGTAATTTTTTTTTGTTCTTTTAACTTTTCTCAACCATTTTTGTATATTAAGTTTTCTCTCTAGTAATAGGGCTCTGGTTAACATTATAGTCTTTGCCTTCTATGAGCTTAAAACCTATAAAATGAAAAAGGTCAGACCAAAGACAAAAATATTTATAGTTAAATAAGGTAGTAAGAGCCCTTGATCTGTAGGTGTTCAGAGAAAGGGTGGAACACTTTGGATGACAAAGGAATGTTTCATGGAAGAAACATTAAGAGATGAGACTTAGAATATAGGTAAAACGACAATTGGTGAAGAAGGTGATGTAACAAACAACTTGAACAAAGGCTCAAATACAAGAGAAGGCAAGACCTGTTTTGGGGAGTGCTATGTCTGGCTAATGTTCGACCCTGTATAATACGGAAGTACTAAAAGGAAATGTAGGTTGGTGAGTTTAGCAGGCTGGGTAATTGTTTGTTCCAAGGATTGAGAGTTATTAAGGGGGGTTTGAACGGAATTGTGAATTAAAACAATGTTTTGGAAAGATTAATCTGGCAGTAATATGTACGATGAATTAAAATTTGTGAAGTTGTATTTAAAAAGATAGTGTTTTTATTATTATTGCTCTGCTGTCATTGTCATCTGACTATAAAAGGAAGTATACATCTCTGTATAACTGACTATAAAAGAAGTTTCAGAAAATTTCAGAAAATTTCTCTAAAATTAACATAGCACATCTTAAATGGGACCAACATAATTTAAGTATCTTAAGAATGCTTTCCTAAAATGTTTCTCTCTGAAAGAAAAAGACCTTCAAAGCAATCTTTAATATTTGCTTTATATTTTATAGTGTTACAACATTTTTTTAGGTAATGTACATATTTTAAAAAATGGGAAAAGTACAAAATAGCATATAGTAGAACTCTCTTATACTCCTAACCCCAGTCTCCTAGTTTTCTTCCCCTGAGGAGGCCATTGTTTGTATATTAGTCTCTATATCTGCACAGAATGTTCACATGGCAAGCATATTTTTTTCACAAATGAGAACATAGAACACAACACATTCTGTACCTTACTTTTATCACTAATGTTATCAGATATTATTTTTTTAATCTATTCTTGCACTGTACTTCTGAGTTCTTGAATTTTCTTTAAAATAGCGCAAGAAGTCTTTTCTACTTAAAAAAATGCCACTTTTGTTACTATTAAATTTTTGAGGTTGATGTTGGTTAATAAATTACATAGGTTTCCATATATTGAATTGTGTGTTCACCACCCAAAGTCAAATCTCCTTCCATCACATACATTTGACCCCCTTACCCTTATTTAACTCCCTCTTCATCCATTTCCCTCTGGTAACCACTGAACTGTTTGTTGTCTGTGTCTGAGTTTTTGTTTGTGTTGTTCGTTTGTTGCTTTCAGTTTTATATCTGCATATAAGCAAAATCATGGTTCTCAGCCCTGACTTACTTAGCTTAGCATGATATTTACCACTTCTTACATTTAATCAAAGTGTTCTTTGGGAAATGCTCGTGCCTGTTTGCCTTTCTAATGATGACGCATATAGCCTACCATATTGTTTTTGAAATACAAATTATAATTAATTCTTTTGGTCTATTGTTTAAGAAAGTGAAAGAACTCAACTTCAATTTTAAAATCTGTTTAATTTTTTCTATTGTCTGTAATGCTCTGTGAATTTATATTTTATGGTTAAAATATCATTTGTACAAAGAAGCAATAGAACTTCTTAATTGAATAGGTTTTAGGGAAAAGGCAGGAATCAAAAACAGTTCCCCAGATTTTTAGTATGAGCAACTCAATAAATGGTAATGTTGTTTATCAAGATGGAAAAAATTGGAAATGCAACAGATTTGGGAGATAATATTAATTTAGTTTTGAAATGTTTAATATATTTATGAGACATCAAAATGAAGATACTGTATACAGCCATGCCACCCTGAACATGCCCAATCCCGTCTGATCTCGGAAGCTAAGCAGGGTCGGGCCTGGTTAGTACTTGGATAGGAGACAACCTAGGAAGACCAGGTGCTGTAGGCATTAAAAAAAAAAGTTAAAATAAAGATATTAACAATGCACTTGGATATTCAAGTTTAAAGTCCAAAGGAACCATATGAGCTAAAGATAACAAATTTTAGAATTTTTTGAAGTTATGGAGATAAAAGAAATGTTGTAGTGAGAAAATGAAGGGTGAGAAAAGAACCCATAAAATGACATAGAAGGAGCCTCTCCAGGAAATTGAGAAGAAATAACTGAGGTACTATAAAAACCAGGAACGTGTGTAATGAAAACTAAGAGAAAAGAGTATTTCTGGTACAAATGGATGTCAGATGAATGTATCAGAATAGCCTAATATGAGTCTGGTGAATGAAATGTTTTGGGAAAGTTTTTGGTTTTTTTTTCTCATTTAATAAAGATATCTTCTAATTGTACTAAAAAGGGTACTTTTTTTATTCTTCTGATACGTACAGGGATATGAAGATTGGTTACGACATAACTCAGATAATGAAGTAAATGGAGCTCCTGTTTATGTTGTTCGAAGTGGTGGCCTTGTAAAAACTAGATCAAAAAACATTCGGGTATGCATTTAGTAAATAATGGAAATCAATTATATTTTAGTATCGCAAATTCTAACCTGATTATATTTTAGTTAAAAGCCATTTTTCTTACATTAAAATATTGTGGAAGATCATTTGTTTCGAACTCAACAAAATAAGTCCTTGCCTTTTAAAATCACTATGTTCACTTTTCCCCTAAATTCTTCCTAGGTGGGTGATATTGTTCGAATAGCCAAAGATGAAATTTTCCCTGCAGATTTGGTGCTGTTGTCTTCAGATCGACTTGATGGTTCTTGTCACATTACAACTGCTAGTTTGGATGGAGAAACTAACCTGAAGGTTTGTATATGTATGTGTTTGAGTGTTCCTCTTGGGGAACAAATTATTGACATTTCCTTTGGATAAGGTAACAGAGTTTCACCTGGTAAAGGAAAAAGTTTTTAAATTACTGAAACTTTGAAAAATTTTTAAGTTTTAGAAATGATGTTATTATATATTTATTTGAAGTGTATCCCCATGTGGTGTATAGTCAAGTCACATTAAAGAAAAATGGGAAGTGTTTTCAGGAAAAATAAAGTATTTTAATATTTAATACTTTTTTTTAGATAAGGGAGATTTGATTGAAATAGGTAATATATAAGGTCCCATTTGGATCTTGACACTGCAATTTAATCCTTTTTTTTTTAATTCTCCTTCTTTTTTTTAAGACCCATGTGGCAGTTCCAGAAACAGCAGTATTACAAACAGTTGCCAATTTGGACACTCTTATAGCCGTGATAGAATGTCAGCAACCAGAAGCAGACTTGTACAGGTGTGGTATTCAACGTATTCATTTTAAGTCCTGTTTACAGATTAATTTTTACAATCATAAGTATACAATGAAATCTTTAGCTTATTGAAGACATTATTGTGGGGGAGGGGATTGGGGAGATCAGTTAAGGGGAAAAAGGCTAAAATGCAGAATTTGCCAGAATTAATTCAAAACCAATGCTTTTATTTAAACTTTCCCTATTAGCTTCTACTTTGATATGAACTGTCTTTATAACTATAATAGTGAATTTTATAATAGTTGTTATAGGTGAAGTAAGTTTGTTTACTTAGAAGAAAGCAATCGTGTGTGCGCGCATGTGCGCTTGTGCACGTTCCATGAAGGCAAAGAGCTGTGTCTTTGTGTTCACTAGGAACCAACTCCTTTTAACGTTACAGTTTACTAAATACAACGTAAATGATCTTCCAGCGATATGCTAATTATTGTGGGCTATGAAATAGAAACAAATTTTTATTATTAAAGACGTTAAGTACGATACTAAATTCATTATTACTCAATAACTGGTGATAGAGTATAAATTACAACTACATCGTGAAAAAAATCCCCCTCAGCTTCTTGTCATGTGAAATATCTCCCTCTACTGGTTGAAATATTTCATATCTTATCGTTACTCCTTAGCTTTTCCAAATCTCTTAAGTATCTTTGTTCTTAATCCACATACTATTTATCATGGGGTATTCTCTATGCGATGTTATGAAAATCTGCATTTTCATCAGTCAAATGAGGTATAGAGTTTTCCAATAAACTATAAAGAGCATTTAAACTATAAGATTTAACTATAAAGTATCTAGTATTTAAGATTTCTATATTGCTATTTATTATATTCTCATTTCAATAGTGAGTTATCAAAAATTTAAAAACTAGAAAATGATGGAGCATTAAGCAGGCATAAGATTAATAGGAGATTAAATATGACTAATGTGTTGGTTTTTTTATTATCTTGGAGATGGGGGAAAGTTAAAACTTTTTAATAGGAAATAATGCACTGTTAAATATAAGGTGTTCCTCTTTATTTTCCCTTTTCCTGTTACTTATTGAAAGTATATATTTTGTTTTAAACATATACGTAACTACCACAGAAGACTTTTGTAATGGAAAGATAACTCATAATGATACCACTGCTTAAATTTTTTGCTGTTTTTATTTATTCATTCATTCAATAAGTTATTGTTGAGGATCTCTGTGCTCATTGAATAGGTGAAAAATAAGATGAACTAGCATAGAGTTTCTGTCCTTGAGCAGCTCATAACTGTAAATATATATTAAAATTACATTTTTCCACTTTACTATATGCTCTATATAAGGGAAATAGTGAAAGCATTTTAAATGTCCATGTAGGAGAATGCTTACATAGGTATATGAGGCAAATCTGTAGATTATAAAATGATGTATTCAAAGAATTTAATGACATAGGAACATACTGAAATATAATGTTAAATAAGAAATAGAGGTATAGTTCTCATATGATCTCAATTGTATTAAAAAATGTGTATGTCTATGTGTTTGATAGGTAGTTAAGTAGTAGAATAAAAAATAGAGAAAGAAAAACAGAGGAATTACATGTCAGAATGTTAGTTGTTTCTTGGTGGTAGGATTTCAGCTTTTCTCCATATTTTCCAATATTTCTTGAAAGAATGTGGATTACTTTTGTGATTTTAAAAAAGCATTTTTCATCTTACTGCATAGTATTCTTAATGATTATTTTTAATGGCTGCAAAATAGTCTAAATGAATGTACTAGAACCTAACCATTCCCTAGTATTTCAGTGCCTAACTCTCATTGTTTTGCTATTACAAATATTGCATGGTTCTTTATTGGAAATAAGTTCACCAATTCAAAATCCAGTGGTTGGATAGTTCCTTATTTCTCTTCTTTGATACAGTTAGTTCACTTGGCTTCCAAGACACTTTCTTGGTTTTCCTCCTACTTCACCAGTCCTCCTCAGTCTCTCGCTGATCTCTCTTCTTATGGACTTCTTAATGTTAGAGTGACCCAGTACTGTCCTCTTTCCTCTTTCTTTCCCTACCTATACCTTTCACTTTCTACACTCAACTCCTTTAGCAATCTCATTCAAGCCGATGGCCTTAAAGACCATCTGCATTCTAATTCCCAGATTTATATCTTCATTCAGACTTCTTTCCTAAATTCCAGACTTTTATATCCAACTGGCTATTCTACAGTTCCACTTAGACATTTAGTAGATATCTCAAATTGATCATGTTGAACAACTGAATTCCTGATCTTCCCTCCAAAACATTTTATGCCAACAGCCGTTCCCATCTCAGCTGATGAGAGTCCATGCTTCCAATTGTTTATTTTTTAGTAGTATAGTAGTATTAGTAGTAGTAGTAGTAGTAGTAGTATTAGTAGTATTTTGAGTGAGGCAACCTTTGGTTGACCTCACAGACTGCAAGGACCTTGTCAGCTTACAATCTGTTATTTATTTATTTTTTAATTTTTTTTTTTTTGCCCACAGCACCTGGTTTTCCTAGGTGGTCTTCCATCCGAGTACTAACCAGGCCTGACCCTGCTTAGCTTCCGAGATCAGACGGGATCAGGCTTGTTCAGGGTAGCATGGCTGTAGACCATGCTTCCAGTTGTTTAGGCCCAAAACTTTGGAGTTACATCCCCTCTCTGCTAACCTTTCCTCCCTTCTCCCACATCTCATCCCAATCAATCAGAGCACCTTACCTTCAGATTACATCCAACATTTGACCATCTTTCACCAGTTTCACTGTTACTAATTTGGTCTAAACCAGCTCTCCTGCCTGGTTTTACTGCTATTAAAGGCATCCTTACCAGTTTTTCTGTTTTTACTCTTTTTTTCTTTGCAGTCTGTTCTCACAATAACAACCAGAGTGATCCTTTTAAAATGTAAGTCAGATTATATCATTCCTCTGCTCGAGCCCTGCAATGGTTTTTCCATTTCACTCCAAGTTAAAACCCTTATCTTTTTGACAGTGTGTAGGACCTTACTGATTGTCCCTTTCCCCAGCCTTTCCTCTCTGACCTAATTTCTGACCCATCTCCCTCTTATTCACCCTCCAGCTACACTGGCCTCTTTTCTCTTGAACATGCCGTATCCACTCCCACCTTTTCACTAACTGTTTCTTGTCTAACTCTTTACCACGTTCTAGTTTGTGCTTAAATCTCCTCAGTGAGGCCTTCTTTGACTTATTTAATACTGCAATCTAATCCTTCTTACCCTATTCTGCTTTTCTTTTTTATAACACATAATACCTCCTAGTATACTATGTAATTTACTTATTTATTATGTTTGTTGCTTATTATCTCTTTCCAACTACAGTCAAACTCAGAGGCAGGCATTGTTGTGTGTTTTGTTCACTGATGTATCCCAAATACTTAGGACAGATCTGGTAAATAAGAGGCCTTCCTTTATATTTGTTGACAGCTGAAAGAACAAATATTTTTATGTACTTAATTTTATACACTTAAATTTTCTCTTATTGAATTGTCTGTGGTATATGCAAACAAGATTTTTGTGTGTAGATTACTTTACTATCAAATTGAAGTACTTAAACTGTACCAGGCACATAGTAGACACTCAATAGATATCTGTTGAATGAATGGATGAATGATAGGGTTTCAAATTACTATAGATCAAAGGATGTGTAAATATACTTATTGCCCATTTATTCATCAGATTTTGAGTGCCACCAATAATCGAGGCATAGTGCTAGACACTGAGAATATTGTGCTAATATGGCAGGCAGCACATATGCTAAATTGAGAATACAATAATAAAGAAATGGGGTAACTCCTGCATCCTAGAGTTTATAATCTAATGCTAGATTATTCTCTAAGAACAGACAGAACTGCAGAAAAGCAATTATTGTATTAAAGCCCTAATAGAGTTTGGCTTTAATAAATATACTGACACTTTACAAAAGCATTGAACTAATTTTTATGCCATGAGCCAAGTTTAAGTTTATGAGGTTTTTATTGTTTCGGAATTTTACTAGTATTAAATATTATAGTTTAAAATTTTTTTACTAGTTTTGTAGATAATAGTAAAGCTTTAAAACTCTAGTTATTTATTCTTTATTAGAAAGACTAAATATTTTTCTATTTGTTAATTCTTCCCCCTCAAACATTTTTAATTTTTTCCTAATTACATATTTATTAAGTGGGATTACATTATTACTTTTTAAAGAATTTTAATAGCTTATTGAGAGAGGCTAGAGTATGGTAAGAAATGAACTCTGCCAAACCACTGGAAGAAATGAAAACTAGGAGAGCCTTTTGTTTAGGAGCAGCCTCTAATAGTTGCCTATTTCATGGTATTCTCCATTTTCTTTTCTTTGGCTCCTTTGCTCCTGTAATTCTAAGAGTTCTTTCCACCTCTTAATTTTTTAGACTCTGACTTAGCACTTCCACTTCTAGGAGGTTTTCCTAACAAAATAATTAAATGCTACTGTAAAAGGTTGTTCAGGACTGCACTATTTAGACTATAAGTTGGAAAAAACCATAAACTTCCATCAGTAGTGAGTTATTTAAATAAATCCTATGGGAACCCAAAAATGCAATATTATGTGTGATATAAAAATAATTACGTATATCTGTGTTTTTGGCAGGACGTGTTAAGTGGGGAGAGGTGTTACCAGCAGTGTTTATGGTGTGATCCTGGTTTTTTTTTATGATATGTATTTATATGTGCATGGAAAAAAGCCTGGAAAACATATCCCAAAATATTAGCAGTGTTTGTATTTGAGTAAGGGGATTACCAGTGATGGTTATTTCCCTTTTGATATCTTTTTATATTGTCTGAATCATTTTAGAAAATGTATGTGTGTGTTTGAGTGTATATAGTCTTTATAATCAGAAAAGAGGGTAATAAAGCTGTTTTCTCTTTGAAACAAATCAAAGTGTAGGTTTGGAGAAAGGGTTAAGGAAAGTGCAAGATGAATTAATCCACCATGGAACTAGCATGTACCAACGAGAAGTGCCTTAGAATCAAGGATAACAGGACAGATAAAATGAAGTAAAACAGGTCTCTTGTTTGAGTTAAGCTCAGGAAAATCAAAAGAGTGATCACATATCATCTCTGAAAGATGCCCAGGGAGATACCAGCTGAATTGATTCTTTGACTCTAAATCCAAGTTGAGGCTGGAATCAAGGCTTAAGTAAAATTTCTTTTGATGGAGTTAATAAAAAATAACACTGCTTCTCCCTAATACAGGGAGTTGAAGAAAGCAGAAGTAAGAGGTTAGCAAAAAATAAAAGACACCCAAAGGAATAAAGCATCTGTGACGTGGGAATAGGAGGAGTAATAGGGACATTTGGAAGGAAATGCTCACAATTTCTTTGCCTAGTTAAATGATTAACATGAAGCTCTGTCTAGAATTTGCTTAAACTCAGAATTTACTTCTTACTGTAGTAGAAAGTAAGTGTACACTTGAATTGACACTATGTTATGGTGCTGTTTTGGTAGAAATGGGAACTAAAAGTCCAGGCTATGAAAATTCATTCCCAACAGGCCAGCTGTTTAATCTAGACTTCAGGCAACCAAAAGTTAAAGAAACTCTGGACTTCACTGATAGTTTTTTGCTTAATACTCTATTCTCACTCCTTAACTCACACATAATAGTTGCTCAATGAATATTTGTTGCGTGAATGAATACATGAATAAGTAAATAAACAATTCTAGTCACAGGAAACTTTATATTTAGTAAATTGTGATGAAATTTCTGCGTAGCCATTGTTGGCTAAATAATGTATACATCTTTGTGTAGCAATTATAAATTCTCATAATGATGAAACATATAGTAATATATAAAACATTTGAAAACTTTTTTTTATTCATTACCTCATTCATAGAGTGGAGATGGCAAGAATATTTAAATTTTTAAAGCTTAATGACTGATTAGTATTTATTTTTAAAATTTCTAACATGAATATTGGACCACTTATATATATAAATGGTTGGTTTGTTTCATGTGTAAGAACAGTGCTTAAAGTACCTATTGATGTCATAAGGAATATATCATTGGTTTTTTTGTAACATGGTGAATTCTTTGATAGATTCATGGGACGAATGATAATAACTCAACAAATGGAAGAAATTGTAAGGTAAGAATAAAATTAAAGAGATTTTGGTAGTAAGCAGTATATCATGGAAAAGGACTCATTTAAAACATTTAGCTCTTCGTCTTCTAATAATTTATAGTAACAGCAAGTGAGGATGAAACAGATTCCAAATGATATCAAAATAATTTATAAGATTATTTGTGTTTTATATTTCTTTTTCCAGTAATATTAGGTAGTAACATAAAAGGAAACATAGCTATTCTTGTTCAAATCCTTGCCTACCACACTTAAAGTGAGTACAGAAAATGTCCTGTATAATGTTTAACAGGTATAAATGTTATCGTCTTTTTCATTTCAAATCATTCAGCACAAAATGGAGTATTTAGTGGCCAATTCACAATCTCTTATTTACTTTTCTAATTGTTTTATTGTTTGTTTGGGTTTTTTCCCTCAATATTCAGGTTAATTTCTGGCACCTACATGAAAGGTTTTGGGTCATTTCAAAGGTTTGCTGATAAGATGAGGTTACATTGTTACTCATGACCACAAAGCCAAATTTAGAATAAATCTTAGAATCATCCTTTGAATTTCTGTGGAGACATATTCAATTAAATTGGCTGCATGAAATAAGTCACTGACATAAAGAGTTGAGCATTTTTTAAAATGAAATCCTCAAGATAAGTCACCAAAAATATCATGCATCGGCGCTGATTCACATTTTTAATAAATAGTAATGTAGAAGCATGTTCAATAAACTCTGTAACAAGGTCTTTTTAAGTGTAGGACCCCTATTTGAATAATTTTACTAGGTTTTCATTTGATATCTATGGTGATATCGTAGAATTATATGTGTGAATACATAGTGTGAATTGCATTAATGTATTGTGGCTGGTAAAGGAAAAGATCAATTATTGTTACCTCAGCCCCTAGAATGGTTTAGAAAATGAGCCATGTTCTTTGCTGAAGCAACCACAGTTTGCTAATGAATTACCTTTTAATTTGAAAGTTTCTATCATATTCCAATCATATATGCCAGTGTGAGCTAAGAGTTTTTCTATTCATTGTTGGAATCAACACCACGTGAAAAGAGCTGTTTTATGGTTCCTGATTAGTTAATTTTAGACTGTCCATGAGTGTGCTTCAGATATGACTAGTTAATATAACTGTACTTGTTAACCATGTTCCAAACACCTGACCCCCTTGGTTCATTGGATTATTTAGAGTGTTTGGGTTTGCAGAGATCTTCAGAATTGGCTCAGATTCTGTTTGATTTGGATAACTCTATGTATATTTCAGGAAAGCATAAGGAATATCAACAAAATTAAGACTTTTTACTTATCCATAGTAGATTCTTATCATTTTGCTATCACTAAGAAAATACAATTTCCTTTCTAGTTATTCCTTCTCGTTTTATATCTCCTTTATGGAGAGCAATTCAAACAGCAAGAAGACCCGTGCTCGAAGAAGTATGCAATGCAAGTAGTCAAGTTGTAGTGTCAGTCTTGCCTAGCTAAGTACTAACTCACTTACTATGTTACGTTTTATAATCCATTGTAATTTTAATTGTGCAGAACTTACACATCTATACACAAATCATGCTACAGTTTATGTTTACATTGCATTTTAATTTTGTATTTTCTTCAAAAACTTAACTTTGCTCAAAATTTTAAAATTTCATACTGTTAAATATTATTAAATCGTTGCTTAATCTTTTATTTTGTTGTGTTTTATATTAAAATTTTTGAAACTGGTGGCTTTATGAGTTTATTTACCAGCATAATCTTACTTCTGAGCCACTGATCTTAAAGTGACTGAAAAGCTAAAGTAGATATTTTTGTTATGATAACTAACATCATGATTGACCTAGACAGCTTGGTAGTAGCTGAGATTTTGGTTTTACACGAAAGCAGTGTTGTAACTACACCTTAAGTACATTCTGCTGATGATGCCATTTTAGAATTTAATTGACTTATTAATATATTCACTGCTTTTTTTCTCCTCCCTAGACCTTTGGGGCCAGAGAGTCTCTTACTTCGTGGAGCCAGATTAAAAAACACAAAAGAAATTTTTGGTTTGTATCTATTGAACATTTTGAATTATAGATTCCTGCTGATGCTTTATGTGAAATATTTTTAAAAGCACAATTTTTGGGTCTTTTAGTTGGATAATTTATTACTTTTTTATATGTTGCCTATGACAACGATTATCTTACAAAGATAGTATTAATATAATTTTGTGTTATATTTTTGTCATTAATCTTTAGTAATAGACTAGAATCTTGCTCTGTATTTTAGTTGTGTATATTTGTGAAACTGAATGCTAAGAAGATAATTCTGACACTTCTATTAGTGGTAGATGAGAACCAGTATAATCTGGCATCATGGTACAGTAAACCACCTGTATAATTTCATTATGATTATTCTTAGATTGGTGAATATAACTGCTGACTCATTCATTCAACAAATTCTTGTTTACCTATAACTATATACCGTATACTATTGGAATATATACTGACTGGATCAAAAGGATGAATAAATAGTACTCTTGTATTGGAGATCTAGTAATTAATTAATTAGCAATTTATTGTGCTCTGAGTCAACTATAGGCAAATTGTGAAGTTAATAATAACCATTAACTGTCAACCAGTACTTCTCATTTCAGGAATGTCCCTTCATATACTGGCTAGCTTATGTTATTCACTGAATGTTTATAACTTTTGAGGTCCTCTTCCTCGTTTTTATCCCCCTATATCTTGTCTCTTAGTATTAGGCTCTCTGATTGAAAAAAAAAATTCGTATACTTAAAAAAAAATGGAAAATAATGAATGCTGGCGAAGGTATGAAGAAACAAGAACCTTCATATACTGCTAGTGACAGTGTAAATGTTGCAGCTGCTGTGACCCAGCAACTCTACTCAGATATATTCCCAAAAGAATTGAAAATAGATGTTCAAAAAAAGACTTGTACAAGATGTTCATATCAACACTATTTAAATAGTTTATAATGCATGTATAAACACGGTTTCCATATAATGGAAAATTTACTCATTAAAAAATGATTTGTTAATGCATACTACAACATGGGTAAACCTTGAAAACATGCTTAATGAAAGAAGCCAGACACAAAATGTCATATATTGTTTGATCCCATTTGCTTGAAGTACCCAGAATAGGCATATTCATAGACAGTAGATTAGTGGGCTAGGGAGTAGATGACAATGGGGAATGTTGCTTAATAGGAATAGGATTTTCTTTGGGGGTGATAAAAATGTTCTTAAGTTAGGTAGTGAGGATGATTGCCCAACATTTTGAATACACTAAGTGCCACTGAATTGTAAGTTTTTAAATGATTAAAATGGTATGTTACATATATTTTACCACGATTTTAAAAAAGAAAACTATAATTTCTGTGCCAAAAGCTAGAGAAAATGGCCAAGGCTTTTAGACCCTCATGCAATGCTTTGTTTAAGCATATCTCCCTAGCATTAGTAGCTTTCATGCTCTTAAAAGAAAATATGTATTTGAATGCCTTTAGATATGTCCGCTATTCGTTGCCTCAGAACCACCTCTCCCTATGTTGTCATTCTGGCTGATTTTTCACATTTCTATAATTTTGATGCCCTTTTTCACTTGAGTTATAATCCCTGCCTTTAAGGAATAATTCTCTTTTTTTCAACGCCTACAGCACCCGGTCTTCCTAGGTGGTCTCCCATCCAAGTACTAACTGGGCCCAACCCAGGAATAATTCAAATGGTGAAAATTTTAGGACAAATCTTTAAAAAGAGGGCATGATGAATCCTACACTGCTTCTCAAATCTTACTATTTAGAAGTGGGTGTATACATTTATTAATTATCAGTTTCTAGGCATTTTGTTAATTCATCACATAAGTCTCACAACACATCTTTGAGGGTGGTTTTTTTTTTTTTATTTATTTAAAGATGAGGAAATTGAGAGGGAAATGAAATAACTTGCTCAGGGACACTGGACTAATAAGGGGCAGGGTGAGCATTTAAACCAAGGTCTAACTCCAAAGGTTTTATAAGGCCATTCTTCTCTAATTTCATTCCCTCCCCAGTTTTAGTCCCATTATTACTGTCATTCTTCACTCAGAGACATCCACATAGGTACAAAATTTTTAAACAGCATTTTCTATGTGTTTATTTACTGTGATAGATTTCCATGTTATCACTCTAGTGCTTATGAAATTAGATCTAGACTCCAGTCCCTGGCATTCAGGGACTTACAAACTCTGATCCTAATTTGTTGTTCCACGCTAACGGAAAGTGCTTTTCCATTTCTGTCTTTGTTGACACTGTTTGCTTTATCTAGAATGGCCTTCCCTGCCATTTTTATCTTTCCAGATCCTTTTCTTCCATCAATTCCAACTCAAATGGTATCTCGTTTATTCAGATATCTCAGTTATAACTCAGAAACAGAACCCCCATGCCGTCTCCATCCAGCAGGTTGAGTGACTGGAGTTCCCCAAAATTGGACTTAGGAAAGCCTTTTACAAATTCAAAAAAAAAAATTAAAGAAAAACCAAATTATAACAACTGTCAGAAAATACAGGTTTTTAGATGCTTTTATGCTAATGAGTATTCGTCTTGTGAAACAAGCTAGGGGATTATTTTAAAAGACTTTTGTTTTGCAGGTGTTGCTGTATACACTGGAATGGAAACAAAGATGGCATTAAATTACAAGAGCAAGTCCCAGAAACGATCTGCAGTAGAAAAGTAAGAAAGCTGTCTTTTTTCATTTATTTGCACATAAATATGGCTATGGATATGTGCATTATTTATATATGTATAAAATGTGTATAAATATTTAATAGATAAAAATACATATAAAACATATAATGTCAAGTCAGCAGAAGATGATAGATATCTTTTGAGGATAGGGATTTTTGTATGCATGCAGCATACAAAATGTTTGGCATATGCTAAGTTATGACTTTAAATAAATATTATTGGGTAATAATGAAATCACTTAATCAGACTAACCATCCTTCAGATAATGATAAATCTAGACAAAATATTTTTTTAAATAACTTTGAAAGCACTGGAGAATGACCAAAAAAAGATGAAAACTGGCAGTCTACTCTTGAAAGATGGCATCAGCAAGGGGAAAGATTTGAATGTAGCTTTTTGCCTGAGGGCATGCCTCTATTCTTATTCTACATAGGGCATCAGAGAGCCTGAGGCTTTACAGGATTTAGATGTCAGAGAACAAGCAGCTAGGGAAGGGAAACTCATATAAGCTCCTGGAGCCACAGAAGGAAATAAACTCTAAAGCCTGTACAAAAATTATGTCCAATCCTTGGCTAACTATGAAAACTATACATGTGCAGGGGAAACCTCAGTGGTCTTGGCAGTAAAATAGTGTGTACTAGAAAACTGAAAGAACTGAATGGGTAATTTTGCTGTTTGCCCATTGCAGTGGAAGCAGCGTTTTTGGTATTTGAGCCTAGCCGAGTTAACTTGGTGCTGGAATGCAAATCCATACTCTTCTGAGGAGCATAAAAGAATACAGTCTCTAACAATGTATTATTTATGAAATCCACTATGTAATCAAAAATAAGCAGATGTAAAGAAAATGTAACTTTTATTCAAAGAAGAAAGCACTTAATAAAAACTGTCTCCGTAATGATCTTGATCTTGCAGTTAGCAGACAAAGACTTCAAAGCAGATACTATAAATATTTTTAAGGGCCTAGGGAAGATGTGAATGAACATATGAGAAATCTCAGCAGAGAAATGGAAACTATAAAAAAGAATTCAGTGGAAATTCTTGAGTTGAAAAATATAATTACTGAAATTAAATGTTATTAGACAGGCTCAACACTAGATTGTGGAAAGAAGAAATTGTCAGTGAACTTGAAAGAGCAATAAAAAATTATTCACTTTGAAGTACAGAGAGAAAAAGATTGAAGAAAAATTAACAGTTTCAAAGCCATGTGGGACAATATTAAGCCATCTAGCATAAGTTTAATTGAGCCCCACCCCCAAAAAGAAAAGAGGCAGAATAAAAATATTTGAAAAAAATTTCCAAAATTTGAGGAAAAAATAGGATGGTAATTTAAATCAACATATCAAAATTTGTGGACTCAAGGTAAAGCCTAGGTTAGAGGGAAATTTCTAGCTATGAATGTTTATATATGAGAAGAAAAGCTTAAAATCAATCATTTAAGTTTCTGCCTTAGGAAGCTAAAGAAAAGGCGCAATTAGACGCAGTTGGAGAAAAAAAGAGAAGAAATATTAAAGATATGAGCTGGAACCAATAGAGTAGAATACAAATAAAATTAGCAAAGCCAAAAGTTGGTCCTTTGAAATTATTAATAAAATTGATAAATACATAGATTGAGGGATTAAGGGTGAAAAATAGAAGTGGTAGGAGAGAAATATTTAAAAATTACCAACATTAGGCTATTACTATAGATCCTTCCTACTATGGTCACTTTACAGATAAAGAACTATTATGAACAATTTTATGTCACTAAATTTGTCAACTTAGATGAAATGGACAAACTCTTTGAAAACACAATTTATAGAAATTGACACAGGATGAAACAAAATCTAAATAGCCCTGTGTCTATCAAAGAGATTTAATATAAAAACATCTCCACACAAAAGGATAATCTTTTTAACACATGATACAGGACCAATAGACATCCATGTTCCAAAAACTGACCCTTGACCCTTACCTCTTAAAATATATAAAAACTAACTGAAAATATAAGACTTAAAACATAAGAGCTAAATCTGTAAAACAAGGGAGAAAATATTTGTAAGCTTGGGTTAAGGGGAGATTTCTTTAGATAGGAAACACATAAAAAATAAACCAAACACAAAACCCAAAATTGATATATTAAACTTTGTCAAAATTAAAAACTTCTGCATTTCAAAAGACTGTTAGAAAAATTGAAAGACAAGCCATAGATAGGAGAAAATATTTGCAAAGCACATATCTTGTAAAGGGCTTGTATCCATGATATCCAGTCTCACCACTTTTCAGCATTATCCTAGGAGCTTTATTCAGTGCCATAAAACCAAGAAATAAAAGGCATTAATAGTAGAAAGTAAGAAGTAAAATTGTCCCTGTTGGAAGACACATGATTTTTCATATAGATAGCATAAGCATTCAACAACAAAATAAAACTATTAGAATTAACAAGTGAGTTTAGCAAGGCTTCAGGGTACAAGGTTAATTTTTAAAAATTATCTTTATATAATAGCAGAAATCAGTAGGAAAATTAAGTTCTATAAAGTTTTATAGTAGTGTCAAAAAGCATAAAATATTTAGAAATAAATTATTAAAAACTTATGCAAGACCTGTATAATGAACTCTAAAATATGGCGAGAGATATTAAAGACCAAAATAAATTGAGAAATCGCGTTAATAGATTGGCAGGCTTAGTATTATTAAGATGTCAGTTGATGTGTAGATTCTTTCAATCCTAATTAAAATCCCAGCAGGCATTTTTTGTAGTAATTGACACAAGGTAATTCTAAAATAAATATTGAAATGCAATAGCCAAAACGTATCTGCAAAGTACGAAATGAAAACAATCTCTTAAGAAAAGGAGAATTTACATTATATGACTTTAAAGCTTAATATAAAGCTGAAATAAGTATAGTATGGTATTAGCATAGAATATAATTCAATGGAATAAAATAGTGTTGAGAAATAGACCCATTCATAAATGGTCAATTGATTTTCAACCAAAGCAACTAAATTCTATGAAGAAATGATCATCTTTTCAACAGGTGATTTAACAGCAGTTGGCTATCCATATGGGGAAAAAATAGTAAATCTCTACTCCCGCCTCACACCATACACCAAAAAGGTTTTCAAGATGGATCATAGATCTAAACATAAAAGCTAAAACAATAAAACTTTCAGAAGAAAACTTAGGAAGATCTATTTATAACCTGAGGATAGGTAAATGTTTCTTAGGACACAAAAAGCAATAACCATAAAAGAAAAAAAATATGATAAACTATATTTGCATGAAATTAAAAACTCATCAGACTATTCAGTTAAGGAAGTGAACAAGCAAGCTGCAAACTGGGAGATAATATTCATAAAACATCTGATAAAGGACTTTTATTCAGAATATATAATAATATATTAAAAACTCCTATAAATCCATAATTTAAAAAAAACAGCCCAGTGGGGAGAAAATGGGTAAAAGGCTAGAGCAGACACTTTACAAAGAAAATATACAAATAGCCAATAAGCACATGAAAAAGTATATAATATATAACATCATGAGTCCTGAGAGAGGTACAAAGTAAAGCTATAGAGATACCAGTATGACCTTATTGGAATGGCGAAAATTAGAAAGACTAAACGTTCCAATATTGCTCCAAGTAAGGATTTGGAGCAACTAGATCCTACTTCTAAATAATCTATGGGTCAGAGAGGAAATCTCAAAGAAAAATTTTAAAAAAATATATCTAGAAGTTAGTGAAAATACAGTGTTAGATTTCATAGTATGCAGCTAAAGGGGAACAGACTGGTAGGTTATATATAGATTTATATAAGATGAGATTATTATAGAAATTGGCCCAAGTGATTGTGTATCAGCTACCTGTGCCTGCTTTAGCCCAGTCACATTGACACATAAAATAAACCATCACAGCACTGAATACTTAGATTAGAAAAGAAATACCAATGACAAACTGAAATGAAAAACAATACCATATGCATTCATTCCCCAAAAATGAAATACCTGGATGTACAGCTAACAAAATACGTGTAGGATCTGAATGCTAAAAATTATAAAATGCTGATGAAAGAAATTGAAGATGTAATATTAAGCTTGCCTGGTGAAAAGAAGAGGGATTTTAAAGTTAATTCCGATTTGTGTGATTTGGGGAAATTTACAGAATGATTTTTGGACTTTGGTCTTCATCATTAAAAAGGATGTTATCTCTTCCCCATAGAGCTTTTATAAAGATTAGACAAGTTAGTGGATGTGACAAAAGTTTATAAAATCTTAATGCTATACAAATGTTAGTTATGTTTACACTTAAAATTAGGTGGGTCCTGAAAATATTAAAAAATCTTATTAGAATAATTACTTATGTGAAAAACTGTCATTACTAATGGCAGTTTATGGCCAAAACTGTCATTACTAATAACATTTTGAGCAATAACATAACTATAGTAAAAAGGCTTGTAATTTCACATGTTGGTTATTTTATTGGTAGTAAATAGATTCTATTGAATGGTCACTTCTTAAAAACAAAGACTGTGTCCTTTACGTAGCTGCCATAATATTTTATATATTTTTATATCTTATTTAATACCAGTATTTCCAAACTGTATATAGTAACACATAATTGATGTTTTATATTTCTTTTCTCATTTCAGGTCAATGAATACATTTTTGATAATTTATCTAATAATACTTATATCTGAAGCCATCATCAGTACTATCTTGAAATATACATGGGAAGCTGAAGAAAAATGGGATGAACCTTGGTATAACCAAAAAACAGAACATCAGAGAAATAGTAGTAAGGTATTTTATGGTGTTCTTGAATGCTGTAAAGGAAACTTTATTCTTTAGCACAATTAATGCTTTGGTAGTGACTTTTAAATAAGAGTGACCACTGTGATCTTCTAAAATTACTACTACTGAAGGGTGACAAATCGCTTCTCAGCCTTTTGGCTGAGATCAAGTGCTGAAGGGTGACAAAAGGACATTGCAGATTAAGAGTAGCCAGCATATTTGTACTAGTGTGCTTTTTGCAATTTAGGGTAAAAGCAATGTTTTCTGTGGCATGATTCAAATAGTTACAAGAGATCGCAAAAATTTAAATCGTCTATATTGGCATTCATTCCCCTTGAATACTAGAAATTCACTTTTTTATTCCACTTACTGTATGTTAAAACTGAAATAGAGTAAGTTGATTTGTTTTTAATTTTGTCAGTTCAAGGAGCCTTACTGTCATGTCAGTCTTGATGGTATGAAATAACACAAACTATGTCTTATAAAGATTTAAACTGATTAAATATGAACTACCAAGAGAATTTAACGTGCAGTTTGGTAAATAATTGTTCTCCAAATTTTACTTTAGATTAAAATACAAATATTGTAAGACAATTTGGATCTCAAGAGACCACAAAGCAGATAATCACAGGAACATATTTTCAGTATCATTCATAATTAGGTATTTTTATTTTTCACAGAATGCATCTTATAATGTGGCACTGCTATGCCATTAAGTAGGCTATTCCTGTATAATCTGTAATTAAGAGTTTTAAATTCTAGCAGTTCTAGCCTAGCAATTATTTTATAATTTTTTAAAAAATTACTATCAATATTTAGTTATCTATGAACTTGAAGGGTAGGAGTAGAATGGTGAGTATATTCTAGGGGTTATAATTTTGCCAAAAGCATTTTCTACCACACCAGGTTTCTGGTAGCTTCTGAAAAGTAACAAATTAAGTCATTTGAATTTAACTTTTTTCTTCTTTGTTTGAGGGTCTAATGAACAATTAAAGCACCAAAGGAAATATATTAAAAAGACAATTCAATATAGCTAAATGTCCTTTTTAGACATGAAACTTTCTAATAACTTTCTTCAGTAATAATGAAGAAATTCTCTTTTATCAAACAATCATTTTTTTTCTTCTAGATTCTGAGATTTATTTCAGACTTCCTTGCCTTTTTGGTACTCTACAATTTCATCATCCCAATTTCATTATATGTGACAGTTGAAATGCAGAAATTTCTTGGGTCATTTTTTATTGGCTGGGATCTTGATCTCTATCATGAAGAATCTGATCAGAAAGCTCAAGTCAATACTTCCGATCTGAATGAAGAGCTTGGACAGGTAAATGATCCTTTTATTTTGTTTTTCTAATTTGTTATTTTATCACAGCAGTACATGTACAAAGACTAATAAAATAAACTATTACAAGGCTTATACCAAAGAAGAGTCCTACTTTGTTTCACACCTTAAGTAGTTTTCCATTTTTAAATCATAAGCTGTTTCTTTCATTATTAGCACCATGTTTCTGTGTAGTATTCTTTCTTGAATTTAAATTTTGGCCATTATTTGTGGCGTATAAAGATAAAACTCTTAAAAGTACTCCTTCCACACACAGACCTAGACACATACCCACTTTGCCTCTCCATAGCATACCCACCCAATATTGTTATATCACAATTTGGGATTTAATAAATATTCATTTATTGACATTATTTTGACTTTTTGTATTGCTCACTAATTTCTGGTTCTTTATGTGCCCTGCAATGCTATAATTACACTGTCTTATACATTTCGTTTTTTCTAGAGCTAATTGCTGTTTTTTCATTTGCTTACTTTCCATATCAAGAAGTAATTCTCTGACAAATACACGAAGCCACCACCCACCCCACACCCGCCCCTTCTTTTGTGGTGCAGCTTTTTTGGAGCTTTTTGTCTTTCTGCTTCAATTCGGACTTCTTTCTGGGCTTGCTGCTCAGCTGTCACCCTGGACTTCCCTTACCATCATCATTTTAGAACTTCTTTTACCTTTCTTTCCTGTGTGAGATCTCCTGTCTCCTGGATCTTGTGTCTTCCCACCTGTGGCTTATTCTCTCATTTTGGTGGGACACATCTAATAACTTCTTGAAAAAAAAAAAAAAAAAAAACGGAATATCAATGAAAATATTTTTTCTTTTTTTTTTACCACCCTCTTTAATTCTGCCCCCCCCCACCCTAACCAATGGATGTTGCCATTTCCCCTTAAGAACTGGATCTCTGAAGGCAGGATGTCTCCTCCCACATGCTTAGGGCATGCTCCTGGGGCCTGGAGCACTGGGGGTATGGTCCGTGGCTCCGCCCGGGGTGCGAACCCAGGACCTTCTATGTGTAAAGCAGACATGCTAACCACTATACTATGGAGCTACCCCTGAAAATGTATTCTTTTTCTACACTTGATTAATAATTTAGCTGGGTAATGCATCCCAAATTGGAAATTATTTTCCTCAAAATTTCAAAAACATTTCTCCATTTTTTTCTGGCTTTCAGTGTTGCTGTTGAAAAATCAGATTCCCAGGTTTTTTTTTTCTGTGATCTGTTCTTTTATCTCTGAAAGTATTTTGAATCATTTCTTATGTAATAATTTGAAATTTTATGATGATATACCTTGGTATGAGCCTTTTTTTTTTTTTTTTTTTTTTTTTTTTTTGGCTTTTCTTCATTGGGCAATAAACTCTAAGCCCGGAAACACATGTCCTTCAATTCTGGGAATTTTTCTTATATTATTTTTTGATGACATGTCTTTTTATGTTTCAGGGGTTTTTATTTATTTATTCATTATTTGAATGTCAGAACATTTATCTTGAATGTCTAATTCTGACTTTCAATTTTCATTGTTTGTTTTTATAATCTGCTTTCTGGGAGAATTCATCAACTTTATCTTTCCACCTACTTTTTGATTTTTTTAAATTTTTGTTGTATATTTTCACTTTCTAATATTCCAATATGTCTAAATGCTCTTCTTTTAATTATATCTTATTCCTATTTCTTGAATATAATCTATTATTTTACCTTTCGAGAATATTAATGACAGTTTATTTAAAGTCTCTGCCTTCCTGCATCTTGTTTCCTCCTAGTTCCTTTTTCAGTATAGTCAGTTCTGCTATAATGTGACATATGCATTCCTGAAAATCATTGCGATATGCAGAATTGCTTAGTAAAAACCACCGGGTTTATGAGAAAATGAGAGTTAAGGATACAACAAAAATTTTGTGACATATTTAAAATAAAAAGATAGGAATCGAATAACTTGTGGGAGTGGCCATCAGAGATATCTCAACTTGTATGTTATTGTGAAATATTGGAAGGAAGGTTATCCAAAAATAGGAGAATTGTAACACCAGATGTGGATGGGTATGGCTCATAACACATGTGATGACCTGGGGTAACTGGTACCTGTTTGAGATTTATATATTTCATGTACATATTTCTACACAGCTTGGGTACAGAAGTTTTCTGCAATCTTGCTGAACTCATTTTTTAGTTAAGTAATTTTTTAGTGGGTTCATTAAGATTTTCTACATACAAGGTCATGCTATCTGCAAATGGAGAAAGTTGTATCTCTTCTTTTCCAATCTGAATAGCTTTTATTTATTTTTTCTTGCTTAATATTCTGGCTAGAACCTTCAGTACAATGTTGAATAAAAGTGGCAAGAGCAGATATCTTTCTCTTATTCCTGAACTTAGGAATAAGAGAAAGCATTCAGTCTTTCTCCAAGTATGATACTAACTATAGGTTTTTTGTAGATACATTTTATCAAGTTGAGGAAGTACCCTTCTATTCCTAGTTTGTTGACTGTTTATCACGAAAGAGTATTGGATTTTGTCATGCTTTTTCTATATCTAGTAAGATAATCATTTTATTGATAGACTAAAGGACCAAGTACCACATTATTATTGTTATGGTGGGTTTCACTGATTGAATATTACATGTTGAACCGATCTTGCATTCCAGGGATAAATCCCACATGTTCACGGTGTATGATCCTTTTTATAAGATTCTGGATTTGGTTTATATCTACTTTCATAAGGGATATTTGGTCTATAGTTTTGTTTGTTTGTTTTTTTTACTAGTGGTGATAGCTACCTCCCTTTTTGAATGACATCTTCCTCCAATTATTATAGCAATAATTAAATTCTCATAATCCTAGTTGTGTCAAGACTTGGCTATTTTATCCTTCTCTCTGTGGACCTACCTTCTTTTAGGGTTAATATTCTACAATTAGTCTCAAAGAGTAATATTATTTGCCTTCATCTACTTTTTAAAATATTTTCTTTTTTTAAACATTTTTCCTTTTCACCGAATTTGTTTCCTGCCCTCCGTTTCAGTTTGTCAGTCTATTTGAGACAAATTCCCACCTCTGACTTCTTGGGCTGCTGTCATTTTGTGTTTCTGTTCCCAGTTCTGTATTATTTCTCTTGGGCCAGATACTCTTTCACATCCTGGGTTAATTAAGCATCCCTTCCACCCTTGCTCAGAGGTCGTTCTTGAGTTCTATTACTTAAAACCACCCTATCCAAGAGTTAGAAAAGAAGTACTAATACCACATTGTCAGTCAACTACAGATGAACATGAACCTAAAGATGCCACAAACTTCAAAGTGTATGTTGATTTAAAGTACTTTCTGATACCCTGTTTAGTTTCCATGGCATCTTTAATTACTTAATTGTGCTTGGATGATAAGAATCAGTATCAGTATATCAATTAATAGACAAACTTGACTTTAGGAGACAGAGGTCAAGACTTTTTTGTTAACATAGGACCATGAGTACAAAGGTTTGTTTTCTTTTGTTTTCTCTCTCTAGGTGGAGTATGTGTTTACAGATAAAACTGGTACCCTGACAGAAAATGAGATGCATTTTCGGGAATGTTCAATTAATGGCATAAAATACCAAGAAATCAATGGTAGACTTGTATCCGAAGGACCAACACCAGACTCTTCAGAAGGAAACTTAACTTATCTAAGTAGTTTATCTCATCTTAACAACATATCCCATCTTACATCCAGTTCTTCTTTTAGAACTGGTCCTGAAAATGAAACTGAACTAGTAAGCAATTTTTAAATTAATAAATTAGAATAGTTCTCTTTGTGTTAGTGGGGCAAGGAATATATATATTTGAAATGTATATCTGATTGAATACTGAGAATTTGTAGTCATAACCCAGTTTAATTTGTCACTTAATATGTGTTTGCCTTAGTTCTGTAGGTGTTTAAAAAAAAACTAAGTTAAAGAAAGCCCTATTGCCATGAAGTAAAGAAGATTTTGCTGAAAAATAGAGTTTAAATTTATTTAATACTTTTTGAGGTGGTATGTCTTCCACAAAAGAGTTTTCACTTTTACTTGTAATTTGGTTAGGCTTCCTAAAAAGTTGAAGCAAATGTGACATTTTATTCTTTGGAGTCAGAAGCAACCAGCTATTATTTTTAAGCAATCTAAGATTGTAGAATTCTTGTTCTAGATCTTAGGTTGTCAAATTATTAACTGTATTTATTGGCATATTTTAGAATTATGTTTCTGGTTTCCTAAAGGTTATTTGGGAATGACATTTACGGTGTGAATATTAATTTTGTTTCTACAGATTAAAGAACATGATCTCTTCTTTAAGGCAGTCAGCCTCTGTCACACTGTACAGATTAATAATGTTCAGACTGATGGCATTGGTGATGGTCCCTGGCAATCCCACCTTGCACCCTCCCAGTTAGAATACTATGCATCTTCACCAGATGAAAAAGCTCTAGTGGAAGCCGCTGCAAGGTAGTTTAGTCTAATCTTCAAATCTTCAGAAAAACACCTTTTAAACGAAAATGTGAAAATACTAGAAAATTATTTTAAATGATCAGACAATTCATAAACATATATGTAAAGGATATTTTAAATTTTTAGTGAGAATTTGAAATTTGTCATTAATTTTGTTAGCTTATAATAGTTATATTTTGAAGTGGTCTCTTTAAAAATCTGGTTACTATGAAATATGAATAATGTAATTTGTGAGAATACTTATTTATATATTGTTTTGTACTGTCAAGTTCTTAAAAATAATGCTATATTCAAAGGAAATATTTTAAACTTAATGTTTTAAATGTTTTTATTCAAGCTAAGTTATAATGACATAGTGTGAAATATGAAATATTATTCCTTAAATCTTACATTTCTTTCTTCTTTTGCTTCCTAGAATTGGCATTGTGTTTATTGGCAATACTGAAGAAACTATGGAAGTTAAAACACTTGGAAAACTGGAACGGTGAATTTATTTTTTTCTATATTGGATTTTTTATATTATTAACATGTAGTGTAGAACAGAAATAGATAAACTGTGGCCCACAAGCCAAATCTGGCCTTCGGCCTGTTTTTGTAGAGCCCACAAACTACATGACATTTTTAAAGGATTGTGTAAGAAAAAAATGCAGTAGAGACCATATATGGCCTATAAAGCCTAAAATATTTACCATCTGGCCCATTACAGAAAAAGTTTACTGACTCCTGCTCTGGAGTGATGTCAGTATTAACATTGTATCTCATCATAGTAATAACCATATTCTGTTCTGAATCTTCTGTTTTTTAGCTTAATAGTTTTTTAATTTACTTAAATGTTTATTTTTAGATACTTCTGGGGTAATGATTTTCATACGTTTCTACTTTATATTTTCTATGATTTTTAATCTTTTAAACATTAAGAAACAGATGTCTTATTTCAACTGTTCAACAAATTAGTCCATTATTAATATATTTCATGGTTTTATCAGTTCCAGTCATATCTCAACTCCAGCTGTGTGGTTTCAAACTATGCTTTTCCAAACTAAGTAGAGCCCATTCTTTGGCTGTTCTCATGTGGGGGTCTTTCTGGCTTGTTCCATCAACTTAAAAATGATCATTCCAATTAGTGTTTTTCTTTGAGATGGGGAAAGCGTTGCATAGGTACATCATTGTATACATTTATCCAGAAGACTTTTCCAGCCACGTGTAAGCCATCCACACAGAGTTTTTTACAGCTTCCTAGAAAAGCATGTGTTCCCCACCTACACATATATACCCTGTCTCAGGTTCAGAATCACTGCTATAATGAGCCACCTAAGTGTGTTATATTTCTCAGGTGTGTTAGTAAGCAAGACATGGAGGTGGGCAGATCTGGATCCCAGTCCTTGGCCTGCCACTCACAAACTGATTAGACTGTAGTCAAATTACTTAACCTTTCTGATCTTAATAGTCCTCATTTATAAAAAGAGATAAGACCTGCCTCCTTTGGTTCTCATTGGTGTGAAATGACATAAGATATGTCAAGTACATGGCATTTGGTAAATATTCAATAAATGTCACTTTCTTATATTTCTAGCTTATGTCGTCAGTAATGACTCATACCCAATTATCTTGAAAATGTAGAGATTAATTTCTTGTACTAAATTAACCATTTCTACCTTTCATAGGTATTCTTTCTAAACATTTACTTAATATTATTCAAAAAAGTAAAGTTTTGTCTTTTTTTTTTCCTTAGGTACAAACTGCTTCATATTCTGGAATTTGATTCAGATCGTAGGAGAATGAGTGTAATTGTTCAAGCACCTTCAGGTAACTAACCTAAACTTTCAAGAATTTTTATTTATCTAACATTAAGAGCTTGATAACTCGTTTTTCTTTTTAGGTGAGAAGTTTTTATTTGCTAAAGGAGCTGAATCATCAATTCTTCCTAAATGTATAGGTGGAGAAATAGAAAAAACCAGAATTCATGTAGATGAATTTGCTTTGGTAAGTGCAAATTTCTATGATTTTAAAAACCAAAAGGTAATACTTGAAAGATTTAGGGTTTCATTTTTACATTAACAATTTATCAAAATTTTAGAAATTCTTCAGTTCTCTTACATTATGTGGTTGCATTCTTTGGTTAAAATTTTACTTTTAACCTTCTAAAATATAAGTCTTCTCTTTGAACCTATTGTAGTCAGGGCACTCTGGCTACAAGGACCATTCCAATTACTATATTACAAGGGAGGTGTTACTAAAAGAATACAGGAAATCTCAAGGATGTGGAGAACTGGACCTTCATGCATTGCTGGTAGAATATAAATGATATAGCCACTTTAGAAAGTAGTTTGGCAGTTCCTCATAGAACATAGAGTAATCTAGAATTAATATATAACCAGCAGTTCCATTCTAGGTGTATACTTGAGAGAATTGAAAACATGTCTACACAGAAACTTGTACACAAATGTTCTTAGCACCATTATTCCTAATAGCTAAAAAATGGAAACACCCTAATGTTCATCAATAAATGGATTAAATAATGTGTCGTATCCATATAATGGACTGTTATTTGGCCATTAAAAGAAACAAAATATTAATATATATGCCACAACATGGATGAATCTTGAAAAGATTACACTGAGTGAAAGAAGCTAGTCACAAAAGGCCACATATTCCATTTATATGAAACAACGCAAATAAGCAAATTCATAGAGGTTGCCAGGGCCTGGAGGACGTAAGGAAAGGGAAGTATCTGCTAATGGATACGTGATTCCTTTGGGTGTGATGAAAATGATCTGGAACTAAATAGTAGCAATAATTGCACAACTCTTTGAATACACTAAAAACTATCAAATTACACTTTTTCAGAAGTGAATTTTATGGTATATGAATTATGTCCCTCTTAATAAAAAATATATAGGAGAATCTTAGAGAAACAAAGTGCCACAATTCATGTGAACAGGAAAATAGTTAAGCAGCTCTCTGAGGACTCATCATGATCTCTCATACCTGCTTTTCTTTAAGTGTATGCTCCATACTCCTCTCTGCTCACCAGCCTCCTTTACTTACTTATAGTTCCTTTTCTCCCATTTCTTATTCTCTAATATTTATGATCTGGTTCATGTACCACACTGTAACATCCATGAGAGTAAAACATTGTTCTCCCTTGCTATAATTTATATTAATGTTCAGAACAGTGTTGGCACATGGTTGGCACTCAATAAATATTTGTTGTAGAATGAATTAATTTCACATATTAATAACTCTCATGGTCCTTTATCATTTAAGACAGTTATTTATAGGTGTTGGTCATTTGTAAATCAAGGAATGCCAATATTTAGAAATCTGCTGAATAGTTTCATATGCTACTTTAAAATCTACCTTTCCAAGTTCTATTATTAGAACATATATTTCAGGTTTTCCTGAGGAAAAGATATAGCAAGGAAAAGAACTTTCATAAGCTTTTAGATTAAATAACAACTTTCGGATACTAATACCATAAGGAAAATTTGAACCCAGTAGAATCAGATAATCAATTACATATTCCTAAATTTTCTGTGATTCTAATTCACCAGTGAAGATATAATACCAATTTTAAAACATTCATTGCCTCCCCAAAATATTGTTTATTTGATAATGGCCACCTTACAAACTTCTGTATTTAAATTGCATATTTGTCATATCATAAACCCTCAGGAAATTATGGCCCCCTTTGCTTGAAAATAAATTTTGTGAAGTAGATAAAAGTAGATTTGTAATGGTTAAAACAGAAGCGTAGCATCTGGGGCTGCCTCTGTCTTGACAGTCCTAAAGGTGCCATTATAGAGCGTCTGGCTTTCCAGGTAAAAGTTTTAAAACCACAGATAAGATCATCTTTGTGACCCTATTTAGGCTATAATATTTTATAATTTAATGACCTTAATTATTTTGAGCAACTTTTTAAGAACTCATCAGAAATTAAAAGGCTATGATAATATGTGTCTCATAACTCAGATCACTAGGGCTTTGTGACACTTCATTTATTTCCTATCAAGAGATGATAGTACCTTTTAAATTATTTTGAATTGATTTTTAGTAATGGAGTCTTCAGTTTATTTCATTGACTGCTTGATTCCCCATTAGTTATTTTTTTACAATTTTTGTCTTTAATTTTCTGTTTTAGAAAGGACTAAGAACTCTGTGCATGGCCTATAGACAATTAACATCTAAAGAGTATGAGGTAATAGATAGACGCTTATTTGAAGCCAGGACTGCCTTGCAGCAACGGGAGGAGAAATTGGCAAATGTCTTCCAGTTCATAGAGAAAGACCTGATATTACTTGGAGCTACAGCAGTAGAAGACAGGTAAGTATCATATAAATAGGCTGTTATTTTTCTCTCATAAGAATTTCTTTAGCCAAGTGTTTCCAACTTATGACAAATTCCATTTATTAACATCCTATAATAATATTTTTAAATCAAAATAGACAGTTAAAGCCTTAAAATACAGTCCAAAAAAGTACTCTCTACTACAATTAAAAAATTTTTTTTTTTTATTTTTAGACTACAAGATAAAGTACGAGAAACTATTGAAGCATTGAGAATGGCTGGTATCAAAGTATGGGTACTTACTGGAGATAAACATGAAACAGCTGTTAGTGTGAGCTTATCATGTGGACATTTTCACAGAACCATGAATATCCTTGAACTTATAAACCAGAAATCAGACAGTGAATGTGCTGAACAATTGAGGCAGCTTGCCAGAAGGTAAGAATATAATTCTCTGGATCATAGAGTTCAGAGATAAGCAAACTATGGCCCACTACCTGTTTTGTATAGACCATGAGCTCAAAATAATTTATATATTTTTGATGGATGGAAAATAATTCAAAGAATAATATTTAATGTGGAAATTATATGAAATTCAAATTTTGGTGTATGTAAATGAAGTTTTATTGGAACACATAAACAAGCATTCAGTGAACACTTTTTTGCACTACAGCAGCACAGTTGAGTAGTTAAAACAGAGACCCTACAGAGCACTTTTATGTTTTCTCCCTGCTGCTTGGTATAATAAAAATTAGTGACACAATCATAACTCGATATATGACATTTTAATATATTTTTGTTAATGTTTATTCATTATATCCAAATAAGAAAAATGGACTTTTAAAGTCACACTTTTAAAGCACAATAGTGTTAATTATTTTACTATCAATTTAGATGCAAAGCATTGTATTACTCAGTGACACTTTAATATGCTACCCTGTTTAAAAAGACATATTTAAAGATGAAATAAAATCTCATTACAGATAGTTCTGTTGTATTAAAATGTAAAATCTCCTTACAGATCATCATTAACAAATGGACATTTGCAATTGATTTTGATGATAGGGAACATTAAATTTGGACCCTAATTAAGCAAAATGCTATTTCTACCCCCCCAAAAAAGTTTTCCCATTTTTCTCATTACTAGACTTGTAGTATTGAAAAAATTATACTCAATTGCTATTATTACATTTTTTAGCTAGTAAAAATTTTATCAAAATTTGTTTGTAATATAAGTACCTACATTATATCCTTAATTTAGTCTTTTAGTTCATAAAACCTGTAACTGAAATACTTACTTTTGGCCCTTGACAGAAAACATTTGTCAACCCTTGATCCTAGGTCACATGCCCAAACTGGGAAATCAGTCTGCACTTTACTCTCCAAAGATAATTTCATAAGTATTTGTACTCTAAATTCATTCTCTTTTTTTAAATCTAGTTTTTATATACAGATCAACCTTAGGAACTCCCTTTTAACACAGTCTAATTTTTTCAATTAATTTAGGAGTACTTCAGTATAAGTATTAGGGTTGCTTGTATGTACAGGTTCCTGTCATTTGTAATGTTATAACAGTAGGGCAGAAAAACAAACGTGAAAAGACAGCACCACAGTTTGTCAACATACATTCAGTGTTTTATTTGCATTTGTTATGCAGGCATTGATGTGCTAAACTCTGGATTTCATCAAAGAAAAAGTTATTTAAGGGATGTTTTAAAGAGTACAACTTTCAGAAGGTTCTTTTATTGAGTTCAAAAAGGTGATTAATCTAGATAATTATACTACAGTTTGGGAGCAGTGCCAACACCATTGGCTGCTTAAACATGTCATTACCATAATGTCAAAGAGAACTCCCTAAAACAAATTAATTGCTCAGTCATTTTACTTTATATGTTCCTTCTAAAATATCATTTCTGATTATAAAAGTAATAACTGTTCATTTAAAAAAGGAAATGATCAAGAAGATAAAAATGATTAATAACAGTACAACCATCTAAAGATAATTATTTATGTTAGCATTTTTTTAAGTCTTCTATATATGTACTTTTAGTGATCCCATTAAGATCATGGATATTGTTCATTTCCCTTTTTACATAGAAGTTGCATTATAAAGGCAATGAATTTCACATAAATCTATAGGGTTTTGATGTTGCACTTTCCGAAAGTATCTATTCTAAAAATCTTGGGTAGGGCAAAGAATTCCATACCGTCTCAAGCTTTAGCTTATATATCCATTCCTTCACAAACATATATTGATTATCTCCTAACAAAGCATTTGGAACACAGTCATATAAGGCACCAGGGCCGATTTCATGGAAGACTGTTTTTCCACAGACGTTGGTGGGGGTGGGGTGGTTTCGGGATGATTTCAAGTGCATTACATTTATTACGTACTTTATTTCTGTTATTATTACATCTTAATATATAATGAAATAATTATACAACTCACCAAAATGCAGAATCACTGGGAGCCCTGAGCTTGTTTTCTTGCAACTAGATGGTTGCGTCTAGGGGTAGTAGGAGACAGCGATGCCCGAAGTATGTTGCTCATGTCCAGACTGACTACTCCATAATCTCATTTTGGTTGCTATCACTGCAGAAAACCCTGCTTCACAAAGATAGGATGCTGAAATGGAAGCAGGCTTTTCAGTGCCTTTGTGGCAATCTCAGGGTATTCCACCTGGACTTTAATCTGGAATGTATAGAGATTTGAAGTTGTCTCAAATGTACTTTTAAGGCCACCATCATTTGTGATTTCAAGCAGTTGATCCTCTTCTAGCATAGACAAAGTCGATTGACCTGGCTCAATCACAGATGGGTCACAGATTCATTCCTTTCTATTTTGAGGATTTTTTTGTTTTTTGTTTGTTTGTTTTTCTTTTGTTTTGTTTTTTTGTGGTTGGGAAGTAATGTTCAAACTCTTCTGAAAGCAGAGATAGGTGATCATGCTCCATCTGGAGAGAAAGAAGACCCTGGTTCAGTCTCTTTCAAAATCTCTGCCAGTGTTTGAAACATGAAAAAATCCCATGTTTACTCCTTGAAGCTTTTTGGCTCCAGGGGCCAGTTTCATGGAAGACCATTTTTCCAGTTTGGATTTGAATGCAGCCACTTTATCTGCCAACCTGAACACAGTTTTCATTCTCCCCTGAAGTGACAGATTGTGTTGGTTAAGCAGGTTGAATATGTCACACAAGTATGCAAATTTTGTGACCCATTCTGTGCTGCTGAAATGTGCTGCCAGTAGTGACTAGTGTTCTATAAGAAATCTCTGGAGCAGCTCTCATAACTCAAAAACTCTGACCAGTGATCTACCTTTAGAAAGCCATCTCACTTCTGTATATAAGAGAAGACGTGTGTGCTCTGTGTCCATCTCCTTAGAGCTGCACAAGCATATGTGAGTTAAGGGCATATAGTTTAATGTGGTCAATCATTTTAATCATATCCTGCAAAATGTTGTTAAGTTCAGGTGATATTTTTCAGCTAGCCATCCTTTCTCTGTAGATGACACAGTGGATAGACTCACTTTCAGAAGCGATATCTTTGACCTGAGTAGTGAAACCAGAAAGCAACCAAGGCTTGGCAGCCACTCCTATCCATGCATATACTGACACAAAATGACCTATCCAGTTTTCCTGATATGTAATCATTTAAAGAATTGAATAGTTCTGCAGCTGTGGTGTTGGTTAGCAACAAAAGTGCACATAATGTATTCTCATGCACATTGTCCAGAAAAACATATCACACAAAAACAAGCATTGTTGCCCTGTCAGCATCAGTGGACTCATCAACCTGGATTGCATGCCATGGGGACTCATTAATCCTAACAGCTGTGTCTCAGTAGCCTCTGCTATTTCATCATTTCGTCTAGTTATGGCGCTAGCAGAAAGAGGAACACATCTTTTGAACTGCAGCCTCTCCTAAAAAGTTCACAACAATACCCTGAGCAGTAAGCAGGATCAACTTTTCACTAATAGTAAAGGGCTTTTAGCAATGTAGTTAACCACTAGAAATGATACTTTCAGTGCAGACACATTTGATGAAGTGGTGGCCTTCAATAATTGCTTTTGTTCTTCGCGTTCAAGTTGTTTTCTTAAAAAAAAAAAAAATAAACTCCCAAGGTTTGTCTTTAATACAAGATGCTCGGTCTATGTGGTGAAGCAGTTTTGAGGGTTTCATGTTTCATTGGCTAGCCAGCCACCACATATTATACAAAGTGGCTTGGAGAATGTGAATCACCTGTTGCAACGAACCCATAATTTAAGTAGGACTCTTGGTATTTTCTTTTAAATGCAGCTTTCTTTTTGTTGGCAGTCTTAGAGCCTTCTGCCATCTCATCCTTGGGTCTTTCCCCCTTATCAAAGAGGCTCTTCAGTGACATTTTTTACTCATTCTGGCTAGGGTTAGCTCGTGGGCTTACCAAAACTGAGACAAGTGTGCAGTGTGGGAAAGAGGCACGGACAGAAGTAGTAAATAAAATAATGTGCAGGCCATGCACGGACTAAAATAAGTGTCAGAGTCGTCTTAAAGCCCGCCACCAGCTGCAGTTATATAATTGAAGTACATCAGTTCACTTGCTACTATACAGCCTGCCACCAGATGCAGCTTAATTGTCAGTTGCCACTCACTGATAGTATTTTGATTATGAGTCTGCAAGCAATTGCTTTATTATGGTCTCTGCAGTCAAACCTCTCTGCTAATGTTAATCCATATCTGCATTTGCTCTCCACTGCAAATGGATCTCCATGGATTGTGAGATAATATGCTGATTTATGAAGACTTTCCAGAGGAAAACCTAGTTTAATGTGCCTTGGGAAGATTCCCTAGGACAACTGATCTGATCTGTCCCACTCTTGGTTGCTACTTCTTCTGGCGTTAAGTGCTCGGGCAGCGCTTAGGCTGCACACATTAGAGACAGCACAGGTTGCCAAGTAAAGTTTGCCCTACAGAGAGGAAAAAGAGTCAGTGTAGGTGCTGATTTCAGATTTCAGAGAATTAATAAAAAACATTTTTAAAAAAATTTTGTTGTAAAAGTGTATTGTTTACACTTTTTAGTTACAATGCAACACAATGGTGATGAGGCATACTGTGAAAGACATTTAAATTTATAAAGGGTTTTGAAATCTTATAAGACTAAAATCTACCAATATATGTTTAGTTTTTATAGATTATTGCTTATTTAATACTCTTCTCATTTAAAAATGGCAGGTAGAGCCACAATGGAAAACAGTTTAGAGGTTCCTCGAAAAATTAAAAATAGAGCTACCTTATGATTAAGCTGTCCCGCTTCTGGGTATATACCCGAAAGAAATGAAATTACTATCTTAAAGGCACATCTGCACCCCTGTTTATTGCAGTATTATTTATAATAGGCAAGGATGGAAACAACCTAAGTGTCCTTTGATGTGTGAATGGGTAAAGGAAATGTGTGTGTGTGTATAAAGGAATATTATTCAGCCATAAAAAAGGAAATCTTGTCTTTTATGACAAAGTGGATAGACCTTGAGGGAATTGTACCAAGTAGAATAAGTCAGACAGAGAAAGACAAATAGCTACTATGTGGAATCTAAAAGAGCCAAACTCATAAGAAATAGAGAGTAGAATAATAGTTGCCAGGGGCCAGGATATGGGGTAAATGGAGAGATGATAGTCAAAAGGTACAAAAATTTCCAGCTTACATATAACATGAATAAGTTAAGCTGGTGATTATTATTAACAGTACTGTATTATTTAAAAGTTGAGAGTAGATTTTAAATGTTTTCATTACACACACACAAAAAAATGGTATTTACTTGTGAGAATGGAGGTGTTAACTAACCATCATGGTAATCATTTTACAGTATATATGTCTATCAAATCACATTGCACACTTTACACTTACATGTGTTACATGTCTGTAATATCTGAATAAAGCTGGGAAAAAATAAAATTAAAATGGGTATTTCTCAATAACAATGTGCATCTCTGCACTGCTGCTTTCATCAAGAGAATCCTTATTATGAAATGGGGGTGGGGAGAAATAGTTGAACAAAATAGTGTGCCTGGCAATGTAGTTGTTTACATACTGATACAAACTTCTTATCTCTTCTTGGCAACAAATAGTTTTTGCCTGGCTGCCATACTTTGAGTAGGACTTGTATGGCATATGACCATAAGGGAGGTGCTATCCATGTTCCGCCATAGTAATATCTTGTGTTGCAGTTCATTATAGGGGTTAATATGAAGAGAGAATTCTGATGCTTTCATTCCTTTCCTTCCTACTTACACATTGGTGAATCGAGCTCTTGAATTTTTTTGAATATTGTTGATTTCATTTTATTTTTTAAAATTAGGATTTGCTAAATGTAATGTTTTTATTTTTGTAAGACTTCTCATACAGTTTGGGAGAATATATTCAAATTATGTGTTACAATTCACATTTTAGAAAATATAGAGACTATATATCAGTTCATTATAAAATTGAATATCATGTTTTACTCATTGTATTAGTCACTTTCAGTTCTGCTTAATCTTAACTTTCAGGTAATACAACTCAGTTTGTTCCCTGACATATCAGTTTTGTAATAGTAAAGTCTGGATGAATGACCATCTTTCAGTAAGAATCTTTTGTTTACTAAGCAAATGTAAATAATATGACTTCAAAGTGTCCTATAGAGGATATTATTATTTTCTCTTTTAGAATTACAGAGGATCATGTGATTCAGCATGGGCTAGTGGTGGATGGGACCAGCCTATCTCTTGCACTCAGGGAGCACGAAAAACTATTTATGGATGTTTGCAGAAATTGTTCAGCTGTATTGTGCTGTCGTATGGCACCACTGCAGAAAGCCAAGGTATGTTTGTGTTATAAAAAGTTCCAAAAAAGATATGTAAATCTAAAAAATTTTTTTTTAGGTTAATACCTTATTCCATTTGGTGGCGTGCAGTATATGAATCTTGCTAGGAGTCAGTCACTTCTCATATTATGACTTTTACCCGTGTACATTAAGCCTTTGAAATTTTCAGAGTGAATGTAAAAACTTCAACTGTTCATAATAACCTAGAAGAAAGTCTGTGATGAGTAGCAATTTGTGATTTTCCTGATACACAAAATTGAACTGTGATAAAGTTTCACCAGTTAGTTATTAACTAATGAGGGAGCCTGTAAGATTTCAGTTCATCTTTCCCTTCAAATGGTTCTGTTGATATCTGCTTATTCTTGCATTCTCATGAAGTGATAAATAGTAAATCATGAAGTGATAAGTAATAAATAGAACTTCAGTAAGAAATTGAAAAGCCAGTTAACTTGTGATATGAAGCTATATACAAAAAATATTTTAATTTCAGCTATAATTCAAATAAAAGCCTATACAAATATTTTTTATACTTTCTGATTTGTAATTTGAGGTCTTAGTCTGTATTCTCACATATATCCTTTGAAATGTCCATCTAAACACTGACTTTCACATATAGGTCTAATAAATTAGACATTTAATTTTTTTTTTTGGCTTCATGAAATTTTATTACAACACCTATATTATTATAATTTATATCCCCTTGTCTGTGGAGATTAAAACTAGAGACCAAGTAAAGCTAATGCTTAGGTTCTTTATGAAAGTATATTCAAGAATTCCAAAGAAATATTTATTTTGTTGAATTGAATTTTGATTGCTTTAAAAAAGTTTTTAATTTTATTACAGGAGAAAATAATTATCTTTCCTCTATATCAAATGAAAAGAATTTCTTGAAAGAAAAAATTTGGCCTGACAAAGTTCAAGTGTAATTCTTTTTTACACAATTATTATTAAGCTTTTTACAAATTTAAGCTATATTTAAAAACTCTTGCTTCCCATCTTAAAATCTAAGATAATACTGTTTTGCAGTGTCATTTCTGAAAGACATTTCTATCATGTTAGTAGAGACATACCTCAAAAAGTGTACCCCAGTGCATATTATCTAATATAAAATTAAGTTTTTCTACTTCCTACAACAGTCATTTCCGATAAGTGACTTTATATAAATACAAGAAATTTGAAATTTTATCATACTTAACTAATTAGTTGTATGTCTTTCAGGTAATAAGACTGATAAAAATTTCACCTGAGAAACCTATTACATTGGCTGTTGGCGATGGTGCTAATGATGTAAGCATGATACAAGAAGCACATGTTGGCATAGGTGATTGATTTTTTTTCCTGAACTTTTAAAGTTGGTATAATTATTTGGGGATTTTGAATTTTTCTATTGTAGGCTAAACTGCAATACAAATACATGAATGAAAATTAAATACAAAATGATAATATACCATAGTATATCCCCATCAGAAGCCTATTATAATTAGCCCAATATATAGGACATGTTAATTCCAAATTTTCAAGGAAATTAATACCATATTAGTGAATTTTATCCTTGCCAATTCATCTTCATAATAAAGTAACTATTATGCCATTTATACCTTTTATTTCTATTTTATTTATTTTTTATTTTTACTTTTTTATGGTGACATTGGTTAATGAAATCTAATAAGTTTCAGCTATACACTTTAACAATAAGGCATGTATATATTTACACTGTGTGTTCACCTCCCACAGTTAGATTTCTTTCTGTCACCACATATTTGACTCCCTCTACCATGTCTACCTTCCCCTTCTGCCCACCACCTACCCTCTGGTAACACTAGTCTATTGTCCAAGTCCAAGAGTCTTTGTTTTTCCTGTTCTTTTGTTGCTCATTTATACCTTTTAAAGTACTTTCACACATTATTTTTACCACTCTTAAACTTTAAATTTGTGATTTATATAGTTGCCCTTATGGTTTTCAGTTCTTGTTTTGGAATGTTGTTATTTGTCAGTCTAAAGGTTCTGCAAGTCATTTTAAAGACAATTTTAGAGACAGGAAATTATACCAAACTATAATATAAAATTTCAAATAATTTTCTAATTAAACAACCTTTATCCTAATATCCTTTCTCTTTTTGTAATGAATTTTTATTGGATTCAGAATTCTAATATTATTTTATTTAAATTATCAATCATTTCCTATTTAAACCATGTTCTGACCTGTCTTCCTCAATGAGTTTATTATACAATTACAGAAGCAAAAGAATAGTACTGGTTTTTCATTAACGGATGAATTTTTAGAATTAGAAAGAGTTAAGCTAGTCCTATTCTGGAATTATCTCTGTAATGTCCTGTGATGAGTAGTTATTGGGGCTAATATTTCTAGTGTATCTCTCAGGTCAATTCCTTCCTGTTTAGGATGATAAACTTTATTTTTCAAACTTAATTTTCTTTCTAGTTTGTTTATTGTTTTTTTCCCATAAGTCTCCATAACACTTTGGTAATATCTTCATATACCATATATTAAAGCATAAAAAGCTTACAGTATTTATGACAACTTTGATTCTACTATGATAACAGACAGATCAGTGAATAGAATAGATTCAGACATTTGGAAATTGAGACTATAACAAAGGAGATATTTCAGATGAATAGGAAAACAAATTACTTGGTAAAAAAAAAAATACTGATAAAACTGTTAGTTATCTGGAAAATTTTGAGGTTGGATCCCTTCCCATTGCTTAAGAGCAAAACAAATTACAGGTGGATTAAGGATTTAAATAATTTGTTAAAGACCATAAAAAGTAACAAGAATTTAATGAATAATCCTATAATTTGAGATATGTCAGGATCTTTTAAGTACAAAACCAAACAAGGCATGGAACTATAAAGAAAATGATTAATATATGCGGCAGAAGTAAATATTCCTCCAAAACAATTTTAAAGGCAAAGTAGTGAAGAATACTTGTAAAATAGATGACAAAGTCTTAATATTCTTAATATGTGAGGTCTTAACAAATTAAGGAGAATAAGACAAACATTCTAGTAGAAATATGTGGAAAGATCTGAGCTATCAGTTGTCTGAAAAGGATAAGTCTAAAATGAAAACTGTACCCCAATAAACTTAATTTAAACTTTTAAAAAATGAAAACTAAATGCATGAAAAAAGTATTCAGTCTCACTAATAAAAGAATACAAGTTTAAATTGCCTATCAGATTGACAGAGTTACAAAGATTAATAAGTCCTGGAGTTGGTAAAGGTATAGATTAACAAATGCTCTTGTGCAATGTTAGTGGGAGTGTAAATTGGTGCACCCTGCATTATTAAGTATAACAAAATTTTAAATATGTGCCAATTGACCTGGCAATCACGCATCCCAAATTTCTTTTGATGAGATAAATGAATATGTTGACAAAGATTTATGTTATAGACAATGTCCATCATGTTTTGAATGACAAAAGATTACAAAACAAATAATCTCATTTTTGTATACTTGTTTGTATATATATTAAACACACACATACACACACACACACACACACACACACACACGAAATATGCAGAAAGAAAAATTCTGAAAGGATATAGCTCAAAAATAGTGGTTTTCCCCTAGGTGTTGTGAATATAGGTGATGATCTTTACCTATGCACTTTGGAACATTTTGATCTTTTTATTACAAAAGTTAAAATTTTTAGTTTTGAAAAACAATTTTTCAAAGTTGCTTCCAGATTGAAAAAACAACCTTGGCCAGTAACACTTTTAAAGGATTATCATACCTAAAAAAAGTACTCCATATTTATCAGATAAAATTATATACTGATTTCAGATGATACTGTATACTTTTCTTTTAAAAAGCACATTCTGTTTGAGTTATGCATGAAAGTTTTAAAACAGACATGCTCATTTTTGCTAGGTTTGGATTACTCAATTGCGGTATTTTTTATGTTCATTGGAAATAATGAAGTTAAAGCTTTTATAGCATTCTTTCCATTAGAAATCTATTACCTAGTACTTTGTACTTAATTAGTGTAAAAATTGATGTTCTTATTAGATCTTGAACTCAATGTTATTGTTATGTAAATTTAATTTGATATTATATTCTAATTCTTTGAAAATTGATGTTATATGCCTGGTATATATCATAACTTTATATTAATTACATATTTAATTTCAGTAGAAAGGCCTTTTAAATGATTGGGAATCTGCTATCTGCTGTATATTAGGGTACAGTTATCCTAGGTCTGGGTTCAGCTGCTATAGATAATTAACATATTTGCACTTATATCAATAAACTTGCACCAGTTATCAATAAACTTGCCTTTTTGTCCCCTTTCTTACAGGAATTATGGGTAAAGAAGGAAGACAAGCTGCAAGAAACAGTGACTATGCAATAGCTAGATTTAAATTCCTCTCCAAATTGCTTTTTGTTCATGGTCATTTTTATTATATTAGAATAGCTACCCTTGTACAGTACTTTTTTTATAAGGTGAGTTACATGGAGATGTTTTAGAATCAATTATTGATGTAGTAATTTGAGGGTTCAATTTAAGGAATGCTATTATCATACAAATTATTTTTAAAAATTGTTTCTATAAGTAAAAACAGTTTATGGAACATACTTTTATTATTTTGTTGTAAATCTTAATGTGTACTGACAGCAAAGCCAAGAGTGCAGGTGACAGATTGACTAACAAAAGGCATATAAGAGAACTTTTTATGATAGAAAAGTTCTGTTATTGTGGTGGTGGTTACATAAATTTGTCAAAACACAGCAAAGTTTACACTTAAAATTGCTATGTTTTCCTCTGTGCAAATTAGAACGAAACTAATTTGATTTTTTGATGTTATTTTGTCTTTAACCAGTAATGTTTTAATTTCATTATGATGGTTTCAAGCTGTGATTATTAATCTTTTTTGCTATGAATAACCATTTTAGATGCATAAAATACATAAGATTAGAAGGAAACTAATTATGTTGAAGTATTGATCTGATTCTTGACCCTTTGGGGGAAGGCGGGGTTCTGTGGAACTTATGTTAAGAGCCCCTGAGTACCAAAACATTTAATATACCAGAGTGTCCTCTATTGCATATATACCTATAATTAAAAAATAGATGCAGGCGAGCCAATGAAAGACCACAGGTAGATTACTTATTGCCAATAGATAATAGTAGCAGGTTTTTCTAGCTTATTACTGTAGCATTTGCTCAGACATAAGTATTGAAATGGAAAGATGTTTTGATAGTTACATTTATTCTGTTTTAAATATTTTGGCAATATAAAGTTATTATAACCCTAAAGTTTAAGTAAACCTTAGTTATTGTACTATATTCTCAAAGTATTGAATAATAGTTGGAAGGTATAAATTGAAAATTATTTTATTACTTGACAGTGATAGGAATCGTTTATTCTGACATGTACAAGTGCTGCTTAGAATACTTTCAGGCATTTTTTAATAAAATTGGAGTCCTGTTTTTCCATTTTATATGGACAAGTTCTTAGGGGCAGATCTTCTACTTTGCATATCAACTGATATTGTGTTTTTAGACTCTTTAATAGTGATTTTTTGAACTTTTCTCTTTTAGACCTAAATATTTTAATTATTTCCATTTAATCCTATTTTTCAGAATGTGTGCTTTATCACACCCCAATTTTTATATCAGTTCTACTGTTTGTTTTCTCAACAAGTAAGTAAATAGAAGCTTTTGTTTTATCCTTTTAGAATAAAGTATGTGTGTTCAGTCTTTAATAGATACTTGGAGGGACTTTTTCCATTTTTCCTAATCCTGCTGATAACTAGATAAAACTTTTCTAATTAGTGTATTTATTAAATATAACGTTCATATAATATTTACTCTAAATTTCAATTTGAAGTGAGTGTTGGTACCAAAATATATTTTACTTCTGGATGCTTTTTTAAAAATAGATGTTAACTCTAAACAGCTTAAGAGAGAATTTTGGTATTTTTTTTCAACTTATTTGTAATATTTCTGTAAAATCCAAATCAGACCAGTCCAGGTAACTATTAGGAAATTACCTCATTATTTTATTTTCTTGTTTTGACTCAGAATTTTTTTAGATTTGGAAGGAACCTTAGTGATTGAGTCCAGAGATGACCTACATGTTTCATCTCAGAAGCTTACTCTAAATAATTGGTAGAGACCACCAGGAGTCCTGTATTGAAAAGGGCTATAGGCTCAGAGGGAAAACCCTGCAAAATTAGTTAACATAGCTGTTAACTGAGCACATGTGGTGGAGCTCTGGTTATACACATGTCACATATTTACCATTCCTGCTCTGTCTTACTTTATAGAAAAGGACATTGAAATACACAGAGATTAAGTAACTTTCCCAAGATTACATAGCTAAGTTAGCAACTAAACCATACTTGGACATATTGCTTCTAACTAATTGTGTACTGTCTTCACATTTTACACTATACATCTCTAATTGAGCAAGACATTTGTTCAAATTTATTGAAATAACAAGAGCTTGATTATCTTAGGATTTTTAATTACTTTTTTAAATCATTAAACACTGTTTTCTCCTTGTGTTACAATCTCTGACTCTAAATTCCAAATATCTGCTTAGGCATTGATTGCCAGTAACAATGTTTGCTTACTTGACTGAAGTAAAGAATGTTATAAGAGTATATGACAAGAAGTAAACTATTTTGATTTGATTTTTAGAGTTTACAGTATAATTAGAGAGATGGTATTAATAACAAAAAGAGTATATGTAGTGTAGGCAAAGCGCTAAACGATTAGTACCAACAGTAGCACATATGGCTATTTAGAAAAGGAAGCTATCATCAAGGACTTGAACTAGTGTTTAGTTCCATGGATCATGCCTTACAGACAGTGTAGGACTTAGATGGAAAGACAAAACCATAAAATCAAAACTATGTGCAACATATCAAAGGAATAGTGAGAAACCTAGGATGCATGTAAGAATTGTGTAAAATTATTACTTTTATGCTTATTTTTAATATGCTTTGTTTTTATATACATAATACTAATACATAGTTTAGAATCTCAAAATTCCTATCAATTTTTCTTTCTAGACACTGTATGACAGCGTGTACCTGACATTATACAATATTTGTTTTACTTCCCTACCTATTCTAATATATAGTTTACTAGAACAGCATGTAGACCCTCATGTATTACAAAGCAAGCCCACTCTCTATAGGTAAGTATTTTCCAGTATTATTAAGTCCATAACATTTCTGATTTCAAGTTGTATATTACATAGTTACTAATTTTTAAAGTACCTTAAAAATAAGTAAATATATTACATAGTGTATTGGTAGTGAATACTTTACTAAGGAAAATAGTTTAGTTGTATGGTGTATAATTGTTGAATATAATTTTTCCAGTGTTGTTACTAATGAACATTTTCATTCTAATGCATTGGGCAGTTATGTAATTTGCATTTACTCTTGCAAACCAGTAGTATTCTATTTAATGTGCACAAAAGAAGTTATTCAGTAATTGGTTGTCCCTAGAGTTCCTAAAAAATGCATATTCTAGCATTGCCAAATTTATGAGTGGTAATCAATGCAAAATGTAGAGTTGAGGACATTAATTCCCAAATCCCCTGGGTTATTGCTTCCCCAGAACCAAATAATCACAGAGATGTGGAACTATTCCTGAGGACCAATTTATGATTTCCACATTAACCTTACCTCCACCCCTATAGAAATAATGAATTATCTAGAAATGGAATATCTAGGACTGGGCTTGACCCAAGATTAGCAAAGACTGTTTTCATAATAGCTATGAAAGACATGAAGTTGATTGGGAGCCTCAGGGCTGAACCTAACTCAGATGACTCCACTAAAAATGAACAAAGCAGAGTGACTCTGTTTACAACAGAGTATAATACAAATAAATCAACTTTTTACTATTAAACAAGTATTATGCCTATATCATATTTCTTTATAAAATGAGAAAATGTATTTGCATATAAGCTGTTACATAGGTGTACGATATTACAAACAGTGGTTTTCAAGCAATTTTAAAAATCTTATTTTTTAATTATCTAGTTGTAAAAATTGTTTAGTAGGTAAATAATAAATATGAGTCCTAATATGCTCCTTTTTCTTTTTTTAATTTACAGAGACATTAGTAAAAACCGTCAACTAAGCATTAAAACTTTTCTTTATTGGACCATACTGGGTTTCAGTCATGCCTTTATTTTCTTTTTTGGATCCTATTTTCTAATGGGGAAAGATATATCTCTGCTTGGAAATGGCCAGGTAAAATATATAGATTTTTTTTAGTGTTCGTTAATAATTTGATTTAGTTTGGTTTTTGATAACTTTCTGTAATAAAGTGTAAAATTCAATTTAAATTATAAAGTTGCAGATATTGAATTAAAATGCAATTACAAAAAAAGATTTTAAACTTTTTAACTTAATAAAATATGAAAATTAAACCAAGGCAATACAGTATAATTTTAATATCTAACTCAAGTTACTAGGCTATTTTGCTATTTAAAAATGAGTTCATACAAGGGTATTGTTTATGCTCCTACGTGCAGTTAGTTCACTTTGGGATTGTGTTTTAATAATAGCTACTGTTTATTTAGTTCTTACTATTGTGGTATGTGATTTCATGCCCTGTCTCCATTAATCCCCAAAATAATCGTGTCGGAGAGATTATGACCCACCTTTTTCAGATGAAAAATGAGGGCTTAGTATTTAATTTTTTCACTTTTAGTTGCATGAGCTATTTTTTTGATATGCTTACAAAATGCTACCATACTATACTCTTCAGTGCACACTAGCAGTTCTGAGGGTGTGTAGTTATAGTTTCGAATGGCCACTTATCTGAAATACGAAATTGGGAAAGAATGCCACACGGTATGCTGTTACTGTGTCCTACTGGGAGTGCTCATGTTGAAAGGTTCTTGGCAGGACTACGCCTCTCTTTTTAGGCTTAGCTAGATAGGTTAGGAGGAAAGGAAGTGACAGCAGTAATCCTGTGGTAGACTGGAAATGCTTGTCACCTTTCGTTTCCCTTTTCCATTGGCAGTACTTAAGATTTGCAAAATATCTCTGGAGATACAGAGATACAAGATTTGCAAATAGGAAAATAATATGTTTCATCTGTTCAATAAACATTTATTAAGGACTAACCATTCCCATGAAATATAATACTAGACTATGGATATATGAGAGTAACTAACACACCTTGGCCATGGAACTTAGGGTCTTGTGAGAGATACAGAAAATAAGCAAGTGAAATAATAACAAAATGTGCAAGTGCAGTAAAGGAAATTGGTTTCAATTATAGAGAGGCTTGAATCATAAAAACCCCCTTAGGATGTAGAGTAGAAACATGCATATTATTGCTACTTCACTTTCATGGACACGTTTACCCTGATTTGGACAAAAATATGAATGTAGCTTGTGTAGTGTAAAGGTTACAGCACTTCCCAAATAATAACTACCTTTTATTGAGTTTTTTTTCCCTCTGTGCCAGATGTATTACATAATTAGCTTATTAAATCATAAACCCCAGATGAGGAAAATATCTATTTTGCATATTAGACAGTTAACCTCAGACAGGTTAAGAAACTTGCTTCAGGTCACATAGTAAGTAAATTACAGAAGTAAAATTGAAACTCAGATCTGTATGACTTTAAAGTCTGTGCTTAACCAGTATCCAAAATTCCTTTGAGAAACAAGATTTAGCCCAATTCCTTTCTGAGTAGTATTGTCACCTGTGCAAAGGATTGTCAACATGTAGATAGATATATGAGTGAGTATGCCCATTTCCACCGGAAATATTGGGATGAAAACTGGACAGAATTAAGAGAGGAAAAGAGTTAAGAAGGAAGATGTCATTGGATGAAAAGGAAATTAAAGAGATCTTTTGTTGTTACTAATTAATATGTGCCCATATGGTAAATTTGAAATATTTAGGGAAAAAATATAAAGTAGATCACCTGTTGTCCTTCTGCCCAGATATAATTCTATCATTATAACGTATTTCCTTCCATCCTTTTTTATTTTTTGCTATTTTTCATTAACCTAATAATTCGTCCCTTTATTTCTCAGTTATAGCCTTGTTATAATTATCTCCATATAGCCTAAGTGATTTTACATGCTATTAAAAATGCTTCAAAAATATTTTTCACAGCGGCATAATCTATTACATGTCATAATTTACTTAAATATTCCCTTACTTTGATAATTTAAATTTGTTTTGAGTTTTCAGTGACTTTTTAAGATTAAATTTTTAGTATGCTTTATACAACAGGAAATCTTAATGAAGAATAAATTGTTGTTGACCTTTAGCACAAAGGTTTTTTTTCTCTTTATCACCTGTTACCTACTGTTTGTTTGTTTGTTTTAACTCAAATTGAAAATCATTAACTTATTTGCCCTTTTAGCCAGTTCTACCACTCAGATACCATTAGAAATTAATCTACCACTCCCTGCCACCAATACTAGGTATAATGGAAAAGAAGACAAATTGAGTTCACATCCTGGCACCTCACGTTACCATTTTAGTGAGTTGGAATAAGTTTGTTAACCTCTCTAAGATTCAGTTTTCTCATTTGCAAAATTAGGAGCATAATCCCTACCTTATAGGTTTGCTGTGAGGATTGACTGTGTTAAGACTAGAAATATAGTATTTTATGTCTATATTCCACAGAGAATGCAGAATCCTTTATTTCAGTTCAAATAATTTAATTACTATAATGACCAGTCAAGTCATTCAAGAACACATGCAGTTTAATTCCTATAATTAGATAAAGATCTTTTAATAAAGATTATATGATTAAAATATCTTGGATTATCTAGTTTATAATAGAATTTTCCTATATGTTCATTTTTCATGAGACAAATATTTAAACACTAGTAATAAGCCAGGAAATTAAAAGAAAATGATATATAGTATACATTAGACAGAACTATATACCTGCTTTTTCTTATGATATCACCAAACCATTTGTCAAATGTTTAAAATCTATAATAAAGACAGTTTGTACTATGAACTGAACAAATGGTTAATTCCAGGGAAGATCAATGTACAGCTAAGTTAAACCTGATACAGAAAAGTTTTCATCCTTCATTTATTCTTTAACCTCTTCTTGTCTAACCTAGAATTTTATTCGTGCAATTATCCTCATCAATCTGTTATCCTTTGTTGGATCAAACAGATCACCATGCAAACATACTGTAATATCTCCCATCTTCTAATAAAAACCACAGTTCCTTTCCCATAAACTGTTCTGGTCACTTTTTGTGTGTGTATCTTTAGAGCAGAATTTGAAGAAGTTATCTTTATTCAGTGTTACTACTTCCTGGCCTGACCTCTTCTTCTCCCTAGAATGTACTCCTATGGGGCTTTCACCCTCGGCACTTCCATCAAAACCATTTTCTTTATTGTTCTCAGCCTCTTCTGTATTGCTAAATTCAAAAGCATGTTTCAGTCCTTACGAACTTAACCATTGGCCACAATTTATGAAGCCTTCCTGCCTGCCATATTATCTTCTCTTTGCTTCTGTAACTCACTTTAGTTTCCTTAACAACTGTTCCTTTACAGTCTTCTCTTCCCACCCTGAGAATCAGGGTTTCTCAACCTCTGCACTAATGATATTTTAAACCAGATAATTTTGTTGTGAGGGTTCATCCTATGAATTATAGAATGTTTTGCAGCCTGCCTAGCCTCTCCCCGCTACATATGAGTGGCACACACGCATGCATTCCCCTCTCACCCCAGTTATAACAATCGAAATGTCTTTAGACCCAGCCAAATGTCCCCAGGGAAGCAAAATCACCCACTTTGAGAACCACTGTTCTAATTGGAGCAATGGCCCAGGGCTCAGTGCTGTGCCATCTTTTCTTCTTTATCTCTGTACACAAGGTGAACTCAATCCTTATAATGGTTTACTGCTTATGTGCTAAAAACTCCCAAATCTGCCAGTTTCTCTCCAGATTCAAATAAGTAACTATCTTCTCCATTTAGAAGTCCTGTAAGAATTCCAAACTTAATATTGCTAAACAATTTTTTAATGTCTTCTGCACACCTGTTGCCTTTCCAATTCTCCCCATATTAATAAATGGAACCACCTTTTACCTGACTGCTCAGATAAAGTCTAGGAGTCATTCTTGATTTCACTTCTTTCACAGCCCAGATGCAGTCACATTGCTTATAATGTTGCACGTATATATCCTGAATGTGTCCATTTCTCTCCTCCTCCACACAGTTCAGATATCACCATCCCTTTTCTGGAACATAACAACTGCCTCCTTCTTGCTCTTTTGTTCTTCCCCTTCCTGTTGCCTGTTCTCCACACAGCAGTCCGTATGATCTTTTAAAAATTAAAATATGATCATATATCTAATGATCTGCTCAAAATCACTTAGTGGCTTCTTATCACAATATAAGCCACATTGATTTTCTTGTTACTTGAACAGACCAATTTATTCCTGCTATAAGACCTCTGAACTTGCTGTTTCTCTGCCTGGATGTTTTTCTCTCGCATAGTCATATGACTGACCCCGTTATTCATTCAGATATGCTGGAACCTCACTGGCTCAAGTAGGTCTTTCTAGCCCACTCCCATAAAATGCCATCCCCCTCACTTTCTATCACTTCCTGACTCCTTACTCTACATTTATTTTATTTCATGGCACTAGTCCCTACCTGAAGGTATGTATTTTTAGGTTTATTTGTTTATCTGTCTCCCCTATGTATAAGTTCCATGAGGTCTGCAACTTTATCTTATCACTGCTTTATCCACAAGGCCTGGAATGGTTCTTGGCATATAAGAGATACTCAGTTAACTATTCATTGAGTTTACAACCGAATAAGGAATGATCCTTTTCATTTTGGAATACAAGTTTGGCTTTATTAAGTAATATGGTAACGAATTCAATTAGGATAATTTATCCAGGAAACAGCGCTACTGATAGAAAGTGTTTTGAGCGTCTGTCTCTTCTGAGCAGGGGAAAATCAGGTTTAGTAGAGTCTAAACTGTACACATTTTGACAAGCCCTCTTTAAGGGAAAAAACATAAAACTATAACTACAAACCTAGGTATACATGGAAATAACTGTGAGTGACATAAATAGGTCTCACTTAATCCAAGCCAGTGTAATAAGCCCAACTCATCTTCTCTTTAGCCAGGTCCCCAAAATGGCCTCTGCTACTTACTTCATCACCAAGTAGCTCATGGGGAAGTCAGAATGGAAAAAGCAGTCTTAACTGATTGATTACAATTGAAATAACAGTACTTTTGCTAATTTTACCAAAAAAAGAAAAAAGGAAAAAAAGACCATGTGACTGTGTTTCTATAGCTCCCTCTAGGGCCTTGAGTGCAAGAGGGAACCCTAAGCCCTCCTCTGCTTCTAAGAAAGATAACACTTAACTAGCCCCAGTCTTGGTCCAATAAAACCAGATGCTGAGGGATATATGTGTGCAGTTGTTACCATTTCCAGGCACAGGTTCCCTGGCTACATAAATATCTGTTCCCATAGCCCTGAAAGAGGAAACTGGCACTTCTCTCCGAGAGCTTAGCTAAGTGAGACCCACTGATTTTCAGTTTTTCCAGGTAATTTCTAGAGATGATAAAAGCAGGAAAATAAGGAGGAGTTCAGTATAATATTTGTTTTCCTTTTGACAAACTCCCCAAATATTCTCAAATAAAGAAGTAAAGAAGTATCAATTGATGTTTTATTGTTGATGATAACTTATTAATTATTTTTGTATACCAGGCACCCTGTTCTATTTGCATACTCTAATTCTTTTTTTTAATTAGTTTCGAGTATACAATACATTGGTTAGGCATTCATATAGTTTATGGAACGATCTGCCTGCTTATCTTCCCTCTGGCTCTACACCTAGCCGTCACATTACTGCTGACTGCATTACCTGTGCTATGCTCCCCATCTCTGATCATCGATTAACTACTAATTTGTACTTTGCTAACCCTTCACTGATTTCTCCCAGCCCTCCAACCCCCTCTATCCCCTCTGGTGGTCACTAGATTGGCCTCTACATTTGTGAGTCCATTTTCAATTAATTTGTTCTTTTTGTTATTTAGATTCCACATATAAGTGAAATTATATGGTATTTATCTTTCTTTGTCTGACTTATTTCTCTCAGCATGCTAACCTCTAGGTCCATCAATGTCATTGCAAATGGTAGGATTTCTTTTTTTTTAATGGATGAGTAATATTCCATTGTATATATGAACCATAACTTCTTTATCCAAATGTCTGTTGATGAGCATTTAGGTTGCTTCCATATCTTGACTATTGTGAATAATATACATCTAAAATGATGTATACCATGAACATAGAGATACATAGATCTTTAAAAATTATTGTTTTGGTTTTTCTTTGGATAAAAACCCAGAAGTGCAAAAGGTATATCCGTTTTTAATTTTTTGAGAAACCTCCAGACTGTTTTCCATAGTGGCTGTACCAATTTGCAATCCCACCAACAGTTGCATACCCTAATTCTTCTAAAAACTTGTAAGTTTCCCCCCGTATTACAAATGAAAAAAGTAAGATAGAGGTTAAGTAATTTTTCAAGTAAATGCTAATTGTTAGAAATCTATAATAATACAACAGAGCCTTTTAAATAATTTTTTAAACCAGTGGTAAAGACTATGACTACTTTATAAACTAAATCAATGTAAACTTTGGTTGTGTTCTTATTTGTGGAAATTAAATCCTGACATTCTTTGAGGATTCTGCAATTTTTAATAAACCATGTAAGTTTTTTCTGTGAAGCCCAGAGAAATACTTTCCGACTGACATTAACTGCATTTTTACAAGGAATTCTTTGAGGAGTAATTTCATTGGCCATTATCTTCCTTTTCAGGTATTGGTTTTGTGTGTAACATTTTTTTCCTGCTCTGCCTGTGCTGTTTTCAGAAATATAGTAGCAGATTACCTGCTTTAAATTCAAGTTGGAATGATTTTGGAAAATAATTGTGAACAAACAGGGTTTTGTTATCATTTTTACTGTGTGACAGGAATAAATAAAGCAGTCAATATATCATTCTAACCAAAAAGTCTGTACCACACAATCCCAAACCCATCTTTGGGTTTCCAGTCTGACAATGTTATGTAAAGGATCATTTTACATAATAATAAACGTAATAAATGGTTTTGGTGTTTCTTCTCCTACTCCTTTAACTTTACTAATCTAATCATAGATTTCAAAAGTAATTGGCTTAAATAATACAAGTGATTTTTAGTAAAGAATAAAGTTACTTCTGCCTTACATCTGATTTAGTAACATGGTAATATGTAAGCAATAATGGTTTATTCTTTCTGTTTAGATGTTTGGCAACTGGACATTTGGCACCTTGGTCTTCACAGTCATGGTTATTACAGTCACAGTAAAGGTATGGTACAAAAATTAGACACAGGGATACATTTAGTTTCTGTACAGTTTATTTTTTTTTATTTGTTTAGCCACAGACAGATATTTCTCTCTTTTTAAGTCATGAATAATTTCATAGATTGCTATTTAATATTTCCTTTTTATTTTTGTCAGAAATCTTTTTTAAGTTTATTATTTTAGAAAGCCTCTGTTACTTTTTACGGCCAAATAAATGTTAACCCTATAATACTTATCTCTGAAATTTTGCTTCTCTGTGTAATGCAAGACAACACAAATTGTTTTAGGCAATAGAGCTGAGAATAAAGTACTCACGAAATTTCAGTGCTGTTGTTTCACAGAAGAAAAATATTATAAACTTGAAATTGTTCAATTTTATAGTAAAATTTTTGCATTAATATATATCTTCTGAGATACTTTGCCATAGGAACCATGTCACTTGTAATAAATATCTATTATTCATGAGTTTTATCTAAAGTTAAATATTTATTATTTTATATTAAGGATTTTTTTATTATTATTATTTAGATGGCTTTGGAAACTCGTTTTTGGACCTGGATCAATCATCTTGTTACCTGGGGATCTATTATATTCTATTTTGTGTTTTCTTTGTTTTATGGAGGGATTCTCTGGTGAGTCACTGTATTGTATTTTAATTATATTGATTCAACTTTAATATTTATTGCGATTGATTATATTATGAACAGATAATTTTTAGAGTCTATCCTGATAATACATTTACTGATATGTTAAAAAAAGAAACTAACAGTTACTGAATGTTTACTAAATTCTCTTTTACCGTAAGGTATTGTATTGATTTATCACAATAATCTTATTATCCCTATTTTTTTTATGTGGAAACTGAGCCCTAAGATCACAAAGGTTAACAAGAGCAAAGCCTAGGATATAAATGCTGATAGTTTTATTCCACAATTAATGTTCTTTACACTAATCATGTTCAGTTATTTATTAAGGTAATAAAATAAGTCACATTGAGCCATTAAATTTTCATGAATGAGTTAACTTCTCTCCCCAAATGAAATAGTATGCTTTATAGAAGGTAGGCAAAACTTGAATTAGCTAAATAATTAACTTCCATTTAGGATCATAAAAGGGTATTCCAATGAGTAATGTTTTGTTTGTAATGTTTTTAATGCTCTTTTTTTTTTTTTTTCATTTTTTTCTGTATTTCCATATTCTTCTAAAATGATGTATACTAAAACCCAAATAGAGTATCTTGACATTACTTACTACTGTTATGGAGAACTTATATTTCTGAGTGTGTTTATTTTAAAATATATTTGTAGAGAAGAACCTCTAAGTAGAGCTTTTCAAGCTAAGATTTGGATATCGGTTTTTTAGTTGCTTAGTAGAAAATATTCTGTTTCATGTTTTTTCTTCTTTTTATTGGTCTGTTAAGTCTGTACATAATTCTTTTGATACCCTACCATAAGATAGTTATATAGTCAACTACTTGCCACTTTCCTAATAATAAAAGCTCTAGTTGTCTTTGAAAGTAATTAAATTGAATTTTATTTTTAACAATTAAAGTATGTCTTGTTTTATTAGTTATTCAGTTACTTAATTATCAAATTCCAGATTTTGAACACTATCCAAAGATTGTATTCCAAATTAAGATTATAACCTTTCAAATATAGATACATGACATCTTGATTTAAGAAACTGTCTTCTTAGTTTCTACTTTTATTAAGCCACTTTCTTTCTTTGCAGGCCATTTTTGAGCTCCCAGAATATGTACTTTGTATTTTTTCAGCTCCTATCAAGTGGTTCTGCTTGGTTTGCCATAATCCTCATGGTTGTTATATGTCTGTTGCTCGATATTGTGAAAAAAGTATTTGACAGACAGCTCCATCCTACAAATACTGAAAAGGCACAGGTAACCATTTTTTATATACAAAACTTTGTATTTAGGGGGCTTTAACAATGAATAGTTGTTATTATAATTTGCTTATATCAGAAAATAGGATATGGGCGGTGAACACAAAATGCAAAGTATGTATGACTTACTGTTGAATTGTACATTTGAATCTTACTGGATTTCATTAACCAATGTCACTAATTAAAATAATAATAATAATAATAAAAGAAAATTGGAAATTATCCATTCCTATAGCAAGCATTTTGCAATATAAATATTGTTAAATCTGATATTTTAAAAATTGTTTCTTGTTTGTATTAATTTTTATTCCTCACAAATTATAATTTTTAAAAACTACATTGTGTTATTAATAGAACAGACAGAATTACATTGTGTTATTAATATAAAACTATCATGTCCAGATAATAGCAAATATGTTTTAAATAGTATTGTCACACCATTCTGTCAGCTCTATACAATTGGGATATATATTCATGTCTTTAGAAACATTAGAATTCAAATAATATTTTTTCAGGTTGTTTCAACAAAAGAGTATGAAATAAGTTGTTTAACCTAAATGATTTTTTTAAATGAATGTTTATAAAATACATTCTCTCACTAAACACTTGTTAATATTATACTACAGCAAATATTAACAGCATGTTACATAGCGTTTAAGAATATGGTCTTTAGGACCTGATAGTTCTCTAGTTCAAGACCCAGATTTACCACCTGGTAGCCCTATGACTTTAAGTCTCAGTATCTGCATAGGTAAAATTATGATAAAAATGTCTATTTAATTGCCTTTGTAATGAGGATTAAATAAAATAATGTTCAAACTCATAGTAGATGCTCAAAAAATGATAGCTGTTTAGTTAAATGTGCCTTTTTGTTATGACAGTACATGAGCTAAAAGTCTACCTTAATTTATCTTATTAAGTATACTATAGCATTGGATATATATATTTAAGAATACATTCTAATTAACTTTTATGCCCTGGTAAACACTAACTTTATTATCATTTAGTTCTTACTAGGTTGATTCCCACGTTTCCTACATGCCAAGCAAATTTTGTTTAAATTTTGGAAATTTAGTTGCATATCCTACAAATAAAAAAGTGCTCCCTAAGTAATGATTTGAGTTAGGCCTCCTAAACAGTGCGTGGGTTTTAATTTCAGTTGATCATATCAACATTTCTTTAGCATTTATTAATTCAGGTATAACCAGTATACATTTTAACACCATTGAAGCATCATAGGCCTCTGAACCCTGACAAACTTAATTCAATACTGTTTTAACCATTTATAAAATATACGTCTTTAGTCAAGTCACTTTCCTAAACCTCAGTTTCCTCCTCTTTAAAATCAGAATAGTAATTACTATGCATGATTGTTAGAGATAATGAATATCAAGCACCTAACCCTGGGCCTATATATAGGAAGTCCTAAGTAAAAACATGATTATAAGGACCATGAGGATGTTGCTCTGAGATACTGATCTTCAAAAGTCTCCAAATAGGGCTGAAAAACTTGCGAAATCAGATACTCTGCCTAAGAATACATTTAAGTCAGCATGGAAAAACTTTTCCACTCTGCAGTACATTACTTAAGTATATATCAGAAAAGTTTACCTATCCTTTTTAGTCTTCAGAGATAAGTATTTACAGTAAGAGAATACTATTTTTAATAATTGTCTGTTATACTTTTTATAGACCTTTATGGAGAAAACACATTAGTCTCCCCCTGTTGGCCTATATAAAGTTGTATTTCATCAAAGTATATTAATGACACCACTTTGAAAACTTTATTCTTTACAAAAGTAAATGATCAAATTTATTTACATTTACCCTTAGAAATTCTCCATTAAGTGTAGTGTATTTGTAAACTTCTGTTTTTTATAGAGACTTCTTAGTAATAATAAAAAATGATATTAGTTCTTGTATCCTTTTCTATTGCTTCTTTCTAAAGGCTTATATAGGATGTGTTTGGTGCCTTAAGGTGGCTCCTTAGACAAGAAAAAGTTGAAAGTACTTTATATATTTTTTCGTTCTTTTACCATAGGTTAAAATTGGTTAAAAATGGATTGTGCATAAACCAATCATTTTCTCTCTGTGAAAGCTGGTATAATCTCCCTTTTTGCCCCACTAAATTTACTTTTAAATAATTTGACAGATTTTCTGTGATCTAATCCAAAGAGGAAATTGCTGCTTCTAGTCAAGGGCCTTCTTTCCTGCTGGTTTTTGTTTGTTTGTTTTAGGTTTTTTTATTTTGTTTTGTTTTGTTTTCCTTAAACAGTATATGGTCATTCAGATTCCATGTGTGACATTATTCCTATGCTACAGGCAGTAATCTTTATTATTTCAGCCTTATACTGTCACTTCTGATTTCAAATGATGAAGGAATGGTTAAAAGGTTATCAGCTACTTCATTGTTTACCAAAAGTAGCAAGAAAAACCAGATCTAAAAGAAAGTTATCAGCATTTATTTTGAACTTTGTTTTTCTCCAGAATAACAAGTGGTGTTAAGAGTGAAGAAAGCTAACAGCCATACAAATGTCAGTCATGTATGTGTACCACGTATGATATTTCCTACTCTTAAAGGAACAGATATGTCTTTACAAAGCTTGTCCTGTGTCTGTCTCTTAGGTGATGAATACAGCTCACTGACTTGTTATATGTCCCATCCCTTTTCTATCCACTTATAGATGTACTCCAACACAGTTGCTTTAAGTGACGAGTTCATCGCACTACAGCCATTGTCGAGGGCAAGGAATCAGCTGAGCAAACTTAGGTAGAGTAGGAGTAGAACCTTGTTAACTTCTGCATGCTAAAGGTCAATTAAACACTATTTAAAAGATAGGCAGAGGCATGAATTAAGAGTGGGGCATTTTTTATTAGCACAGCTGTCTCCAATTTGACCTTTATTTATATATGTTAAAACCTTTTAAAAAATTCTGTTTCTTATTTGAGAAGAAAATTCAGCATGATAACAGGACAGACCTGTACCTTGTTACATATTTTACACTTTAACCACCTTTTTCGAGCACAATTCTAATGCTTCTGCCTGTCATATTATTCATATTTAAGAATGCTCCTGCATGTTAAGTAATTTAAGCTACAGAAATTCATGAAATTTAAGTTTAAGTTTCAGTTATTTGAAAGTGAGTTGCCCATTTTTTATCTTGCTTCAATCTGTGTTGTAAATACATGTGCATATTTGTCTTTGTACATTGTAATGGCTGCTGAAGCATTTCATATTCTTGCTACTGTTTAGTGCATCTATAAATTGAACAATATATTTTGTATCTCTTATATACACCTTTATCTCCACAGACAGATACATCCTGTCACGTACCATAAAAAAAATAACCAGTAGTCTAGAGATGTCTTTTGATGGAAGAGAATGAAAGCTTAATCCTAGAACTAAAAATACTAGGATATCTTAATCCCAGAACGGAGATATTAAGATACCAAAACTATATAGTATTAACTTTAATTCCAGTCTGGTTTGAAGAGAAAATGTAATATATATATATATATATATATATATATATATATTATATATATATATATATTTTTTTTTTTTTTTTTTTTTTTTTTAGTCTTGGCACTCTTCAGTTTCTCATCCCGTGTATCTAGAGGATTCTTAATCATATATCTCTCTATATATTTTTAAATTATTCTCAAGGTTTCTAATCTCTACATTCACTTGATCAAATAAATGGCTTTGATAAAGCACTACTTAAATAATCTCATAACATGTGAGTTCATCATTTTGAGCTGTTCTAAAGTTTTACCAAACCTTTCGATTTTATTATTAGCTTCAAAATTTTTGAAATGTTATGCTTTGAATTACAAAGGTCTAATAATTGTAGATGAATATACAAATGAGTAAGTGGTTGTCAACTAAATTTTATGTTTAAAACAAGAACTAAAGTCAGCATACTTGAAGAGTTGTCTTCACTTTTGGTTGAGCCAAATATACTTTTATCACATTTCATATGTATGTGCCTTTCTGAAAAGAGTAGGTATTCATCACATTCTTGAACACCTAATTATTTAACTCTTAAGACAATAGGAGAGCCCTTTATTTAAAGAACACTCTGGCATATTTTTTGTCAAGTGAAGATAACTTTTGCTTTGGGAATAATCTTAATATTTTATGAAATTATACTTTTACATATCATGTTGGCTTAAATCAAGCCACAAAAAAGAACAAGGTAAGGAGATCATAAATTAGAGATCCTAGGCTTTGTAATAATGGAACAAAGTAGTAAGCTTGACACTGATCTGTGAAAGAACACAGTGAGAACAGGGTATGTTGGTCAGGTAGCCTTTGCAGCGAGCAAGTCTCCAGTCAGGTGCTATAGCAGAGGGAGAAAGAGCCCTGTTGGGGAGACAGCCAGCCTGAATGCTAGTGCTGCCCTTGGCACTGCTCCCTGTATGTCCTAACCAAATTAGCTCAGTCCTCTGAGCCTCCAGGTTCTTCACCTATCAAACAACCATTTCACATACTGTGATCTATTTACTCTCAGCATCAGAGAGAAAAAAGAATACTATGCTTTACAGGCAGAAATATAATACAGGCAATAATAATAATTGCTTAATTGAGCAGTGAGTGACCACTGGATGGGCATCTATTCACAGCTGCATGAAGAACAAGTTCCCACATACATCTGTCTGCTGATGCATCCTATGAGTTTTGAATACATATTGTTTTTGAACTGCTTGAACAACATTCCTGGGTGTGATTCTTTGTAGCTTAATTGGTTACAGAAAGGAAAATTGTGCAGGTATCTAATATCTTTAAGAGCTATCAAATCTTTAACCAAGTTAGTACTTCTTAAGAACCATTAACAAAACTATTAACAACTTTTTTAATAAAAGAAAACTCATTTTTAGTATTTTCCCCTCCCCTATGTTATAGGCAAAGCTATAATAATTAGCTATCTTTACATAAACTTGTATCCTTGAAACCAAGGAATTCTAATTTATTTATTACATATGTTAGAAATTCACCAGAGCATTTTTTTATAGAAATAATTATTGGTCAGTCTGAAGACTGAGAAAATGCATAGAAATGAGGAAAATTTTGTTTTTTATTCATCGAGGACATTATTTTTATAATTCAAGAAAAGTTAAATGTAGCTTGGGTATGGGCTCATACTCCTTAGAAAGTCTCTTAATACAAATATTTAAAAAACTAAAGAATAGAAATGCGTATAAATTACTTGACACTCACTAAAAATATTTTTCAAATTAATGATTAAATTGATTTTGTTAGATCAAGTCAAAACCCCTTCACTCACATGTGTAACATTTGAAAGACCATGTGATTGACCCTTCTACTCTGCTAAAGTCCAGTTAGACCAGAGAAGTCTTCTGAAAAGGGAGCATGAGCAGTGCAAAATGGGGCATACCATTGCAGTAAAACTTTGTGGCAAGGAATTTGTTTAATATAAAAAATTTAATTTTATTGAAGGAAGCCCGGTTTTAATTTAACTTTTTGCACTGGAAAATCATGGCTTTATTTTGTGTGCTTTGTTGTGTGCCCCTTAAGAAGCTGCTCCTAGCTCTTTTGTGACAGTAAATGAATGTAGTGGTGTGTGAACATTCATTTGTGCCTCAAAGATTGTGGACCCCAACTTGCTGTTTTGATTCTAAACCTATATACAGTGAGAGTATTGTTCTGTAATATGAGACTTGTTGCTTTTTTGTCCTTCCAGATGGAAGAAGATAAGGGTTCAGTCAGCTCAGCATATGAATTTGCTGAAAGCAAGCACAGAGGGGAGGACAGTAGGCACCTGCTAGCTGAGGCTTGCAGCCAGCAGGACAGTTCTTACGCTTACTAGGTAGTACTGCGCTGGACCTTCCTGGGGACGTGTTCGCTAAGTTCTCATGTTTGGGGCATGTTATGGGGAGAACTGGCCTGACATTTAAGTTTTTACTTTACTAATTCCTTCACTGTTTCTCATATGTTTTTTCATTTACTTGTTTCCTCTTTTGTGATTTTTACTTTTTTTACATGTCCATCCTGAATATTCTGTAAATCTTCCTTTGGAGTTATAGTGTTAAATCATACTTCATCTCAAATTCTAACCTAGTAAGGTATTCTCACAACCTGTTGTCTTATATTCAAGAAACTATTCTTTGTCACTGTTCCTTTTATAAATGTCATACTATTTCTGTTATTTCCGAAATCAGTTTTCCCACTTCAAGTTGTAGTCATGTATCATTTTACATATCTTAATGTAGTTAGATACTGAATTAGTTATCTAGGTCTACCTCTTGAGTTGAATGATCAAAAAAATGATGCTTAGGCCTGATACTGAATAATTTTCTATTGACTAATATTCACCAAACTCTCAGTTCATACTTTTCATAAACTTTCCTAGTTATTCTTTGTAATAAAAAGAAAGTATGAATTTTGATGAGGACTTGCTTCATGCCCCTCTTTACAAATAAACCCAAGAGCCACTTCTAGACTTAATTAGGATTTGCAAAATATTCTGATTGGTACTTATTGTGGAGAATGGAAATTCTTACCATTTGGTCTGTTTGCCATTTGTATATTGTACAGTATGTCATTTCATTATAACATCGCGATGTTTTTGAACTTAATTCTTGTTTATATCAGTTAGGTTATGGTGAAATTGGTTATATATCATTTCACTTAAAGTCACAGAACCTATCAACAACTTTAAGTGAGACCTTACTGTAATTACTAGTCAAGAAATTGCAGTTGTCTCCTAGGATAATCCCTCATACATGGTGAGACTTTAAAACAAAGCTGCTTGATGATGTAAATATTAACTACTATAAATCAGACCCTAGAGCAGATAAAATAACTAGAAAAATCTGAAGTATTCTGAAAGACATATTTTTAAAATTAGATTTCTTTAGTGAATGGCCCTAAGTGGAAAATATTGAAGATGATTAATCAACTCTTATTATTATTATTTGAAAAGAAATCTAAAAATTATGAATTTTTTTTTATTTTAGGATGCTTCATATGATTATCTGTACAATATATTTATCTTGTATTTTGCTTTGATAAATATAAAATGATTTTTAGTTTTTAAAATATTCCCTGACTGAGCTGCATGGAAAACTCAGCTGAAGAGCTCGCTGGGGATAGAAGGGGAGCCAGCCAGGATTTGTATTATGCCCTGAATAATTCACAAAGCAGATAATCCGCTTGAGACCTGACTATACTAAAGCTGTAAAGTTATGTCGTCTGTGAAAAAAGTTCCCCAAAGGTTCAAGTTCAAATGGATAGTTCACAAAACATGAATCCGATGTACCTTTGCTTTAATATATCCATTAGAATATACAGTACAGTTGAGAATTGGGTTCTTAGAATGTTCCTATTAAATAACCATGAATATGATCTTAGTAAAATTGCTGGGATTATTACCCTGATCTACAATTTTTTTTTTTTTTTGCTTATCGCTGAATTTTAATTGGTTGAATGAAATATATCTTAAATATTTTTTCTCATATATTCCTGCTTTTGCCATATATTTTGAGATGAAAGTCACTTTTTAAAAATAAGTATTATACCCTCTTCTATTTATTTGTCTTAAAATTGCATTCGTTTCTTTAATCAGAATTTGGTCAGCCTTGCCAGAGCAGGCAGAAAGTTATGCTGAGCCCTAAACGTTGCCATAGGCTAGGTCTTCTAGTCATCTCCCTCTATTGTCACCTGCCACCTAGGACTCCATTATCTGTAATTTTTTTTGTCTTCCTGCTCGGAATGCCCTCTTTCCAGCTATACCTAACAACCATAGCAATAGCAATAGATGCCAGGGCTACTGACCTTTCTCACTACGGACCAAGGTGCTTAAGCCTAAGACCTGAAACCTGCTACTACCAAAAGCAGAATACATTTTTAAACAGTTTCAGCCAAGTAAGTACAAGTCACCTTCCTCTCCTGTGACAAAGATATAGCTACTGACTCATTTAACAAAGCAGTGAACTACAGAAGGAACAGAAAACCTTAATGGCCTATATTTAGTTGTCCACTAAAAGCCACACTTTTCCGATTGAGTAAAATTCTATAAGCAAATAGAATCGAACATTTAAGACTAGTATTAATAAGGCTGCCACCAGTGGCAGGACTTAGATGTATACCTGATAAATATGATACTTTACAAAACTAATGTTATTCTTATATCTGTGCTGACTTATCAAGCAGCTTTTTCAATTGGAAATTGAAATGAAGAAAAGTATTAGCATTGACGTTATTTCCACCAAACAGTTATCCTGTGACATGCTGTAAATGATTGATACTTGGAAAATTGAATTCTTAATATCAGCTGCACCATGACTTAGTTCATTAATTAGTGCTTTTCTGCTTTATCCTCTCCATTAAAATCAGGGATTTTATCATTTTTCACAGATAATATTTTTCTTCACCTAAACTACAAATTCCTAGTCATATGTTGATATTATATAACCACATTATTAAAGTAAAGGAGCCTGTCATTTTGAAACCAGGAATAAGCCAAATTATTAAAATATGCTTACCTAATATAATTATTGCATACTTATTTTCATAGTTAAATTTAGGCAACACATACAGGAATCTCCTCTCTAGAGATCCCTAAAAGATAGTATGGAGACATTTTATCTATATTTATAACTATTTTTTATAGTTGCTTATTTTACTTGCGGAGAAGGAAAGAGGGAAGGAAGTTTAGAGGAGTGAACGCGAGCTTGGGGTGTAGTTTTGGAGAACTAGACCTTGAGTAAGATAGGGCATTACCTTACTGTCATATTAAATGACTACCCCTTGCAATTCTAAATAGTGAGATAAAGCTATTACTTTTTTTAGGGGTTTATTATTCTTAACCGAATTTGGAAATCAGTAATATTTGATGATTTTTGATTTCACATTAAAAACCTTTCCTTAAACACAAACTTTTTTTTCCCCCATAATTATAGTTTAAGGCTTCTTTCCAAATATCTCTTTTAAGGCTATTCAGGGTGTTTACTTTGAATATCAAGTATATGAAACAATTTTAAGGGCAAAAGAACAAATATAATTAGTAGTTTAATAATTCTTATTTAAACTTTAAAGAACTTTAATTGATTTGATAGGTAAGATGTCAGCGGAGTGATTAAAAAGGTTAGAAATGTATGACAGTTCTCTAACATTTAGAATATTTAAGGAAGATACTTTGTAGAAACAATAGGAGGAACATCTAAATGTTCATCATTGATATAAAAATAGTGAAAATAAGAGCAGTGAGCTAGAATTTATTTCAGAAGGCAAGTTGTATAAAGATAAAACTTTGTATTAGCTGTACATAGTCATGTTGAATGCCTATAGTTTGAAGCTTCTAGCTCCAAATTACATGGTTGTTCCTGGGAAGCAAGTGTGATGGAGTAAGTCTTACCAATAAATCAAAATTTCTGATAAATTAAAAGTTACTTCTTGGTGCCACCAAGAAGGATCTCGCTCCCATTATCATAGTTTGCTTTATTTCTTTTCTGATATTTACAATTAGCTCCCCCAGCTCCAAAAAAGGTACTAATTCTCTCTCCTTACTTTGAATAAAATGAGATCTAAATGCTCCACCCCATTCCTACCCCCATGTGGCTACATGGACTCTTACTGCCCTTTCAGTTCCTGCGTATGAGATCAAAGATGTGTGTATGGTAAAGTAGAGCTTGGAGGTTGCTAGAGAACAGTATGGTGTTTTCTACGGATAAGCTGTACAAACACAAAATTAACCAGTGTTCATCATTTTAAAAGTAGCTGGGTTTTTTTTTAATACCTGTGTTTAGGTTTTAAAGTGAAAGGTGGTGGATGCAAAGCATGATCATCATCTAAAGCTACTGACACCTGTGGATGTCATCTTCAGTGAATCCCCGACAGCTGGTTGAGTGCCAGCTATATAAGCACAAGTTGTTAAACCAAAAGTACCCGGCAAATTCCTTACTCTCTCTAGTTTCTGGTCTAGTTCAGTCCTGCCCAGATAAATGTGGTGAAGGACCAGTTAGTTGTTTTCTTGTTTCATTTTGTTGTTTTTAATTTCTAGTCCATCATAGACTAATACTTTTATAAAATACAGTAAAAATTAATTACTAGGAAATGAAATTTAAAAGATATAAAAATCAGCCCCGGTTTTTAAAATTGTTTTTATATTCGGCAGTTATAAAGGTATTCTGTCAAATTGCCATAAAATTTTCTAATCTCTTACTCTCACTGACTAGAAACAATCTCATAAGCTAATAGTGGTGTTTTCAGACCAACATTGAGCCATGCACCACGCTTTGAGTCTCACTAGCCTTTTTGCAAGGGAGCAGGAGTAGTGACTTCTCTCTTACACTTAGGCTAAACATGTGCTGAATACACGTTCTACGTTTTTGCCCACGTGCAATTATTGCTCATTCTTTTCACTTAGCCTGGAATGCTCTTTCTCCATCATCTCCCACTATTGAAATCCTATCTAGGGTTCAGTATGTATTTCAAATGCATCTTTTTCATCAAATCCTTCATACCCTCCCACCAATACCAACAACAGCTGAGTTTGAGCTTTCCCTCCTCTTTTTTGATATTTGTAGTCTGCTTTATACCATGATTATAAAAGGTAGTATAATGGTGTGGTTAAGAGGTTTGAGCTCTGAAATAAAAAAAACGCAAGACTCAGGCCCCACCTTGCTGACCTTAAACAAATTCTTAACCTCTGTTTCTTCATCTGTAAAACGTATATAAGTATGGTGCCTATCCCAAGAGTTTGTCACAAGTTTTAAATGACATATTCCATGAGGAGTATCTTATATGGGAACTGACACATATGTAGTAAGCATTCCATTAATATAACTGCCATTATTATTTGTTCCTGGCTTATCTCCTACCCTTTTCTTTGCCCTTATCTCCCTATATATAGGATAGGATTGCTATTCCCAATAGGAACCAGTATGGTGCCGCTCAATAAATATAAGTTGAATTTAATGCTAAGTGCTGTGCTATTTACGTGATACAAGCAAGCAATGGAATAGAATCCAGAAAGAGATTACTGATAGTTGGAGAGGTGAGGGAGGTTTCATGGACATGATAGTATTTAAACTGAACTTGGTGCAGGAGTCAGCATTCGGACCCTAATTGGTGACAGGCCCTGACACATGCCCACAGGCAGGGAACACTGCTTGGTTGGCTGTGTAGAGACCATCCAAGAGCATTAGGAAGTAGAGCAGGGAAGGCGCCCTGAGGTCAGTTTATAAAGGGCCTTAAAAGCCTCCTTGCAGTGTTTTATTTTCTCTCTTTAGTATGTGGGAGCTATAGAATCCTGCTTCCTAAAGAGGGTGATCTTTGAGATAGAGGAAAGTGGAGCTCAGGGACCCAAGGAAGAAACCGGAAAACTGATGAAATCCTTTTACCTAAATGAGCATTTCCTAAACTATTTATTTGAAGATTAATCTTCTTCCTGGTGTTGCTTAATGTTCTCCTGGGGTAATGGGCTATACTAAAAAAACAAATTTGAGACTTGCACTATGTCTGGCTCTCCCCTTGGAGCCTGACCATGCATCCTGACTTATTGATAATCCTTTACTCAAAAAGTCTGTTGAGACCTTTGTTGAGCTAGTGTTTCCCAAACTTAATTGGCTATAGAACTTTTTTCTTGAAATGTCCGTAAACCTCTTACAAAATACAGTTTAAGAAACAGTACTGTAAATAGTCCTAAACCCAAAGGTATTATGAAGAAAGAACAAGTAAAAATTGGTATTTCTCAGTGCTTACCAAGTCTTAGAAATTGGTGCAGTTAGGTAATGGCGTAACAGGAACCATTGTTGTCTTAAATTGCTTGGTATTTGGCAGGATTACTCTGAGCAGGGATTTTGGCAGGGGACCTCGCCCAGTTGCTTAGGTTTAGAATGCCAGGTTATTTACATTCCATCACATCCATCTCTTCTGTCCATTGTGTCTCCACAAATGTCCCCTGTTGCCATGCCTGCACTCAACACTCGGTGATTCCCAACCTTTGTGAACTGCAGCACTCTTATGAATCTATTGTTCTCCTTCCGTCTATACTTTTTTAAAGATTTGTTATGCAGTATGTTGTATGTGTAAAGGAAAGTGAATGAAAATGAGATTCTTTAAAATGACAAACCTTGAGAAATTTAAGAATATTCTTGACTATCAAAACCAGGGTTGGGATTCATCGAGCTATGTGGTCATACTATTTTCCCCCTAATTTAACAGGATTAAAATTATTAGAAGTGGTTTAAAGTTATCTTGCTGGATTATTTATGCCTGAATCAACATAAATCTTACATACTTTCAGAAACTTATTTTAAAATCTTAATCATACTACTTAGTCACTTGCTTAATAGATTTTAATACATGTGCCATCAGTTAATTTTTTAAAAGTAAGATGAGCTGATCATGGGCATGGTTGCTTACCAATTTAGGATAAATGATGCTGTCCTCAATTATAATTATGCAGTAAATATACATGGAGTACTTAGAACCTGGCACATAGTAACACTACATAAAGAATTTTGCTACTATCGTTGTTATTGTAGCTGTTTTGAAGATTGGGGTTAGTTCCTGCCTGATTGTTATTTCCCAGTCTTCAAAATAGTTCACACTTCATTTTTAATTGCTGATATTTTTAATTGAAATTGCAGGAGCATGTCACCTAAACAAAAACTCAAGAATTAGAATTCATTAAGTTTTTGAGTATTGATATAAATCCTTTTGACTATAATAAATTATTAAAATAAGGCATTAAAATCCAAAATCTTTGCAGATTTAAACACTATCCAGCTACTTGTTTTTGTATAATTATTTTATTGACCTCTAATTTAGGACACAGCACCTTTTAAATATTTTTGTATGATTATGCTTAAATTAAGCCTTCCATACATTTCCATGTTACAGAAAACATATATACGATACTTTTAAAGTGCTTGTTGTAATTTTTTTAAAATACTTTTTGAAAGGCCAAATCTCTAAATAACTAATTGTTTTTTGCTTTAACTTCTCTAGCTTACTGAAACAAATTCAAGTATCAAGTGCTTGGACTCCATGTGCTGTTTCTCAGAAGGAGAAACAGCGTGCGCATCTATTGGAAGAATGCTGGAACGAGTTATAGGAAGATGTAGTCCGACCTATGTCAGCAGGTGTGAAATTTCTCTAAGTAGCCTTTGCTGCAGATCAGTGTCCTATAAACTGGAACAGATGAACATACTTCTCTAGATACCTAATAAATCAGCAGCTGGTTTTACCAACTGAAGCAGGAATTGTGCTATTTATTAGCACTCTTTGATGGTAGATTTCATTTTGTAGCTTTGGGGTAAGAGGTTCTTTCACTAACAAAGGAAGAGAAAGCACCTTTGAAGAGACTGCATCTAATGAACAAAAATTTTGCTTTACAGTCTTTCTAAAATGTGAATAGGAGTATGTATTTAGTACTCTTATTTGGTTTTTATAACTTTTTTTTTCAAATATACCTATACTTCTGTTTTATTTTCTGTATTTTTTTGTTTCTTGTATTTACAAAATAATCTACACATAATAGTAAAATCAAAAGATTTTGTTTTTCTTCAGATATATTTTCTAGTCATTTGAGACTGAGGTATTTATAAACACAAAGCTACATTGCTTTTCTTCTACCCCATTTTATCTCTGTAATGAGGTTTTAAAATGATATTAAGTTTTTATTTGGTATTTAGGTCTAATTAAAAATTTATAAGTAAGAACAGGCTGTGTATTATGGTTTAGAAGAATCTTAGCATTTCTGATTCCTCCCATATTTATTTCTTAAAAGATTAATCAGTGCTTGCTTTGGTGGATCAAACAAACAATATAATTTTGGGGGTAAATTCCACTTAAGTTTATTTAAATGTGAAATGGATTCATTTCTTCATACATTTCCCCAAGAGGTATATTATTATTTAGGGGATATTAAGGAGTAGAAATAACTTTTAATACTTTGGTGTTCTTAGATAACTGATACATTCTTAAAATTAGAGCAACAGCGTGCATGAAGGCTTACAGACGGGCAGGGGTAGATGTTGATTTCCATCGTGCTCAGTGTGTCATGGGAGGAGTATCACTCTCCACATGTGCCATGGCTTAGAAAAGGTTGGAAAGTACCCCAAGGGCAGGGAATAAAGAGTGGAGGAGGCACCACTCTTATCTGTTGATAAAGGAATTTTTAGTATTTGGTTAGCCTCGTGTTTTAAAAATGATAGCCTTCATATACGATAAAATTCAGGGAACCTTTTTTGGCAAACTTGTTAGTTCCCACTTTGCCTTTAGTTATGTCCGTGTCTTTATGGTAACAGTTGCATTTATAAGTAGCATTCTTATGTTAGTATAATATCTTATGGCTAGTATAATATCACCATTTATTCATTATAACATGTAATCAAAAATATTTCTATAATGCTGTAATATCATTTTGTAGTAATTTTATTCCACATAAAAGAATTACTATGAGCAGTTCAATTTATTGACTTACATGTTATGACTTACACAATTATATTATAAAATACATTATGAGATAGCAGCTCTGTCATGAACCCAGGCCAACAAGTTTCCCAAAGGAAGTCCTAGAAGAACCTAATATATATTATTATTTTACCTATTAAGATAGCTCTACTGTACAGAGCAAAGGTAGGAGTTAAACTAAGAGACTACTATAGAATTTCACAGAATTTTTTAAATGTCTACTTCGACAGGAAGTTCTCCTTAATGACAGACAGTATATATCTTCACTATTTAAAAACTAGAATTTTAAATGAGCCAAAAAAATATTTTTTGCTATATATATAGTTCTATTTTCTTGATATCAATTGTTTAGGTAATATGCCCATATTATTTTTTACATAGCCATTTTTTCACTGCATTGCTCCTTTGGACCTGCCCAGGCATTATGGATTTTTGCAAAATGTTCCCTTGAAAGTGGCTATTACCATCTGTACTTCTTTTCACTAAAAATTGTACCATAGTCTTTTCTTTTGTAGACTTTATATTTTTAATTTACCTAATAAAATGTTTAACAGTAATTAATATCTTATTTGACAGACTACAAATACCTTTCCAATTTTGTCCAACATCTCAAGTTATAATTATTGGTACTACTGTCATTATCTTCTTTTTTCCTTCAGATGAATAATATAAAAATTCTTCTGAGATCTATTCATTTTTTTTCTAGTAGATAAAATTATACAATACACAAAACCACTTGGTGCTTTTAAAGAGTTATACTAAAATTGCCATAGATCTATTAACATTCTATTTAAACTTTGAAAGTCATTTTGTAGAGTTTTGTTCTTGTTTTTTACATAATGTATTAGTGAAATATGTTTGGCATTTCTGTTTTGATTTGGAGCAGCCTATATTTTACAGTTCTTTTTCATGCCAGATGTAGAAGCCCTTGGATATTTCCTTAACGTATTAAACATAAGAGGTAATGGGTATCACTTGAGAAATAAAACTAATGCTTTCATAGGACAGATTTCTCTGCTGATTAAACTTTTACTATCCAGGCACAAAAATTCCACTTACATTTTTATTAATTAATATTGTCAAAGAAATTCGCCATATAGCAAGCTTAGTTTCAAAGGTAGCATCATGGTGCTATATAAAGGATGCCATGTTATACCCCAAAGGGCTGTACTTTAGCAATAAATGATTTTTTGTATGTGTTTTATCAACAATTACTTTATCTTTAAGAATACTATTTTCTAAATAGAAAGGAGTTAATAGTTAATATGTCATGCAGGTGTTTAATGTTCTGTCAAATATGATATTTAACTTATGAATACACATGTGTGCTTTGAAAAGATAATAAATGAAGGAAACCTTACCTAATAATATTTTTCTATGTAAGCAGTGGTTGAAAAGAGGAAAAATTAGTATAAAATATTGGTGGTTTGGGAGTGGAAGCTTGACTCTAGGTAATTGGGGTGTTGATACTTAACGTTTATTATATGGGCCCGAGCACACTTTTTCTTGCATGACTACTCTGAAAACGTTCGTAGTCTCATTTCCTTCATATATTTTACAAATACTGAGTGCCTGTTACGTACCAGGTGCAGTTGTAGGTGCAAGACAGATGTTAGTGAACAAGCCCTTCCTTAGACTAAGGTAGATATTGTTTAAGGTTTTCTGGAAACTAGTAATTCCATAAACCACTAGTATAGTTGTTGTTCTTTGTCTTCATCTTTGCCAACTTTCTAAAATTTCTAGGTTCCAAACTTCATTATGACTGTGCTCACTTAATCAATTTAAACTTGAACTACAAACAGTCAGAGTCTCTAGGAAACAGCAGATATTTGATAAAAGTGAATTTGGACCATTTTTAAATGCTAGTCTCTCCCTCTAACATCTTTAGGGAAAATGGGGCCCTGGAAAATTACCCGTATTTATTAAGTGCTTTTAATCTTCTAAGAAAAACCACCTTTTACTTGGTTATCCTGATATTTTCCTTGAAATAGCTTAGGCTGTTTTAAGCATGTCAGGCCATTTTTTATCTTGAGTTATTGTAGCTTAAATTAATACAGCTGCAAATAAAGTGTTATGTAATGAATTGCTTATGTGCCTTATCATTCAGACTATAGTTAACTTTTCCAGACCAGTAGAGGATCATTTGTTCTTAGTTAAGTGAAAAGCCTAGTGTCTTTGATCTATTGAATAAACCATTCACTATACTCAAGCTAATTATGCTAAATGTTTAGAATAGAATTTATAGCTGAAAAGAAGTAATAATATTATATGAACATAGTGCTATTTTATTCTGAAACTTTTGGTAAGCGCAATTTTTGTTTGCTTGCTTCTGTGATGTCAGAATACAGCCTCGTTGCTTTTCAGTAAAAATGAATGTGCATATCTCTTAATAACAAACTTTCTTTTTGACAATATTTCTTATTAAGATTTTAAGAGCGCCTCATGCTTTGCTACTTATAGAAATTGTTTTAATGCTACTAAATGTTTTAATTTTGGCTAATATTTTTATATGATGACTAAAGCATTATTTTTCCCAAGTTTTTTGTACAATATAAATGGAATGTTTGGTCATTCGATACTAGTATGAAGAACTTTTATTTAACATATAAAAATGAATCAACAGTGATTATTTTAATACTCAAATTGTATTTTGATCCTAAGTTTTAGAGTAAATTTTTTCTCAAATAAAACATAGGTCCTGGTGAGCCAAACTTTTCTCTTATTGTTACTTTAGATCATGGAGTGCATCGGATCCTTTCTATACCAACGACAGGAGCATCTTGACTCTCTCCACAATGGACTCGTCTACTTGTTAAAAGGGCAGTAGTACTTTGTGGGAGCCATTTCAGCTCCTTTTCTAAAATTCAGTGTGATCATCCTGGCCACCCTAGCTCTACAGAATTACTTTCTGAAATGTCTGGAATAGTCACTTCATACCCACTCAGAGTTATAATAATGTCAAACAAAAAGCATTAACGGGAACAACTCTCAACCCCATTAATTTAATATGAATATGTTAAAATTTGTGAATAAAGAGACATTTTCCATCTGTTTGTCTGGGTTGTCCCTTGTGCTTGTGGGACTCCTAATGACATTTCAGCCTTTTGCTAAGGCCACCACATCATAATATTAAGGTAGAAAGAGATAATTCCTACTTAATTGTATTTTTTAGTATTAGCTTAGTTATTGAGTCTTCTATTTAAATCTGCTTCTGTAAATTATGCTGAAAAGTTTGCCTTTGAAAACTCTATTTTTTTATTAGAGTTGTATTTGAAGCTTTTCATGAGAAAAGTAAATGTGAATAGTAAGAAATTTTGGTCCCTTAGTGACCCATGTTGTTAATTCATCAGTGCTTTCTAAGTTCATAGAGCAAATTAGGACAGTGCATTTCTAACCATTATTTACTGCACTATGGGTAGTAAATGTATTCCAGTACCAAACTTCTCTAAATGTACTGTAATGTAACCAGTAAAGGTAACCAACCATATACATGCAAAGGGTAAATCATATCTTATACATAAATCGGGAATCAAGTCCATTCACCAGATTTCAAATAGATGTTTACTAATATTTTTATGACTATGAAGTGGATAAATTAGATACCATTAGCATAGTATTTTTAATGTGTTTATCATTGGATCTTTTGCATGCTTTAATCTGGTTAATATATTTAAATTTGCTTTTTTTTCCCTCCGTCTGAAGGCTCTGTTTCTAGTATTTTATGACACTGTTGTAAAGTTCAACTATATCAATAAAAAACACATTTGGACAGTATTTCAATATTGCAAATATTTTAATTATACAAATCAAAATATTAGAGTAATTAAATTAGCAAAAAGAGAAGAGCCTCTTTATGTGGCTAGAATTGCTCTAGCATTTTGGTAAGCAAGATATTAGAAAAAGAATTTCAGATAAAAAATCCTATATTTTTAGGTTAGTATATGTTATCTTAGTTACAGGAGACCACCACAGCAAAGTGAAATCTGCCCAGTGTTCCATAAGGTATATTTTCAGGTGTGGCTATAGAATGTAAATGAAACAAAGTCTAAATGCTAAATTTTATGGGGTATTGGCAGCAATAAATTAAAATGCTAAGAATGATTAATCAGGTACATATTACTGTATTAACTCAGTGCACTTCAATATTTAACTTCCATCCTGAATATATCATGTAGATCCACTGTTGTTATTTGTTGTGATCAAAAGTAATATTGTTTTAAAACTTGGGAATGATTACTGGTTTAAGACTATTACCCAGGTCTAAGCGTATAATGATTGTGTACATATACATTTAAAATTGTATGGAAATGGTTAAATAAGGTTTTGCCAAAATTTTCCCTTGAGAATATAATCCTTTTTGTAGATTTATTGTGCAACCCTCCACCCCTTTCCCATTTCTTGAATGTAAGACTTCTTGAATTGGGCTGATAGGGAAAGAGTATTAGAGTCAAGAATTAAGACTTTACCTTTGTTCACTGGTAAATTATTTTCTTGCTAAAATGACATTTGCTTATTTCGATAATGCAAGGATATTTGGTTATGAATTTCAGCCTAAATACTAATTTTCATAAATAGCACTTCTTTAACTTATAGATATACCAAAATTGGGTTTAGGAAGATACTGTTATTCTGGAAGTACATTAAAAGGATAATAAAATGTACATTATGTACACTCACCAATTCATATTCTAGAAAAGGGCATATTGTAGAAAAACTCAGTAGTTTAGTGGAGGATGATACAGAATTTGCTTTTCTTAGAATGTCTTATAAAGTGTTCAGATAAGGCAGATGCATTACATCTACCTTATAGTGTTCGCCCTCGACTAAACTGACTACTGTCACTGGAGAAGAACTACAAAGCCATTAAAAACAGCCTCTGGCCAACTCCAGCAGGCAGGAGGTCTGCTAACATATGGTGCTTCAGGTGTGATTGATATGATTTCCTGCGTTCACTATTTGAAATTATTTAAGAACTTTATATTTTAAAAAGTAATTGTTTCCACTGATAATGCTTATCCTATTCCGTTGTTCAAAACCTACTCCATAAAGGAAAATTATCTCGTAATAAAAAGGGTTTTTTCTATTAAGAGAGTACCAGTTTTTGTCTATAAGCTTTCAGTTTTCTAGTACTAATGCTTATATTGTAAAACTATTGCTATATAACAAGTAATCACAGAAAATTTCCCCCTTGCATATTTCTTTAAATTTCTTTGGAAAGTACGATGTTGAAATTAACTTATTACTCTTATCTGTCAAAACCAGAGCCAGATGCTACATGTGTTATTGCTTGTTAATTAATGGTCTCAAATCTCTTTGCCTTGCTTGCTTGCCTTTGCCTAGTCTGAAGGCTGTAGCCCTGAAGATAGTAGCAAGCACCAAGTCAGTTTCCAAAAATTGCCCATCAGCTGCTTGAGGTGACTCAGCACCCTGCCTCACTCAGCTTTAGCAAGCATTAGGCTCATCCTAGGAGGAGTAAAATGTGGGCCGGGAGAGCTACAGCTGGCTACCCAGGCTTGCTGTGGGATTGAGAAAAAAGGGAAGAATTTACAGTTTGAATTTCTCTTAAATACCCTCCTCCTTGGGTCTTGATCTTCATGATGTCCAAAGGCTTCCCAGACCTGACCCAAACTCAGGCACTGTCCTCACTAGGAGATTAAAAACTAGAGGCACATTGCCCTGTTAGGAAATACCTTTCCTCAGACCAGGGCCATTTCCACTGCATAAGATTGTGAAATTGGGCTTCAGTAATAAACTTGAGACCTCTATCTGATAGGCAGGAGTCAAGGCCAGTAAAAAATGTTACTACCGAAAGTTTTTAAAATCTACTCTGAAAATTTACTGGGTCTGGGGAAAAAGAGAAAATCATCCATGTTTGTGTTTTTCTGTAAAGACCAATTTGAGGTATGATATAAGAAGGTATTGATAAAACTAATACACCAAAGAGTTATATGAAACGTGTTTATTAATTTTGGTCCCCTTTTAGAGACATTTTCATTTCTATTTTGAAATGAGTCATCTATTTTCATAAAAATAAAGCATTATTAACATGCCATTTATGTGAGATAACTTGGATGCTGTTCCTACAAAAAACTAGATCTTAACTAATGCCATGTTTGTAATAATGGTGATTATTAGATTTTTATGAGGAAATAAGCTGGAAATAATGTAGCAACATTGAGTTTAAAATTTTGGACCTCACACACTGTGGCTGTCTAATATAATCCTTTCAAATTTTTCTGCATTTTCAGTAAATGTAGTATACTTGTTGTACAGCTCTCAGTAATTTTTTAAAGTTTATGAAATTATATTTATCAAATAAAATTTTTTTATATAATTAAAAGTGTTTTTCATCATTTAAGCATGTTAAGCCTCTCTGTTCATCTTGACCAGCACTGCCAAATTTGTTTTGAGTTAAATTTTACTACATTTATCCTCAATTACAGTATAGGAATACCATTATGCCTTTCACTGACTGCAATTTTTAAAATTCTAGGAGGTCTTTGGCTATCTAGGTCTTTTTACATCATCAGCACACATCCTGAGAAAGGGGTCTGATAGAAATGCACCAACTGTAAAACCAGCACAGTTCAACTAGAAAAAAATTGCATCATTCATGAATAGCCAACCAGTGTGAATTTGGAAATGTCTTGGTCCATTGAAAATACGTGCTTTCTTTAAAATATAACTGATATAATGTGTATTTATATATAAAATATTCTAACCTAATGTCAATAATTATTTTTAATGCTCCCTCAGTTGCCAGTTGAAACACAATTGTTTAGCCTACTTTTATTTAAAAAGTAAGCCATTGAGCCATTGTCCCCAAGTGTTAGTATTTGCAAAGGATGACTATGTATGTATGACATATATGTATAATGTATTTTTATTTCTGAAATGATAATATGATCCTGGACAAGTCAATTTAAGCCTCTTTATTTAAAAAGAAGTTGAGGGTTTGGGCAATCTTCAGGTTAATTTCAGTTTTTAACTGTTGTACAACATGACAAATCATGTTTTTAATGAATAAGAAATTTAGGACAAATAAAATTTTATGTGCAGTATTTTACCAGAAAATTTAGTGAATTAAACAATTCAAGTTTTATTTTGAAGTGCTACCTGATTCAAAGGACAAATGGAGATAAGTCCACATGTCTCTGAACACCTCTTCTTGGAAGTAGCAGAGGGCCCTCTGATAAGTCAGACATTTTAATACAATTTCTTAAAGGTAAAATGGTTTCTATTCAAGTAAAATTTGTAAATAGCAAAGCGCATGGAGTTTAGGATTGTTATTTCTATCACTTGGAGTTAAATCTACACTTCTGTGTAATCCTTACCCCAATTCAGATGAAGAACTTTTCATTATCTCAAAGTTCCCTGCTTTATCCTTCCTGCCTTGCAACCATTTTCCTTTTTTTTTTAATTTTCTTAGATAGGTTTTGCCTGTTTCAGAATTAAAAAAAAAAAGAATGGAATTATACAAAGTGTTCACTTTTGTACCTGGCTTTGTTGCTCAAAATGTCAGTGAGATTCATCTGTGTTGTTATACATATCCATAGTTTGTTTCTTTTTGCTACTCAGTAGTGTTCTGTTTCATGACATCCCACAATTTATCCTTTCTCTTGTTTATGGACACTTGGGTTATTTATAGTTTATGGTGATTATAAATAAAGTAGATATAACATGCTTTGTGGACACGTTTTCATTTCTCTTATGAAGTAACTAGTAGAATTGCTAAGTCATAAGGTAGATTTATGTTTAATTTTATAAAAAACTGAAAAGTTTTCTAAAGTGACTTTATGTTACATCTTATGTGCGTTTGTCGCAATTATGAGAGTTCTAGTTGTATTATATCATAATCTTAATTTACATGAGGACAAATAATGTTCCTTTTTATATGTTGTCAATTTATCCTCTTGTCTGTTCATGTCTCTAGAATACAAAAATGCAATTAATTATTTTTGTACTTTTGAGTTTGTAACCTACATCCTTGCTAAATTCATTCAGTTCTAGTATTATGTGTAGCAGAGGTTAGGGGATCTTTTAGATGTTCACTTACACAGTACATCTGAGAATAAAAAGACTTAGTTTTTTCCCGCAATCCTCGCGCTTTTTATCTCTTCTTATTGCCTCATTGCACTGACTAGAACTTTCTATACAACATTAAATAGGCATAGTGAGAAAAAAAAAGTTGTCAAATTTTGAAAATGCTTTTTATCCATTTATCAAGGTAATCATATGGTTTATGTTTTAGTGTGGTGATAGGAATTATCTTGGTTGACTCTCAAATGATAAACCAACTTTACATCCCTGAAATAAATCTCACATGGTTACGATGTGTTATCATTTTATATATTGCTGTTTAATATACTGATATAATGTTAGGGACTTTTGTGTCTGTGCTTAAGAAGGATGTAGGTCTGTTATTTCATTTTCTTATAATGTCTTTGTCAGGTTTTGGCTATGCTGGCCTCATGAAATAATTTGGAAAGTGTTCCCTCCTCCCCTCTTTTTTAAAAGAGTTTTAATATTTTGAAGTATTTACCACTGAGGTCATCTGGGCCTAGAGTTTATTTCAGAGAATATTTTGGATCACCATTTACATTTCTGAAACAGACACAGGATTACTCACCTTCTCTATTTTGTCTAATTTGGTAAGTCATACCTTTTAAGGAATTTATCCATTTCATGTAATTGCCAATATTTTTGATATAAAGTTGTCGAGACTGCTCTGGTTATCCTTATAATGACTATGGGATTTGTAGTAAGTTCCTTCTTGCCTTTTTTATATTGGTAACTTTTCCTTGACTTTTTACCTGACCAGTCTTGATAGGAATTTAATCAATTTTATTAATCTTTTTAAAGAACCAACTTTGGGCTCTGTTACTTTTATTATTTGTTTTCTTTTTTATTGCTTTATGCTTTCATCTTTATAATTCCTTCTATTTGGTTTTAATTTTAAGGATTTTTTTTTTTTGGCTGCTTAGATAATTGATTTTAAACTTTTCTTTTTAATAAAGACATTAAAACTATATATTTCCCTCTATATACTGCTTAAGTTGCATCCCACAGATTTTATCCTATTTTCACCACCATTTGAATCAGAATGTTTTCTTATTTCTTTTATTTCTTCTTTGATCACTGGATTATTTAGAGGTATTTTGTTTGGTTTCTAAATATTTGGGGAATATACTTTTCCTGCCATTCTGTTCCTTTCACTTCTTTTTTCTGACAGTGTTAGTCAGCGTTTCCAATACTATGTTAAATGTTTGTGGTTATAATGCATATTTTATCTTGTTTCTTAAAGGGAATGCATCTAAGATTTATCTATTTGGTGTGATACATACCATAGAGTTTGAATATACATAGCTTTTCCCAAATTAAGAATATTCCCTTCTGTTCCTAGTTTACTGTTACTTACACACAGTTGTTGAACTTTGTAAAAAGATTTTTCTGCTTCATTTAAAATTATACAGTTTCTCCTTTATTAATGTGGACAAGTATATTGATGGATTTTTCTGGTGTCGAACCATTCTTGCATTACTGAGACAAATCCTGTATCTTCATGATGTATTATTTTTAGTGTTATACAGGATTCATTTAACTATTGCTTTATTTAGGATTTTGCATTTATGTACATTAAAAAAATAGGCCTATAATTTTCACTTATTCTGTTGTCTTTTTCTGGTTTTGAAGTTGGATTTACACTGATCTCATAAAATGAGCTGGGAAAGCCCTTCCACTTCCTCCTGTTTTCTGGTTTCTAGAAAAACTTGTATAATAGAGAATTAACTATTTTGTAAATTTGGTAGAATTCACCTTAAAACCATTTGGGCCTGAGGTTTCTTGACAAGAGAGCTCCTTGACTACCATTTCTTTTTTCTTTTTCTTTTTCTTTTTTTTTTTTACAACTTATTAGTCTTTTCAAGTTATTCTTTTTACATTTTATATGTTTTTAGGAATTTATCCATTTTATCTAAATTTTCCAATTTAGTTCATAAGAGAGTATTTTATAGCTATATGTCTAAAATAATTTTTCCTTTCTAGATTACTTTTTTATGCATTATTTTCCTCTTTATTATGGCATAATTGACTTGACATATTTTTAGATGTACAATATAATGATTCAGTATTGGTGTATATTACAAAATGATTAATAAGTCTAGATAACATTCATCACTAAACATAGTTGACAAAATCTTTTATAACTTTTAAGATCTACTCTTAGCAGCTTTCAAATACACAATACAGTATTAATGATAGTCACCATACTATACATTACATCCCATGACTTATTCTAGAATTGGGAGTTGGTACCTTTTGAACCCCTTCACCCATTTTGCTCACCCCTCACCCTTATCTCTGGCAAACACCAATTTTCTCTGACCTATGAGCATAGTTTTTTGGGTTTTTTTAGATTTCACATGTAAGTTAGATCACTTAGTATTTGTATTTCTGACTTATTTTGTTGACATGCCCTTCTATATTGTCCCAAATTATAGGATTTTCTTTTTATGGCTGAGTGATACTCCTTTCTGTATGCGTGTATCATGTATCGCATCTCCTTTATTCACCCATCGACAGACACTTAGGTTGTTTCTGTATCTTAGGTGCTGTAAATATGTATACTCCCATGTTCATTGCAGCACTATCTTTTCAAGTTAGGGTTTTTATTTTTTTATTTTTTGGATAAATACCCAAGGTGAAATTGCTGGGTCATATGATAATTCTAATTTTTGTTTTTTGAGGAACCTCTATACTGTTTTCCATAGTGGCTGTACCAATTTACCTTCCCCGACAAGGGTGTACAAGGGTTCCTCTTCTCCCCATCCTCACCAACGCTTGTTATTTCTTGTCCTTTTAATAACAGCCATTTAACAAGGGTGATCATCATATTGTGGTTTCGATTTGGATTTACATTTTTCTGATGATTGGTGTTGTCGAGCACCTTTTTATGTACCTGTTGGCTACCTGTATGTCTTTGGAAAAACTTCTATCCAAATTCTTTGCCCATTTTTTGATCTTTGTTGTTGTTGTTGTTGAATTGTATGAGTTCCTTATACATTTTGGATAATAACCCTTTATCAGATATATGATTTGCAAATGTTTTCTCCTATTCAATAAGTTGCCTTTTCATTTTGTTGATGGTTTCCTTTGCTGTGCAGAAGCTTTTCAGTAGCCCATTTGTTTATTTGTGCTTTTGTCTGTTCTTGGTGTCAAATTCAAAAAAATCAACACCAAGACCAGTGTCAAGGAGCTTACTGCCTATGTTTTCTTCTGTGTTTTATGGTGTCAGGTCTCTTTAATCTATTTTAAATTAGTTTTTGAGTATGCTGTAAGATAGCATAGTTCAGTTTTCCCAACGGCATTAAGAAACTGTCCTATCCCCATTATATGTTTTTGGCTCCTTTGTCATAAATTCATTGACCACATATGCATATGTTTATTTCTGGACTCTATTCTGTTCCATTAGATCTATGTGTATGCTTTTATGCCAGTACTGTATACTGTTTTGATTACCATAAGCTTTGTAATGTTGTTTCAAGTCAGTGTGAGGCCTCCAGCATTGTTCTTTCTTAGGATTGCTTTTGCTATTTTTAGGGGTTTGACATTTCATACGAATTTTAGATTTGTTCTATTTCTATGAAAAATGCCATTCAAATTGATAGTGATTGCATTTAATCTGGATATTGCTTTGGGTTATATGGACATTTTAACGATATTCTTTTAACCCATGAGCATAGATTATCTTTTATTTGTCTCTTCAGTTTCTCTCACCAGTGTCTTGTAGTTTCGTCTCCTTAGTTAAATTTATTCCTAGATATTTTATTCTTTTTGATGGAACTGTGAATGGGATTTTTCATAATTTCCATTTCGGTAGTTTCTTATTAGTGTATATAAATGCAACAGATTTTGTATGTTGATTTTATAGGCAGCAACTTTATTGAACTTACTATTACTAGTTTTAGCAGTTTTGGGGTGGAGTCTTCAGCATTTTATTTCTATTTCATCTGCAAATAGTGACAGTTTTACTTCTTTTCAATTTGGATACCTTTTATTTCAGCATGGAGTATGTTACCTGTGGGTTTGTCATATATGCCTTTATTATGTTTGTTCCCTGTATATCCATTTGAGAGTTTTTATCCAAAATGGATGTTGAATTTTGTCAAATGCTTTCTCTGCATCTGTTGAGATGATTTTTATTCTTCAGTTTGTTTCTGTGGTTTATCACATTGATTTGCAGATTTTATTTATATATGTTAATTAATTGATGTAAGTTACATAACTTCCAATTTTACACATCCGACCATTTTTACCCATCTACCTCCCCTGCTCCTCTGGTAACCATATCTATGAGTCTCTGCTTGTTTGTCCTGTTTGTTTGCTGCTTTTAGGTTTATATCCCAAATATAAATGATATGGAGTTTTCAAATTTTTCTGTCTGGCTTATTTCGCTTAGCATGATTGATTGACAGATTTTGAACCATCCTTACATCCCTGGAATAAATCCTACTACTGATCATGGTATATGATCCTTGTAATGTATTTTTGAATTTGCTTTGCTAATGTTTTGTTGAAAGTTTTTGCATCTTTGTTCATCAGGAATATTGACCTATAGTTTTCTTTTGTGGTGTTCTTGTCTAATTTGGGTATCAAGGTGTAATGCTGGCCTTATAAAATGGGTTTGGAAGGATTGGTGTACATTCTTTACTGTTTGGTAGAATTCACTAGTGAGGGCTTCTAGTCCTGGAGTTTTCTGCATTGGGAGGTTTTTGATTACTGATTCAGCTCTCTTACTCTTATTAGTAATCAGTCTGTTTCACATTTTCAATTTTTACTTGATTCAGTCTTGGTAGGTTGTATGTTTTTAGGAATTTATCCATTTCTTCTAGGTTATCCAAAGTGTTGGTGTGTCTTTTATGATTGTTTTTTTGTATTTTTATGCTATCAGTTATAATACCTTCTCTTTTATTTCTGGTTTCATTTATTTGATTCTACTTTTTTATTCCTTGGTGAGACTAGCTAGAGGTTTGTCAATTTTACCTTTTCAGAGAACCGGCTCTTAGTTTCACTGCTCTCCTCTGTTGTCTTTTTGGTCTCTATTTCATTTATTTCCACTCTGTTATTTTCCTACTAACTGTAGGCTTCGTTTGTTGTTCTTTTTCTAGTTCCTTGAGGTGTAAAATTAGGTCATTTCACAGTTTTCTTGTTTCTTGATGTAGGTACTTATCACTGTGAACTTCCCTTTTAGAACTGGTTTTGCTGCATCCCATAGTACTGGTATGTTGTATTTCCATTTTCATTTGTTTCAAAATATTTTATCTCTTGATTTCTTCTTTGACCCTTTGGTTGTTCATAGCTACAAAAGGTATAACATCAGTGTAATGGGAATACCAAAAGAAGAGAGAGGAAGAGAAATATTTGAAATAAATGACTAAGATTTTCTCCATAATTAATGTCAGACAACAAACCACAGATCGAGGATTCTCAGAGAACACCAAGCAAGATAAATGCCAGAATACACCAAGGCATATAATTTTCAAACTACAGAAAAAGATAAAATTTTGAACGAAGCTAGAGGGGGAAAACACTTATCTATAGAGGATCAAACATAAGGATTACATTCAACTTCTCAGAAACAACACAAGCAAGAAGAAAGTGGCGTAAACTTAGTTTTGAGGAAAAATTTACCAAGCTACAATTCTATACTCTGCAAATTATTCAAGGAGAAATAATCTTAAACAAAAATTGATAGAATGTGTTGCCATTAGACCCACCTTGCAAGAAATGCTTTAGAGAGAAGGAAAATAATGTAGGTCAGAAATTCAGATCTACACAAGAGCAATTAAGGAAGAATAAGTGAAGGTAAAACATTTTCTTATTCTTAATTGCTGTAACAGCATTTTGTTCAAAATGCCAACAATGTACTCAGAGATATATACTTATGTATATAATATGTATTTATATATGCTTATATGTAACTGAAGTGTATAGCAGCAATGCTAAAAGGGACGGGAAGGAAGAATTAAGATTATTTTGTTGTTATAAGGTACACTACCTGTGAAGTGTTATTTAAAGTCAAGCAGGTATCACTTCCTGACTTCAAATTATACTACAAAGTGACAATAATCAAAACAGTATGGTATTGGCAGAAAAATACAGAGACCAGTGGAACAGAATTGAGAGTCCAGAAATAAACCCCCATATATATGGGCAAATAATTTTCAACAAAGGAGCCAAAAAAAATGCAATGGAGAAAGGAAAGCCCCTTTAATAAAAAGTTCTGGGAAAACTGGAAGGCCACATGCAAAAGAATGAAATGACTGCTATCTATCACCAAAATTAACTCAAAATGGATCAAAGATCTAAATAGAAGACCTGAAACAATAAGTTGCATAGAAGAAAGCATAGTTACTAAATCTTGGACCTTGGATTTAGAGAGGATTTTATGAATTTGACCTCAAAGACAAGGGAAGTAAAAGCAAAAATAAATGAATGGGGGACTACATCAAACTAAAAAGCTGCACAGCAAAAGAAACCATCAACAAAACAAAGAGGCAGCCATCTGAATGGGAAAAGAATTTGCAAACAACACCTCCGAAAAGTGCCTAATATCCAAAATATATGAAGAACTCCTACAGCTTAACAATAAACAATCCAATTAAAAAATGGGCAGAGGGCCCAAACAGACAGTTCTCCCTAGAAGACATACAAATGGCCGACAGACACATGAAGAGATGCTCAATTTCACTAGCAGTTAGGGAAAAACAAGTCAAAACCACAATGAGATACCATCTCACACCTGTTAGAATGGCTGTCATCAACAGGACAGGATAAAACAAGTGTAAGAGAGGTGTGAAGAACAAGGAACCCTATACACTGCTGGTAGTAATGTAAATTGGTACAGCCACTACGGAAAACAGAATGGAGTTTCCTCAAAAAATTAAGAACAGAAATACCGTATTACTCAGCAATCCCTTTTCTGGGTATTTACCCCTAAAATTTGAAAACATCCATAAAAATATATGCACCCAATGTTCATAGCATTATTCACAGTGGCCAAGACATGGAAACATTTGAAGTGTCCTTCAATAGATGATTGGATAAAGCAGTAGTACATATATACAATGGAATACTACTCAGCCATAAGAAAAGGTGAAGTAGTGCCATTTGCAACAATATGGATGGATCTTGAGATTCACTTGCTAAGTGAAATAAGTCAGACAAAAAGTTGAGAACCCTATGATTTCAGTTATGTAGGATGTAAAACTGAAAGCAGCCAACGAACATAACAAAGAGAGACTTGCAGACAACAGTATAGTGGTTACCAGAGGGAAAGGGGAAGGGGGTGGTAGAAAAAGGTAAAGGAGGTCAAATATGTGGTGATAGAAGGAAATTTAACTTTGGGTGGTGATCACACAATGCAATATGCAGATGACATTGAATTGTACACTTGAAACATAATTTTATTAACCAGTATCACCCCCAATAAATTTAATTTTAAAAAAATAAAGTCAACTTGGATTAGTTGTAAATGTATATTGCAAATTCTAGGGCATTCCCGCCCCCCCCACCCACCACCTCAAAAATGTATAACCAATATGTTAAGGAGAGAAAATGGAATAGGAAATGCTTGATTAAACCACAGAAGCCAGAAGAATGAAAGACAACAATTAGAAAACAGTAACAAGTATGACTGCCATTAGCACAGCTATACCTGTAACCTTTTGAATGCCTTTGGTCCAAACTTATCAATTAAAAGAGATTGTCAAAATGGATCAAAACACAAGACCCAACTATATGTTGTTTACAAGAAACCCACTTTAAATCTTTATATTTAAAGTAAATGGATGGAGAAAACATGATGCTAATGCTAATTAAAGCAAGAGCAGACTTCAGGGAAAGTTATCGGTGATAATGGAGGGCATTATAAAATGATAAAGGAGTCTTTAACATGTATGCATGAGACTTCAACACACCCTATCAAAAATGAACAGATCCTATAAGGCTGGAAATCAGTAAGGATAGAGTTGTTGAACCAAACAAGACCACCAATCAACTGGATATAATGGATCTCTATAGACTGTTTACCCAACAACGGACTACACATTCTTCTTAAGCATGCATGGAACATTCACCAAGGTAGACCATATTCTGGGCTGTGAAACACAACTCAACAAATCTAAAAGACTAGAAATCGTACAGTGTCTGCTCTCAGACCACAATAGAACTAAACTAAAAATCAGTAACAAAAAAGATAATTGGAAAATTCTAAAATAACATGTAGAGAAAATACTTCTTGACATATACATCAATGAAATATCAAGAGAAATTTTTAAATATTTTTAACTAAATAAAAAGACAACATCAAAATTTATGGGATGCAGCAAAAGCAGTACCTAGAAGAAAATGTAAAGCATTGAATATATGTATTAGAAATAAAGAAACATCTAAAGTCAGTCATCTAAGTCTCCACTTAGGAAACTAGAAAAAGAGCAAATTAAATCCAAAGTAAGAAGAAGAAAAGAATAATAATTACAGTAGAAATCAATGAAATTGAGAATAAAAAATAGAGAAAAAAAGTGAAACCAAAATGTTCTTTAAAAAAGATCAATAATATAGATAAGCCTCTTTCTAGGCTAAAGAAGAATAAAAGACACAAATTACTAACATTCGAAATGAAAAGAGATATAAGTACAGATCCCAAGGGCATTAAAAAGCTAATAAAGGAAAATTATGAACAACTCTATGTCCCAAATTTGATAACCTAAATGAAATGGACCAATTCATTGAAAGATATAATCTACCAAAAAACCCACACCGAGAATAGACAATCTGAATATACCTATATCATATTGAATTGATCATTAGTAACCTCCCCCAAAAGAAAGCAGCAGGCCCAGATAGGTTCACTTTTGAATTCTAACAAACATATAAGGAAGAAATTATACCAAATCTCTAGAATCTCTTTCAGAGGATAAGCTCAGAGGGAATACTTTCTAATCTATTCTATGAACCCAGCATTATAGACATTATAGGGGGAAAAACTACAGACCAATATCTCTTATGAACATAGATGTAAAATTCCTCAAGGTTTTAGCACATTGGGCGAGGGTAACATCAGCATCATGGCTATGTGGGTCATTTTCCCTCTCCCTTTGTTTTATAACTGGATATCCATAACCAAAAAAAGAGACCACTTCTGCACAGTTCACCAGGACACCCAAAAGATCCATCCGAGTATCCCAAAGTGGGTGGATTAGACCTTGGAGGAGATTGAGGACCCAGGAGAGTGGCAGCAGAGGGCCAGCATGGCCTGGCAGTGGAGATAGAAAGTGATGGTGGTGACTGGGGTCTACCTGACCACATGTGCCGCAGCTGTAGGGCCCCGTTGCTCTCTGATGAGAGATTGCAGTCACGTGGAATGGGAGAGAAAGGGAAGAAGGCAGACTGAAAGCTGAAAGAACTTGTTTCCTGCTGTCTGCTCTGAGATTCTGGCGAGAGAACTAACCTTACCACCCTACTGAAGAATCCCCCTGCGTGGCTGTGGACACACCCAAAGCCCCAAGTACCAAGCACACAGCTCCCCTCACTGCTACCACCCTTTCTTTGGCCTCCACCAGTTTGTTTGTTTTAATGTGTGCACCCCCAACCTTAACGATGAGTCACCTCTGGGAAGAGAAACCAAAAACTCGTGCTATAGTATCAGTTTTTGGAAAATGGAAGGCTACTAATTACCAACTTGTTAAACTGTTAGAATCAAATAAAAAGTCTTAAATAAGAAAGATGTTCACTACTTCAAATGTGGCAATAGAGGCACTTTTTATCAAACACTATGAAAAATCATATTGCCATATAACAAAAGAAAATTATAATATTCCAACAACTGAACCCAAAAATACAGAATATTGTGATCTAACTATTTGAAATAGCTGTTGTGAAGAAATTCAACGAGCTACAAAAAAAATTCCCCAGATGGCTTCCCTAAAGAAGTCTACTAAACATTCAAAGGATTAACACCAGTTCTTTTCAAACTATTCCAAAATATCAAGGAGGAGGGAACACTTCTAAACTCATTCTTCGAAGCCAGCATTGCCTTGATACCAAAACCAGACAAGAACACCACAAGAAAACTATATATTAATATCCCTAATGAATATGGATGGGAAAATTCTCAAAATGTTAGCAAACCAAATTCAAGGACACATTAAAAGGATTATACAAGTGGGATTTATCCCTGGGATGCAAGGATGGTTCGACATATGCAAATCAATTAATGTAATACATCACATCAATAAAATGAAAGAAAAATCACAGTCATTTCAATAGATGCAGATAAAGCATTTAATAAAATACAATTTCCTTTTATGATTAAAAAAAACCAGATTGGGTATAGAAGGAACTTAACCTCAAGATAATAAAGGCCACATTTGAAAAACCCACAACAGACATAATACCGAATGGACAAAAATTGAAAACATTTCCTCATAAATGAGCAACAAGACAAGGATGCCTACTCTCACCAGTTCTGTGTAATATAGTACTGGAAGTCCTAGCTAGAACAATTAGGTAAGACAAAGAAATAAAAGGCATCCAAATCAGAAAGGAAAAAGTAAATTGGCACAACTTGCTGATGACATGATTCTTATCCATAGAAAGTCCCAGAGTCAGTCAAAAAAACTGTTGGAATTAATAATTTCAGTATAGTGGCAGGATACAAAATCAACAGGCAGAAATCACTTGTATTCCTCTACACTAATGATGAAATATCTGAAAAAGAAAAACTTCACAATAGCATCAAAAAATAAAAATAAAATACTTAGGAATAAGGTTAACCAAGAAAGTGAAAGATATTTACAAGGAAGTGAAATATCTGTACAATGAAAACTATAAGACTTTACTGAAAGAAATTTAAGACACAAATGGAAAGACATCCCATGTTCATGGATCAGAAGAATTAATATTGTTAAAATGGCCGTACTACCCAAAGCCTCATTGCACTCCCCATCAAAATACCGAAGGCATTCCTCACAGAAATAGAAGAAACCATGCTAAAATTTGGATGAAACCACCAAAAAAACCCAAATAGCCAAAGCAATCCCCCCCAAAATAAGAACAAATCCAGAAGTATTACATGTATAGATTTCATTCTATACCACAAAGCCATAGTAATAATAAGTGGTATGGTACTAACACAATAATAGACCCATCGACCAACAAGATAGAATAGAGAGCCCAGAATTAAATCCCAGTATATAGAGGGTCAGCTAATTTTTGACAAAGGAACCAAAACCGTGCAAGGGGAAAGGATACTCTCGTCAATGCATAGTCCTGGGAAAACAGGAGAAATACGTGCAGAACAGTGAAATTAGACCCCTGACTCACAACACTCACAAAAATTAAAATGGATCAAAGACTTAAACATAAGACCTGATACCATAAAACTCCTAAATAAAAATGTAGGGGAAAAGTTCATTGATATTGGTCTTGGAAATTATTTTTTGGGTAACACCAAAAGCTCATACAACAAAAGTAAAAATCAACAAATGGGACTATATCAAACTCAAAAGCTTCTGCACAGCAAAAACTTAAAATGAAAGACAACTTGCAGAATGAGAGAAAATTTGTGCAAACCATATCAGATAAAGGGTTAATATCCAAAAAATATAAAGAATTCATACAACTTAATTTTAAAAATATGATTAAGAAATGGGCAGAAGAACTAAATAGACCTTGTCCAAAGGGGACATCATGGCCAGCAGGCAAATGAAAAGATTTCCAACATTGCTAATCAGGAAAATGCAACTCAAAACCAGAATGAGATAGCACCCCACACGGAAGACAAGATATAACAGGTGGTGCTGAGGATGTGGTGAAAAGGATACTCCCATGCATTATCAGTGATGTAAATTGGTTCTAAAACTATGGAAAACAATATAGAGGTTCCTCAAAAAATAAAAATATCATATGATTCAGCAATTTCATTTCCGAGTACATACCCAAAGGAAATGAAAACAGGGTTTCAACGATATATGTGTCATTCACAATAGCCAAAATATGGAAACAACCCAAATGCTTATCAATGGATGAATAAAAAAGATGTGGTACATATACACAATTAAATACTATTTAGCTATCAGAAAGGATGCTATCCTGCCATTTGCAACAACAGAGATTGACCTTGGGCACATGTTTAGCAAGGTAAGTCAGAGGAAAGTCTCATATGATATCACTCACCAATGGCTCCTGCCTGCCCCTCTGATCTCATCTCATGCCACTCTGCCCTCACCCACTGTGCTGCCATCTCACTGCCTTTCCTTCTGTTCTGTTCCTCAAATTTGCCAAATTTATTCAGACCTCAGGGACTTTGCACTACTGTTCTTTCTGCACGGAATGTTCTTCTCTGCTAAATCTTCATGTGGCTGACTCCTTTTCTTTTGGAACTCCAGCCTGCTGAACCAGTTCAGAATCTAGCAGTGGTTAGATTAAAAATAAACCTAAAAACTTGAATACACTAAATACACTATAGTTTGTGAATCGACAAACTAAAGTTTTTCTTCAGTCTGTAAGCAACTTACAGATTTGTTAATGAACCTGGAAATTAAAAGCATCTGGGTATCCAGTTCAGTAATTTTTCTTGTTTCCCTTGGAAAAAATGTTCACATTCAGTAGATATAGTGGTTAGATAGGGCCATATTGCTGCAACAGATACCCAAGAACAATAAATAGGCTTAAAGAGGTATAACATTGTTATTACACTACATGGAGAGTTCTAGTCAGCCACCAGCCCTACTCCACAAAGTCATTCAGGGATTCACATTTTTTGTTGCTGTTTTTTTCATCCCAATAATCTGCTATTCTAGGGCAATATCACCACCTGTTTGGCTAAAGTTGGGTTTACATGGGTTCTAGTAGAAAGGAAGAGAAAAGATAATTTGGAAGTCATGCTGTGTAAGGCATTGGTCCAGAACTGAGACACATCAAATCTGCTTATTCTATTGTTAAGAACTTTATCACATGGCTACACCTAACTAGAGGCAGGAAGCAAGCAACATCTCTAGACAACTACGTGCCAGCTACAACTAACTATGGAAAGAGGGAGATCAGGTTTGGATGGACTCTGCCACAGTACATGTAGGACAAGGTTTTATTTAATGCTTGAAAACAAATTACTCAGTAACATCTGTTCTGCCAGTCTGGAGATAGTTTGTTGCATATATTTCACTTGAAGGCATATGGAATCAGACATTGTTTCTATAGAAAGAACTCTCATTTGACAGATGTGAAAACAGACTCAGTTGAAACAGACTTATCCTCAAAGGTCACAATGATCAGTAGTGGAATCAGGCCATATTGATTTCTCCAATATTTGCCAGAATGTAACCATTGAAAAAGAACCATTCTCAATTGTAACAGTTCCTAACTCGACAAAGCTAACATCAAAACCTACACATTAAATAACTAGCTATTCATATAACCACCTCTAAACTGCTAACGGGACCTAGTTGAGTTTATTCTATGATGCCTTTTCTATACGTTGAAAGCAGTACGTTCTCATGTTGAATTCACAAAAATCTTAATGATAAAAAGTAAAATATCATAAACTATGTTTAACCAATGTGCTATATACTTGAAACTAATAATAAAATTTAATGAAAAGTAAAATTTATCCATTCCTGTCCAAAAATCTTGCCCTAGAAGAAAAAATACTAAAGATCTAATAATTCAAAACTCAAAATTGTAAAATGAGGGAAATATAATCTGCACCTTAGAGTGCTTTGAAGATTGAACACTATAGTGTTGACAAAGTGATGAGCACAATATAGAGCATGGTAAGTGCTGTGAATGAAGGCAAAACAAAAGAGGAGAGTCACATCACAAAACTCTGTAATGCTTGGATTGCTTTTTAAGATCTCGACACCAATACCAATACCAATTCTTTTTATGAGAAAATAATTACCAATATCATTCAGTCATCAAGCATTGAATGCCTTCAGATTTCTAGAGTCTGGGAAAGGCAACAATAAACTACAGTCTCTGGGCAACTCAGTCTTGGGAACTCTTTAGGCACTAATGTCTGGCCTACCTGTGGTATAACTTCATGACTGCCCTACCTAGATCCAAGATATTAGATCACCTCAGGATTACTATCCTGCCTTTCCCCTCAGAAGTAGCTCCATGTCAATTTTTCATAAGAGAAAGAAAGGTATAAACAAAAAGTCATTGTGATTAGGTTTCCTTTATAAGTGACAATCTAAATTCACCTGCTTCCCATCTGTAGTGGGGAGTGGGAAGAATCTGACCAGCAACTTTAGACTGAGGCCAAACTACAGTCAATTCTCATTCACAGTAGTTATGTTCTATAAATTTGCCACAAATACTGAAACATTGCTTCTAGGGAAAAACAGGGTTAGGTTCCTATGAGCCTCTGGGCACATCTTCATCAACCAATCAAGACATAACTTTGTTCTATGCATGTTTCTCTTTAAAGATACTTTATTTAATATATATTGTTGATTCGTTAACATTGAGCTCACAGCCTCAGAATTATAAGTCATGCCTGAACAAAGCTTAGGTAACACATGAATTTTCTCCATAAGGCACATCGCAGCCTTCTTGCGCTTAGGAACACTAGACAGCACTACACTTGGTGGCCATTTTAAATAGTGAAATCACCAACAAAAAGCACAAAAATGTGGAAAGTAATATATCACAAAAAGGACAGTTGTTCACAGTATGAGAGCTGAAATGTGAAGATGGCATTGCCTTGTTCAACCCCAGGAATGTGCGTGACAATCAACTCAAAATTTTTGCCACTCTGCGCGTGGCCGCAAACGACTGCTTGGGTACTACAAGTATTGATTTGGAGGTTACAACCAGATTTTAGTGAGTAGGATTCACAAATATGAAATCAATCAGCAAACAATAAGAATGAATTATATATACTGATTAACCGATACCAAAGATTTAATACATATTCACTATGTGTGAAACGCTATCTATGCGAATCAAGAATCAAATAAGGCATGACCTTTGTTATCAATATTTCCTTTTTGGTCTATTCTCATGGTGTATTATGGCGCTATAAAAAAAATCAGTAAAGAGAAAGGGCACAGGAGCACAGAGGAAAACTATCTAAATCATTTTGAGGCATCAGAGAGGAGCTTCCTGGGATAGAGACATTCAAGAAGAGGGTTTATTGCTATTAAAAATGAATATAAATCTAAAGAAACGAGTGTGAAAAGTGGAAACTAGAGGCTAAAGAATGTGAAAAGCCTCCAAGGTACAAAAATCCAGCTATACGAAGAGTGCACCTGGGATGGGAGACAGGCAGACACGGTGTTATGCTGAGGGTGTCTGATGTTAAACAGTGAGAGCTTTCTTTCTTACCACAGGACAACTTGAGCAAGTCTCCTTTCCTACAGCATTGTTTTTTCTGTCTACTGAATCTTTCGTATCAGCATACAACCATACTGTTATTTCTCCCATCTTTACGAAATCTTTTGACTACTTTTCCCATTCCAGCTATCACGATGTTTCCTTGCTCCCCTGTGCAGCGAAACTATGTCTTTACTCACTAATCCAATTCCTCTTCTTTGATTCTCTCTGGAATACACTCTAATCTGGCTTTCCCCTTCTATTACTCCACTGAAATCTATTCATCAAAGTCAATAATGACTTCCACGTTGTTAAATCCAGAATTCAATTTGCAATTTTTTTGGAACTATCTACAGCCTTTGACATAATTTATCAGTCCCTCCTCCTTGGAACAATCTCTTCACTTGACTCCTGCAATACTTCTCTGGTTTTCCTCCTACCTCACTGGCTGCTCCATCTCAGTTTCCTTGCTGTTTCCTCCACGCCAACACAATTTCTTAATAGTGAAGTGCTTCAGGCCTCAGTCCTCGGACTTTTCTTTTCTGTCCATGGTCACTCTCAGTGATTTCATCCTGCCTGAAAGCTTTAAATGTCAGCAATAATTTGATAACTCCTAGGTGTATATCTCCCAATTCATACGTCACCTTTTCTCACCTAATTCATACATCTAAATACCTATTCAAAATTTTATTGAGTCATATAGTCTTCATAAACAAGTATCTTGAACTGAGTGCCTGATCTTTTTCTCCAAAACCTTTTTCTCTCAAATTATCTAGATCTTGGTTAATAGCAATTTCATTCCTTTAGTTGCTCAGGCCAAAAACCTTGGAATCATCTTTGAACTCTTTCTTGTTTCACTATGACAACCACCACCCCTCCCTTTACTTTGTCTAGTTTCTCCAAAAATCTGGTTATATCTACTTTCGAAATATATCCAGAGTTCAACTACTTTTTGCCATTATGATCACCCTGGCCTAAATCACCATCATCCCTCATCCTGACAATTTGCATTAACTTTTAGTTGACGTATTAGTTATCTATTGCTGTAGAACTAATTATCCCAATACTTAGCATCTTAAAACAACAGGCATTATCCCCCAGTTTCTGTGATCTAGAACCTGAGTACAGATTATCTGGGCATGTCACATCAAGGTCCCTCACAAGGCCTAGTCAAGCTGTAAAGTCAGATTTGCAGTATCATCGGAAGGCTCGCCTGATTGGTTCAACTTCCAAGCTTATTGATGTGGTGGTCAGACCGAGAGCCTGTTCCTCACTGGCTGTTGGCTGGAGGCCACTTTCGGTTTCTCGCCACGTGGACACAGCTTACAAAATGGCAGCTGACTGCTAACAGCGAGCAAGTGAGAACAAGAGAGAACAATCGAAATGGAAGGTAGTCTTTTTATAACTCAGTCTCAGAAAGGACACCCTATCATCACCTTTGCCACATTCTAGTCATTAGAAGCACGTCTTTAGGTCCAGCCCACGGTCAAGGAGAAGGGATTACACATGTGAGTCTCATGAGGCAGGGATCACTGGGGGTATTTTAGAGGTTGCCTACCACAACTCATTTCCTGCTTTCACCTTACTCCTCCCACCACACACAGTCTTTTATCAACACATCAGCTAAAGCAACAGGAACGAACCTGCTCAAACCCTCCAATGACTTTCCACCTGTTGGTAAAAGCCACAGCATTAACAATGGCCCACCAGGCCACACATGATTTGCTGTTATCTTTGACTTTATCTCCTGTTCCTCACCTCACTCCTTCCTCTCCAGCTCACTAGCCTCCTTGATGTTACTTAAACATGCTGCCAACTCAACCTTTATAGTTGCTATTTAATGTGCCTCCAAACTTTCCTCAAATATATGCACGGCTTAACTTATTTATTTAGGTATTTATTCAGCTATCTCAGTGAGGCCCTCCCTGATCACCCCACTTTTTCCCCACCATAGCTCTTCTCATTATATATCATAGTATATATTTTACTTATTTTATTACATTTCTCCACACTAAGATATAAGCTCCATGAGGACAATTATTTGTATGTTTTGTTCACTGCTGTATTCCAAGGATAATGCCTGCCACATTAAGAAAATAGAGACCTTTATTTAAGTGAATGAGTGAATAAATAGTGAAAGCTCTGGGGAGTTACCAAAGTATCTTAATTAAGCCTTGAGATAAGTCACCCTGATAATAGTGAGAACAAGTAAGTGGAAGAAAAATAGATTAAAGGTAGAGAAATACAGAAAGCCACAGCAGGCACTTAGGCAGCACATGATGAAAACTTAAATGAAGGCAGTGACACTAAGAATCAAGGACATCACATGGACATGGAAATAGTGAAACAAAATTATAAGTGCTCCCAAAACTGCTCTACAAATTCAACACAACCATGAAAATTGCAGTTGGATTTTTTTTTTTTTTAGAAGTCGACAAACTGATCTTAATGTTTGTATGGAAATGCAAGGGACCCAGAATAGCGATTTTAAAATAGAACAAGTTGGAAAACTAATACTGCCTGACTTTAAAACTACGAAGTGACAGTAATCAAAACTATGTGGTTCTGACATAGGAAGGACATACACATTGATGGGAATTGAGAATTCAGAAAAAAAACCCACACATTTACAGGCAATTACTTTCAGCAAGGATGCCAAGACCATTCAATGGGGGAAGAATAGTCTTTATAACAAATGGTACAGGGACAACTGGATATTCACAGGCAAAAGAATTTGAATCCCTACCTCACAGAGTATAAAAAAATAAACTCGAAATAGGTCAAGGACATAAAGGTAAAAGCCAAAACTATAAAACTTCTAATACTTTTAGAAGAAAACATTATGTATAAATTTTCTAACACTGGATGAGAAAATGGTTTCTTATATGTGACACCTAAAGAGCAAGCAACTGAAGAAAAAACTTAATGGAATGTACCCAAAATAAACTTTTTGTGCCACAGCAAACACTTTTATGAAGAGTAAAAAGACGACCCACCGAATAGCAGAAAATATTTGTAAATCATACATCTGATCTAGTATCTAGAATGAAGAACTCTTATAAGTCAACAGTAAAGACAAATAGCTCTATAAAAAATGAACCTACCAAAACTGAATAGAAAAACTTAACAAATAATCAGTAAGGAAATTAAATATGTAATCAAAAATCCTCCACCAAAGAAAACCCCAGGAACAGATGACGTCATTGGAGAATTCTACCACACATTTAAAGGATTGACACTGATCCTCCTCAAACTCTTCCAAAAAATTGAAGACTGCTTCCAAACTCATTCTATAAAGCCAGCATTACCCTGATATCAAAGCCAAAGAAATGTTACAAAACTATAGATATCTAAATCTATAGTTATAGATAACTCTGATGAATATCAATACATAAATCCTCAACAAAATACTAGCAAAATAAATTCAACAACACATTAAGGAATCATACATCACTACCAAGTGGGAGTTATTCCTGGAATGCAAGGAGGGTTCAACATATGAAAATCAAATATTCTAATGCACATTAACAGAATGAAAGAGAAAACCACATGACCATCCTAATTGATGCAGAAAAGCATTTGACAAGATTCACGCCAAAGACCTTATAGACATAGGAGAAAAAAATAATTCAACAAAGAATGGAAGGAAACTATCTCAATAAAGACCATGTACAAAAAGCCAACCGCTAACAGTATACTCAATGGTGAAAGATGCAAAGCTTTTCCTCTAACATCAGGAACAGGACAAGGATGCTTACTTTTGACACTTCTATTGAGCATGGAATTGGAAGTCCTAGCCAGAGCAATTAGGCAAGAAAAAGAAACAAAAGGCATCTAAGTTGGATGAAGTAAAAATTATGTTTGCAGATGGCATGTTTTACGTAGAAAACCCTAAAGATTCCACACAAAAGAAACTTTTAACATAAAATAAATATGAACAGACCTAAAGTGAAAAATAGACAGTAATATAATAATAGTGGGGACAATTTACTACCCCACCTTCATCAATGGATAGATGTTCCAAATTAATCAAAATCAATAAAGAAACATTGGACTTAATGAAATGCTAGACCGTTAACGTTTAGAATATCAAAAGAACTCCTACAACTCGACAACAAAAAGTTCAAATAAGCCAATACAAAAGTGGGCAGAGGACTTCAATAGGATAGGTGAATGGTCAACAAGCACATGAAAAGACATTCAACATCACTAATCATCAGATAAATGCAAATCAAAACCACAGTGAGATATCACCTGATACCCATCAGCATGGCTAGTATCAAAAAATTAATTGTTGGTGAGAATGTAAGAAAATTGAAACCCTTTGTGTACTGTTGGTAGGATTGTAAAATGGTGCAACTGTTATGGAAAACTATGAAGAGTCCTCAAGAAATTAAAAATAGGACTACCATATGATCCAGCAATCTCACTTCTGGCTATATATCCAAAAGAATTGAAAGTAGGGTCTTGAAAAGATATTTGCACTTATGTTCACAGCAGCACTGTTCACAATAGCTAAATGTCCACTGAAATGTTCATAAAGAAAATAAATGGATAAACAAAATATAGTATATATGTACAATGGAATATTATGCAGCCTTAAAAAGAGATTTATCACATGCTACAACATGAAGCCTGAGGACATTATGCTGTGAAATAAGCCAGTCACAAAAAGACAAATACTGTGTGATTCTGCTTATATGAAGTATCTAAAATAGTCAAATTCATAGACACACAAAGTAAAAAAGTGCTTACCAGGGCCTGGAGTGTGAATACAAATTTTCAGTTCCTAGGAGTGGAATCGCAAGGTCACATGCTAACTGTGTGTTTAACTTTCTAAGGAACAAACTGTGTTCCAAAGCTGTTGCACCACTTGACATTCCCACCAACGTTCCAGTTTGTCCACAACCTTATGAAATTATTTTCTTTTTGATTAAAGCAATCCTAGTGTAACTCATTCTAGTTTTGATTTGCATTTCCCTGATTACTAATGGTGTTGAGCATCTTTTCATATGCTTACTGGTCATTTGTGTATCTTTTTTGGAGAAATGTCTTTTCAAATCCTTTGCTCATTTGTAAATTGGATTGTCTTTTTTGTTCTTAAGCTGTAAAAATTTTTTATATATTCTGGATACAAATCCCATTGTATTTTTAAATTAATGGAATGTTTGTTGATAACAATTACAGCTTTTTATACCACACTTCATTAACTTGGAAAATATTTTCAAGTCAGAATACATTTTTAAGTATATCAAATGTCACCTTAAATATAAATTGAATACAAATTTAAATATTTAAAGCAACCGTTGCTTTTTCAGACAAATGAATTCCAAGCTGAGAAGTAGGGAGAATGGGGACCTTCAGGTTAAGAGATTGAGAGATGTATGCAATGTATGAACCTTCTTTCACTCCGAACTTGAACTGGAAAAAAAATTATGAGACAATTCAAAATACTGACTGGATAATTACTAAGAAATTGTTAACATTTCAGTGTGGTGATATTATTGTGGTATATTATATATAAGAGTCTAACATTTAGACATACATACTGAAATATTTACAAATGAAATGACTTCCTGCAAAAAAAACAAATCAGGGGTGGCAAGATGGATGGCAATAGACAAATCAAGATTGGCCATAAACTGATCATGTTAAAGTAGGTCCAGAATATCATTCCACTTGTGAGTATGTCTGTAATTTTCCATTAAAAATTTTTTTTAATGCTCTAGTGTAATGTCCACTGTATGTAAGAACACAAGTAGCTGGCAACAACTAAACAATACAAACAAAATTTTTACAAATTTAAAAATTAATTTCCAAAGTTATCTCAGAGCAAAAGAGCTCTGGGAAGCTTAATAATGACACTGATATACCTATGCAGTTATTTGTTCACATTTAGGTAATACCAGTCACAGGCTAATTGGGTAGCTACATGGCACGCACGGTAACACAGCACCAGCCATCAGCACCACTCTTTACCTATGCAGTCCGTCTCGCCAGAGTTCACTGAGACCAGAACTCCCACTGGACGGGTGTAACTACTCTCACGGACTACTCTCACTTCCTTCAAGTACATGACTAATTTTACGGCAATCCTTTGGACCACCTTGTATTCACCCAAATTGCACATCCAATGGACTCACAAGTTAGGACAACTGGGTATGACTTGCATACTTAAAATACATACCCACCAGAATGACTGTAATTAAAAAAAAATAATAACATGTATTCACAAGGATGTGGAAAAACTGCAACCCTTATGTATTGTGGTAGGAATATTTTTAAATAGTATAGCCACTTGAGAAGATGGTTTGGCAGTTTTTAAGAAAGTTAAACAAATTTTCCAACCAATATGACAATTATACTCCTAGGAATCTAAGAGAAAATATGTCCACACAGACATATATGTGAATGTTGACAGCAGTCATAAAAAAAATTATGAGCAATCCAAATGTCCATCAACTGGTAAATGGATAAACAGAATACAGACTATCCATACAATGGAATCCCATATGATGATTAAAGAAACTAAGTACAGGTATATGCTACAACACAAAAACATGCCAATTAAAGAAGTCAGATACAAAAGACCTCAAATTGTATTTTATTTGTGTGTTAATTTCTAGACAGGGAAAATTTATAGAAACAGACCACTGTAGTTGCCTAGGGCTGGGGGTAGCAGCAGCAATCAACTGCAGAGGGGCATGAGGGGAACTTTCATGGGCTGATGAAAATGTTCTTAAACTAGACTGGGATGATCGTTACACAACTCTAAATTTACTAAAATTGAATTGTACACAAAATGGGTGAATTTTATGGTGTGCAAATTCTATTTCAATAAAGCTACATTTTTAAAGTATCACTGCAACAAAGTCACAGGAATGACTATTTTAGAGCTGACAGCCTATTCATTTCATGTAATTGCAACATAAATTCGAATACACTATCAGGAATAGGAATATTAGCATTTGCTTAAAAACTAAACACGCTATTTTTAAAGGATTCCAAGTACACACCTCTAAAACCTGACTGATCAATATTGCTTTTAGCTTTGTGTCACATAACAAAATCATGTCTCCAGCTTATATCAGCATTTTCTCTTAGCCATTTTGTTTTTCCCTCATCTTATGCCCTACAATATTCCTTTTAGTAAAAATCTTTGGTATTGCCCAAGTTTTCCATTAGATTCAAAGGTTACTTAGAATATTTCATAATCTGAAATAAAATTTTTGGTAAATGTTTATATTCAACATGTCTAAATACAAAATGAATATTCTAAATATAAAATGAATATTATCCTTTTTTCTTTTGTTTGGTCATTATGCCACTCACATGCTGCCTCTGGTAAGTTTCAAACTTTTCACAATTTCAAATCAAGCTTTGCTTTATTTTGGTTCAAAATTATTTTTTCCTATAAACTTATTTAATCGAGTCTTCTTTTCAAACCAGTGTTGCCTTCTATGATCAGGCCTGCTTTAATTTCAGTCTGATGGTGTCTCTTTCCATTCCCCTAAAAAAATCTGCCAGAGAAGAAATATTCCCTCTAAGCCAGCCATTAAAAAAATTGTGTTTAACCAAACATTTCCCTGCAAACCAAATCTCATATGAAATACCAACATTCTACAAGGAATAAAGTAGAAAGCTATAGATGAAGTGGAAGGAGAGGTATCTGGCCTGCTGTGGCCCAACTTCACAAATTATAGCAGCCTTAAGGTATGGCTTGAAAACCAATATTCTAAGACAAATAACACTGATTTCTGCACAGCGAATACAAAAGAATTAAACTGAAAATACTAAATACCTGTAAGAAAAACTTGGATATACTTAAAAATACACTTTTTAGACTCTCAATTTTAAAAATGGTTAATGAGTTAAAAATGTCTTTGAGATTCATAAAGACATTACTTTTAGGAATTCCATCTACAATAGATGCTGTACCTTTTATCATAATTTCCTTATTTATGACAGTTAAAAAAAAAAAAGTCAATGAATGAGAAGTCAAAAGCCACATTAATACCAAACATTGAGCCTAGTGGAAAGTTGCCAAATAAATGAGTTGGTCAGCAGGAAATACCAATTACCCAACGGGCCATGAAGAACATAAGATGGCAAGAATGCTCTGGTAAAACCATTTATGTAACTGTATTATGAGTTTAAAAAAACAGCACTATCTGCCTCCAGAATCAGGTACAAATCAAGCCAAGTATTCAACCAAAATGGCAGCAATAGGATAAACCTGGAAAAGGGGATGTGTACTATTAGGAATTTTCAAATTTATCTTAACTATAAAATAGAAATCCCTTCCCCTCAGAAATCAAAGGTAAAGGTATCATGATATATAACTTCACCACATTTCTATAAATAAAAATTATTGCTATATGATTGTAAAAATGGAGGCAAGTAAAGAGTTCAGAATATACTTGTTTATAATCAATTAAATGATGAGCCATAATTTGAACCCTAATTATCACATTATGTAGAAATCACAATTCAGGTATTGTGTCCTCAGTTATTAAGATATATGTTAAATAGTTCACATTTTAAAAACATTTTACCATTACATTATCAAATTTGATAAAATCTTATCAAAACATCTATGTATTCAATATAAATCATATTGTTAAAAGTATAAAGTAACATTTAAACTGCTGAGGTGCCAAATAAGTATTTTCTATTAAATATACACAATTTGACATTAGAACTACATAAATTGATTCTTGCTAAAAGTTGACCCAGGTTTACAAAGGCATACTTTGTGAACTATAAGAAACTTCCCCAGCGCCACTTTCCTTTTTTTTCCGAAAATTCTTTCATTAGGTTTAACTTTCTTCTGTCATTCATATGTAAAAGTTACAGGTTTACAATACGTAGTCTTAATAATGTTTTAAAAATCTAAGCAAAGTGCACGTTAAACTAGCTACAACTACTCCAACTTCTTGATTATCATCAAATAAAAAATAGATGAACACTTCATTCACTTAAATCTTTGAGGAAAAAAAAAATAGTATACCTTGCTTAAATAAGAATTCTCCAGTAAGGATATTATATAAAAGATTTCCCCTGTTATTTAAGTTTACTTTCTCTCATTAAAACTTTTTAAAAGTCTAATGAAGAACACATACTTACAATGCCATATTACACAACTACAGTACTGTTAATTAAATAAAGCAGCCCAGTATAGTTGTAAACATTTTCAATGTAGTAAACAAGAGTTGGCATGTCTTTCCTCCCTAAAACTTGCCATTACAATGATCTTTCCATGAATTATTATTCTTCCGGGAAAAGTTTTCAGGTATATTTTAGTCTTTAAAAATATTACATAGAAATAATATGTGAAAAGATTTAGTCATGGAAATTTTACTGAAGCTTTTATTGCCTCTCTTGGTAATATGACAGGGATTGTTAAGAAACACAATTGAACTTACAGAGATATGCAGATGATAGTCACTAAAGATAATCTTGATCTCAAGTATTTTTATATGTGGGCACTTCTAATTTCATACACTTTACTATTTAAGAAGCATTACATTTAAAAATGTGTACCTGTTTTGACATTTGGCAAAAAGGAAACTGTACCTGTGGTTCAGTTCAAAACAATCAGCATGGGGAGTTTACCAGAACGAAGACTGAAACACTAATGACTTAAAGCAATTCAAGTTGTGTGTGTGTGTGAGCGTGTCTCCTTCAACCTCTTTCACACACACTCACACACATTCACTCACACACAAAGCCATGTGTATAAGCATTTGTTAGTACAAAATATTCCCTGTAACCAGACATTTATCCTCAGAATAATCACACCACATTAAATCAGTCTTCTCTTTTCAGCCCTAGTCATAGTATTAATTTCTAAGATGCCATCATAGAGCGAACCTTACCTTTTATGCTACATAATTATACTCAAAGATTTATGTATCTGTTTATAATTACACAGTAATTATAAATGTCTAGTACCAAACTGATGACCAATACTATTTTGTTGAAAAGGTCTTGCATCTAAAAGAAAAAGTCTGTAAAACCCAAGGCACTAGGCCATGAACCAATATCAGACTTTTATGAAAAACAATTTATATTGGGGAAAAAAAGCTAATGGGATCTCATATCAAAACACAGCATACTCAAATTAATTATTCAATCTGAAAACAATACCATAACTCAAATCTTCAAGACAGGAAACAAAATATTACATATATATAGCTTTTAAAATTTTTCATAATTGAAGTTCCTCTTTATATTTACAAATATGAAATCAGGAAATACTTGAAAGCAGCAGAATTCTTCTTTTTTTTTTTTTTTTTTTAAAAAAAAAAACAACCAATTCCAGTAAACTGAATAGAAATTTTCAAAATTTTTTGTTGGTAGAATTGTATTCTTGAATTAAAGTTATGATTAGAATATTAATATAATATCCATGGGGAAAGTTTTCTAGTCAATTTCAAAATCATGTAAATAAAAGTAGTTTTAATAATATGTCATTGTTCTTAAAATCTTTTCCACATCTACATAAAATGTACTGCTAATCTGAAGTACATTCCTTGGATAATTTTAACATTAGACCTCAGCGACTGCCTGGATACACCAAGCAAAATCTATTCCTGCTACAGACCATAGGCATACAATATTTGAAGTTTTACATTTTTTAACCTGCCTTACAGAAATGTTTTAAAAAGCAATAAACCCTTCTTCACATGTCAGGAAGTGAACAGGGAAATGAGCATTTTCAGCATGAAAGCAGCTCATAGGTCTTGTAATGAAAATCATACATACAAGATAGAATTCTGCTTCGATGTGAAAATTGAGCTAATTTGAGTGGAACAAAAACAGTAAAGAGACTAAATAATTTAAAAAAAAGAAGCCAGATTGGTATTTTGCATCAAGTGCATGCCTGCTTGAAAATCTTCGCTCCTTGAGTAAGTATTTGGCAACCACAGTGATTAGCAGTTAAAGCAATTTCAACAAAATATAAGAAGTCATCAAAAATGGACTATTTGTATGAAAGAACAGTACCTATAAGGATTGAACTTCATGGCTCATCGCGACCATTTTCAAAATTTAATTCCTACTATCATCTTATAAATTAAGAGAATTTCATTTGTGTTCCATAGTGTGCTGACAAAAAAATAATAATAAAAATAAAAAAATAAACCCTCATGCCTAAATTTAGAATACTGTATTGTGTAGCAATCTAAAACATTCAAAACAAATTAAATAGTTTAACTTATTTGCCAGGCATATAAGCATTTCAAAATCATAATAAAATCCAATTATGTAGTGCATAATGTAGATAGGAGTGGAATCCAACATTATGCAGGCATTTTCTAAATAAAAGCTCCCTGTAGGACAATTATATATAAACATGGGTAAGATAAGTGCAGACTAGTTCTGTGGAACCTTTGAAATCGAGGGTCTGAAACACAATAAATTTTTCAGGTAAGCACACAAAGTTATCCTAAAAATTTTTCACGTCGGTTATTTTGACATTTTTCCCATCAGATTTTCTACTCACATTAACAATACATTGTGATTTGCCAGAAAAAAAAAAAAAATCCCCTAAACCAAAACACCATTCCAGATCTGGTACACTTAAATATATCACTCTCATTGGAAGTGCTATCAGCATAGTCTTTGCAACTAGCCCAAAGCATATATTTAAGAAGTTTTTATAAGTTGTTTGTGATGTTCATGTGTTTAATTCTTATGCCAAACTGTTTTCTGATGAAGACAGCATTGTGCTTTATGCAAGAATGGAAACCTCAAAATAATCATCATAAAGCTTCTAAGACTTATGGGAGAATAAACTAGGATGGTCCACAGATATAAGATGAAATCCACAATGTTGGAATTATAAATGTTTAGAGCGGCCCAGACTAGAAGACAAGCCCAAACCACCATTAGGAGGATGAAATACGATATGGTCCAAGATGTATCCTTAAAGTTTTGTCTCAACCCTCAGTCTGAATTGCGAGGATTGATCTTCAGTTCAGTCCAGCCAGCAGAAATTGACTGTGCAATTTTCCGTTGTATTTATTGTACAGACTATGTACATTCTAGAAGTTTCCTTTAGTGCTACACTGTTGTACTTTTTGTCCCAGCAATTTGAGGGCGTGCAAATTCCACAAAGTCATCAATAAGAACAGGCCATGCTCCTGGGGGAGGAAATATATGGAAGAAAGGAAAGAAAGGAGAAATAAGACTAATTATTTTAATAGAATTCTTTATTTTTTTAAGTATCTTTCCCATAATAGTTAAAGTATATCATATAAATATCCTCACTGATAGGGGCTTCCACAATCCTAGCTTTTTGGAGTTTCCACCAAAAGTCTTCCTGATGTTTTCTCTGCTCTATATTTTCCAATAGTTGATCATCCCTCGAATTATAAAAATAATTCTTTTGGTACTCAATCAATATTATGGTTTTCTGAAAGCCAATGAAGTCAGGCCATTGAAGTAATTTGGTCAAAACTGGCAGCCTAAGGAATGGCCATGAAATGATGGCATACTGCCAGAAATGAAAGCATAGTAGGTAGGAGAAAACAAATTTTCAGGCATTTTATGGCAATCTTACAAAGAAAATTAACAGCAAGCATCAAAATCCATCCTATTTCATGATAATTACTAAAAGATTTTAAATTCCATATATGCATGCCTCTGTATAGCCACAGACCAACCTCTAAATCAGAAAGTTCTCCAGTTTCGTGTAAGGCCTAACAGCACAATTATCAGTCATATGCAGGATGAGACATTTCTTACGTTTTAGTGAACACTATAAATGACAATAAAAACGAAGAATAAAATAACATCATCTCTGGTAAGGTTAAATGGCTCCAGGACACTTCTAAGGAGGCCAAGATCACTGGAGATTTTTTTAAAGAATTACCTATGTCTATTCAATAATCTCAAAAACATCCTGCTAATTCTCAAGGGGCACTAGGTAAGTAGGTGTGAAGAAATCAACGTAAATCACTTCTAGAAAAACAAGTAGTAGATGGTAGCATCATCTTTATACATACATAAAGAAATAACAAAAAAAACATTCAATCAGTGAATATTTACAGAATGCCATAGTACTACAGTAGGCAGCTAAACTACATTTCAAATCAGAAAAACTCACTCAAGTTTACAATCAGCTTCACAGATGAGAGAACATAAAAAACATTCATTAAGATAAGAGGTTCCTAAAGTAAACTGAAAATCTAAAATAAATAAAAATTACTCATGCTTTTCTGGAAAATGTGAATACAGAACGATAGAGATTGATAAAGAGGATGAAGTTGTTTCATACATTCAGAAAAGCATAAATAAAAGCTTAGAAGAGTGAAACAGCACTCCAAGAAAAAGAGGAGAAGTTGTTATGAGTGTGACAGAAGGCGGCAGGTAAAAACAAACACAAACAAACTGGTAGGGCAAAAATTTTCATTACCTTCCTCATCATAATTAGACATGTCATCTGCAATCATTGTACTGAAGTCTAAAAGAAGATTCCAAGTATCTTTTGGTATCGATCGTTTATGATGTTCCTATAAAAAAAAAATCCAGTCACTAAAAAGTTTTTTTAAAAGTCCAAATGATGCTAGATACAAGAATGCAAAACAACTTGTGTAATCAAATTCTGGTAATCAAATTTCTATGTCCATTACCATCTCTGAGATGAATCAGTTATGCTTTTAAAATGTTAATTTATCTTCAAAAGAATTAAAATTTTAGAGAAAACATGAAACTGCAGAAAACATGAACTTACCAACAAAAATTTATTCCATAAGTCTAAGAATTTAAATCTTCCATTAAGCACTAAATTCCAGTAGGCAATGGCCATTTCTAGATCTGTAATATTAAAAATAAATTATGTATTTCAAATGCCATGAAAATTTGTCCCTAAAAAAAAACAAAACAGAACATGTAAGACCAAAGATAACCTTAAAAGAGAACTTGTGTCATGAATATTTATATCTTAAAGTTTTCTTAAAGAGATAAGCCAAGGTTTGTATCCAGCTTCCACTGCCAATGAATGGTTCCTTTAGGGCAAGAAGGATATCACTTACCTCATGGGGGTTTCTGAAGGTTCAACTAGATAATGCAGATAAGCATGCTGGACTAGTTCATAAGTATTCAAATGTTAGTTAAAGCATACCAGTGTTTCTTGACCTTAGCACTTTTGACACTTGAACCATATAATTTTTGGTTGTGGGGAGCTGTCTCATGAATTGTAACATTAGTAGCACCCCTGGCCGCTACCCACTTTATGCCAGTAATAGCTCCATCCTACCCCTAGTGAAGACAACCAGAGATGTCTCCTGGGGGTCAAACTGCCCCCCATTGAGAACCGCTGTTGTACACATATAGGTTGTAATGCAGAGAATTCCTACCCACAATCCTAATCAGTTTTACAATCCCAGTTGTTAGCTATCTGATCCTGTCCTCAAGAAGACTATTAAGAATACTTATTTAAAATTAAAATTAATAAACTAAGATTTGCTTTTTTAAAAAGTTTGATGAAATGATATTATTTAACTGGATTTGAAGAAGAGAAGCGCAAAAAAGCAACATTGCCCCATAACAAAGAACTATGCCTGGCATGTGACAGAGAGAAAGACATATCTCTTTCAAAGAACTAAAGTAGTTAAGAAAGTATCAAGCTTTTAAGAGTAAATTTACTAGGTCTGGAAAAATTACATTCAAGTAACTTAAAAGTCCTTTTGGATTTGATCTCTAAACCACTCTTGATAATTTGAGGAATCATGAGAGACTCGGAAAGACTCCAAAAAGGCTCACATCCTAAGTGCAAGGAAAATAGGTAGGCCATAAAAAATTCCTGACCTTAACCTCTTCAAGGACAGGGACTATATATACCCAAACTAGAAGAATGAAACACACAGCAAGCATTAGCAGAAACTGGCGAATGAATGAACTTCCTCCTATGGTTCCATGTGTGAATGTACTTACCTTCAAATCCATCATTATTTCTGTCTTCGAACTCAATGTAACAGGTACTTTTTTCCCTCCTATCCAAAGGTAAGCCCCAGAACACTATACTGGATCCAATACCATCCTCACTCTTCAAAGAGTCTTGTCTATTATCTATTAATTTTCCTCTCCCTCCCTATATCTTTTCAACTTTGCTGTCTTCTGGCTTTTCCCTTCCACAAAAAAACAAGCTCAGGTCATCACCTATCTTTAAAAAAAAATCTTTTTGGGTCTTTCATTCCTCTTTCTCCTTCCCTTCAAAGATAACCTTGTACATGGAGTCTTCTACTTTTATACATAATGTACTCCTAAAACATGTCTGAAAGTCAAATTCAGATCCCCTGTTTTAAGATAAGTAAAAAATATGACACCAATCCCTACTCGCAATTCCTTTTTAATCTTTGCAGTCTTTTAAAGCTCTATACCCAACACTCCTTCCAGGTTCTTTGTGTTCTTTTCTTTACCAAATAAACATAGAATTGTCTCACTTAAGTACAGAAAAATTGTTGTTACCAGTATGCTTAATAATTTCCTAAGATTATTCATGTTAGTATTTTTCCTCTTTAACTAATTTTTATAAAATAAGGAGAAAATGAAATATTCAAATAACCGCAAACCATGAGACACCTACGAATGCCCACCTGTCAGCTGGCACACTGACATGAAAATCTGACAAGAGTAGTAGTACACATGTATAATGTTTGAAAGTTCAGGCTGTAAAAGAAGAAAACTTTGTGTAATCTACATTCATTGCCCCATTTCCTCACCTCCCACACAATATTTAATTCTATAAATTAGTGTCCACCCCTGCCACTCACCCCACTGAAAGCAATCTCTGGAGGGTGACCAGATCCTTCTAGATGCCAAATAAACACCTCTATGTCCTTAGTTTACTTAGCTCTTGTCATATCTGACAGAACTGAGCACTCTCCCCTGGATGGAACTGTCACTTCTTTTGGCTTTAATTATAACACAACCACTGACTTCCCTCTGTCCCCTCTGGCCTTTTTATTCTTTTTCAGGATCCACTTCCTCCATTCATCCACTAACCGCTGGTGTTCTACAACACTGGATGTCAGCAATAACCACTTCTACTTCCTTCAGATTTTTCGGACCTTTACCTTTCTAAACATTATCTATTCAACCATCTCTAACAACTCCTAAATCTGAAACTTATATCTACTTTTCTAGATTCATGTATCTAATTGCCTAAGGACATCTGCAACTGGTATCCCCAAACAATTCAAATCCAAGAGAGTTCAAACTGAACTCATTATCATACCTCCACAGACCTGCTGTTCAGTTTCTCTCAATGAATGTCATCACTCTACAGTGTTTCCCAATGAAAGTTCTCATTGTGAGGAACTGTCCTATGCATTGCAGGACACTTAGCACCCTGCTAATGCCGGAAGAAATCCTCAGTCATTCTGACAACCGAAAACACACCCCCTCCCACCCTGCTCCCAATTCCAAATATCCCCTAAGTACACTGAGAATCGCTAGGGAAACTCCCTTCTTCATTACATACTTCCAACTGAAGCTCTCTCATCTTGGCATCTCTCTCCCACTGGACCCTATACTACGGTCATCTTTATTTCTATTTAATCTCGGCAACAGATTCATAAGCAGTCTCTCTTCCTCTAGTTCTGCCTCCACTCCTTTTAAAGGACAACACTGTTTTCAGATGGAACTCTGTGGCATATAAAATTTGGTGTCACTTCCATATTAAAATTCTTCAATGATTAAAACAATGAGATACCACTACACACCATTTAGAATGGCCAAATACTGACCACACCAAATGCTGGCGAGGGTGTGAAGAAACAGGAACTCTCATTCCTGATGGTGGGAATGCAAAATAGTACAGCCACTTTGGAAGACAGTTTGGCAGTTTCTTACAAACCTAAACAGACTCTTACCACAAGATCAAGCAATTACACTCCTTGGTATTTACCAAATGAACTGAAAAGTTATATCCACCCAAAAACCTGCACGTGGGTGTTTACAGCAGCTTTATTCATAATTGCCAAAACTTGGGAGTAATCAAGATGTCCTTCAGAAGGTGAATATAAATTGTGGTACATCCAGACAAAGGATTATTATTCAGTGCTAAAACAAAATGAGCTATCAATCCATGAAAAGGAAAATAAATACATATTACCAAGTGAAAGAAGCCAATCTGAAAAGGCTACCTAGTGTATGATTCCAACTACATGACATTCTGAAAAAGGTAAAACTATGGAGATAGTAAAAAGGTCAGTGGTTGCAGGGGTTAGGATGGAGGAAAGAATGAGTAAGCAGGGCACAGAGGATTTTTAGGGCAGTAAAACATCTCTGTATGATGCTATATGATGGATACATGTCATTATACATTTGTCCAAACCCAAAGAATGTACACCACCAAGCGTTAACCCTAAAGTAAACTTAAACTTTGGGTACTAATGTGTCAATGTACGTATAACTATAACAAATTTGCCACTCCAGCAAAGTTTATATAGAAAAACTCCGTGCCTTCTGTTCGATTTTGCTATAAACCTAAAACAGCTGTATTAAAAAGTTTTTGAATTTACAATGATTTCCTCCTGCCTTCAGATAATATCTACTTTTAGTCAAATGAACTTACTTGCAGTACCTCAAAGGTGCTATGTCTCTCACCTCTGAGCAACTGAACATGCTAATCTCTCCATATTAGAGATGGCTTTTTCTCTTTTGGCCTTTAAAAACATACTCATTCTACAAGGCTCAAAAATTATAATTTTTGTGAAGGCTTTGCAAACTCACCCAGACAAACTTAAGATGCTCCTGACTCCATGTTCTCAGAGTAAGTCAATTAATGTTTTTGAGTGAAAAAGTAATACTCAAAAAGATTAATAAGTTATAGAGTTGAAACACAAAGATTAAGTTGAAGAGAGATAAACTGTCAATTGCCACAAGCACAGAAAAAACTGCCTTTAGACAGAAATGTCTGCATGAGAGAGAGAACAGCCTTGCTGGAGAAGTAGTTACCATAGTAGTTTAGCCTCTTAAATCCCAGTTCTACCACTAATTAAGTGCTCTTAGGCAACTGAGTTCACCTCTCTGTAATTCAGCTTAAAATAAAAATAATAGTACCTCGTCTCACGGGGTTGTTGTGAGGATTAAATGAGTTCATATATATAACTTATTTAGAACAGAGCCTGGTAAATAATGAGTACTTACTATTACTATTATTTATTTTTAATAATTTTCAAAATTATTATTATAGATTCTGAAGCAATATTGGAAAGAGAGCAAATAAGGTAACAAGAAGAAATAAAAAAGTTAGACTAGAAGGAAAATAGAAAGTGACAAGAAAGTTCTAATAACAGTATTTGTCAAAACTGAGATGCTTACAGAATGAATCCTTAAGCCCTTTAGTAAAATTAAAAATGTGGTGTCATTCTTTCAAAGAGAATCAAGAGGGCAATGTAAGATTTCATAAAGGATGATCAATTGTATGCCAGATGAACATGAAAATGAACTGAGACTGGATCCAAACACTGTCCCTAAGTGAAACAAAATGTTGCCAACTCACTAGGGAGGATGGAATGGTGATTAAAAATCCTATTCACAATGTTTTAATTTACTTAGAAATAGCACTATATAGTGTAATAAAAATAGAGAAATTGGAATCAGAAGACCTGCAGCTGAGTCCCAGTTCTCCTATAACTCTGAAGTTATATGACCTTAGTAAGTCAGCCTCTCTGACCATGAATTCCTTCATCTTCACAAGAAGAGAATAATATGTTTTTTTTTCACTTAGTTCAAAGGATTGTTACAAGAACTGAATAAGATTATATAGATAAAAAATCCTTTAAAAATACTCTATAAAATTATTTTAAGTATTAAAGTAAATGTTTAACAAATGTTAAAAATTCTTAAATCACTTGCACAGGTATAGGATTTTAACTGAACTATAGTTCACAATAACCTATAGACTTTAATTAAAGTTCAGGATGGTCCTAAAATGGCAATACTGCTAAAGAACATATGTAATTTTTGACCAAATAAACAGTTTCACCAAAACAAAACAAAACAAAACAAAACAAAACAAAAACACAGACCCATGGTATTCTACATTAAATAGCTTCCTTCTGGAGTATTATGTTCAGCTTTAAGAGCGCTATTCTGAGAGAGATTTAGAAGCTGGAAATGTGTCTGGGGGCACAGTAACAAGAATAACAAAGGTCTCCTCAAATGAAGAATAGTTAAAATAACTGGAATGTTAACCTGGAAAAAGAGAAGGGGTAAGTGATAGCTATCTTTTAAGGTTAGACTTCCTCTGTGCTGCAGTAAAGAATAAGAGCAACAGAAGCTGGAAAGACAAAGGTGTTAACTTAATAAAGAAGAACGGTATGATAACAAGAGTATTCTGTGAAGAGAATGAACCACTTCCTAAAACCATGTGTCCCCAATTCCTGTATGTTCAAAAGTAAAAGCTAAATGAGCATCAGGTATGGATGCTACTTTGGATAGGTTAGATTTAAAAGAGGACTTATGAAATCCCTTTCAAATTTAATTCAGAAGACTATCAGAAATGGCAGGACTGAAGCAGACAGTGATAGAGGAAGTCTCCTATCCTGATGTCACAGAAATAAGATAATAGAAAATGAGAAATAAATGGGAAACATCAGCACAGCTCTTTATTAATATACCACAGTGTTGTCACTGTCACTCTTGGCCAGTTTGTTATGGGCCTCACCTCCACTCCTACCATCTTTTAATTCCTCTCTGCAAAATACTTTATTATATGAGCCCTACAAACCCTTAGAGAGGCTGTCAAAAGAACTATTTTCTTTATATTAAGTTCTTCAACTAAGCAAGTCATCACATTTCCTGATACCTAATACCAACGCAAAACAAAAAGAGAAACTGATTTATTTTTGTTACACTTTCTCTTTATAAACTGACATTTTTTAGTTTTAACTTCATGGAAAAATTGAGCAGAAAGTCCCATAGACCTCTCCCTTGCCCCCATTTTTGACATCTTGCTTTAGTGTGGTGTTTCTTAAAACTGATGAGAAAGTTCATATTTTACATCAGGTCTCACTGTAATACATTCTATGGTTTGGGTTTTTTTCTTTTTAAACAATTTTAAAATTGTGGTTAAATACATATAAAATAAAATTTATCATCTTAACCACTTTTAAGTGTACAGCTTAGTGTTAGGTACATTCACATTGCTATGCAATTAATCTTCACAACTCTCTTGCAAAACAAAAGCTCTATACCCATTAAACAATATTACATTTTCCTAAGCTCAATACTTATTAGATAATAATGTGCATAATCCTTTTCTCAATTTTTTCCTGTTATCTGAAATTCCAATTTACCATATTAATATATTCAATAGCTATAAAAATGTTGTTATGATTTTCACTATATAGTAAAAACTAAGATTCAATATCGAGACCATGTATTCACCCCAAAACATCATTTATTTTGTAAGGGATTGGGATATAACTAAGAAATAGGTTCAACCCCTTTAAATCACCATTGATATTCATGACATTTTATCAAAACATTGTGCTATATTTCTAAACACAACAAAAATAATTTTTACTATGTACATGATAATAAAAGACTTTAATCAGCTTGTATTTGTGGACAGGAAAAAGGAAACTAGAAAAAATAGCCCAACTAACTGGTAGCCACAGATAGAAGATAAAGAAACCAATCCTAGGTATCCCAGCTTATTTTGCTGGCAAAATGAGGGATTTTCCTATAAAAATAAAATCTAACCTAAACTGAAGAACCAGTTAGAAAGGAGATTTCATTATGTAGAATTTTGCTTTACAGATACTTTGTGAACCTTTAATCAAATTTATGTTTAGTCACTCTTTAGGCCCAAATCTCCAATACAAAGGTACATTCCTCCCTTCACTAGCTTTCAATGACATCCTCCGCTCCAATCCCTATTCACATAACCATTTTCTCACTGCTCTTCCCCGTTCTAATCTAAAATATAAAGAAGGATTAGCACAAGAGGCCACTATTAGCCTCTTCAGCTCTTGGATTTTCAATATCAAAAACAAACTCACTTCCACCATTGGGTAAATTATTTAACCTTCCTGTACCTCAGTTTCCTCATCTGCAAAACAAGAATAAAAAATAGCTAGCACCCTATAATTATGTATCAGGCATATGGCAAGTGCTGAATTACTGTTAAAAGTTAAATGTTGCAGTAATATAAAGTACTTAGCACACTGCTAGGGATACTGAAAGTGCACATTAAATGGAAGTTACTGCCATCATCAAAATCTTCAGTGCATCCCCACTGCCCACAAATTCCAATTTAAACCTTTCCATACTGTTTTTAAAAGAAGCCTGTGATTACTGATTTTAAAGCTGTCTCACTAAAATAAAGTCAGTTTTCTAGGTTCTGCAAAGAAGCCAAGCTTACTTCTCAAGTTTCAGACCTTATTCGTAATTATCCTCTCACTGGGACACCTTTCACATTCCCTTGTCCAGCCAAAGCAAACCTTCTAGTTTACATACCACCTTGCTCAGGAAGCATTTCCCAACCATTTCTGATTTTACTCATTTCTACTTTTATCTAAATCCCTTACACACATTTATTACTTTGTATTATCTCCTGCTGTCCAGTCTTTCTGGGTAAACTATAAATTTCACTGCAGCTTTTTTCCCCTACTCATCCCCAAAACAAATGTATGGATATCACACACAGTATAAATGGACTGATCTAAACTGTTAAGGAGTTATTTTTAGATAAGGTTATGAATGATAATTATTTTTCTCTTAGTTTCCAAATAAGTCCTAACCAAAAAAGAATAGATTTATCTGGCATTCTAGGACTCAGAAACCTTATAATGCTATTTCTACAGATCCATAACGAAATAACCTATGACCCTAAGATCCTACAACAATCTTCTAAAAAACAAATACAAATGTATGTACGTATGTTCAAGGAATTTTAACAACTATTTATTTTCTATATTGGAGTTCTGAAAAAAAAAAATCAGTGATTTACATATGGTATCCAGGGTTACCAACCCTATTATTGAATGTGCACAGTGTTCTCTGAATAACCAGAAGTTGTTTCTCATTGTTTTTCAGTAACTGGTATTTTCATGTTGACTTAATGCTCAAAACATATAACTTTCTATTGCAAAACAAAAGTGACACTGTCAATGTAGTTGAATATATTTGAAACGCCAAATATAATTTTTAAAAATTCTTACCTAATCCTTTTTGTCCTGGATTCTTTGCAAAATTAAAAGTAAACTGGTAAAAATCCTTAAATCGTCCTGGTTCTTTCAATTCTTGTTCCATCTTGGGTATCTGGGCCTTTAGTTTTTCTATGCTGTCACATCTACATTGTAAAATTAAGTTTATAAAAGATAAACTTTTTGACTATAAATTAAGGACTTAACTTATTCATTCCTATGACAGCTTATATTTATTTCATAGAACTTCTTTTTAAAAATCAGATAGTTGTATTTCATCTTTTTACATTACATAAACAAGTATGGGGTTAGCTGGAGGAAGAAAAGGTCTGGAGTGATTAAATGTTAGAAATAATTACTATTTTTTTTTAAATGGGCTATTTTAATTACATAATTTCTGGACTATTAACATAACTGAATTGTAGAAATCAGCTGCATTGGACAGATGAGAATGTAATCAGCATAGCAAATCACCAGTTTAAACTGTGGTATATATATATACTCTTACATGGTAACAAATCACATGTCTAGCTTCCAAACTAACTGAAAGCATAGTTTCTTGCTTAAGTCAGGAAGCAATTCTCTTCAAAACTTACTTATTATATACAAAGCATAGTTTTAAGTATCAGCTGAGCCCCCTACCATCTCCAGCTTAAGTTAGCTCAAATCAATATTGTTTCTTCAGTTTTTGAAAAGCATTATACGTCCGTCCAAGGAGTTAAAAGGGTCCAAGTATCAAGTCTTACTTTCCACATAATAAACAGCCTTAAAGTAGAAATACTCTATTTCTTACATTCCACAAAACCAATCATTCCATTTTTCTTCTGATTGTTACTTTTCTTTTTCTTTTTTTTTTTAATGACGTCTCCCAGATCATTAGTTTGTAAATTAAAATTTTGATTTGGAAGTTTATTACATTTTACATTAATTCAGTTTCAAATAGAAAAAAAAAAAGTTGAGTTCTAATGAAAACTGTCCTAGCATAGAAAATTCCAGCAAATTCAGAACAGGGCTAGTTTTGGCTATAGAACATAGGGTCTAAATCAGTTATTAATTTATAGCTTCTCAGCTTTAAACACATTCTTCTTTGCCCTACATTGTGACTCTTTGTAGTGGACTACATTACAAATTGCGAGACTTCATTTTTCTTTCCTGCTGGCTCACTGTTAGGGTCTACCAATAGAGAGGGCAATGAAAGGCTGAAAGAGGAAGAAGGAACTTTTCTCATCCCAGTTTCTTTTCTGCAGGGAGCAAAGGTTTCCGTATGGTGGAAGGTCCCAGCAATGTTCACCAACAGTGGCAACTCGCATGGCTCTGCAGCAAGTGGCCTCTAGCCAGTTTCTTCACCAGAGCGGCAGGCAAGGCAAGCATCGCAAGGCACTGTGTTCTGCAGCAGCCACACCCGCTCCTTCTCAGCCTTGTGGGGTTCTCTTAAGTTTCTAGGTTCCTTCCTTGTTCAAATCCCTCAGCTCCAGGGGTGGTGGCAGCTTCTTGCAACTGCCAACTCTGTTATATCTCAGAGTTTTCTTTTACCCCATGATGCAATAAAACAATTTTTTAAATTTACCCTATTCAAATCACTGATATATTTTTTGTGTGTCTTGTCAGGACCCTGATTACAATGTCCCTCATGCTCAAGATCAGAATGCCTAGGTTCAAACCCTGGCTCTAACACCACCTAAGTCTAGTTTCTCTGTACCTCAGTTTCCTCATCTCTAAAATGGTGAAATAAACACTACTTCCCACACAAAGTAATTGTGAAGAGATAGGTGAACTACTTACTTAACACAGTTCCTGAAATAAATGTTCAACAAATGGTAGATATTATTAAACAGTCACACACTAAAAACAAAGGGCAGCCTGTTACCTATCCACAGACTGAATAGTTTTGCAGCCTCATTAAATAGACAACTAGAGGCCATAAGTTAAACCTCTACCCATGACTTTTAGATCTATTTATCCCAAGACATTTACCTAATCAGCTGCCAAAGTATAAAGTGAACAAAAAGTGATTAGTAATTTGCAAGATTTTTAATTCTAGGAGTTTGTTTATAAATTCAGAATTCACAGCCTCACATTAGGACATAACACTTGCTTATTTCACTTATTCATATTAAAAATTAAAGCACAGTAATTTATTTTAATAATAGAGAACCTCCCTTAGAAACAAATGATAAAAGTACAATGCAAATGGAACAAGCTGTACTGACTATACAGATAACTTGGAAAACCCAGAAAACTGAATAACATGGGAAGGAATTAGCATATTAAGGCATTTCTACTAATACCAATGTTTGTGGGCCAGTAATTTATAAATGTACATTTAAAATTTTGTAACATAATTCAACTCCATAGTAATGTACTTAATTTCCTATTGTAATTATATACTCACCCTAATTCTGTCATGCCGTCCATGAACTCCTGTTTGGAGAACTCGCACTGTGTTGCTGCTCTGAACTTCCACGCAATGATCAACACACTAATGCTGGCTGGATCGAGTGCCAGGTCATCACAGAATTGCTGTATACCATCTATTCCAATTTTATTTTCATCTTGAGGATCTTTAGAAATAACAATGCAATATCAAATTTGTGTCATACTTTATTATGTTACTCCTTAAACTAAAAAGGGTAACACTTTCTGTTCCAACAAAAAAAATGATCTCAATAGACCAAAGACATACAGCAATATTATTCTAACAAATGTTTTCCCCTTACAATATTCAAAACTACATTGCCCCTGAAATAGCATTCTTAACATGAACAGGAGAACACATATAGGTGGGCACTCGATTTTTAAAAGTCTCATTTATTCATGTAAAAATGTCCCATACTCATATACATTCAGAAAATCAGGAATTCCTATGTAGGGATAAGGATTTTTACTGAGCATATCCATATTTTAAGTGGGCATTCTAAATTAAAAGTATTATATACAGAAATTCTTTTTCCCTTAAAACGAGTTCATTTTACCACAGCAATCACTTGTTAAGAGCATCAGAAAAACCATAAACTCTGCAATTCAATCCTAACTTCAACAATATCAATACTGGTTGTTCAAATTAAAAAAAAAAAAAAACTATCAGTATTTACTCATCAGAGAGCGAAAATTGTAAGTTAATGCCACGTACAAAGAGAAAGGCCCTCACATACTTCTGTCAAATGTGATTTGCTCACATCTCTAGGAATAAAAAATGTAACTTTTTTGACTTTGGGACATAAGTTATGCATAAAATCCCCCATTTTTAGAAAAAATTTGTATACATATTTCTATATAAACATAAAAGACAAGGAAGGATCTATAACAGGCTATTAAATATTGGTTTCCTCAGGAAAATAAATAAGAAAAAGATGAAGAAACTATTAACTTTTTCTTTATTCATCTATTATGGATTGTTTAAATTTTTTAAAGTATATATTACTTTTTGAAGTAATTCTAAGATCTACAGAACTATTGACATATCTGCCCAATTTATGTTCTATGTATAGATTACTTCTCAGAAGCAGCTTTGGAAAACTTTGGAAAACTTGGTTCAAAATATTTAAAGTCACAAGCGAACACTCACCTTTATATCTATTGTATAGTTGTTCTAACTTCTTCCTGTCCAATGATCCTTTTACACTCTCTCGTATATAAAGTTCAGGATTTTGGAAAAAATTGTCTGTAGCAACATCTAACTTCCAGTCATTTTGAGACAGACAACTTACTGCTGTTTTTTCACTAGACTGTGTGAAGATCATAAACTGACGAACTTTATCCTTCTGCGATGATTTCAACTTGTTCTATTGAAACCAGAAAATAAACTGAAACACTATGTAAAATCACAGAAGACTCAATATTTCTATATTCCTGACTAATCATTCTCGACAATACTTTTTTCTCATAAAAATATTAAAACATTTTAGCTTGACTTATTTTTGATATACTATGAATCAGAAAGACAATTTTTATAAAAATCTAAAACACAAAACTTGGTATCATTTTGGATAAGAAACTAGGACAGAGGCAAAGGAAGTGCAACCACCCTGCATCTCTTCTAAAAGTGGATCCTGAGAACACTGTGTAAAGGCTCTAGGAGGGAAGTACAGGTACTCTCAAACCTTGACCAAGCACGAAATTCCAAAGGCGTGGTAGGGAAGAAGGTGACATTATCTAGCCAGCCAGAGTAGTCAAATGATCCTGGGTAACAATGAGATTAATAGGTGTTTGTTGGAGCCCTAAAATCCACTATAAAGGAGGGTATGGGTACGATTCTCCCAACCCTATTCACCCTTGTTTTCTTGCTATTTTTATCAAATGTGAGAAAGCAAAAGAATGAGTACCTTACATTTCTCCTAGCGGTGTTCTGGAACCAAGATAATTTTCAATAGAATTTCCTCAATATGTTCACTCAAATTAGAAGCTGAAATATGAAAAAGGACGCTGCATCCTTCCAACCAAGTTAATTTCAAGAGGAGTTTCCCTTTTCTCCTCTAAAAGAATCATCTTTTTCCTTAAGCCTGAGCCTACCACAGCCTCTCAACTGTAATAACCCCTTCTTACTTGCCTCATGTTCTCACAGATTCATTTCTCATTTGACCTGAACCCTAAGCAAAATGAAGGAGGGCAATTAGGCCCTCCACTCTCCTAGTATCAAGGACCATGGTTCTTCCTGCCCTCCCACTCAAGCTGGTCTCCTGTGGAATGTCAGCCTCCCCACTATTATTATTCTCCCTCATAAATCCTAATACCATCAATCAGCAAAATACTTAGGTTCTTTCTGAGCAAATGAAGGGAGGGAAAGCACATGAGTAGGGTACAGATTAATGGCAACATATCTGAAAATCCCAGCATCTTTGATCTGGCCCAAAGTGAGAGATCACAAACCTCGACCCCAGAAGGTTAAGAATTTGTTTAAAAATCACCCAGTAGAAATGGGACAAGAACAGAAAGGTCTCATTAATCCAAGTCTTAATAATCTTTCCATAAACCACATTGCTTACTGTATATATTTTTACAGTAAAACCTTTTGAGGTTTTCAGGAAAAAGACTACCAAAGATATACTTCTACCTATTACAGAGTAAAAATAAGACTACACAAAATCAAATATAAAAAAAACCTATCTCGAGGAATATGAAAAATGTTTATGCCCTGGAGTCTGACCTGTCAGCCATACTTTTCTCTCTCTGTTAATACCCTACTGCTTAGGATTACAATTAAAATCTCAACCCCTGTCCTCCATTTACATTGAGAAACTACAAATTCACTAACCTCCTGTTACCACCTCTGAACACCAGATAATTCATACTCTATTACACAACACATCTCTCAAATGTCTAGGATTCTTCCCTTTCGAATACCTCCCTAAGACTTATTATTCAATTACAACAAGCCCACAATGAAATCAAATCCCAGGAAGATACCTATCTATTTTAATGCACTCTTTAACTGAGAGTAAACTACTTTGAAAACTAGTTTTTGAATTCAGTATACCTTTATCCCTTGTGAGATGTAGTATACTGACATGTTTTAATCCTTCTTTAAAGAACAGAGAAGTACCTGAGGTCTCTATGATCATCAATGACTACTAGATAATGTTGCACAAAGTATTGGAGATTAGCCTAGAAGTATAACAACTATTTCCACATCCTGGAAATTACTTTTTAATTAAACCTGATGCAATTCATTTATATAACCTTTTCCCATTCTCTTAACTGCTGTTACAGGCAACAAAACAATCAGGATTATTTGGGGTTTTAACATACAGTATTAAAATTCAGTGCACTGTTCCCAGAAACTTGAATCCCTTTTGAAGAGATGAAGCAAAAACACAGCTTAAGTCAATTTTGCAAGCCAAAAAGAGCTGTTCACTCTAATGACTTCCTGTCAGCAAGACATTAGAAAATTGGGGGGGAACAAAGATAAAAAAATCTTACCCACACAAATAACAAAATTATACAAGTGAATTATTTAATTCCATGTCATTTCTAATTTGAAGAAAGTATGTATAATAAATAATGTTCATGTATATGTAAATATAGCACTTAAACTGGTTTTAAATTCTAGTATATGGCAATATCAATTTAAGAAAAAGGGCTGCAGCTACCCATTTCCAATGACTGATACCTGGCAGAAAAATGATAGTATGGGCTCCTGCTAGACTACGTAGTAATAAGCAATCCCATTCCTGTAAAGTCTGATTAAGAACCCTCCCCTTCTTGTACTTACCATACATTCTCATTTCTGTCCACTCTGTGCCTAGAATAAATCCTACCACCTGTTTTCCTACTAAGGTGAATGTACTCAATTCTGTAGTCTCAAAGGCTGTCCCAGAGTAAAACAGGAGTGGAATATAAAGAATTGACCTTTTCCCGTCTATTTAGGAGAGCTGTGACACTCCCACCCTTTTCTCCCATGCCATATGGGGGCACCTGGCAAGGTGTTTTGAGAGTATGGCACCAAAGACTTAAATTTCTATCAACTTAAGGATGAGAAAAAGGATGTTTAGCTAGCAAATAATTTTATAGGGAATGAGAGGATGATAGAAACTGAAATGGAAGGAAAAACCATATGGATTTTCTCTATTTCTACTACAAACCCAGTGGGCATCTTCCTAAGAGCAAAAACATGTGGTAACTACAATGATTCAGCACTCAAATGTAGTACAATGCCATTTACTTTAAGACCTATGTAAAAGGAACTAGAGTGGGCAATAAAATCTTCAGTACTCAAGTGTGAAAACTAGATATTATCAATTTTCAAGGAAATTCAACATTGTTAAGTATGTAAAATGTATAAAGTACAGGATATATTCTGATTGTTTTTGATTTTAGCAAAAATGGGGAGGGAGAGAGGGAGAAAAGGAAAGAAATGCTCTCTTGTACTAGAATAGACAAGAATATTTTACTACTGAACCTACAAAGTCTATTATAATAGAAGAGGGATTCAGAAAGGCTCTCTAATAGAAATAACAATCATAAAGTTAAGAAATTCCTCATATAAATATTTCCCTTAACAAAAACAATGAACATAGAAAATGATAATTAAGTCCTACAAATTTCAAAATAGAAATAATGTTAGTGAGTTAGTGATATTTTTAAAAGCAAAAAATTAAGATCCATTTCATTATTTCTATTATTCTGAATTTTCATCTTCTCAACCCTTAAGTTTTAAATTCAGTCTGAACTCTAGAACACCAGTCTTTCTATTTTTTAAAGGAATTAATTTCTAACTCAATTCTAGCTATCTCAGGAGTTGATGACTATAGCTCACAAAAGGAAATGTTCTAAAAATGAAAACACTGTAATGATCACCCATAATCCTTACTAAAAGCTCTGTATGTTAATTTTCATGTTTACCATATGGTTATCAGTTTAACTTCAGATGAAACTTAGAAGAGCTCATTTAAGTTCAGAAAAATCATACTTTCCATATATGATACATCGTATTCATCTGATAAAGCCAAATGTTACCAATATCCCAAACCACACACCTATAAAAGGCCTTTCCATAGCTTATAAATCTGAAGTCAAAAATGCAGGAAAAATCAATTCAACTAACAAGACTACTTACTATTTCTAGAGAAGAACTTCACCGAGGAGCAAAGTGCTGCAAAAAAAGTCAGGCTAAGAATCTAAGTAGAAATACCTAAAAATCCTCTTCCCTTCTTCCTGCAGAGGCAATATTTGATTAGTGAAGAGTGCAGACTCTCAAGTTAGACAGGATTTTAATCCTACCTGTGCCTCTTAATTGTTGTGTGACTTTGGGAAAATTACTTAACCTCTGTGTGCTTCAATTTCTTCATCTGTAAACAGGTTACCTGAATTAATTCAGGTTAAACTCTTAGAATTGTAACTAGCACATAGTAAGTACTTTACAAGTCCATGAAGAGCAATACTAAGAAACAAGTAATTTTATGTAAATGGTAAAGAAAGAATACCATAATCAGAAAACTAGCAGTTAACATTTATATGAGCTCCTATTGTGTGCCAACTATGTGCTAAATATTTAATTATTAACAATCTTACAAGGTGGTTATCATTGATTCCATTTTACCAATGAAGAAACCAAGCATCTGGGCTCAATTTATCTAAAGATAGACTTGTCTAAAAAGTAGCAGAGCCAGGAATGAACCCTGGTGTCTTACTTCAAGGCACAGTCTTATTTATTCCACACTGTCATCAAGTGAAAGAGGAAAAAAAGGGCCAAAGTATAACCATTGACTAATTATGTGTGCACTGTGGGTAGGAGGTGAATTGCGAGCAATATTTCTTCACACATTTTTTAATGGAAAAGTTAAATAAGTAACCAATTGACCTTTCACCTTTCAAATGTAAATAATTTGCATTCTGACTGAAAATTGCCAATTACACATTCCATAACTAAAAAGGCTAGTTTAGGAATGGAACTTTAGAGTTTTGGGGGAAGGAGAGGAGAGGAGAAGGGGAAAGGTTATTTTTAAGATAAGTAATTCAACAAGAAATGTATTTGTAGTCCTACTGGTCTGTTCTTAAAAAGATGACGACAACCTATAGTTTTAAATACAAAGAGGCGGTAAATCTGGGGGCACTGAGAGTCAAGGTTTCCTTTCCTAATAAGACTTGGAACCCAGAGGAAATGCAAATACACGTACAGGCTAGGGCCAGAAAATATAAGCAAATGTGTACAATTTCAAATATTAAGCAAAATTAAACAAAAACTTTCCATATTCTTAGAATAGTTATTTATGGTTAGGCCTATGGCTTTTACCATTCACCCGTAAACTTCCTTCACTCTGAATGATAGTTAAAATGAACTCCTCTTTAAAAGGCACTGTACTACTACTACCTAGTCTAATGTGAAATAATACTTTACTATGTAATTATCATACCCAATGGTGTTTTAAATAATAGCAATTCACCTGAAAAAAATATTTCAGTAAGTATACTTGGAAGATCCAAACTGGTTTCATATGTTTTTAAAGGACTTTCCTCACAGGTTTTTTACAAAAGTATTCTGTTAATGGAAATTTAAAAGATTTTCTCCTCCCCATCCTCAGATTAGATTATTCAAGAGATGACAGTAACTATAAATGGAATAAATGTTTTGACTATTAAAGTTATTTTTGCTAATTCCTGATTACCTGCAATAGGACTGAAATAACCTCCTTAAAATGTTATCCATCATAATTCAACTGATTCTCCTAAACTTATTATTGAACTTCTAACAAACAGTAGTCAAGGTAACTAATTTAAATTTGCTTTTCTCCATATACATCTTTTATAAAGAAATCTCAAATTTAACAAAGATACTAGGGCAAAACCAAAAAATAATTAAATGAGATTTTTAAGTTCCATAGTTAAAGAACTTATAATAGTGACTAGCATTAACAGTCATGTGATAGTTTCATAAACAGAATGACACTTAAAAACTGAAATCCCTTAATTCTAAGGTTTACTATCTACTCAAATTCTAAATCCAGAAATATTAGAATCCTGTGAATAATAAATAAGCATTCTAAATGTTTATTGAAATGAAAATATCCAATATAACGAAAAAATGGGCCATGTACAACTTATCTCTGTTCCCGAACACTATGTTCAGTGTTAAGGGATTAAAAAGTGTAATGCAATAGAATTCTTTAGGGAACCCTTTAAAAGTAAATCTCTCCTAAAAATGTTACAATGTAAATAAGCAGCCTAATCATTCTCAGTGATTAGGTACTAATTTTATAATATGGGATCAACGAAACGATGAAAGATGCTTTAGTGGCATTTTTTTTTCTTCCTTCTGTTTTTGCTTTTTCTTTGGTGAGGGGTATACACTTAAAGTAACTAAACTAGATAGTCAGCAAGTTATTCAAGAGCTTGTTTGTGTCCACAAAGCAACTGAATCCTATTTGGAACAATTTCTCTTCATCAAATGTCATGGCTAATACAATCACAACTTGAACTTAAAAAGTGGCTTTCTCACAGATTTTCATTATGCTTGACTCAACCTACAAGACCATAATCAAGAGCCACTTGACTTAAATGAATTCAGCTGTTTAAAACTTAAAAAGAACACACCACAAGGAGTTAACTTTACTTTCAACTTTTTTAGTATATGTACCAAAAGTTTTAATTTTCAATCACTTAAAAATTTAAAACATTTGATTAATATGGAAACAATTATTCAATATAAGGAAGAAATCAGAGTGAAACTAATAAAAAATTCCACACACATACTGAAAGGGTGCTTGCTGGGTGTTTGTTGTTGTTGTTGTTGTTGTTGTTGTTGTTATTGTTTTAAGATGAGGGGTAGATAAAATGTGTAACCAGAGACCAGGCTTCTAATCCTTGCTCTGCCACATATTACCTCTTTCAACTGGTCAAATCATCTAGAACTGCCCAACCACCATTTCCAAATATGTTAAAAGGAGGTAGCAATACCTATCTCACAAATTTGAGTGGAGATTAAATAAAAGTAACAGTGGTAAATTGTCTGGCTAGCAAATATGTTCCCAATAAATGTTCATGTCTCCTTTCTCCTCAAAGGCCCAGTTTTTGCACATAGGCATAAAACAACATACAATCTATTAGAACATATTCAAGAGCAGTCTATGAAACAGGTTTTGTTGTTTTATTAAGTAAACTCAATAGTTTTTATTGAATATTGGACAGATGTAGTAAAAAGAATTCAAAACTCTGTATACAAAACCTGCAGGGTAAAGAAAACTATAATATGGGTTTGTTGTCTTAAAAACTGCTTTAAAAAATAATTATCTATAATATTGCAACAGGACACTATGGAACAGCAGAAATAAGATCACATCACTCAAAATCTTCAGTAGCTTCCCATTTCTCTTCAAATAAAATCCAATATTCTTACAATACCCACCATCATGTCCATCCCATCCACTCCTCACCTCTCAGACTTGATCAGTTCCAATGCCTAACATGCCCCTCTCCCCTATAAAAACTGCTCAAGCCACACTGGCCTCAATCAATGTTCCTCAAACTCTCTCCCCACTTATCTGCATGACTTACTCCTTTATCTCTTGGTTTGCTCAATATTCGCTTCATCAGTGGTAAAGACACCATTTTGTAACCCCACTTCCACCGTGCCCCAACACAGTGCCAATTCCCTTCCCCAACACTTCTTTTCTTCCGTGGTATTTAACACCTTCTAACATAGTAAGAAAGAAAAAGATATACTATGTTTATTATTTGCCTCTCCCTACTAAAATGTAACCCTCACCAGAACAGGGATTATCATCTTTCAGTGACATACACACACACATTGCCTAGAACAGTGCCTGGCACATAGTAGGTATTTAATAAACAAGTATCGAAATGAATTAAGACCCTCCTTTAACTTACTTGTATATATGTATGCAGAAGAATGTGAAACAGGTTCTAAAGACACAACCTTGAATAGGCCTATGTTCATCCAGATTTATAAACTCTAGTATTTGTTCAAAATACTATCTTAGATTTATCAAAGTCCACACATTTTTTAAAAGCCATTAAAAACATGGTAATTAACACCATTAATCATCCACTAATTTGAATTTTGTTATTTAAAATATTCATTAATAATACTTGGGTTTTCCTGTGTTTAAATAAGATAATTTCAAGTCCAATTTTAACCATTTCTCTAGATTTCATGTGAGTTAGAAGATTATATGTACCACAAATATGGGGAATATAGTAAACCAAGAGAAAAGTTTCAGTTCTGCAACAATTTTGCAACCTGCAACCTCAAAACCTCCTCAATCCTCAATTTCTTCTTCTGTAAAAGGGAAGAGGAGTAAATAAGATGATCTCTGGAACCATTTCAGGTCTGGAAATTCTATGATTCTGTGAGTCTATAAAAATCCAGAGGTTACACAGTCTACACACTTCTCACGTATCTAATAAAAATCATTAAAGCCAAAATTTTTATAGCTGAATGGAACTTGCGAAACCATCAAATCCAATTCCGTCATCTTACAAATAAGAAAACAACCCAGAAATTTTGAAACCTTTAAAAAAATTTTATGGAGTAACAGAATATTATCTACTTTTAGAGTTATTTTTGGTCTTTCTATGGTGTGTCAGGTAGACTGACTGAACAATTTTGTTATACAAAATATTTCAGATTATCCCATCACTTAAGCTTGCCCCAGAACTGACAATACACATGCTCTAGAAATGAGCTGCACTACACAGACCAAAAACTAATTTTGGCACGAAAATTGTATCAACAAACAATTATATTTATAAAAAAATTACTTAACTAGAAAATTCCTATGGCCTAACTTCTACCAGGGCCCACAGTGATTTAGTTTCTAAACCAGCAAGAGCATACCAAGATAATTCTAGCGACATGATCTGAGTTCAGCCACACAAAAATTAGTAATATCTGTCACTACTGATATATTTAGATGAGTTACGGCGAAGTTCCAAAACTAGCTAATTTAATATTAACAACAGGAGAGAAGCTTACAAGCTCCAATCCAAGCTAAATTCTCAGATGAACCACAAGAATCCTGAACAGGTAATGAGCAGTATCAAGACCTTGGATTCCAGAGGATGCTACTGTTTGGGAGACTACTAAGAACAGAATACATTTCAATACTCTCCTAGGGTGTTTACCAGGAAATTACATTTCATTATTTTAAGCTTACTACCCATCTACACCTCGAGAGTTTGGAAACTTTAGGATTCTTATCTATGACCATCAAAATACTTAAGAAATTAGAAACTGTTAGATGCCCCAGTGGATCCCTGAACATTGTAATATCAATCCAAACATTAACCTCTACTTTATGGCAAAGTTTTCTTACAAATACAAATGGTAAATTTTTGTGGAACTTACCATTGAACATAAATGTTGAATATATGGCAAACTAAACCCCACATCCATACATGACAACAAAATTCGCCAAGCTGCAGGCTGGGGCTAGTTAAATGTTATTCGGCAGAAATAAGGGCAACTAAAAACAAAAGACACTGGGGCATTCCCTTAACAAAACACACATACACCCTCCTCAAAGAGGCCTTTATGTTCCCCATGAGCGAACGGACAATATCATTTTTACTGTCTATTCATACAGTAACCTGCATGGAATTCAACTCGTGCTCAGACTATAAGGCCAAACATGCTTCTAAAAAATAAAGAGTCTAACAGTCTGGTACACAATTACCAAAAGGTGAACAGGTAACTTGACTGCATGTTTTCAAGCCTTTAAGATATTTTTCACAAACCAAAAGAGAGGGGAATAACTTGACAAACTGTTTTTTAAAAACCACAAATGGTCTGTAACTGGCGTAATAAAGCAATTACCTCTCTCCCCCCAAGCAAATGAAATATGTGCTCAAAAGGTAGCAAGTCTGCTTCTCCTAATTTTATGAAATGAGAACAGGTTGCACTTCCGTACTCCGCCTCCCCCACCCCCCCGCGCCCTGTCCCCCAAGTTCGGCGGTCTCCAATGCTCTCAGTGGAGAGGTAAATACAACCTCCATCAACTGGCCAGTTAAACTCATTTCCCAAAAGCAATGGGACGCACTAGAGAGGATGGAGAAAGGAAAAGGGCTGATACCCCGCCCCAAGCAAAACTGCCTGCAGACTTGAGGGGTGCTGGAGCCGGGAGCGGGGGAAGAGGAGGACCGCCAGGAAAGTCTCTCCGTCTGCCCGGCGGGGCGGAGGGGGACGCCCCGGCTCCGGGGCGGGGGAGGCTCCTCACCCGGAACCCCGGACCCCCGTCCCCGGTCGGACACAATGGAGCCGGCGAGGGGAATGGGCAGGAGCAGGGCCGTTGCCCCATCCCCTCCCCCCGCCCCAACGCCTCCCCCACCCGCGCACGACCCCGGCGAGGGTCAGCGGAGGCCGCTCCCCGCGCCCCAAACTCCCCGGGGCTCCCGACTAGGCCCAGCTCCGCTCCGCCTCCTCGGCTCTCACGTAGCGGTGGCGCCGGGCGGGAAGGGGCGAAGGAGGAAGGGCGAGGCGGGAGGAGCGCCCCGCCGGAGAGCGGGACGGAGGCCGCGGGCCGCGGCTCGGGGCGGCGGGGTCGCCGCGGGGCGCAGGCCGGCCGGGGCGGGGGTGCGCAGCGGCGCCGGCCCCCAGCCGGCGGGGCGGGCGGGAGGACGGCCGCAGCGCCTCACCATGTTGGTGTCCTCCAGGCCTCTCCCCTCCTCCTCCGGCTCCGCAGCGAATGGACGGCGGCGGCGGCGGCGGCTCCTCTCACGGGCTCGCCGGGCTCCCGCTCATGCGCAGTGCGGGGCGGCCCCGGCGCGGCCCGAGGAGGCAGCCCGGGCCTCGGGGAGGCGGAGGGGCGGGGGCGGGCGCCGGGAGCCCGCGCGGGGGTTCCCCCGGGCGCGGGGGGCCCCCCGGACAGGGGGCGACGCACGCCCTCCGCGCGCCGACATCCTCCCGCCGCGCCCGGCGCGCCCCGCGGGGTGGGGGCGACCGACACCCACCGCCGCTTCCCACGCGCTCCTTCCGCCGTCGGGTGTCTGCGGGTCTCGAGGACGGACGAGCGATGGCAAATAACTCGAGCAGCTAGGGGCGACTACAAGGAATAGGACGGAAGAGCTCGCTCCATCCCAAACCACCCGTCCCCATCAGTACCCAAGAAAAGAGGAGGGGGTGGGGGTATTGAAAACGCCACCGCGTTTTCTGGCCCCCACGGCACTTTCCAGTATCTGGACTGCATCAGGTCACCCATGTAGACATACCAGAGGACACCTGAGTCTAGCCATGTGGGAGCTGTAATGCCCTTTAGTGTGGCTCAGGCTTGTTCCCAGACCTCAGTGTCCACAGGGAGACAGACCAGTAGGACAGCCCCAGGGTTCCAGGCGAGAAGGGCTGGGTATGCAAGGCCCCCACGCGTGCACCTAGTGGCGGAAGTTACAGTATTAGCGCCACTGATTACTTGCTCTAAATATCTGTTCAACTCAACCTTCTTAAGTTTTGGGAAGTAAAGAACATTTTTTCTTTGAGGGTTGACTGATGTCAGGCTGGGTGGACAGTCCAGACTTGACCTATTCTTGGTTTCAAGGCTGGTGAGGGCGAGGGTGCCAGAATTCTGAGCTGGGGAGGTCAAGTGGACAAACACAGGCTGTGGGGAGTACAAAATACTCTTTGGAGAGGTCCCTGCCCTTATGAAATTGACTATCCATTTGAAGAGATGAAGGAATGAAATAAGAAAACAGTAATAAAGCAAACATCGGAAACATCCCAACTAACACTGGCCAAAAGTTGATACGTGTTTTAGAACAGAATCAACCTGACTGGAGGTATTATTCCCCTCACCTGTTATCATGCTTGTCAGAACACCCTTTCCCCCCACAACATAGGCATGAACTACCAGATGAGCTCTATAACTTCAGGACTTTGAAGTTCTTATCAAAGCAACAGAACTTCTCTGGCACCTCCTGGAGACTTCCTAATGTTTTCTGGAGACAGCCTTCTATCAAGATTTCCCAGGACTCTACCAAGACAGATCTCTGGCCTGCACAAACCATTCATCCATTCTTTCCACCAACCTTTAGCGGGCACATACAAATGCCAAGTTTCTTGGTAGGCTCTAGGAAAGCAGGTCTGTGAGAAAAGGTCAGATCTGCCTCATGCAGTAAGCCTGAAGCTGGACTAGCATTTGGCCTGAAATAGTAACTAATATCTAGGGTCTTAATGAAGAAGATTCACTGTGTCTCTTTCCCTACACTATTATATTTCACTAAACATGGGTTTTCTTAACCTTTTTCCTAATTGCCAGCTCCAGCATACAGTTCTTTTCATTCTACTTGACTTCGCTCCTGCATTTAAACATTTCCTCGTTTCCTCTCCATCATTTTCCATATCTACTTTCTTCCACATTTCCTCCTTTCTCTATGGATACTCTCCTTTGCTGGCTCAGCTCTCTTTGGCCTTTAAATGGTGGACTTTTCAGAACCATCCCTGAAGCCCTGTATATAGCCTGTGTCATGTTCTCACTTGCATTTCCACTATTACGTCAATCTTAAGGAGTTCTAAATCTTGACTTCCAGCTCTTGAGTGGCTGACCTAAACACTAATTTTGGTCATTCCAGGTCCATCAATCTTGACAAATCCTAAACCTTGTCCCCAAAACCTACTTTTCCTCCTGTCTTTTTAATCAAATCATTCAAACTAGAAATCTAAGAGTCATCCACAACTCCTACCTCATCCCCTTAATCTAATCAGCCACCAAGACTCATTAATTTTATCTCCTAAATAACTTTAAATTTTTACTCCACCCTACCCATCCCTCAGCCAAGCCTTTATCATATCTCTTCTCATTTTATCAGTAATCTCGTAACTAATCTTCTGCCCTCTACTCTTTCTCCACTGCTCCAAAGTTGTCTTTCTATAATACAAATCTGAATTTGTCCCTTAAAATTCTTCAGAGGCTCCACAAAAATAAGCCTCTTTGGTGTGGCTATCAGGCTCCCTCCCCATAATCTGTCCACTCACTTTGCCATTTCCCACTACCTTCTACACAAATGCACCTCATGTAGTTTTAACAGTCCAAGCCTTCATGTCTCCTTGCTTACTCTCATTCTGCTCTCCCTGGCCTAGTAGCTAACACTGACTGAGGGCTTTCTATGTACCATACACTGTTTTAAACCCCCGATACACACTAACTCACATAATAATCCTCACTTTAGCTCTATGAGTTTATGCTCAGTGATTATGACCATTCTGCAGAGAAGGAAACTAAAGCACAGGAGGTTAAATAACATGCCTAAGGTTCTTTGACCGGTATGTAGGGATTTAAACCCAAATAACGGTGGCTATGGAGTCTATTCTCTTAACCACCATGCTGTATTTCCTACCAAGACCTCATACACAGCTCAAAGACCACCTTCTCCGTGATTGTCTCCTGACTTCTTCCCTGGATTCCAGTGTTTCTCCTTCTGCACTTTTGTGACAGCTAGAATATACTTCTGTTACATCTATGATGATAATCATATAATAATCATTTGCCTACATGACTGCCTCCCCTGCCAGATTGTGTATTGTTCCAGGCCATAGACCTAGTTGCACACATCTTTTAGTTTTTAGTGACAAAGTGGGTGCCTGGCATATGTGACATATATATGTGCTACATGGTAATGGTTGGATAAATTAAAAGAAAGAAGATATCTGACGTTTGTCGACCTGTCTTAAGACCGTGTCTATATTGTTTGTTATTGTAATGGAATGTCTGTCCTCCTTGGCAGATATATGTTATTTATACCATATGGTTAAATGATAAATGTAGTAGCAACTGTACCCACACTGCACTTCCAAGCTACAGTACTGAATGTGAAATAGAGAATTATTATTCAATCATTGTTACTGACTGAAACATGTTTAAGTTGTCCTGATTATATTTACAATGGAAAAGTCCTGATGATAAAGCATAAATTATAAGATTTGATTAACTAAAGAATATTCATTAACATGTTCAAAGTACTTTTTTGTCATGAGTTTTCAAATATTTAAGTTAAGGCTTTGGGTTGTTTTAAGTGCAGAATTTGTAAAGATTTTTTTCTGTAGTGACAATCTCAATACAGTAATAAGAAATAAGTTGGAAACATCTAGCTAAAATCCACTATCCTCATTTTTCTTTGATAGATATAATAGACAAATAGACTGTGTGTGTGTGTGTGTGTGTGTATTTGAAATAATTGTTGCCTCAGATTCTTAAAAATTTAAGCTAAATATATTCACTGATAAAATTGCTGCAATTCTGTTTTAAAAAACATGTAAAACCAAGAATTCCATACTTTAAAATCTGTCTTTTAGCAAAGAGAAAGAGCAGGAGTAATCTGAAAACAGATCACTAACATTTCTGGTAGTTCATCTTGCTAAAATGAAGCCTGCAGGGTCACATGTATACCCAGTTACATTTCGAAGGCAGTATCTGGGATGCATAGCGATCACCTTCCCACACTTAAACTTGGGTGGACTCCATTTGTCCAACATTTACATAAATGTGCTTATTGAATTCAAGTTCACCTATTTATAAATTTGTAAAAATTTTTTTAAAGCAGACAGGATTAGGCCTCAGGGGCAGGGAGGGGCCTGAGTGTAGCTGCAGGAAGTCTAACACGAGTTCCTGTAGTCCCAAATTAATGCCAAACTCACCAGAATAGGGGAAGAAGTGGAAGCCCTTTGGCTCTCCCCTCCCTGACAAGCGTTACCAGTGAAGCCGAAGAAATGACTGACTGCCTGGGACTTTTTCCCCCACATTCTGAACCATTCGAAGAGGAATCCTTAATCAAGACAAAGGAATAAACCTCAAGGACTGTCCCTAGGAAACTGGGCATTGTCTTCTTCATACTAAAGAGTCAGCAAAAGCAGTCCAGTGGGTCACCCACTAAATAGGAAAATGGGAATATTCACCAGAGCCAGTCTGTCACCTCAAGGTACATGTGGGTCTGTTGATTTTAGCTGCTCCACACTCATGGTAGAGGAATAGACTTATAGTAACAGCTGAGACTGGAGGGCCAGTGACCGGAAACTATCTAAGACCATCACTGATGATGTCACAATGTCCCATTATCCTACAGTGTCCAGCCTGGACCTCCCTTCCCACCCCAGCTTGATCCCTCCTATGTAACACTGCAGCTCAGACCAGGCGTCTGCCTTGGACAGCTCTGGTGAATTGCAAAGAGTTGAAGCCGTATGGCTGAAACAATTCTACAAGTAGTTTGGTAGATGATTCAGTAGTACTCTAGAAACTGGGGTGTTTGTCCCTGGATACTTTTGGTAACCTTACCAAGGCAACTTCCACTAATGATGACAGAGGAAATGCTGTCCTATCTTCATTCAGTGGGTAGTGAATAAGGCGTGCAGATTTCTCTGGGATTCAGTATTCTTCTTAGTTACAAAAAAGGATTGGGTTGAATTGTAATTTTCTATCAGACCCTAAGTTTGTTTGATTCCTTCCTGGTAGGCTACTATGCGCTGTCCTCAAATATCAGGAAAGTATAGCTTGTCTCATTTACTCATTTCTAAGTATATGAGGCACCTAAGCTAGCACTGTCTGACAAACAGCCACAAATGTGAGGCGTATATGAAATTAAAGTTTTTTCTTGTATGACACTTAAAAAAGTAAAAAGAGGCTCTACTTATTTTGTCTTCAATATTTAACCCAAGATACCCAAAATATCAGCATTTCAACATGTACTCAATATAAACTATTGAGATATCTTACATTCTTTTTTCACAGTATAAGTCTTTGAAATCTGATATGCATTTTACACTTAAAGTGTATCTTAATTTGGACTAGTCACATTTCAAGTGCTATGACCACTATAATGGCTAGCACTGGCCAAGGCAGTGCTGGCCTGGAGTAGATGCTCAACAAATGGGAGTAATAAGCATTCTTATTTCCAGGAAATAAATAAAAAGCCAAGTAAACCTAAAATATCTATATATAACCAATGGTAAGCACAAAAATATTTAGCATTTGGAAGCTAACATAGTTCAATTAGAGAAAACATATACCTGGGATAAATGTTTTTGGGATAAATGTTTTAAGTGCACATAGCAAACTAGGAAAATCACCTGTATAAATTTATGCCTACCAAGCACCAATAATTTGCCTGCCCTGAACATGTCTTCCTGTTAAATATGATTTCTGCACAAGAATTTATTAATCAAAATAAGACATATAAAACACTGAAACACATTCTATCAGCACTTTAGAGTTTTGAAATGTTTTTTTCAGGGTATCCAGTAAATAAGTAAATGCCATTTTCTCATTTCCTTCAAGATATGTCACCCCTTTCGAATAAATTATTTGGAATGGATGAAGAGAGATGAGTTTGATGAAAGGGAAGATTTCTGTACAAATACTGTAAAACTTTAAAAAGTTTATACTAGAGTCAGGTTAGGCTATAGCACTGTGAAAGAAAAAAGCAAAAAGAACAAGATACTAATATTATGAGATTATCATTTTGAGAATGAATACACAGAAAGAAGGAGACCATGAAAGAATCTAAAGGTAAGGCCCAAATGGGTTAATCCCTTGTGAAAGACCAGTGAGAACCCTTCAGGACATTTGGGAAAGGAGGTGATTAGGCTAAGTTCCTCACAGATAAAATGTAACAGGGCCACTTTTAATTGAACAAAAGTAAAAGAAAGGAAAATGCTGTGACTATAGAACCACCACTTTGAAATTCAACAATGAATTTTAGAGAATTTGAGAGTTCTCTTGATTTTGTTGACAGCTTGACCTGGAAGAAGGGTGCATGGGATGCAGGTTAAATGAAGAGGGAGGAAGCCTGAAGATCCAGGGTCAGGCCTGACAGGCGAGCTCTAGGGAGGTGTTGGTGACAGCACAATTGGCAGATCAGGTCTGGCTGGAAAGAACAGCCAGCGGGAGGGGTCAGGAGAGAGGAGGAGATTATTTTCACTCCTGATTGATAGGATATAGCCCCACAGATGAACAACATAGCTGTGGAATGTGTAAGAGGACACCTGGCTCAGGCTGGGCACATGTGACAGGGCCACCTACCTTGGGCTGAAGGGTATGACTCAGAGCCCAGGTTCTTAGTCCACCACCCCAGAGCCAGGTGTTTCGTTTGGTTGATTTTGTGGCAGAGAAGGGTCTATGATTTGATTCCAATGCTTTAGATGGAGGATTTTTCAAAAGCAATAATGAATACGATTAAGTCAGTTATGAAATCACTGCAATTGGAACTTTTTTTCATGTAATGCTATCTTTACATCATTTGAAGCTCAGATCCCATGTTATTTTCTCTTTCCATTTGTTTTACTTTTTATAACTTATAAACCGAGGAATGTTCTTGGCTTTGAAACTTCTGAAATAGCCCTATGATGTCACATGAAAGAGTCATGGTTTGAGACAACTATGTTCTAGCTTGGCTATCTCCATACGACTGGGCAAATCATAGCTGCCTTCGAAGCTCAATTCTTCTGATTGGCAATTTTCAATTAAATTTTTGGTTTGCTTCCAGCTTCAAATCTAAGTTTTCTTCAAAATTCCAGGAAGTATAATTGTTCTCATTCAGTCATCTATTTCAACATTCTTGAACACCTGTCAATGAATAAATGTTAGGCACAGTATGAAGTACTAGGAATACAATGAAATAATCAAACAACTCCTGCTTTTGTGCTCACCCACCCCAGGAACTCAGGACCAGGCAATGTGGAAACTATGGGAGGTAGGAAAAGAGTCTTTGAGAAGATTGTACAAGCACTGTGTCTGGGAAGCCCAGCAGGCAGAGGGGAGGCTGTGTGTAGCAGGAGAGCATGGGCTTTGAGTTACTTGGATCTATGTTTGAACTAGGCTCTACTATTTATTATAAAGGTGATACTGGCATATTTCTTAACATGACCCCTAGTTCCTTAATCTGTAAAATACCTACCTCAGAGTATTGTGTGAAGAGTAGATGAGACAGGACATGTAATGCTAGTGGCAGGCACTTGACAAGTTGTGGTTGCGCACTCTAGAAGAGGTGACATATGAATGGTCTTCAAGAGAATCAACAGCAGTGAGTTTTAAACTGAGCTAACTTGGTTTGTTTTCAGAAAAAGAAAGTTATTTAAAGTGAGGTTTAGAAAGAAGTAGTTCTTTCTTGTTATATTCGGATGTCTCTAACTAACAGCACCCTCAAGTAGAGCATTGAGATCTTTATATTTCACGGACTATAAAATAACCCAAATCAGCCACGATCATAACATATATTAGAGGTACATGATGAGGGGAGCACTGGCCAGATAATCAATGCCCTCCAAATACCATGTCAATACACAGATTCCTCTGACACTTGAATTGGCTCTAACATCTGGAAACACCTTGAACAGTAGAGCCACCTTGACTGGCTATGCGCACACACACACACACACATACACACACACACACACCCATTATTATCACATTTCTTCTCCAACTCTCAAGGGGCTGTGATAAGTAACAATGATAGTCAATGACTATTCAGGAGACATTTTTCAATTCCTTCATGCTACAGAAGAGAAGCAGAAGGTGACAACTTCCTCTTCTCCTGTCTGTGATCAATTGGACAGTTTGACTCTGAGGCGCTTAGGTCCTCCTGGTATGCCATCTGTCTCTACTTATGTCTGCAAAGACAGATGGTGTGAACAGAGGATCCTGGTCAGGTTCTCAGGTGAAACATTGATTTATTTTGGTGGCCAAACCAGTAGATAAGATCTGGTTTCTACTTGAAAAATAACTTAGGAAACTCATTTCTCAAAAGGAACATTTGAATAAATGAAGAAATTAAAATAATGCAAATTATATTCACATATGTCTGTGGAAACAAGACACATGTCAATCCCATATAACCAGTATTTTCCCGATTTGAAACAAATAAACAAACAAAAAAAGACATCAAAGAAAATAAAACTACAGACTAATATCTCTCAAACATAGATGCAAACCCCCTTTTAAAAATATTAGCAAACTGAATTCAATAATGTATAAAAAGGATTATGTACCATTACCAAGTACCCAAGTATGCAAGGTTGGTTTAATAGTTGAAGATCCGTTAATATAACAACATATTAACAGAGTAAAAGACAAAAACCACACAATCATCTCGATAGATGCAGAAAAAGCATTTAACAAAACCCAACAACCATTCATGGTAAGAATTCTTAATGAACTAGGAATGGAAGAAAAGTTCCTTTCCTGACTACAAAAAACTTGACGCTAACATATTTAATGGTGAAAGATTGACACTTCTCTCTAAAATGGAAGCTAAATGAAGATGCTCGCTCTCATTATTTCTAAGTAAACTTATACTGAGGTTCTAGCCAGTCAAAAAAAAAATTTTTTTTAAGACATCCAGATTGTAAAGAAGTAAAACCATCTTTAGTCTCAGTGACGTTGTCCTACATGTAGAGAACCCCCTAAGGAGTCCCTGCCCCCTTCCCAGAACTACTGGAACTAAAAAATGAATTCAGCAAGGCCTCTGGATATAAGATCAATGTTTAAAAAATCAATTGTATTTCTATGTTCTACAATAAACAGTCCAAAATTAAGAAAACTGTTTCATGCACAATAGTATGAAAATAATAAAATAGTTATGAATAATTTTTTTAAGTAAGTGAAAGGTTTGTACATTGAAAAATTATAAAACATTGCAGAGAGAAATTAAAGATCTAAATAAATGGAGAAATACTCCATGTTCATAGAGTGCAAGACTGTGAATATTGGTAGGATGACAATTCTCCCCCAATTGTATATGAATTTAATGTAATCCTTATTGAAATAATTTTCTTTATAGATAAGCTGATCCTAAAATGTATATGGAAATTCAATGTCAGTCATTAGGGAAATGCAAATTAAAATCAAATGAGATTAACATTACACATCTACCAGGATGTCTATAATTAAAAAGATAAACTTCCCCAAGTTTGGGTGGGCATGTAGAGAAATTGGAACCTTCATGTATTGTGGGTGGGAATGTAAAACAGAAACTGAAATTGTTGGAAACTGTTCTGAAAATGTTAACTTACCATATGACACAGCAATTCCACTACTAGATATTTAACCAGAAGAAATGAAAGAGGTGTACCAAAATATAGCATTGTACATAATAGACAAAAGCTGGAAAATATTCAAATGTTTATCAATTGGTAAATGGATAAAGAAAATATCCATGTAATGGAATACTATTCAGCAGTGAAAAGCTGATTCTGTGTGGCTCCTGCTCTTTCCTGCCTTATTACAAGTTGGAGTCTCCCTAGATTGAAAGCAAGCTAGGAAAGTGATCTACTATTTCCTAGTAGAATCCTTATTGTTGGAAATTCCTCAAACATAGAAAGGACTTTCTATCACTATTGTTGGGTGTCACAAAACATGACAAATATCCACTGATATTTTCTCTTCAGGACCCCTTATAAGGTCATAAACCTAGGACTTTGACCCAGGGCACCAAGGCTGAAAAAATGGATGGGATGAACATACAGATATCAAGGGCTACAATGTGTTATATATAGAACTGCCCTCTTCCCCAAATACACAAAAGCAAGCTTTGTGCCCTGGCCCCCAGCAGCAAAATTTCTAGGCATGGCTCAGCCACTTCCCTTTCCACTCTACCCTCCTGGATCCTCTTGCCACCACTTACTTGGGAGATTTATTTATTTATTTTTATTTTATTTTATTTTTATTTTTATCTATCTATCTATCTATCTATCTATCTATCTATCTATCTATCTATTTTTACTTGGGAGATTTAGAAGACAGAAGAGAAGTAGCAGCCATTTTTTGGCTCACACACATTTTAGCTGATCTGCTGATTCACCTCATTGGCATGAGCAGCAACTAAGCCTACAGCTTCTTTCCTATGGATCCTCCTTCTGCTTCTCCAACTCCTAAGACAGGTGTGTTCAGTGCTATGACATAGGGCTCTAGCTTCTGCAGAACAGCCTTGACACCAAGGTCAGAAGTAACAAGAACTGACACAGCTTTCATTCCATCCTTGTGGGACTCCAGCTCATGCTTGTGGCTTCCAGCCTTCTCTTGATCTCCCCCACTTTATATTCATCATCCCTTCCTGACTGCCTATACTATGGACTTCAAGTTTCAACAGACATTGAGACACCAGCCTTACAGAGACTGCTTAATCAGCTCCTATGATTGTGTAGGGCCAATTCCCTGGACAGACAGACAGATCTCCTGTTGGTTCTGCTTCCTGCCAGGAACATCCTTGTTTCCACCTACCCATCTAGTTTCTCCACAAAGCTGCTTCAGTACCTAGAACTAGAAGTGACCCCCACCCCGCCCTACACACGCGCGCGCGCGCACACACACACACACACACAGTTGTGTGCCCAAGCAGGCTAGTTGAAATCCTTAGAGCACGTGGCTTATTTTGCCTCACATCTTAGATATTTCTGCCCATGTCATTTTTCCTCTATCAACTACTAGATTGTATGTCCTCCAGGGGCAGGGATCATGTGTCTTACATTTTTAGGTCTCCTAGAGTATTTTTGCTGGCCTAGAACTCTGCAATGTACTGAGTTGAACTGGACCAAAAGTCAAGAGACGAGAAGATTGGTGGGGAAATAAGACTTCAAAATTAACCACTTTTTAAAAATTTACCACCTGTCTGCCTGGTGAGTGCATGTCTACACATCAGCCGCAGGGTTCCTCTTCTTTCCAGCCACAGCCACAGCCAGAGACAACATCGGTTTTACAGCAAGAAAACACAGAAAGAAAAAAAATGTAAGAAAGCATACATCCCCAAAATTACTTACTAGTTTATGCAATTTGATGTGTAATAATGCCTATCAATGAGAAGGGGGAAAGTCACCTGCAAGAATATCCATTCTTTTTTTTTTTTTTGCTACCAAGGATCTTTTATAGGAGCCCTGAATGATATAATTTAATGAATAGAGCTATTACTCCAACAACCATTTGCAAGGTGGTCACATGGATCACAGACTATTTTCAATACATTAAAAAGTCTAATAGTAATGGTTTCGCTAAAGGAAAAAAAATTCTACTGCTAACAGATTGAAATTCTTTCCCTTTAGATGCAACTATTTTAGTTCATGACGGTAGATACACATTACTCCAAGCTTATCACGAACCCTATGTGTTCTTTGATTTCTTTTTAAAAATCTAGAAGTTACTTGATGACTTTTTAATAAATGCATGTAGTTTGTCAGGGAAAAAATTGTTTTAACACCAAAAGTCCTTGTTGATAGAAATAATTAAGGAGAATCTAAAAGGGTAAAGAGGTTGGGAACCACTAAACTAGATATTAATGTATATTAGAATAGATATTAGAAACTAAGTCTTCAAAATATTAAAAATTTACTCCCTTCTCATTGATGGGATCATGTATAATATGAATCTAAATTAAAATAATGTAATCAATTAAGCTGACCAATTTCAACAAAAGGAATACAACAAAAAAACGTACTTTCTGAGAGTATACTGGTTTTAAACTATCAATTTCAACATTAATTCAAAATAATTCTGATCAAAAGAAAAATGAATACTTTTCACCTTACTTGAAAAACTAGTAAATTAAGCTATCATTTTGTAATTTTCCATGTGTTTTACTGGAAAATTTTTGATCTGGATTTTTTTGTTTTGTTAATTGTACCTCTATTGATTAATTCAACCTTATGCCAAGGAAGGCAGAAATTGAGATGCTGGCAGATGTTGCTGCTTCTAGCAGATAGAATATATAAGAGACGAGCCAACTGGTTTCCAAATTGTAGCTTCAATTAGAGCTTAGATGGAATAAACTCATCCAAGAGAATTTAGGATTCCACTGGCCCTGAGGAAACTATAAGATGAATCATTTCTGTTTTTTTCCCAAATAAACACAGACTTTAAAGTTCAGACAGGAGTCAAGTAAGCGGAGTTTCTCACTAACAAAGCTTCTGTGTCAACATCTCCCTTCCAGGTAGAGGCCTCTAAGTAATGCAGGGCAGAAACTGAGATCCCATCATAAGAGTCATGTAGAGACCTAACAGAAAGGAGAAGGCAGACAGGGTAGTAGGGATATTATGGAGAGAGTGTCAAATGGGGGTGGATCATTGAAGCTCCAGTCATATATAGTGTTTGGATCTCACAATCAAAGGAAGACTAAATAAGGTATAATCATTTTTTTTATAAAAGTTTTCACATATAGTCAGCCTTCTGTATTCAAGGGTACAGCATCTGCAGATTCAACTAACCATGGATAGAAAATACTTGAAAAAAATGTTATGTTGCTGACATGGACCATGTAGCTAGACCTACAAAGATTGCCTCTGTACTAAATATAAACAGACTTTTTTGTCATTATTCTCAAAACAATATAGTATAAACAACTCTTTACATGGCATTTACATTGTATTAGGTATCGTAAGTAACTGGAGGTGATTTAAAGTACACAGGAGAATGTGCGTGGGTTATATGCAAAGAGCGCACCATTTTACATAAGGGACTTGAGCATCTTCAGATTTGGGCATCCTTGGGGCTACTAAAGCCAGTCCCAGCTGATACAAAAGGACTGTGTATACAAAAGTAGACCAAATAGTATAATTAGCTTTCATGTACCCATTATCCAACTTCCACAATTATCAATTCAAACTCAACCTTGTCTCATCTATATACCCCCACTCATTCCCATGACCTGCAGAATTTTGATGTTATAATATCTGAGGAGATTATAACATTTCATTTGTATGTATTTCAGTATTTCTAAAAGAAAGGGCCTTTAGAAAAAAAATACCACTAATTTAAAATATTAACAATAATTCCTTAATACCTTCAAGTATCCAGTTTGTGTTTATATTCCCCTGGAGTGTCATTTTTGAAAAACTTAAACTTTACTTAGAAAGCTAATTCACTCAGGTTTATTTTCTTGATTACCTAATAAATTATAAACTACTTGAGCAGAGGGACTGTTTTGCCTCTGAGTGTTCTGCCAATACTTATGCCCAGATTTCACAGTAAGATAATTAATTAAATGTATAATAAAAGAGATTTTTATGACTTTTCATGTAACTATACAAAACAGAAAAAATCATCACACTACCTATCCAGATTTTTGATACAAAAAATAGGGACAATGTAGATTCTCAAAATTAAATTAGAACGAAAATGTCATAAATGCCATAATTAGGTAATTGCAAACACAAAACATCTGGCTACTAAACAGCTTCCTTGATAGCTATCATAATTCCTGACAACCTGAGAAATGGATTCTCCAGAGAATTACCTGTCCTGTCAGTTTTGGCACAATATCCACGGTCACCAAAGAAAAGAGAGCACACCTGATGTGTAGGAGAAAGATGCATTCTATGAATTTTAATACAAAGATTGAAGTTTTGCCTTGGATTAAATCAAGGTAAATGGTTTTGAATATCTATGCATGAGGGATTTTCCCTTTGTACCATCTCCCCCATTTCCCTCTTCCACTTCCACCCAATCCTACCTCTGTTTTAGAGTGGGCAAATGAAATACATGAATTTATAGAAAACATTTCGAGATATGTATCCTTTGACATATTACCCTAAAGCGAAGAAAGAAAACCATATACCTGAAAATATTAAGTGCTCTATTATTTTATAATAGCAAAAATTAAAAATAATCTGTATGTCTAAGAATTGGGGAATGGTCATATAAATTATATCTTATCCATTTATTGGGTAGGATAAGGATTAATTATACAGTTTTTAAAATTAGAATTATGAAGACTGTGGAGCAACATGAAAAATGTTTATGATGTGTTTGGTAAAAACATTCAGGACTGAAACTTTATGAACACTCTGATTTTAACTATGTAAAAATAAAAGGTTGAAAGAAAATACAATAAAATAATAATAGTGAAATTATGCATGATTTTTAAAATATATGTCTGGCATTTAGTAGATGCTAACCTATTTCTCTTGTTTTCCTATTACCTCTACCTGACATTCTTTAAAAGTGTATTATTGTAAATTAAACATTTTTAAAGCTAAAAATAATAGAACTTCAGTTAAAGGTATTAGATTTCAATGTTTTCTTCTTTTAAAACTGTGTATCCAGACATAGATATATATACACACACATATGTAAAACACAATATTTAAATTTTAATATAAAATAATAGTGAAAGAATAAGATTAATTACTTTATTTCATTCATTAAATTTTACTTCTCCTTTTACTTAAATATTACATAGCAAATATTATAATGTACTTAGGAACATAAAACCTAGCAAGGATCTTTACACATTTAGGCCTTTGATATATATTGGCTTCGATATATATAGATTTGAAATCACTCATTCATTTGTTCATTCGTTAAACAAACATTAATTGAAGACCTATTTCACTCAATGAAATAAGTATTTTCACTGACTTAGAAAGGGCCACATGACTTACTAAATTATGAAATATAACTTGTATATAAAGGTGCAAAACAAGTAAGTGCACAGCTTATGAAACTGCTGTAAAATGAACTTCTATGTCACCAGCCTTCCCACCCAGGTCACAAAATAGAATATCACCAGTGCCCCAGAGCACCAACACCTCTACTATGATACAACCCTGCCTGCACCCCAGTGGTCACCGAGACAGAGGCCAATGTGCTGGGACACTCAGGAAGCTCTAAGGCCTCTGCTTGTGTGGGCCCTTCCCAAGGCATTTGTTTTTTTGTAAAATTTGCAAAAGTAAACATTTTCCCACATTTAATTAAGACCTCTTTAAACTTTCATAGCTAATTTCACTTAAAATTTTTTTTTTTTTATTTATGCCTACAGCACCCGGTCTTACTAGGGGGTCTCCAATCCAAGTACTAATGAAGCCCAACCATGCTTAGCTTCTAAGATCAGACATTGGGCTTGTTCAGGGTGGCATGGCCGTAGACTGTGGACTGCAGACTGTGGACTGTGGCTCCATTGGGGCATGAACTCAGGACCTTAAATGTGTAAAGCAGACATGCTAACCACTACACTATGGAACCACATCCCACATTCTTTTTTTTAAATAGGGTCTCCCCCAAATTGTATAAGCTTCAGGACCCATGAAATCTGGATCTGCCCTTAGATCTACTATCATGACTATGAGGTATTGTTTGCTTCCAGGTGGATTACACAATGTGAAACTGTCCATTTCTCATTTAAAAACGTTCCAGTATTTCTATGAGCTCTAATCCTTGGCTGCTCAGGGAGCTACTTAGAAAGGAGGGACTGACCTTTCATAGGAGCATGGTAAATGATTTGGATTTGCATTTCACAGAAGAGAACCACCAGAGCTGGGGACAGAGCTCAGCATGGCCGTCTCTTCTATATGAGACAGTGATGCACAGAGCAGGAGTAAGGCCAGTAAAGCACCTGCCCAGGTAATCCCTCCCAGGTGGTTGCTAACAGAAGTCTAGCCTGTTGAACACACAGAATGTTTACAACAAACCTAAATAGTTTGCCAACATTTGAAAGTCCAGAGATTGCACACGAAAAGTTGGCTTTCTGACTTTTTTGAAGCAGTGGGAAGATGTGGCCACTCTGGGTCCACATTCCACCAGGCGGGATACCGGCTGGGTGGAGCTGAGGAGCAGCTGCTTTCTGAGGCCAAACCTCCTCCCTGAATCCGTTAACTTAGGTATGGGTGTTATCCCAGTTTTGGTCCCTTAGGGCATTTGCGAGCCCTGCTCTAACTTATTACCTTTTATCAACACAAAATGGTTTCTTCAGTGGTTTTTAAAAATTAAATTTAAACATACAACAACAAGTTCCCTCAAATACTCCAAGATGACTTTCTGCCAATATTTCCTGAATCCTTTACAAAGGTGCTAGTAAAATACCATCCCAAATGGAGTTAAACTATCTAAATGTACACAAAATGAATAAAATGAGAAATGTGTAAAGGTTCATCTCAAATGAAATAGCTTCTCAATCAGAAGCCTAACTATAGATCTGTGTTTCTCAAATTTTAGCATGGATCAAAATCTTACCTGAAGACCTTGCTAAAACAAATTGCTGGGCCCATCTCCAGAGTTGCTGATCAGGAGGTGTTGGGTAGAGCTGATACTTTGCATTTCTAAGAGGTTTCCAGGAATTGCCCTTATTTCCTGCCCTGGAGCACTTTTTGAGAATCACTGATGCCTATAGAAATGTGGTCCCAGCTAACTGCCCTGAGCTTATTAGTAATAAAGAGTCTCTGGCCCCTTCTTAGACCAGGGAATCAGGAACTGCAGGTGGTTTGCGAAGAAACATTACATTTTGAGATGCACTGGACTAACTTGTCCTTCGCAAAGCTTCCTGTTAAAAAAAAAAAAAATCACTTGCCATTTGTTAAACATATAGAATTCCAGGCTTTTCCCTTAGAAATTTTTACTCAGAAATCTATTTTTCCAAGTATTCCAGGTGATTCTTATCCTCAGGAAATTTAGGGAAAATAGGCTAATGTGGTTATTAATAAATCTAAAGAAAGAATATGTTAATAAAATGGGAATGAGCAAATAAAACAGAAAATGAGAAAATCCTAGGAGAGAAAATTGGTAGCATGTCTTCAACCATTTATTAATGGCGTCGATAGCCACTGGCATGCATTTCTTTTCTGGAAAGAGACATCAAATTGTCAGTCCTCTATCATGCACCAAATTTTTTATCCCTGCTCCTTCAAAACTTCCCATTATAATTGGACTTCCATGCGCTTTTCAAACCAGGCACTTAAATATAAGTATTCTGATTTCAGTACATTTCTCACTTGAATCAAGAAATCATCACTGAAAGTGTTGACATATTTTTCTGTGGGTTCTATCAGGGTCTCTAAGGGATCAAATCACTTTTGCTTTAATAACAAAATCAAGTTTCATGGCATGTGTATATGTCATTCTATTTGAGGAAAGGACAAAAAAAGTTTTCTTATTTGTGGATTCCACTATGTCATTTTTAACTTTTTAATGCATTCATTTAAACAAGTCAAAAATTTTTAAGGAGAATAACATTAGCAAATAGTAAGTATGTAAAATATACAAGAAATAAAACATCTAAAAAAGTAATAGTAGATGATAAAGACACTGTCTTTAAATTAAGAAATTCATTCCGTTTTTATAAGTGAGATATTGGCTTTGGTGACTCACATCTTTTCCTTTCAGCCGTCTCCACAATCCTTCAACAGGAGGGTGCCATTTTACCCTCTGCTTAAAGACCTAAACTGTCCATTGACTCCACCTACTGTACGTTTAGCACTCCCCCCTACACCAAATATCAGATGTTTCCGGTCTTTCACGAAATCCAAATCTCTGAGAATTGAACCTCATTGCCTGCTCCCCCATCCATCCACCATTCACTCCCACAAATTTCATCTGGGAAATTAACAAATTCCTTGTCAATGTCGAACATGGAATTTCTATTAAAGTTTCAAGTGAATAATCTTATTCTAGAAATGAAGCAATCAGAAGAACAGTTTGTCTGGAGGATGTTTTAATGCTAATCCCCATTCTGAATAGATGGTTTTTATATCCAAGGTTCCAATTCCCCCTTAAGTTGCACTGAGCTATTAAAGGCGATTGGTTTGGTCAAACAAGCATAGGCGCCATGGTACCAGTAAGCTCTCCAGATGGTGATCTGAAAGAGTGAGGAGATACTCAGCCAAGGAGGGAACATTTTCAGAAAACGGGTAAGAGGGGAACATAAGTTCCAGATGAATAAAATAGTCTTTCTCCCCATGCCTGGCTACTTTAGAAGACAGTATTATATAGTTGGAAAGCAGAAAATTTTGGAATAAAAAGTCCTGGTTTCAGTTTTGGTCCCAATAACTATGAAAAGTATGATTGTGTGCAAGTTACTGTCATAATCTCAGTTCCCTCGAGTTCCTGTGAGAATAATACTGGTGATATTTCCCATGGTATATAAATTAATCAATGACAACATATTAATACATCATAAACTGCTTTATAAATGTGACACCTTCAAATATAGGTGTTTTTAGCTTAATTTTTCAATAATTCATTATTAATCTTTTACCCAGCAATTCACTTTAGGAATTTACCCAAACAAGTGTAATTGTGTATATGCAAAATGAGATATGGTCAAGTTCTCACTGCAGCATTTTTTTGGTAATAGCAAAATTTTGAAAGCAAACTAAATGTCCACCAGTATAGTCTGGCTAAATAAATTATATCTGTTTAGCGGAACAAATGTAATACCATGCAGCTGTGAAACAAAATAAGGAGACTCTCTATACATTGTTATGGAAGGATCTCTCAGATGCATTAATAAAACAAAAAGGAAAGTGCAGAACTTGGCTTTGATTGCAGAAGGGAGGAAATTAGTTGTATGAGCTTCTGAGTGCATAAGGAAACACTGAAAGGATACACAACAAATGAATAATAGTAGTTAAGTATTGGCAGGGTGAAGGGACTGTGTGGGTGGGAGGGAGACTTTCAATGTATACCTTTTAATACATATTTTAGGTTTTGAACTGTGGGAATGTATTACCTAGTCAAAAATTAAATGAATACTTCTTTGAGAAGAGACTTTTATATGGACATATAATAGATCTTTGATAATTATTTGATGTCTTATATTAATGTAACATGGCTCCAGGCTTAAGGTATGTGGTAGGTTGGGCCTATGGGAGTAGAGGAGGGAAGGTCGTGGACAAGTACTGCCTATCATGAATGAGGAAGTCTGCTTAGACTGGCACAGCAAAAATGGAAGCTCAAGTGGGGCCAGACAGACAATAGGGGAACAAACTAGGCAGGATGCCAATCTGAATTAAAACCTACATGAAACCCGCTTTCAGTAAAAGAAGAAACCACAATGCTCTTATGATTTAAGTGGTAATGATTTTTTAAAAAAGTTATGTACAGCGAAGGAATCATTAACAAAACAAAAAGACAACCAACTGTTTGGGAGAAGATGTTCGCTAATGAGGAGTTAATATCCAAAACTTATAAAGAATATATACAACTCAACAACAACAACAAACAATCCAATTAAAAATGGGCAGAAGACCCGAACAGATACTTCTCCAAAGAGGAAATACAGATGGCTAATAGACATATGAAAAGATACCCAGGGTTGCTAATCATTGGAGAAATGCAAATTAAAACCACAATGAGATACCACCTCACACCTGTCAGAATGGCTATCTATCATCAAGAAATCCCAAAGCAGCAAGTGTTGGCGAGGATTTGGAGAATAGGGAACCCTCAGACATTGTTGGTGGGATTGCAAATTGATACAGCTGCTATGGAAAACAGTATGGAGGTTCCTCGAAAAATTAAAAATGGATATACCTTGACCCAGCAACTGCACTTCTGGGTATTTATCCAAAGAAAACCCAAACAATAATTCATAAAGATCTATGCACTCCAATATTCATGGCAGCACAATTTACAATAGCCAAGATATGGAAGCCACCTAAATGCCCATCAACAGACGATTGGATAAAGAAATTATAGTTTATATGCAATGGAATACTACTCAGCGATTAAAGTAAATGAAATCCTACCATTTGCAACGACATGGATGGACCTGGAGGTTAATATGCTGAGTGAAATAAGTCAAACAGAGAAAGATAGATACCATATGATTTCACTTATATGCAGTATCTAAGGAAAAAAAGAACGAGCTAATCAAAAACAGATTCACAAAGATAGTGGACAATTTGGTAATGGACAGAGGAAAGGCGGGTTGGGAGGCTGGGAGAATGGGGCGAAGGGTTAAAGAAGTACAAATGAGTAGTTGACAGTTGGGCACAGGGAGCACGGCAGAGGGAAGGCAGTCAGCATTAATATGATGGCTAAGTGGAGGGCCAGGGGAGGATCGTTATAGATGTCTAACTAAGTACTGATACTTGAAATTAATTTAAATAAATAACTTTATGTAAAAAATAAATAAAAGTTCAAAAGAAAAAAATTTAAAGAATAGTTAGGAAGAGAAGTCCCAAGGTATGTTGCTGCTGCTGCTGCTGTTGTTGTTGTTGTCGTCATTGTTAGTGATTTTGGGGGGAGGGTGGTGGGTTTGTAATGAGAAATATTTCTAATCTAATCAAGGGGCGGTACGTATGGAGAATAATGCTAGCCATCTTGGGAGGGAGGGAGTTTCGTCAGGGCTGTCTGTGGCTTGGAGGTTCAAGGGGAAGGTGCTCCCTGTACTTGCAGTTCACAGCAGGAGACTGAGCCAGTTAGCTGCACCAAGGCTTTCTGATGCCTAGGTTCCAGCAGATGAGACAAATGTCAGGGTGACAGGGTCATCACTGGTAGCAGGGTTATGATCTGCTGACAGCCCCTGGTCCAAAAGGAATGGTGTTCCCAGGGTTATTCACAGGGGGTAGGACCAAATAGGCACGACTTCGCCCACCCAGCCTGTGACTGTGAGAGCTGTAGGCTGGGACTCCTGGGATGCCCCACACTCAGAGGCTGGTGGGGAAGACCTACTAACCCCGAGGCTGCAGGTTGCTGGAGCCACCCCTCAGGGAGCCTTACGCCATCAGCGGGAAGAAGCCAACGCCCAAGGCTCTCTGCTCTGGGTATGCGACAAAGCATTTGAACACATCAATCTCCTCTCCTCTGACCACACAGGTCAAATCACATTTTCCTCTTTCTGGGTATTTTGAAGGTTGGTGTGAGTGCTTTTTGAGATCCTCTGACAAAAGGTGCAACAGAAGTGCAAAGTATTACTATCAACACTGTAAATACAACAAAAGCAAAAGTGCCACGTTTGGCAGAACGGAGATGCACATTTCAACTCCTTGTATTCCGAAAAGAACAATTTAAGGGTTAAGAGGGCTCAGTGATAAGAGAAGCCAATTGTGGAGGAGAAAAAGAGAGTGAGTTGAGCTAAGGAAGAGACGTCCTTAAGGTGTGCTGTTGTCCCATTTATACACAGTCTCTACGACATGCTAGCCTGGAAGCCTACCATCCCAGAGGGAGGGGATGATGGAGGCTTCCCTGACAGCACCATGATCTGCTTGTAGTTGACAGGGCCTGGGAGACACTGAGTAGGCTAGAACTGGGGGAGGGAGCAAAGAGAGATGGTGCATGTCCAGTCAGGGTTTTCCCTGGGACCTGGGAATTTCACTGGCAAGAATAACCAGCTGGGCTGAATTTAGAGCAGTTTCTTAATTGCTCTAGAGCAATAACTGGAGTTAGAAATTAATAGTAACCACTAGTTGAATATAAATGATGTTCCAGAAACAGTGCTAAAGGCAACCTCTACATTTTCTCATTTAATCTCCAAAACAACCCTATGAGGTAGCGCTGTCACCCCCATTTGGAAATAAATCTAAGAGAGTTTAAATGACTTGCCCAAGACACACTTTAAGTAGCAGTCCTAGGGTCTGAATGCAAAAATGTTAACACCAAAACACTTTTGATTATAATGCTATTTGGCTTCTTCAATGCTTAAAAAGCAACCATCAGGGCTCTTAAATTTTGTTATTTTCTTGGTTATTATAGACCTGAACACATTCCATCCAGAATGCTATTGTCAAAGATAAGGTACCAAATTGCTTTCCTCCCATATATGACTCAAGTTTTGATACCTATCTACAAATGGATCCCATTCAAAAGAAAAACTACATTTAAGTCAAGATGTGTACAGAGGTCTGTCTCCCCTACCAGACCCACCTAGCCCGGGCTTCCCTATTTGGCCTCTTTTAGATTCACTGTCTCTCGTCACTCTCCACTTTCCAATCTGTGCTCCAAACCGTGGACAGAAATAACTTTGAATAACTTGTCTGTCTGGAAATCTCCAGGCTCCCAACTGCCTCCAGAATAAACTCCTTTCCCTGCTGGGCAGCTACTTCCCAACCCCTCTCTACCACGCCCTCTGTGGCCCAGCCCATGCTGGCTCAGTGCACTTTCACCCCTACTGTTATTATTAGCCCTTGCTAGTCCCTCCCCCTGTAATGTCCTTGTCTTACTTCCTTTTTTCTCTAGCAAATGGCTATCCAGCAATGCCCAATTCCAACATCCCTGCCACTCCATCAGCCTCCTGACACAAAGTAGAATTCATTATCCCACTCACCTGGCCCACCAAGGCACCTCATGCACAGGTGTATTATATTACTTACTATCGATTAATTATACCGCCTTTATCTATACAGCTGAATCCTGTTTCCCGCTAATCAGGGCAGGGGCAAAAGCTATTATCATCTTTGTTTCCAGAGGCCATGGTATACAGCACGTGTTCTCTTTAGAAGAAACAGATGTAGTCTTGTGCAAAGGACTCTACTCACACAACACCACAACTGGCGATGATCTTAAAGACTTCCACCAATATGTGAGTAAGTGGGCTAAGCTGGCTTCAAATTCCTTCTATACACATTATCACTTGTGATCAACACAGTCACCTAATAACGAAATAAAGGCCTCTACCTTGTTCCACTGAAGGATACGAAAGAGGGCAAACAGCAACCCAAAACTTCTACCAGAGCACCTTTGCTTTTCCTTCATGTAAATAGTTTTATTTGGACAGGTAAAAGGACTCTGTTGCTGAAAATAGCACTGGTTTGGATGGCCTAATCCTTTGTTACCTCAAACTTCTTCCTAATGGTTTCCCAGTCTTCTTCCTCCTCCATCCAACTTGCATATTGCTTCCATATAAAATTTTTAAAAATGTTATTTGAATCATAAAAAGTTTAAAGGTAACATATATTAGTTATGGAACATAATTGTATAAGAAATATAACAACGCAGCCATCCAGACCTGCAGCTAGAACATTAGTAACAGTTGCTCACATCGACCTGTATGTGTACCTCACCCATCCCAACCTTGTTCCTCACACCTGGTGCCAGTCTCTGCCTTTAACTTTGGATTTTTATTCCACGGTCATACATTGCTTAAGAATGGGAAGACATTCTGAGAAATGTGTCATTAAGCAGTTTTATAATTGTGCAAACATCACAGAGTGAACTTACACAAACCTAGGTGGTATAGCCAATTACACACCTAGGCTGTATGGTATAGCCTACTGATCTCAGGCTACAACCCTGTGCAATATGCTACTGTACTGAATGCTGCAGGCAATTTAACACAATGATAAGTAGTTGTGTATCTAAATATACCTAAATGCAAAAAAAGTACAGTAAAATAAGGTATAAAAGATAAAAAATGGTACAATTGTATGAGGCACTTACCATGAAGGGAGCCTGCAGGCCTGGAAGTTGCTGTGGGTGAGTCAGGGAGTGGATGTGAAGGCCTAGGACATTACCGTACACGACTGCAGACTCTATAAACACTGTACATTTAGTCTACACTAAATTCTTTAAAAATTTTCTTTCTTTAATAATAAGTTAAACTTAGCTTTCTGTAACTTTATTTTATAAAATTTTCAATTTTTAAAAACTTCGTCACTCTAACAACTTAGCTTAAAACACATATTGTACAGCTATACAAAAATATTTTTTCTTTACATTCTTATTCTATAAGCTTTTTTCCTATTATTTTATTTTATTTTACCTTTTTACTTTTTAAATGTTGTTAAAAACAAACACACACATTCACCTAGGCCTATCCAGGGTCAGGATCATCAATATTGTCTTCTACCTTCACCTCTTGTCCCACTAGAAGGTCTTCAGCGACAATGACAGCAGGGAGCTGTCATCTCCTATATTACAATGGCTTCTTCTGTCTCTTTTTCTCCTATATTACAATACCTCCTGAAGAACCTGCCTGAGGCTCTTCTCAAAGTGTTACTCCTTTCATAGATATGTCTATGGTGGTTTCCTTAATGTGTTTCTTTATTCACCATAAGCAAGTAACAAACATTCCTACTAATGAAAACCTTTCAGTACTAGGTCCATGTTTTCAAACTTTTAACGTGATGAGGTCTGCAAAATCTTCTGCTAAACTCTTCACTGTGAATTTCCTTAGGGGTTGGGTCGTTTTTCTCCTACAGTTTCCTTTTCTCTTGCCTTTTTCTCAGTTATGCATTCCTGTTCCAACAATTCCTCCTTTAGTTAATTCCTCGGGAACCATGGCTAGGAGCTCCTCAATGTCATCCTCATCCACACCTAGCTTAAAGCTGTTTACCGCCTCAAGTACAGCCTTGCTGATTTTTGCAAACTTTGCGCTCTAATGTTATGATGGCTACGTCACTAGGTGATAGGAATGTTTCGGCTTCATTATAATCTTATGGGACCACTGTCATAGACGCAGTCTATCCTCGACCAAAACATCATTATGCAGCACATGCCTGTATTTTAAAAAAAGAATATAGTTTACTGTATATTCTTTGAATAAAGAATAATTCAAAGTTTAAGACACGTATATAACACCACATTGTTGATTTTGCTGATTTTGGAGGTCTATAAAGGTAATACCACGCTGTAGCTCCTGGAACATGTTATTTCACTTAGTATTGTGATTACGAGATTTATTCATGTTGATGCTCTTAACCTGTTTATTTTGTTGTTACATAAGAGCCAGTGTGCCATACCTTAGTGACTTACTTTCTCACACCAACCAATTAAAATTGTTTCCAATGCTTTACTATTATGGGTAATTAGGCTATGAACATTTTTGGTGCACAAATGCATTTATGCATTTCTAAAAGCGGGACGTTAGGTTGTAGGGTATGCAAAATGCTCAACCTTGTGAAATAACATCAAAGTTTCTCAGAGGTTCTAGTAGTCAGATAAACTTTCCCTGCTAAAAGTAACCACTATTTGCAAGATAAAAACCCAAACCTGTCATTCCGTACCAGTTTCAATTTGGCTCCAAACTGAATTTCACACCTTTCTTAGAGCACTCCCCTGCAAAGCACCTCCCACTCCACTTGGACAGGTCTGCTCCTGAGTATGGAAGACACCTTGTGCATTTTCAACAATAAAGCCCTGTTCCTTTATTTATGTTCTATGACTCCTACCCTTCAGTACTGTCCCTGGATTTTCCTTCCTTTATGAAACCTACTTTGATCACTGAACTCTTACACCTCAGCTCCTAGAATACCTATTTTCTGTACTAGTCATATGACATCAGTTTTCACCTTCACTCACATCTTAGGATATTGTTTCATGTTGCCTTATTGGAAAAAATGAACATTCTAAGCTGTGTAATCATATTTATTTAAGAACTTAGCATTTCTAATTTTAGTATTTGGTGCCTTTCTTACCACTCTCTTGACAATGGACTTGCTTCCTTGGCAGCCAGGAGATAGTTTAATTTTGGACTTGATATTTCCCACGTAACTTTTGATACAATTATGTCTTATTTTCCCAATTAAATCACAGTCATCTTAAAGTAGAGGAACCATCTTTTATATTTCCTTGTATTCTCCATAATATGTCTTATGTATACAGCAATAATCCATTCAATACATATTTAATACTTTAGTAGGTATGTGAAAATGCATATCAATTAGTAATAAAGACAAATAGAATATAGACAAAAATGAAGAAATAAAATTGAAAGCATTTTTTTCCTAATGAAATCATGAAAAAAGTATTCAGCAGTGAAGCTTTCTACACTTATCAACTTTCTGTAAAATTTTTTTCAAATATATCCAAATTAAATATTAACAAGTAATATATTCTAGCATATAGTATATAACTATATATACATTTATAAACATGTGTGCATGTATATATACACATATAGTCACATGCAACAGAACGATGTTTTGGTCAATGATGGACCGCATACATGATGGTGGTCCCATAGATTATAATGGAGTTGAAGGAGTCCTGTTGCCTAGCTGTCATAATGTCGATACATTACCCATGTGTTTGTGCTGACGTTGGTGTAAACAAACCTACTGCACTGCCAGTCATATAAAAACACAGCACACATAATTACGTAAAGTATACAATACTTGATAATGATAAACGACTACGTTACTGGTTTATGTTTTCACTGTAGTTTTTATTATTAGAGTATACTCTTGCTACTTACACAAAAAACTGCTGTAAAACAGTATGTGTGTTAAGTCAGCAGCAGCCTCATACCTCTTGTGTTCACTGTGTCTTTTGATTGCAGCATTTTCTCACGTGCTTGATTTCAATTCATATTGTTTATATTCATATTGTTTCGTACAGTAACATGCAGTAGAGACTTGTAGTCTAGGAGCAAGAGGCTATAGCATACAGCCTCGGTGTGCAGTAGGCTGTGCCATGTCGATCTGCGTAAGTGCCCTCTCTGATGCGCACATAACCAAATCGCCTAATGAGGCATTTCTCAGGATGCATCCCCGTCGCGAAGTGGTGCAGGACCGCATACACATCACGAAAGTGCAACAAAGGCAGAGGCAGTTGAGACACTTTCTAGTCAGAAAGACAAGAAATACCACACGTGTCTCTAAACGCCCTAACAAGTTCCTTTTTGATAAAACAAGCGTTTGGTTGAGTTTAGCTCTATGTCATCTGTCTCTGAAATACGTTACTGTCCATTTTCATCATGATTGTAACTGGGTGATAATTCATTTAGTTAAATGACTTTTTCACTTCCATTCATTCTCTTTCGATAAAGTTGCTGCTCAACTTTCTAAAAGAAACTACATTGTATAAAATTTGAGGTAGAAACAAGTCACATTGACTTCCAATAAGAAAGTATAATTCCATTTTATTAGTATGAAATATTTTGAGATAATTTATTGTACTTGTGACCCAAGTACACGATTCTCAAATATGAAAGGGTTTTAACATAATCACACAATCATTTTGTAAAACTGCTGTTTATCAGACCCCAAGAAAAGTAGGAAGGCACTTTCTCTTTTTGGTGTAGAGATACTACACTTAAAATACTGCTTAGTTGGCCATTGTTTTAATGGAGTCTATTCTGCTTCCCTTTTGTCAGATTCCTCTTCCTCAAACTCGACTAATGGAGCATGTCTGTTGACCTGAGAACCTTCTTTGTAGAACACTTTCTTGACTGTGCCATCCCTTGTAGCCTTTATGATATGCTGCAGAGACACAAGACGTGACAAACAATGTGATACTGATGAAGACTGAGCACATACCAAGTCAAGAAAGTCAGATGCAAAGTCAAAAATAAAGCCAATTGTTTTGACATATTTGACATATTTTGTCATCGGTGCTTCCCTATCTTTTTAATATTACAGCAGACAGAGAAAATGACATTTTCATGATGTGCTTAGGGGTTGACACAACTGTAACACATTCGAGGTCACTAACTGGGAAGCTCCCAAGCTTCACAGTAGAATCTCACTTGGGATGCTTTCAAAAACAACTGATTTTGGGGCCCTACTCCAAGAGACCACAATTCAACTGGTCTGGGGAAGTCGTTCTGTATGGCGACTAATCTGTGTGGCCAAGGCTGAGAACTACTGGCCTACAACTTCCAACCACCTAAAAACCTGAACAGCTAATTTAATATGATCGAGGTTTTCACTTTGATACTGATGGCTGGCACCCTAGGTTTGGCCTTAGAAAATACCCATAGCTAACATTCAGTTGGGTTACTGCCTGAATCTTAGCTATAGATAATTTCATTAATTTCAGAATCAAATGACAGGTGTGATTTCACAGAATTAAAATGAGAAAGATGGTTTTGTTTTGTTTCTTGCAGTTAATGCTTCATCAATCCATGGCTCTGAATAATTAAAATGATACTAACAAAATAAAGCAAAAGAATCAATTAGGTGTGATTAGCTGCCAAAGTTTACTTGGCAACTGAACTCATGATTTCACTTACCTCCATCTTCATGGAGATCATAACCATTAGAGAAGCTCCAGCTTTTACTTTGTCTCCAGCTTTCACAAACACCTAGAGATTCAGAGTGACAGATTAATATTGAAAACACAGAGAGTCCTTTGTGGTCCACAGGTGATATATGTATATATATATATATATACATACACACACACACACAGTAGGAGAATGAGTCTTTGTGGCTGTCTTGTCTGCCAAAAACAAATGTATTGGTGGAAATCAGAGACCTAAAGGTCAGCTGGCATTGCTGACACTGTTGTCTGTGGAAGGTACCACTTCGCTACTCATCCCTACTCTGCAAGCTGTTGAGCTTTCCTTGAATCAGATGAATAAGTTTTATATATCTTAAGACCCTTTTGCTTTTTCATGAATGTGCAGACAAGATATCCCACCAACAGGGAAGGACTACTATACTTAAATGTCTTCACCACAGGCTGGGTAGAGGGTTGTATTTGGTTCTCTAGTTTGAGGCTGTCTAGGATAGTGTTTCAAGTCTTCATGGCCTTGTGTAGTGAATGTAGACAATCTTTAAGCATAAGAATTAAACTTATTGGCAACCTCAGAAAAAACCTCTATTTTCCTTTTTACATGTATAGATAAACACATATATCCCATATGGTATCCTTGTCTTCTTGGTTAATACAGTTATCAAGGAATGTTTAGAAACATCATATTGTGGAGTCAGGTTCTTAAGTCAACATGTAGAATCAAAACTGTGAACAATAAGAAACTCCCTTGAAAGCCCCACAAACTACCCAAAGCTGGGTGATGATTTAGCATCAGATGAGAGCAATGGTTTGGATTTAAGGGCCAGTTTTGGGAAAAACATGCATTTTTAAATGTAAGACCCTGGTGCACGCCCTCTGCGGGGTGCTAACATTATGAGAGGCCTATGGGAACTGAGATTGAATGAGCTAAAGACATCTCCCAGCTCATAATCCCTCTGGGGCAAACATTTCCAGAAGGCATTGGTTCTTGAAATCACTCAAACTATTTAGTTATTTTCTTCTTTTTTAGAGGTACTAAGACTATATAGTTAAATTTTTATGACTTAAATACATTTAAGGGGACACTACTATAATTCAAATCTATAAAAAGAGACTACTGATCTATCACCATTTGTAGGTAAATCAGTATGGATCTCAATTCTGAGTATATACTGTGTTCAACATCAAACCATGTTGTTCTTCACCAGTACCACCTTTCAAATGTTAACATAGATGCAATTATGTACATTAGAGAAAACGTCATTATTTCATGATAAATTGTTTGCTGTTAAATTTAACATTAAAAAACAGCCCTTCTGGATAATGCTTGATGAATACTCTATTTTAATCATGAAAAGATAATTTAAATTGTACTTTCATGGACATTCCCACTTTCAAAAACAATAGTGTTTATTATAAATTAGGTAAATGAGTATTTTCATTGACTGTAATATAGAACTTGAATCTATAACACAGTTTCTTGATTTCTTGAAATGGATGCTTTCCAATGGGCAAGAGTTAGGGAGGGGGAAAAAAGACGCATATGACGAAGTTCAATAAAGATATTGGTTGGGTGTCACTGCACATTATTCTACACACATTCACATGCTTACCTTCTCAATGATTCCAGGCATAGGTGCTACGGTACTTTCCTGAGTTCCTTCAGAGCTCCCTGAAGACAGGTATTTGGGGGCTGGAATGCCAATCTGAACATTTCCTGCCTATAAATAAATAACAAACCAGAAATGAAAATCAAGGTCTTATCCCTATAATTTTACTAATATATCTGAGGTTGATTATTTTCAAGTTATCTGTTTAACCTCAGTCATATTTAACATGAGGGTTCTAGTCTAGTTTTGTGACCTGAGCAAATTACTAAAGCCCTCTCACTTTTGGCTTCCTAGTACACAGGAGTAACGGTATACGTGCCTCAGAGAGGATTAAAGGAATTCATGTATATAACTATTGGTAAAATACAGCCACTGCCTGGAAGCCATTTTTGGTAGCATCCCCACTATCAAGTGCTTAGTCTAAGTCAGAAACTGTTCTTAACAGTTACATATATTTTGTCATTAATTGTCACAACAATCTTATGAAGTAGTTACTGTTATTATTCCTGTTTATAGATGGGGGAACTGAAGCTCGGAATTTAACTTGTCCAAGGTCACAGAGCTGCTCAGTGGTAGGACCAGATTTTGAACCAAAGCAGCTTCATATTCCAGAACTTAAACTCTTCACCATGCCACCATATTTTTATAGCATATTGACTATGGAAAGAAATGCCTGGTAAAGTGAGATCATCCTTGACTCCATATACAGTAATACTTAAGACATCTCGTCATAAGGGACTGTGATATGTAAGACGGTTCCCAAATGTGAGAAGACTTTGAAGAGGCCACAGTACATTTGATAAAATTCTCTTCTGCCCAAGCAGAATGTTAAGGTATTCTAAGAAACTCCTAACCAAATCCATGCCAAGCCTATCTCTACCCTCTGTCAAGAGAATGCCGCTAACCCAACTCACCTTCCCACTGCACACCTTCCCCACAAGGAACCTCTGGTCCACACTCCTCTCCCAATGGGTCACCTCTTCCCAAACCCCCAGTACTCCAAGTACTAAGAGGATGCTGGTAGGGGAAACTGTTCAGGCATCAAATCCCTGAGAGCTAGCGCCCACTGAGCAGGGAGATAGTCTCTGACAAGGGTGTGAGAACATGTCTCAGAATTAAAAAAGAAAATGAATATATGTCTATCGGTGAGAATCTGTGTGAACAAAAGAACGAGAGAAGACAGGAATGTGGCAAAGAAACAGAATGGAGAAAGAAACAGAGAAAAGGTCACTCATCGATTAAAGGACACAGGAACTTTCTAATCTCTTCCAATGGAATGCCTCTGGTCAAGCAATTTTCTTCCAAACCCCAACAGTGTTATTATAAAGAAGAGACATTACCATGGAAAATAGGTAAATTGTGTTTTCTAGGATAATTAGCTTAGCTTTACTAGCAACTTCATTAATAGAACATTTCAGGTAAGTACAGTCTCCTTCACTATGAAGATCACCAAGGACATGGAAAGTTTTATCTTCAATCTGAAAAACAAAAACAAAAACTAAAGATACCTTAAAACAATATGAACAACCTTACAGTATTAATAAAATCAGAATCAATTCTTTACTATTAATAGTTTCAAAAAGTAACAGGTAAATGGTTTTTAAAAAGTCATACAGAAACCTTTCACCTAATATTCATAAACAAAACACTCTAGATAGAAACAGCAGTAAGATAATTAAAAGAAAAAAGTTATATAACATATCTATAGTACCATAATGCTACAGACAAAAATTAATGTAAGAATAGCAATAAAATGTGGAATAGAAATATAAATCAAATTGAGCAAAATTATTAAAATTTGGTTGATGGGTATATTACATGATATTATGCATTTCTGAGTACCCAAAGTCAAATTTAGTTTTACTATGCCAAAGTTAGTAATGAAAAAAGCCAGAACAACATAATTAGATGGTGTTTCTTTTATCTTAACAGCATGTAGATCAAATTTATGGTTTTCAGTTATGATTTAAGAAGATAAATTAGCTGGAGATTGACCACAATTTTCTCACTCTAAGAGAGAGTGCTAAAGAATAGATTTCACACTTAATTTCAAGGAAGCTGACAAAAGGACATGAAACCTTTTTGTTCTAAAGGATGTTTTCTCACATATACACTAAAGAAAAAATTTCCCTTACATACAGCAAATCCATTTAAATCTTTTTTTTTTTTCATCTCAATTCCCATGATTTTAGTGTCAAAGTCCTATGTTTATTCTTTTCAAATGTATTATGTAGGTGAGGGTGAAATAGGTCACACTGCAGTGTTTATACATTGGTTCTCATCTATCCTAAGTTAAATATGACATTTTAGTCTGCTTTGTAATCTACTGAAACTGTAATCTACTTAAATGTTGTGGAATTCGGAGGACATAAAGGTTAGACTGGGGACAGTTTTGTTTAAAGATTTACCAAAGCACATCTTACTTTGTGAATGTAGTTCAATGAGAAGATTAGAACAAACCATTTATTAAGAGATGAAAAGGATCCCAAAACCAGAGGTGCCAATATGAATTAAAACTCTCATATATCAAGTAGACTTCCCAAGTTTTTCTGAATCTCAGAGAAGGAAAAACAATGTGTCTCAAAGTGTTGGGAGATCTAAAGCATGTCATTGATAAATCCATGTTGTAGGAATTTGAAATCTCTTACCTCATATTTAAAATGATTTATTCCATTCTCTGAATTTGTATGTTACTACAGGACTGAAGTTGAATTCTCACATCAGTCACTAGCAAAATGCAAATCAAAACCACAATGAGATACTACTTCACACTCATCAGAATGGCTTTTATCAAAAAGAAGGAAAAAAACAGAACATAAATATAGACAAGGCTGTGGAGAAACTGGAATCCCTGTGCACTGTTGGTGGGAATGTAAGTTGATATAGCTACTATGAAAAACAGTATGATAGTTCCTCAAAAAATTAAAAATAGAACTATTCTATTTATGATCCAGCAATTCTACCGTGAGGTATATGCCCCCAAAGAATTGAAAACAGGGTCTTGAAGACATATTTGTACACCTATGTTCATAGCAGCATTAGTCATAGTAGCCGAAGGGTGGAAACAACTCAAGCACCCATCGACAGATGAATGAGTAAACACAGTGTGGTATATATAGCCAATGAAATACTATTCAGCCTTAAAAAGGAAGGAATTTGGACACATGCTATAACATGGGAGAACCTTAAAGACATTATGCTAAGTGAAATAGGCCAGTCACAAAAAGACAGATGATGAATGATTTCATTTACTTGAGGTACCTAGGTGCTCACTTTGGTACCACATATATTAAAATTGGAGCGATGCTTGAGGTACCTAGAATAGTTAAGTTCATAGACACAGGAAGTAGAATGGTGGCTGCCAGGGGCTGGGGGAAGGGCTGTTTTGTTTGGGTATCGAGCTTCAGTTTTGGGAGAGGAGAAAAGTTCTGCAGACGTGCGGTGATGATGGCTGCAAAACAATGTGAATGTATTCAGTACCACCTAACTGCACTTAAAAATGGTTAAAATGGTAAATTTTGCTATATATATTTGAAAATACACATTAAAAATAATAAATCATAATAGAAATGTTCTCAGTTTAATTTTCTGAACACCAAATTTTAATAGATGTAACTAATATAAACAAAAAGTTCTTTGTAGTTTTAATAATTTTTAAGAATTTACAGAAGTCCTGAGACCAAAAAAGTTTGAGAACTGCTTTAGATATAAAAATGCACACGTTTTGGGGGGCTTGATAACTGATTTGAAGCTATTATTTTTTGCCAAGTTTTTTATTCTTAAGGGAACCACAAACTGGGTAAACAATCAGAAACTATATAAGGGGTAATTTCCTCAAATTGTTCTGAAATAAAAGCACATGACATTCTTCTAACTATAGATACACAAGTCAATGGCTTAAGAGAAACCAGAGAGTGAAATAAGACCATATTCAGTATGAAAGAAGTCAGATTTAGCTCTGAACTGTAGAACAAAACCAGTGAGGCTTACCTGCATGCTGTATGACCCATCATGGTTATATGTTACAGTTATGGTTACATCTTCAGGGAAAAAAAATTAAAGAACAATTAGAATAACTGAAATTCTAAAAATCTCACCTTCAACCTAAAGATAACTAGCTATTAGGAATATCAATATCTTTTCATTCCCTGGCAATAAAGATTAAAAAACGACAACAACAAACTATCAGGCATGTTTCAATAAAGGTGAATTTCAAACTTCTTTTCTAAAAATAGAGTTTTAGCTCTTTTAAGGTTGTAGGCTATTTTAGATATTTCCCCCTCCACTAGGAAAGGCTCCGGTGTTGGAGTAAAAAATGCAATTAATTGGGAAAGAGAAGTTCTGGTTTAAGGCCCAAATCTACATCTGTGGCATGACTACCTCTGTGATCCAGACTAAGTCATTTAGAATCTGAGTCTTGGCCTTGCAGGGGGGCCCAGGAGCCATCTGTGCCCAGTCATGGTCAACTCCACTGTGCTGTGACATTGCTGTAGAGGGGAACCCATTAGGCTGCGTCTCCTTGGAGCTGTTTGCAGACAAAGTTCCAAAGACAGTGGAAACGTTCATGCTCTGAGCACTGGGGAGAAAGGGTTTGTTTTTAAAGGTTCCTGCTCTCACAGAATTATTCTGGGTGGTGAATTCACACACCATAATGGCAACAGGTGGCAAGTCCATCTATGGGAAGAAATTTGATGATGAGAATTACTTCCTGAAGTGCATGGGTCCTGGAATCTTGTCATGAAAAATGGTGGACCCAACACAAACAGTTCCCAGTTTTCCATATGCACTGCCAAGACTGGGTGGGTGGATGGCAAGCGTGTGGTCTTCGGCAAGGTGAAAGAAGGCATGAATACTGTGAAGGCCATGGAGCACTTTGGGTCCAGAATAGCAAGAGCAGCAAGAAGATCACCACTGCCAACTGTGGAAAACTCTAGTAGATTTGACTTGTTTTACCTTAACCACCAAACCATTCCTCCTGTACACACGAGAGTACCCCCTACGCCCACCTGCTCAAAATACCCAATAATCAGAACCCAATAATCTTTGTGCTCTTGCTGCGGTTCACTGGGTTCCGGATTTTCCTTGCCCCCTCCAAGTCTAGCTGGGTTGCAGAGTTAAGTTCATGATTATGAAATAAAAGCTAAACAACAATGGAAAATAAATAAAATCTGAGACTTGATTTTTTTGATTCATTCTGACTCATTAAATGGGTATGAGAATTTAACAATGATTAAATGTGCAAGTGTTTTATAAACTGTAAATGACTATGCAAATATAATACACAATATACCCCGTACTATTATGTGAATACAGAATAGGTTAAAGACTATATTAGAAGATGGAAATCAAAACTTTTGTGGGGTAGAGAATGCAAACCAAAATTATTTCATCTGGTCCTGATACTTCAACCATCATTTTGATGCTGCCAGCACAAATCTGTTTCCTGCTCTGATCTTCCTTCTCCAGAACTCTGATTAGTCGTTCCCAGCTACATGTTCCATCCGTACTTTAAAATGAGCACAGTGGGTCCAACAAATCATCTCCTGCCTCCGCCTGCTTTCCCTCCTGACCTGTGAGCTCCAAGACTGGCACTATTATTCTCCTGGTCATCCCAGTTTAAAACCTGTCATTCTTGCCTCCTCCTCTTTCTCCTTTCTACCTCCAATAGTCACCACAAAGTTGCCAAAGGATTCTTCCCTTTGAATACCTGTCCTATACACACATTTCTTCCTTTTCATTTCCATTGCTCTACCCTGATTCAGACAGATGGCCCAGGTCTGGTTCACTCTGAGGTCCTCCCAGGACTTCCTGCTTCCTGTCTTAACCTTTCCAGCTAGTGCTTTCTAGTATGTCCCACCACATTCAAAATACTTGGTCTTGCATTGAGAACACCAAACTCTCAATCTTATTTCCTATTCTGTTCTTCTAAATAGCCCTATGTCCAACCATATGTGAAAATGGGCTAATTTATATTCTCCGTATGTGTCTAGCCTTCCCATCACTGTGCCTCATTGCTCATGCTCCTCCTTCACTACATTGTTCGTCCCCAGCAGAACCAACTGAAACCCCACACCTCGTTCACATCATGCTACTTGGGAAGAGCCTGTCTAGGTGGAACAAATTCTCTCTTGTCTGAACATTTAGACTTCTGCAGACATTCAACATTATGATTCTCCCCTCGTCCAGTGTTATGATAGAGTGATTTTTCTCTTTATCGGTTGTTCTAGAAACTTGCAAAAATAAAAATGTTCACAAGGCCTAAAAGTCTTCTCTGTTGCCCATATGTAACTACCATTAAACATTTTAACATGTGAATCCTTTTGGAACTTTTAAAATGCACATTTGAGCTTGCATTTTTCTTTTATAAAAATAGTACATTGCTGTACATTGTTCTACAACCAACGTTATTCTAGTTAACATGTGACATATCTTATTCTTTCAAAAGTAGCACAGAAATAGTGTAATAATTATGATGATGATGATGATGATGATGATGATTATGGTGACAACAGCTAATATTTGTTCACTGTTTGCTATTGGCCATACAATGAGCTAAGTGCTTCATATGTGCTGTTTCATTTAATATCTACAATAACACAAGGAAGTAATTACCACTACCATCGTCACGTATGGCTGAAGACACCTGATACTTAACAGAGTGTGTGACTTGCGTAAGGGTCACAGACAAGAAGGGAGCCAGAATTCAAACCTACATAGTCTAACTCCAGGGCCTGCATTATTAACCACTAAGCCATCCATTTTCCCAACACACACACTTCTTTTTTGTCAAGTGGTAAATTCCTTAAGAGAAAAACATAGGGACAAAGACATCTTTTTTCTGTTCCTTACATTATTCAGAATATCTATTTTTTCAAAAACTCTGTACTGAATGTATGAATAAATGAAACTTCTCCACCCTATATCTTGTCAATATCTTTAACCTTTCTTAAGAAAAAATGCATCCAATTACATAAAATCAGTTTTCTGTCAATTTATAAAATATTAAAATATTTAAATAACATGAATGCCAACAGAATCATAGTAAAAGACATTGCCAGGAAAAGTCTAAATTATTTTATATGTTATAGGGTAACTTAACTTGTTCCTCCCTCCCCTAGATAACTCTTGACCCCTACAAGAGAATCTTAAACATCTTCTTATATATTTAATAAGGTATGGAAGTTTAGCATGATGCAGTGTTAGGTAAGCACATGTAACTTGAAGTGTGGGTTCAAATCTGGCTTCATCAATTATACTTGGTGTGATTTTTAAGAAAATTAATCATCTCTCTAAGCCATGGTCCCTCCATTCATAAAACTAACACAAATAATAACATCAGTCTCACTGGCCTGTTCTGAAAACACATAAGAAATAATCATGTAAAATGCCTAACAATATATCTGATATACTCAATAAATCATAGCCATTATCGTCATCATTATTGTTGTTGTTGTTGTTGTTATTATTATTGAGGATAAGGCTGGGTTCTGTAAATCATGGTCACTAGTAACAAAGTGAAAATATTTTTCGAGCCTTGAATATTTAAAATGTGTGGTCATTCTTACTGAGATCATTAAGAGTTGGTTCTACTTGAGATTCATAAATATTTCTGGCCCTTAGACTTCCTATTTGGTGCACTACCTTATTCAACCATAGTCACTACCGATTAGCATAACAATTCTGAAAACTGCTAAATTCAGACCTGGATTACTGTTGAAAAATACTGCCAAAAGGATGCAGTGAACAGCAATCATGATGGCTTTTCAATTATATATTTACTTTTTTAAATTAAAATTTAAAAAAATTCCAAGAAATGCAACATAATTCAAAGCACTGCTCAGTGCCTTAGTGAAAACCATGCCAAGTAACACAGTTGGCTCATCTGAATTATAATCACACATATGATTTTTCTGTTTAATTTAGGTTGAAGAAGCTACTGAAACTTTATTGTTGCTGATACTCGTATTCAGCATACAGGAATCTAAAGTAAGATACTTCCGCATTTTGGAGGTTTTTTCCTTTTTTTTTTTTTTTTTTTTAGGATGAAATGAATAAATACACCAACATAAACATTACCATTTGCAGAATGATAATCTCTAAGGGATGTCTGCAAACTTTCTTTCCAAGTACTCAGTGCACTTAAGGTAATCTAGGCTCAGAATGAAAAAATGCCCAAAGATCTGAAACACAATCAATTTTTGTGAACAAAGAATGTGTTAATAAGTGAGCAGAGGTCTACATAGAGTCAGGGTAAAGAAGAGGGTGTTGTGATGAGTTGGCAGGAAGATTCTGTTCTACCTGGTAAGCACCTTTTCATAACAGAGCTGTCACAGTTTAATGACACCTCACCTTCAAGGTTTCCTCCCAGATCTGACTCTTATACACATCTGGCTTCCCATGCAAACCGTACTGCAGCAGAAGGGATACTGCCACCAGCTATCGCATGATTTTGGTCCCTCTGGTACATTATTCCAGCCATAAATTCATAAACTCCTCTGGCTTAGGTATCAGCCTCTCCTGAGTTCAGTTACAATAACTCAGTCCTCATCCTGAGCCTACTCAAATTAGTTTGCAATAAAAATCAGTTTTTCACTGGAAAAGTGGTGAAATTAGCATGGAAGTCAGGGCCAGAAAGACTGAACGTCAACCATGGCACTGCCACTTACTAGCCTCAAGTAAGTTATTCCACCTTCCATGCCTCAGTTTCATCAGCCGTATGTGGGTACAATAGTGACTCCCCTGCATTAAGTTGTGGAGACAAAAATTTACTTGTGATAAGGCACTTAATAAATTATAACTCTTTAGTAACCACTTCCATCTGAAACATTGCCTAAGGAGTGGTAATCTTTCCCTGGAGTAGTTTTGAGTAGTTTTTTTTTTTTTCTTATTTAAAAGTAATATTCCCACTGAAGAAAAACTGCAAAGGTAATAAGAAAGTACAAAAAAGTCGGTTAGGGGGAGATCACCTCAAATCCCACTACCCCATGGTAACCTCCCTAACATTTTGGCAAATTACATTTCAGTCAGTTTGCTATGTATGTTTTATGACATATTTTTGGAACAGTCACAAAATATAGAAAAAGTAAAATGAAGAAAAATAGAAATCATAACTACCACCCAGAGTCAATCAATTCTATCATTTTGGCATACTTCCTTCTAATGTTTAGGCTAGAATCTCAAAAAATGTAATTGACTAATTATAGTCATGCTGAATCTTTTTTTTTTTTTCAGGTAAATGTGATATATTTCTATGAAGCACTTTTTTTTCCCCCAATAAAACATTACTTACTATTTTTACCATCCCTAAGAGTTATGTTTCTGGTGTAAAAGGAATTCAGTCTTCTTCCATTGCTGGATGCAAAAGGAGAATAGTGATCTTGAAAAAAATTCAACAACAAATTTATGAACATCAAGCCTACTAAATTTATACCTTACAAATGAAAACATAAAACATAGTTCCTATACTGGCAATTCAAATGTGTTTTTCTTTGTCTTCTCATTGCTTTACATTTAAATTATATATTTTGATTCACATGTCGGAAAATTTCATACGAAAAATCCCAGCTTTTCTTGAAAAATAAGAATATTTGCAGCCTAAACTCTCATCCTCTGGTGGCATCAGCTGTACAGTGGTCACCCCTTTTCGATAGGGCTACTGCATTCCAGGTAACTAAAATCTCTACCATGCACTATTTTTCTTCTACCTGGCCTCTTTTATTCTCCTATGTTACTGGTCCAGCCCAGAAGTGTATAAATATCCATCCTCTGTTAGACAATGTCCAGGAGCTGTAGCATAGCTAAATTGAAGCAGTTTATTTTGAAGCTCATAGCTGTGCCAGTTATAAATAATGAAAAGAAAAAAGGTGAGAATAACAGGACACTCCATTATAAAAATGCTAAGTACAGGCTTAGGAATACCATATAGGGCATATTTAGATGCACTTCATTTAATGTAAAAGGACAAAATAAGGATAGGGCACAAATATCCTAAAGATGTAATTATATATTTTAAGCTTTCAATATAACTTTCTTGAATGAATCCAGAAATTGATAATCCTAATAACAGGATCCTATAACAGTATAATAATTATAACAAGAATGAAGAGATAAATGGATTAATTCCCCCCCCCATTTGCTCCAAAGGTCAGAGTTAGCTGAAATAAATACTATGGAGCAACTTTGGGAGAGCTCAGATTTTACTCAATTTAGAGGAGAATTGACCAAAACTAATAAACTAATTAATTTCCAGCTTCCTGAGATGTTAGGAAGAGTCAAGCGACAACTTAGTGGGAAGCTAAAGCAGGGATACATGCACGTTGCAGCCAGGATGAATCTCTGCCATAATCCTTCCCGTGCTCAAACTCTATGAAATGATGAAGTATGTAGGTCTCTAATCAGTCAGAAATTTGATCACAGAATGAAAAAAGAGAGGAGGAAATAACTCACAATAAGTCATGTGTAATCCAAGGGAATCTGAGAGTTTCCAGGACTCTGTCTTTAGTCCCCAGGACCTGGGAAGTTGCTGTGGATACAGAGGCCATGACAAAGTAGGCCACAGAAGTGGTGAATAAAAGAAGCTGAAAGGGATCAGCATGAGCTGTGGCAAGAACTAGTGATTGGTTGCAACGAGATCCATCTTGACATTGTTAAGTGATTAGTTAAGTTTTATATTAATGGTTAAAAAGTGTTTATGGGTACAGAGCTCTACTTCATTCCAAAAACCACATTAGCAGAGGATGGTGTGGATCATTGAGAGAAGAAAAGGGAAGTAAAAGCGGCATAAAGAAGGAAGAGCATATTCAATATTATTCCTAAAATCTTGACAAGCAGAGGAAAGAGAAAAGCATTCCATACCTTGTGTCTGAATTTTGAAAACATCAGTCTTCTCCTTGAGGATGAGACCCAGAGCTCCCTGGCATAAAGACTCTTTGGATGTGGGCTTCCGACTAGGCAACAGTTCTTCATGGTGTTGAGGGATGAAATCAGTGTGCACATTCCCAGCTTCAAACTCTGGGTGGCCAGACAGGGTATAGAGGAAGTCAATGTTGGTATGCAGTCCAATGATCTAGGAAGAGAATAAAGCCCATGTCCTCAGAGGGTGGAGAAAACAACATAGTCAGAAAAACATTTTTATGGCTTCTGCTCTTTCTGCTAACTATTTTCTACTATGGACAACTCTCAGAAAAACAAAACAAACAAATGAAAAACCCCACTTCCTTTAACATGTAAAACTACATTTTACTATGATAAAGAGGACACAGGAAATGATGTTAGTGCAGGTAGTGTGAAGACATTTAGTTGACTCAGGTTAGGAAAGTGATAAAGAGACTTAAACAACATTTATTTGCAAGATATTGAAGGCTACCACCTAAAACACTCTCACAACAGAGGACCACTGGAAATAGAGGGCAGAATTCTTACACTGGGGAGGGGACAGGATTAAATAACCTCAAAAGAGCTTCCTTCCAACAATGAAATACAACTTTTACACACGGATATAAAAATAAAAAAGGTACAAAACTTAACCCAATGCTACCCAATAAATGGAACCAAGGGCGAAACTGGCTATCTGAGTCTTGAGTTTATTCATTCACTGATTCATTCATTCATTCATTCATTTACTCACTTAATAGCCATTTCCTGAGCACCCTTTAGATGCCAGGCCCTGATTCAGATACTAGGGACACAGTGAAGAACAAAACAGACCAAGTCCTTGCTTTCACAGAGCTTACTTTCTATGGATACATAATAAATGATATCTATAAACAAATATCTAATATAATATCAGGTGATATGAAGAAAAACAAGGCTAATTAAGGGGACAGAGAACAGCAAAGGGTCCTATTTTAAATGGGGCAGCCCAAAGAAGGCTCTGAGGTGAGCAGGGGCTGAAGACAGTGAGGAGGGGGTCCTGTGATCATGTGCAGTTAAAACAGTCTAAAAGAAAACAGGAACTCATGGCTCCGTGCTATCTGTGCCTAAGGAATGGCAGGGAGGACACTGTGGTTGGAGTCACAGATATCAGAAATTTGATCAAAGTAATGACATACAACAATTTGAATACCATGGGCTAATAAGAAATCTTTCTATGAAGCTCGCTCAGCTGGTACTTACTGCACCAAGGAAATTAATGTGCTGCAGAAAACAACATACTATCAAATGGATAAAACTGAACATAATTATTTTTTCTCCAGAGAAAAATAATACCAGACTGTAGGCCACACTTACACAGCTGGACTTATCTACAGAATGGATAGGAATCTCGTATTGGATTTCCCTGAAGTATAACACTGACACCAACAGTTTTAGTCTTGTAATCTCTCTTTTCTAGCTGTATCAAGAAGTCCTCACATCCTATTCTGACCCACGAGAAATTCTCCCCTGTGGAATTATTTTGTTTGTGACAGATGGATAATTAATTTGTAGAAATATGCTGACAAGGACAAAGGTCGAACCATCGTGACAGAGTGCTTGGCTGGAGAGATACCAGAGCACTGGGGACCAACATGGTCCCAGGTCACTCACATGGTACTCATGAAGGTTGCACCTCAGTTTTGTCAAGGCTGCTTGGCGATCTGCAGACCACACGACCAGCTTTGCAATCATGGGGTCATAATGCACCGACACTTCATCTCCTGAAATTGAAAAACCACATAACCACTCAAAGTCAGAACTAAAGGGATAAAATTTGACAAGCAAGATACTCTGCCAGGGTTTTATTTACACTTACTCCTCAAAAAACACTTCATGATACATATTATCACCACCATTTTATTCATGAGGAACTGAGGCTAATAGGGGTTTAAAAACTTACGATAAGTCTATGGAGGGTGTGGCCATCTGAGAGCACCAGCCCCTAAAATTGTGGTTCAATGACACACAGGCTGGCTTTCTCAGCCTATCTTCTTCTGAACCTTCTTTTCCTCTCTCATTTTGAAAGTCAGTGCAAAATCTCTATCCTCCCATGTTGCAATCACCTCTGCCCTTAGCATTCCCTCCCCTCCACCCTGTTTCCTCATCAGAAAGATAAGGATACTAATTTCTCTATCCTGTAGTTGTTGGGAGGGTTGACAATAAAGTACCAAGTGCCATACCTGACTGAGCTGATAAACAAATAGCAGCTATCATTATTACGATAGTCTTAGAGAACAAGAATCTGAACCATGCACATCTCACTGGTTAGAAATGGTTCAAGTAAAAAGGATGTGGTGTATTACAAAGAACACTGTTCCAGGGCCTTTTCATGATTTTGGCAGGTCACTTGACCCCTGTGAAACCTAGGGTCTTCAACTATAAAATCAAGGGATTGGATTATACTCCCTTTGTCCATCCATCCATCCATCCATCATTCCATCTACCCACTCGCTCACCCACCAACACTCGCTGAATACCTTCGAGGCCTAGTCTTGAGCAAGGTGCTGCAAATATACCGCAGAAGATACAGTCTCCTTAAAAATCTTACAATCTGGTGGGGGAATCTAGACAAGAAGTACATTACCATAGGATAAAGTAATGAGGGCAATGTCTGAGGAATGCACAATGGGCTCAGGAAACACAGAAGAGTGCTGGGAGAAGCTTCTTGGATTAGATTATTCTTCCCAGTGCCAAGATGTGAATCTGGGAGTCCTTCTCAGAATTATATTTGTTAACTTTTGAGACCTTTATTAAATTACAACGCAAGCTTTGCTTGACCCACAGGTTCTTTCTTTGCTATTGCAAGGGCCCTCTTTTCTCTCCAGGATGTTAAAAATTTATTGACTACCAAATCTTGCCGTGGCTTATCCAGAGCTATCAAAGTGTTGCCAATTTATCATTAAGAAGTCCTAATTTCTCATTGTGGCTTTCAAGACCCTATATGATTTGCCCTCAAGCTATGTCTCCAGCCACATCTCCAACTACTTACCATCTTGAACTATTTTTCCAGCCACATGTTTTCTTATAGTTCTTCGAACATACCTTTAGTTAAGTTTTCTTTTCTTCATTTTTCTTTGTAGTTAAACCTGCCTAATCAAATCCACTCTAGATTTCCTTTCAAAAATGTCTCTTAATTATATGAGCCTAACATGATCTCTTAGTCCTGAGAATTATTATATTCCATTACTCACCATTGTGTAACTTCTCTGTAACCAAAGTTAAGGTGGCAGTAGACAGTGGTGGCTCAGAGTGCAGACTGTGGAGCCAGACAATCTGGGTCTGAATCTTGGCTCTAAGGACAACCTTGGGCAGTCACTTAACTTCTCTGTGCCCCAGTTCCTCATCTAGAAATGGAGGTGCTAATACCTATCCATGGGGTAGTTATCATGGTTAAAAGAGCCCAGAGAAAAATTACCTAGAATGGCACCTGTATGTAGGAAGTAGTAAATAATTGTCAGTTATGGATTGTTATTAATCACATGCTGAATTGTGATAGCTCTTGTACTGCTTTTTACTTTTAAATTTCTTTTATTATTGCTTAGTTTGCACTAAGTTTATATATTAATTCTCCAGATTGACTTGAAGGCAGAGTGCCTCAAGCATAGCAAATATCAGTCACCTTAAATCATTTCAAAGTAAACATGTAAAATGGTACTCATAAAATATTTATTACTTAGGTTTGACCAAGTACTACTGCATTTGAAAAAAGAGAATATTATTTAAAAATACTAGTTGTTCCTTAAAATTAACTATTCCAGAAGGAAAAATAAAGATCAATGAGAAATCAATTAAATTCTTTATTACAAAACATACTAGACATTTCCACAAGACACAGGGAAAGACGCTATCCAAGAATAAAAATGCATTAAAAATTCAAAAAGACTTATTGTTTTACTTCACTGTACCTTGCCGTAGGCCAGTTTCAATCCTAGTGGAAAGGTCTGCTTGAGGGGTAGAGAGATGCTTCAATGGCCCAGCCCCTGGCATGAAGTTATTGTATGGATCTTCTGCGTATATTCTAGCTTCAAATGCATGGCCGTGCAGAGATATTTCTTCCTGGCTCAAAGGAATCTTCTCTCCTGCTGCAATCTGGTAATAGAAGAGTATGTGTTTCTTATGAAAATCCATGAGACTATTAAGTGGGCGGGCTTGCCTTTTTCTACATAAAATGTACATTTGGGCTTTATAATGAAACCAAATAAAAAAAATTATTATTTTATCCACCATTTGAGTATTGGGAAAAAGCAAAAAGAGATTTAAAAACAGGTGCAACTTGAAAATAATGTATTAATTACAATGGGTTTCTAGAGTTTTAAAATAGAGAAAGCAAGCAAACTGACAGAAAGTATAAATATAAAAACAGCGTTTTTTCAAATATAATTAAAACTAAGATTTCTTTCTGGCAAGATAGTCTCAGTTTTCATCTAAAACATTAGAACTCAGTTACCAAATCAAATTTTTAATAGTAAATTATTAGTTGGTGGTTAGGACTATAATCACAGTTATGGATAAAGTGTGACATCAGTCATCCTTGTAATCTTCATCAGCAAGTGAGTGATAAGGCAAAACAGAAAGGGGAACATAAGGTTTTTCAATTTTATTATATTTACATATATTGCATGGCACCAATTACAAACAGGATGATCATTACTGTTCATCACTATTATAATTATTATTATTTTGGCCATTATGTACTAATACTACAAATCTCTTTCTCTAATTAGTTTAATTTAGAAAAGGCTATTGAAGGACTTGCTGTCACACTTTCCCCTTAAGTTTTCCTCCAAGATGAGAAAATGACAAAAGAGAAAGCAAATGGTACAGGGGAAAAAAAATTCTACTAACTTATCATTACTTGGTAAGTATAAAACAGAAGCAAAAATTTAATCTCTTTAAATCTGAAAAACAAAAAAATTCTTTAAATAAGACAAATCAGGAACTACAGCAGTTAAGAATAAAAGGAAAATGGACTGAATTGAATGTCTTTATCGCATGGTGTTTTAAACCATTGACTCTGCAGCAATATTCCTTAGAAACCTTTGATCTGCCATGATTTCAAGATTCTGGACTCTCTTGAGTTACTATTTCAGAAAAAAAAAATCCTCCTTTTCCTTGAATTATGGAAACAGAAGCACCTCCTCCAGAAGTATCTAAATCCACTAAGTTTTCTTGACATCCACTAACACTTACTAGCCTGATGTGCCTGGTTTTCATTAGCTCCCAAGGCTATAGAGGGCCAGAAGAATCTTTTGGCTCAATTAAAACCACCAATCACCCCCAAGGAAATAGTAAAAGGAACATCATATTATTGTCTACAGAAGTTCTGAAAAGACAAAATCATCAAAATAATCAAGACTTTAGCATCACAACATGAAAACAACAATTTAGATTCAGGATATATAAAAACTAAGAATCCCAAGAGATCTAGAATTTTTATACAACTTAAAATTTTTATTTTATATTTTATAAAAGGCTGAGTTAAAATCTATTATTTTTAAAAAAACACATCAAGTTATTATTATTATAATATTCAAAGTAATATGCTTTGTGGAATTCTGGTTTATGTCAGTCCTTCTCACACTATTTATAATAAAGGAACAGTTATGGACTTATATGTTTGTAAAATCAGTAGATCTATCATAGCAATGCCAAAAATGCTTTAAAAACTTCTAAATATTTACTGTGAATGTCCATTCTTATCCCACCTTGGCCAGCAACAGTTTGTAAGTCAGCACTTGTAAATGGACCACTCACTCTATTAGTCTAGACCAGCGGTCCCCAACCTTTTGACACCAGGAATCGGTGCTCCTATGCGAATCTAATGTCTTATGATCTGAGGTGGAGCTGAGACAGTGATGCTAGTGCTGGGGAGTGATGCTAGCGCAAATACAGATGAAGCTTTGCTCACTTGCTGGTTGCTCACCTCCTGCGGTGAGGCCTGGTTCCTAAAAGGCTACAGACTGATAGCAGTCCGCAGCCCGGGGGTTGGGGACCATTCGTTGTTGTTCTTCATTCCCAACTCTGCCTTAACTCATTTCACCTTGGCTGGTATCTGTCCTGCCTCTAAAATCTAATGATGGAGTGACCCAGAATAATGTGGCATCAGGTACAGTACAAGCCTTTGGCATTGAGATGATGCAGTCACAAGAAAGTCTCAGTGGCTCGCCTGCTGGCTGTTCCATGTCTGAAGGGAAATGATGGTAACAGAGTAGAAATCTGTGTCCACAGTGACAATAATGACATAGCGTAAAATGCAGTGTCACCTTTAACCTCTCATTTTCCTGTCCTCATCATAACCAATAAGAATTGAACCCTTATCCAAAGGTGACACCTTCTTTTAGGAGGCCATCGGGTACTGTATTCTCGAGACCCATATTTAATAGGAAAAGTATCCATACCTTAAACTGCCACTCTACCAAGTCAATTCCTGTGATCATCTCAGTAACAGGATGTTCCACTTGAAGTCTTGTGTTCATCTCCATGAAGTAGAAATTGTGCTTTGGGTCCATAATAAACTCCACTGTTCCTAAAAGGTAAAATACAATAGTCATATTTCAAAAGTTGATAATCAGTAGCAAATAAAAACCTCCCATGACATATCACAGAATTTTACCACTGCTTTCATTCAAAGGTAAACACTTTTTATTCCATAAAGAAAACCTCTCAGTTTATAGCAATAAATGATTCTCAGTCAAAAACAAGAAGTCATATGAAATTCTGAAACAGAAAAATATACTTTGGGTTTTCAGCAAATAGTAAGCCCAAGTTATGAATCAGTTTCAGCTATCACAGTAGTGACAAGATGGCTGGACCATGTTGCTGCTTCACTGCACCTAGATCCCTGGGAACCTGCCCCTGTGACATCCTATGTCACTCTAACCTTATAAAGAAAAATACATTTTTTTTTTTTTTTTACTAATTATGGACTCTTGGAAGTTTCCTTTAAATGTTCTTTTGCTGGTGACCCATGGAAAGAGCAGTACAAAACTTCCCTCAGCTCTATGAAGGTCTAAAAATTTATCCATTTTAAGTGTAGGTGTACTGAGTTTCAGTAATTGAATATGGTCATGTAACCAAACTGCAGTGAAAGTACGGAACATGTCCATCATCCAACATGTTCCCTTGTTCCCCTTTGCAGTAAGTCCCTTCCCTGAGCTTCTGGCTCCAGAAGACCATTAGTTTGCTTTTTTTCTAGAATGTCATATAAATAAAATATAGAATATAGTATTTTGTGTTTGAGTTTCTTTCACTTAGCCTAAAGTTAGTTCCATATACAACTGAACCTTGAACAACATGGGTTTAAACTGCACAGGTCCACTTATGCATGAATTTTTTTCAATGAACATATTGAAAAAATTTTTGGAGATTTGCGATAATTTGAAAAAATTATAATCATGTAGCCTAGAAATATCAAAAAATTGAGAAAAAGTTAGGTATGTCATAAATGCATAAAATATATGTAGATACTACTCTATTTTGTCATTTACTACCAAAAGTATACAACAACCTATTATAAAAAGTTAAAATTTATCTAAACTTACACACACAATTATAGACTGTATACGATGCCATTTGCAGTCGAGACAAATATAAACAAATCTAAAGATGCAGCATTAAATCATAACTGCACAAATTAACTGTGATACATGCTGCACTACTGTAATGACTTTGCGGCCATCTCCTGTTGCCATTGCAGTGAGCTGAAGTGTTGTGAGTGTCCATTTAAAATGCCATGGGACACGAAACATCTCCCCACGAGCCGTCTGTCTCAGGAAATTGTGTATCGCAATGAAAGGTGAACTCTCACAGTTCATGCATATGTTTTATTGTGTTTAGTGCAATTAATGATGATGGAAGTGCTCCCAAGAAGCAGAGGAATGTTATGGGATTATAAGAAAAAGCTGAAGGGCTTGATATGTACCACAGAGTGTGGTCTGTAGCTGTGGTTGCCCACTATTTCAAGGTAAATGGATCCAAAATAAGGACAGTTGTAAAAAGAAAAAAAAGAGGAAAGGAAATTTGTGAAGCTGTTGCTGCGGCTACGCCAGCAGGTACAAAAACCTTGCACTTTTTGCTAAATATCTTTTCATCTCATACTGAAAAGGCAGCTTTTATACAGGTGCAGCACTGCTGCAAGAAGTGCATACTTATAGACTCTACTATGATTCAAGAAAAAGCAAAGTCGTTATATGACAACTTAAAGCAAAAAGGCTCTAAAGCTGGAGAATTTAATGCCAGCAAAAGAGGGTTTGATAATTCTAGGAAGAGGTTTGGGGTAAAAAAATATCAAGGTACCAGGAGAAGCAGCTTCTGCCAACCAAGAGGCAGCAGATGAGTTCTCAGACACCACTAAGAAAATCAGTGAGGAGAAAAAATATCTGCCTGAACAGGCTTTCAATGTAGAAGAAAGGCGCTATTCTCGAAAAAAAAAAAAAAAACCCACAAAAGACCTTTATTAGGAAAGAAGAGAAGCGAACACCAAGATTTAAGGCAGGAAAGGATAGGCTAACTCCACTGTTTATGCAAATACAGTCGAGTTTATAACCAGGATTGTCCTTATCTATAAAGCTGCTAACCCCTGAACCTTAAAGAGAAAAGATAAACACCAGCTGCCAGTCTTTTGGTTGTACTACGACAGAAGGCATGAACAGTGAGAGCCCCTTTTCTGGATTGGTTCAATCGAATCTCTGTCCTTGAAGTCAGAAAGTACCTTGCCGGTAAGGAACTGCCTTTTAAAGTTCTTTTGATATTGGATAATACCGCAGGCTACCCAGAACACCATGAGTTTGACAGCAAAGGCATCGAAGTGGTCTACTTGCCCCCAAACACAGTATCTCTAGATCAGGGGGTCATAAGGACCTTTAGGGTCATTACACACAGCACTCTATGGAAGGGAACCCCAACAGACAGAATATCATGAAAGTCTGGGAGGAGTGTACCATTTAAGATGCCATTGTTGTTATATATATATATAAAAAAAGCCATAAGCCTGAAAAATAATTCGTGCAGGAGAAAACTATGTCCAGATGCTGTGTATGATTTCACAGGATTCATGATAGAGCCAATCAAGGAAATCATGAAAGACACTGTGGATATGGTGAGGGCGGGGAAAGTGGGGGGGGTGAAGCCTTTCAAGATACGGATCTCGGAAAAATTGAAGAGCTAATAGATACAACACTAGAGAAACTTAAAGAAGACTTGATGGAGGTAAGTGTTTCCGAACCAGTGCCAGATGGGGAGGAAGATATAGAAGAAGCAGTGCCAGAAAACAAATTGACATTAGACAATTTGGCAGAAGGGTTCGTTATTCAAGATTGCTTTAGACTTCTTTCATGACATGGACCCTTCTATGATATGAGCACTAAAGCAAATGATGAAGAATGATTGGTACCAAATAGAAACATTTTCAGAGAAATAAAAAAGCAAAAAAGTCGGACAGAAATTATGATATATTTTGTAATGTTACACTGAATGTGTCTGCTTCTCCTGCCTCTTCTACCTCCTCTGCAGACTTCTACCTCTGCCAGGCCTAAGACAGCAAAACCAAACTCCCTTTTTCCACTTCCTCTTCAGCCTACTCAATGTGAAGACAATGAAGATGAAAAACTTCAGATGGCCCACTTCCATTTGAATAGTAAATAATCAGCATGCTATATAGTTAACAAACTTATCTATTGTGTACGTGTGTGACTGTCTTCATTTGAAAATCTAACAACGAAACAGCAAGAACTGCAAGAGATGTTTTTGTGTCATTATCATTGCCTAAGTATTTGTCATGTAAAACACTGTGTGCAAGCCTTGTATTGAAGTGGATAGCCTATCCTTACATAGGTATAAGGTGAGTGAATTTCATATTTTAATTTCATATAAAATTAACAAATAAATGTGTTACTTTTCTTAGTTTTATAACTTTGCTTTTAAAAATTACATTACTGTACAATATGCCTCTCGCACATAATTGGAGAATCTGGGTAGGTATTAGCCTATCACCACAGGTAAGTGGTTTTTAAAAAAGTAACAATGTTTCCAATATTGTACTATAAATGTGACCATAATACTGTATGTCATAAAAATTTTATGATTCACTTGTTAGTTATAGGCTAGGCTACTGTGAAGCAATCATATCAATTGCACTAGGCTACCACAAAGCAATCATATTGCAGCTTCTGTTATCAATGAATGAATTATTATACCTGTAAATAAATATTAATTTATTTTTCATATTATCTCTTCATTTTTGATATCTAACATGTATAACATTTATGGTGTTTTGTATCATATAAGACTATATTAATGTAGGTACTGACAGATTCATCTTATTAACAGATGATGTAAACTTACAGTATTGATAAATACAATACTGTAAATGTGTTTTCTCTTATGATTTTCTTAATAACATTTTCTTTTCTCTAGCTTACTTTACTGTAAGAAATACAGTATATCATACATATAACATATGAAATATAAAATGTGTTAACTGACTGTTTTGCTTACATTATCAGGAAGGCTTCCAGTCAACAGTATGCTATTAGTAATTAAGTTTTGGGGGAGTCAAATGTTACACATGGATTGTCTACTACATAGGAGGCTGGTGCCCCTAACCCCTGTACTGTTCAATGGTCAACTGTAATTTAAAACTGCTTTTCAAACTCTGGGTCACATTTCATTAGTAGATGGTAAAAATTTAGTGAAGTCTTCCAAGTTTCCAGCATGTGAGGAACTTAGAAGTCATCATTCTGTCCTGACAACAAAAGCTGAACAAACTGAAAAATCAACAAACCTCCTTAGAGCCATCAGAGATGTGAGGTCACAAGACAAATCAGGGCCCTCAAAACTAGAGAGACAGATAGGCAAATATAGAGATTCACAACTTGATGTCCAGAAATTTACAAGCAAAAACCTTTGCAGGAGTAAGTACCAGAGTAGGAAAACCAGGACTATAATTGATGAATTGCTGGAGGTTCAGTATGGACATTCTGAGACTAATAACCCCATGGGGACCTAGTCATGGGAGCAGGGGGAAGGGTATCCTCATACTTTTGTGACTTTTATATCTAAGAGCTCTACCAGGTCCTCACACAGTGAATACTGGGAAAAAATCTGAGCTTCCAGATATAGAAGGGAAACAGAACCTTGTGAAGTATGCTGAAGTTCTGTCCTTAACAAAATCTGCCTTTATGAAAAAGTATTGAAAAAAAAAGAAAGTATTGAAAAAAAATTATTTCACCAGAGTCTGCAAGCAAGAATGCCAGAGTGAAATATTTAAAGTATTGGGACGGGTAAAAAAAATCACCAACTAGAATTCTGTATCCTGGGACGTTATCCTTCAAAAGTGGAGAAATAAAGACTGTCTCAGATCAACAAAAATTGAGAGAATTTATCAGCAGATTTGTCTTGCAATAAATGATAAAAAAAATTTCTTTAGAGAGACAGAAAATGATATAGGGTCAATATTCCAAGGAGATATCATAATCTCCACTGTGTATGCACCTAACAACAGTGCGTCAAAATACATGAGGCAAAACCTGAGAACTGAAAAGAGAAGTAGCTGAAACCACTAACACAGTTGGAGACTTTAACACCCTCTATCAGAAACAGGCAAATGCAGCAGGCGGAAAATGAGTAAGAACGTAATTAAACTCAATAGCACCATCAATAAACTAGATACAATTGAACAACTATAGGCTACTTCATCCAACAACAGATCACATATTCTCAAGCTACATGGAACATTTGCCAAGATAGACCACATGCAGGGGCATAAGGAACACTGTAACAAATTTAAAAGAATAAATATCATACAATGTCTGTTCTCAGGCCACAATTAAACTAAAAATCAATAAACTGAACTAAAAAAAATCATTAACAGAAAGATAGCTGAAAAAAATCCGAACATATTTATAGATGAAACAACACACTATTAAATAACACCAGGTCAAAAAGAAAAAAAAAAAAAAACTCAAGAGAAATGAAATGAAAATGGAAATACCTTGCGACAACATGGGTGGACCTCAAGGTAATCATGCTAAGCAAAATAAGCCAGACAGAAAAGTTGAAAACCACATGATATCACTTATATGTGGGATATAAACCTAAAAGCAACAAACGAAGTAGACAAACAAACAGAGACTCATGGACATGGACAACAGACTACGGTTACCAGAGGGGGAGGGGAAAGGGGAAGAGGGAGGTAGATGGGGTAAAAGGGGTCAAAGAAATCTAACTGTGCCTTACTGTTAAATCGTACACCTGAAACTTACTGGATTTCTTTAACAAATGTCACCCCCCAAAAAAATTTTTTTAAATAAAAATTTTAAAAAAAAAAACAAAGAAAAGAAAAAAATGGAAATATACCTTATCAAAACTTTTGAGATGCACCAAAAACAGTGCCTAGAGGGAGAGTTATAGCATAGAATCCATATACTTAAGAGAAAAAACTATGTCCAACAATATTTAAAAATCAATAACCTAAGCTTCCATTTTAGGAAACTAGAAAAAGAAGAGCAAATTAATTCCAAAGTAAGCAGGAAAAAAAGAAACAAAAATTAGAGTAGAAATACATGATATTGAAAAACAGAAAACAGAGAAAATCAACAAAACCTAAAGCTAGTTGTTTGAAAAGATCAATAAAATTGATAAGCCTCTAGCCAGGCTATAAAGAAAAATAAAGATAAGACAAAAATATTGGAAATTAAAAAAGGGACAATCACTAGTGGTTCCTATGGACATTAAAAGGATAATAAAGAAATATTATGCACAATTCCATACCCACAAGTTTGATAACCTAAATGAACAAATTCCTTGAAAGGCACAATGTGCCAACACTCAACACAAGAGGAAAGAGACAATCTGAATAGGTCTATATCTATTAAAGAAATTGAATCAATCATTAATAAGCTTCCAAAACAGAAAGCAGCAGGCTCAGATAGGTTCACTGGTGAATTCTACAAAACATTTAAGTAAGAAGTTATACCAATTCTCTACAATCTCTTCTAGAAGATAAAAGCAGACAGAATACTTCCTAACTCATTCTATGTGGTCAGCATTATCCTAATACCCAAACCAGACAAAGACATTATAAGAAAAGAAATCTACAGACTAATACCTCTTACGAACAAAATTGCAAAAATCCTCATCGAAATATTAGCGAATTGAATCCAACAGCGTATAAAAAGAATTACCCACCATAACCTGGGATTTATCCCAGGTATGCAAGGCTGGTTCAACATTTGGAAATCAATTAATGTAACCCATCACATTAACAGGCTAAAGAATCACATGATGGTATCAACAGATGCAGAAAAAGATGTGATGAAACCCAAACTACAATTATAATAAAAACTCTCGAACTAGGAACAGAAGGGAATTTTCTGGATAAAGATTTACAAAAAAACCTTCAACTTATATCATATTTATTGGTGAGGAACTAGAAGCTTTCCCACTAAGATCATAAATAAGGCAAGGATGTATGTTCTCACCACTCCTTTTCAACACTGCACTGGAAGTCCTAGCTAATGCAACAGGAAAAGGAAATAAAAGGTATACAGATTTAGAAGGAAGAAATAAAACCATCTGTTCACAGGATGACTTGATCACATATGTAGATAATCTGAAAGAAACAACAACAACAACAACAACAACAAACTCCTGGAACTAATAAGTAATTATATCAAAGTGTCGGGATGTAAGATTAACATACAATTGTTTTCCTATACATCAATGATGAATAAGTGAACTTGAAATTAAAAACACATTTACATTAGCATCCCTCAAAATAGGTATAAATTTTACAAATTATATACAAGATTTATATTAAAAAATTATAAAACTCTGATGAAATAAGTCAAAGAAGAACTTATAAACGGAAAAATAAACTGAAAGATATTCCATGTTCATGGGTAGGAAAATTCAATAGAGTCAAGATGTCAGTTCTTCTAAACTTAATCTATAAATTCAATGCAATCCCAATCAAAATCCCAGCAAGTTATTTCATGGATATCAAAAAACTGATTCTAAAGTTTCCAAGGAGAGGCAAAAGACTCAGAATAGCCAACTCAATACTGAAGAAGAACAAAGTTGGAGAACTGAAACAGCCTTATTCAAGACTTACTATAGAGCTACAGTAATCAAAACAATGAAGTACTAGTGAAAGAACAGATAAATAGATCAATAGAACAGAATAAAGAACCCAGAAATAGACCCACATGAATACAGTCGACCAGTCTATGACAAAAGAGAAAGGGCAATAAATGATGCAAAGTAGTCTTTTCAACAAATGATGCTAAAAGAACTGGACGTCCACATGCAAAAAAAATAAATCTAGACACAGATCTTATACTTTTCACAAAAATTAACTCAGAATGATCATAGACCTAAATGTAAAACCCCAAACTACAAAACTCCAAGGAGATAACACAGGAAAAAACCTAGATGACCTCAGATATGGTGTCGCTTTTTAAGATAGAACAAAAAATACATAGTCCATGGAAGGAATAATTGATAAAGCAGATGCCAAGTAAGCATATGAGCAGATGCGCCACATCATATTTCATCAGGGAAATGCAAATTAAAACAATAAGATACCAGTACACACCTATGAGAATGGTCAAAATCTGGATTGATGAGGATGTAGAGCAACAGGAATTCTCATTGTTGCTAAGAATGAAAAGTGGTATATACACTTTGACAACAGCTTGGCAGTTTCTTATGTAACTAAATATAATCTTACCACACGATCCAGCAATCCTGCTCCTTGGTATTTATCCAAATGAATTGAAACTTATGTCCATGCAAAAATATACACATGGATGTTTATAGCAGCTTTATTTATAATTGCCAAAATTTGGAAGCAACCAAGATGTCCTTCAGTGGGTGAGAGGATAAACAAACTGTGGTACATCCAGACAACAGAATGTTTATTCAGTGCTGAAAGGAAATGAGCTATCAAGCCATGAAGAGACATGGGAGAAACTTCAGTTCATATTAGTAGGTGAAATAAGCTAATCTTAAAAAGCTACATGTTGTATACTTCTAAATATATAACATTCTGGAAAAAGGCAAAACTATGGAGGCAATATAAAGATCAGTGGTTATCAGGGGTTGGAGGCAGGGAAGGATGAAGAGCAGAGCACAGGATTTTTTGGGCAATGAAACCACTCAGTATGATACTACAATGGTAGATACATGTCATTAAACATATGTCCAAACTCAGAATGTACAACATCAAGACTGAAACCTAATGTGAACTATTTTCTGTGAGTGATAATGATGTGTCAGTATAGGTTTATTGATTATAATAAATGTACCACTCTAATGTAGAATGCTGATAGTGGGAGGCTGTGTGTGTGGGAAAATATTGATATTTTTTGCTCAATTTTGCTGTGAACCTCAAATTGCTATAGAAAAATAAAGTTTAGCTTTAAAAATGCAAAAAATCAATTTAGCGATTTTAATTTAAAATAGGAGAGAAAATATCAAATAGTATACATAATTAGCATAAGTACTATTTTGTGAAATATTTTTTCAAAAATATGAATATAAATAAACACTTATGTGGAAATATGGGGTCTCAATACAAAGTATATTTCTTCTGTAGATCTGGTCAAAAAAGTTTGAAAGTCACTGATTTAAGAGAGATACGTTTCTTTTGCCTCTGAAACATAAATAATTGTTTCTCCTCTATTAGAAACAAATCTTAACAAACCTGCTCCGACATAATTTACAGCTTTAGCAGCTCTGACTGCAGCTTCTCCAAGCTTTTTTCTTACTTCAGGTTTAATACCGGGCTATGAAAAATATTTAAAATAAATTTCCATTAGTACCTAGCCCCACTAAAAATTTCCATTAAGATAATATTTCATTTCTGTATATCAAATATTGCATTAAAGAGATAATAAAGATAAAAAGCTAATGTTATACATTTCATCAAGAAACACTGTTCTGTACTACAGTTTAACTCACAATTTTTGTTTAATTGACAACTGTTTAATAGTTTTGCTGGTAATTTCTATGAATTACAGATATTCCTCAGTATTACTACATATCTTTGTCCCTTGCACTTACAGAACAACTTTTATAACTATATGTTCACTTAAAATTAAACTGTTTCTATATGAAAGCTTTGAATGATCCCTATTTGAAGATGATAAAGCAATCTAAGTCATTTGCCCAATAATTATCTTGGAATAATGGTGAATTTTGAGATTCCAAGTTAATAAGAAAGGTACATAAAAAGAAATGGATGTCAATAAATAGGCAAAATTTTTAACATTTTAAAAACTGTGCTCTAAAGATATATATTTAAGCAGTCTGTTTGAAAATAACAGTTTACTCAAATTATTTGTTGACATTTACTTCAAAAGGTATAATATATTCTGCAACAGAAATTAAAATCTGAATATGAGAATAACAGACTGATTAATCAGAAACTTCAAGTCCCTGATCAAATAGAAATACATATTGATAAAAACATGTATGAAATCTCCTCTTATCTGTGGGGTATATGTTCCAAGACCTCCGGTATGTGCCTGAAACCCCAGAGAGTCACAAACTCTACATATGTTTTGTTTGTTTTCTTATACAGACATAACTTTTCACTTAAAGAAAGCACTTTACCGCTTCTTTGGCATGTCCGAATTATCAGCATCACTCCACTTGTGCTTTGCAGCCATTATTAAGTAAAATATGGGTTGCTTGGACAGAAGTAATGTGATAGTCTATCTGATAACCAAGACAATTACTAAGTGACTAACAGGGAGGTACTTGGATCAGCGAAGATTTTCCTAGAAACCATCCAGATAGAGCACGGCCCTGCTGTGTCCTCTGTATGGCAGCCCCAGAACACCAATACCTTCCTCATCCCTAACACTGTGGTGGGGCCCTATCCTTACATTACTACTGGGAAGTGGCTGTTTAGCAGGACTTAGGGAGAAATACTAGTTTTACACATTTCTGATGTGAAAATCAGAGTGACTGGGGTTTCTATTACAGAGAAGCTTACAAATTTCTTCACAAGGTCCTTACCGCTGGGGCTTCCTCAATGATTTTCTGATGCCTCCTCTGTATACTACAGTCTCTGTCAAACAAGTACACAACATTGCCATGGTAATCACCAAATACCTGGACTTCTACATGCCTATTTAAAAGCAAACACAGATGTTAATATACTTTGTTATAAATGACAAATATCACATTCATTGAGCCAAACTGTTGGCCAAGGTCACCAGGATTCTTCTTTTTATTTTAAGTAAGGTGGGATATTGTGACCTCAAAATAGAGGATATGAATTGAGAAACATAACTACAGTTAAATTTGTAAACACTTGATGAAAACCTTTGCATTTATTGGATGCATATTAAAGAAAAAAATGAAATGACTGGGACATAAGAAAAGACAGAAAACATAGGAGACTATCTTTATGACCTTAGAAGAGGGGCAAGTTACAAAAAGTACAAACTGTTTAGGAAAGACAAATAAATCTAACTACATCAAAATCATAAGTTATAGTCTTATTTCATATATCCTTTAAAAACCAATGAAAACATTTTACGGTAAGGAGATTTTTCAAGATCAGCTCTTACAGTCAGATTTTATAAATTATGGCAGATTGAAAATTAAAATGGCTCATCATAAAATATTAAGAAATAAATTAATATGAGTCATTAGTTTTTAAGACTATACTAACATTAAATCACAAAAAAGAAAAAACCCCAAACAAATAAAGGCACTTCAATGTTGTATGTAAAAAAGTAAAGTTATTATTTTATAAAGAGAAGTCAATCAGGGGTAAATACACATAACACAAAAACAAGGATAACACAGACCATCTGGTGAACACAAAAACATTCTTCTCAGTAGGCTTATTCACACCATAGTACACCTCACATATTCACCACCATAATATAGAAACAAGTAATCAGCAAATGTCTTCCCTTTAGATTTTTTAAAAATAAAAATGTCAAACATAGAAGAAAAAAAATTTAAATCCCAGGAATTCTTGTAAATGTACTATTCAGCACAGTGGCTCATATGTGTTCCTTTTTGTTCACCTCATGAAGTACTTTATTAATTTATAAATTATTATTAATTTATAAATTCTTGATATATCATTCCTACTGAAAAATTTTCCACCTGTCCAACAAAATAGGAGCCGATCTCTTCCTTTTGGATGTCTTCTTGACCTCTCCTCCTCTTTTTATTTACCCTCAAGCTATCATCGCCAAATACATTCTTGCTATTATTATTTTGAACGTTAACTGTGAGATCAAATAAAATAAGAGATTTTATTTTACTTCATTTATTCCTTCTGTAATGTTCTTTTATTAGATTTGAGTTTCTATTTTGTATCACTTTTCCTTCTCTTTGAAGTACGTCTGTTTTCATTTCTTGCAAGGCAAGTCTACTGGTAACAAATTTTTGTCTAAGGACATTTTTATTTCTCCTTCACGTCTGAAGGATAACTTCGCTGCATATAGAACTCTAGATTTCTGTCGTTTTTTTTCTTTCAACACTTTATATACATTTTGCGCTACTTGATTCTTGCTTGCATGGTTTCTGGTGAGAAGTCTGATGTAATACATATCCTTGTTCCTCTATAGGTAAGGTGTTTTTCCTCCCCTCTGGCTTTTTCAAGAATTTCTATTTGTTTTTGTTTTCTTAAAGTTTGGATATAATTTTTAAATTTCTTTGATATTTATCCTGTTTGATGCCCTCTGAACTTCCTTCCTGGTTCTGTAGTTTGGTGTCTGTCATCAATTTTGGAAAAATTTTGGCCATTATTACTTGATATCATTCTCCCACTCATTTCTTTCTTCTCGTACTATTCAAATAACCACGTTACACTTTTTTAAATTGCCCCACAGTTCTTGGGTAGTTCTTTTATGTCATATTATTTTTCATTCCTACTTATCTTTGTATTTGGAAGTTTCCATTGACATATTTTCATGGTTACTGATTCCTTCCTTAGCTGTGTCCAGTTTACTGATGAGTCCATCAAACACATTCTTATTTTGTTTTCTCCTGCGGTCTTTGGGTTTCCCTAAAAACTGCTTCTTAAGTAGTGTCTGTGTCTTGCAGCTCTTTCAGTTATGATCCACTGTTATCATACTGGAGTTCTGGTGACATGGTAAAGTGCACGGGAGGGAAAGCATTCTATAAACTAATGATTAAATCTTAGTGTTTTAGTGGGCCTGTGACTCTGTGCTTCAGAAGTGTTTCTTACCTTTTTTCTTCCTTAGGTGAAACAAGGTTAGAGATTAGATTTGGCTATCAGTCCTTTCCTTAGGACAGAAAAGGTTCTGGCAAAGTTTCCCTTTGATATTGAGAATAGAGTGCTCTGGACTTATTTCAAAATGGTTACTTTTCTCTTTCCCCTAAGAAAATTTTTCTCAGACTTTTACATTGATGGGGTTCCTAGCAATAAAGCCCATGAAAATTTGGGGATGCCCCTAACACTGGGATCTAAGGAGTTTCTCACTCTCAAGTTAGCCCACACTTAGCCTCCAGTAATATTTCAAAATTCCGTGTAGTGTTCCTACTAGCTTATGGCTCTAGCAGCTTCTGCTTCTGGTAAGCTGATCTCAGCTGATTTACTGTATTCACATGCCTGCCCAGATTTTGGGGTGGTGGTTTACCCTGTGACATCACTGACTTTCACTCTGTTCAGCTTTTTACTCACTTTTTAAACGTGAGTAACAACTTCCAAGCTCTTTACATGTTGGAGCTGTATAGTTTGTTTTTCAAATTCCAATTGTAAAATTCTACCACTTCTACTGACTCTCCCGTATCTTTTAGCTGCTCTGGGGAAGAGGACACTATAGCAGGGACTCCACGTTCTAAAAGGGACATGTGGGGGTCACACGAGGAGCAGAACACAGTTTTTATTCTGAGTTCCCAGAAACACTTTTCCTTTGCCTGCTTACAAAGGAAGATCATCAAAGATCGGAGTTCTCTGTTTTGATTTCTGTACTCATCAAATCGCTTGTGTTATTTTCCTTCTGCTGACTGACCTTTCCTCTTGTTTTAACTAACTTAGAGGTTCTGGAGCACAGTGTCTGAGAACCAGGTGGTACATAAAATCATAGCCACTCCATCCAGCCACTATGAGATCTGGCAAGACAGGTCGATACAGATGGATTCTGTCAGGAACAACTTGATATTTTTGAAAAGTTCTAAGGTTTTTATTTTCCTATTTACATTTTTAATTTATCTAGAATACATATTAAATATGAAGTGAGGAAGGAATCTGATTTTTTTTTTTACCTTCCAGATAGTACACTTTGAAGACTATTTTCTATCCCAGCCTTTCAGATGACTTATAGATATATATAGATATTTAGATAAAGACACAGATATACTGAAAGCCAAGTGACTTTATAAAAAATAATTCATTAAGGAAACATGACCAGAGAGAGATTTACCTTGAAAGTAATGAACTGAAGCTCTAGGCCCTTCCCTCGCATGAGCTTCTTCCCAGATCCTGTACCTAATTTTTTATTCTTAAAGAGGGTCTTTTACAAATCTGATAAGGTTTGTAAACACCTTGGTATCTACTTTTCTCAGTTATCAGCATCACCTTGACAACTTTCTGGCATGCCATTAATTCAAAGGATCATTATTTAGCAAGATATAACAGTATATATAGTATGCTTAGCATAATTTAAAATATTACTAGAAAATACAGCATAGAAATGCAAATACTTAGAGAATGTGATTATGAGTGACTGTTTTCTAACTTCTGTACTTTCCAAAAGTTTGTAATGTAGTCATATTACTTCTATATTTCAAAAAATATTATTGATACCTATCATGAAGATATATTACCCCAACCTATTTGGCACCAGAAACCAGTGCTCCTATGAGAATCTGTGCCTGATAATCTGAGGTGGAGCTGAGGTGGTGATGCTAGCGCTGGGCAGTGGCTACAAATACAGATGAAGCTTTGCTCACTCACCCACTGCTCACCTCCTGCTGTGCGGTCCAGTTCCTAATAGGCCATGCACCAGTACCGGTCCACAGCTCAGGTGATATAGGAGAAAATTAAGAAGAAATATGTGAGCAGAGCCTAATTTCCAGGAGCTTCCAGATACTGGAGGAAAAAATTACAAGGTGAGGTAATATATAGCTGATATTTCATAAGGAAAGAATTTACAACTTAAAAAAAATATGTTGTAGGCATTGAATCACAGTCAATGAGATAGCTAGCTGATGTCTCCAAAATAATTCTAACTCAAGAGCATGTCAATTTGGATAGTGAGCCTCCATTTTTTTGAAAAATTTACCTTAGAACCTCCTCTGTCTTTTTCTTACTTCCCACCAATAGATGGCATATGCTGTGCTCTCCTAATCCACTGGCCTATTTTGAGGTTGGCTTTTTTTTTTTTTTAACTAACTCTAAATGAATTTAATTTATGTGCCATCCTCAGGGACAGTCCTAAGCTTTGAACAACCTGAAACAAAAACAATAAAGAATACAAAATTATGTAGAGGATCTTGGAAGAGGATCATGCAAAGGAAGGGTCTGAAGCTTCAGTTCATTACCTTCAAGGTAAATTCCTAAATGAATTATTCTTTATAAAGTCACTTGACTTATAGGATATCTATACATGCCTATATCTGTATCTATGTATCTATATCTATACCTATACATATAAATGACCACAGAACCTATTTATATAGGAAGCTTTATAATTATTATCATATTTTAAAGAATAGACATGAAAATGAAATTCCAGAAAAAAAAAATTAGAAATTTAGATGGCATTTGTTATCTCGGTAGCTAGAGAAGCAATTTAGTACAGTGGCTTCGAATATGAATTTTGAAATCAAACTGCCTGGGTTCAAATCCAAGCTTCACTACCTTCTAGCCAGGAGACCTCAGGCAAGTCACGTGACCACGCTGTTGCTCAGTATCTTTACCTAAAAAATGGGAATAGCACCCACCTAACGGGGTTCTTGTAAGCATTAGATTAGAATTAGGACAGCAAGATTAGTTAGTATATGTAAAATACTTAGAATCTGGCACATGATAAGCGCCATGTAAGTGTAAGCTGTGTTAGCATTATTTGTTAACATATCACTTACAAATAAAATTCAATTTCCATTTTCTATTTCCATTTTCTGAGCATCTCAACTGATGCTCATGGAGTTCTGTAAAATACAGCTTAATTTCATACAAGAATTTTTTTTATTTTGAAAAGTTCATCAACGAGAAATGAATTGAATAAATTAATGGCATACCAATATCATTGAACCATTAAGCCCAATAAAAGAATGAGGTAGAGCCATATTTACTGACATGGAAAGCTATCTATGATATAGTATTAGCATATAATAAATATTACATAGATTCTATTCGCTGTTCTGTATATATTTTGTTTTGTGTATGTATGTATAAATGTCTCTATTTACATGGAAAAGACTGAAGGGTGCACATCATATTATAAAAGTGGTTACAGGGGTAACCTTTTATAAAAGGGGGCGGGATTGAGGGACTTATGTATTTACATTCTTTTAGAACTTTATATTTTATATAATGTGTGTGCATTTTTTTTTAATAATTAAAAAAATCTGAGCCAGAAAAAAAAGCTGAACCTACCTTGGCATGTCCACAAACTTTTCAATCAGCATAGCATCATCATTAAAAGACGTTTTAGCTTCCCTCCGTGCTGATTCTAGCTGCTCCTGAAATTCTTTTTCAAATCTAGCAACCCTCATACCCTAAGGTAGAAAGGTAGTTACGATTACAACATAAACAAAACAAAAAGACATGCCTAAAATGGAAAATGCAATCATGCAGAATCTTACTTTTCCTCCCCCACCACGGATGGCTTTAATCATGATGGGATAACCAATTCTCCTGGCGTGTTCTTTCATGCATTGGTCTGACTCATCCTCACCGTGATAACCTTCTACAACAGGTACTCCAGCAGCAATCATTATGGATTTGCATGTGCTTTAGAACAAAAAACCAAAAACAAGCAATAAAAAAACTGAGATGCGCCAATTCTGTAAAATATTTCAAATATAGTCCAGGCTATAAAATACAATGGAACTTTTTAAAGATAACATCCCATAGAGAAAGAAAGGACTACTGTCTGAGACAATAAATATTAATACAAAATTAAAATATGTTAATGTTTCTCTATCCAGTTTTTCACATGGTATCTCATCCCACCTTGTTTTTCTCTCCCCCCAAAGAATCAACATATTGGTTAGAAATACTAATTAGCTGAATATTTTCTGTAATTCACTGGAGTGGCAGATAAATAACTTATGCTTATAACAACAAAAAGAGTATAATTAACATGTCTATTATAGGTAAAACAAACCATTTCAATTGACCCTCCTATGGTTATATTTAAAAGATATAAACTCATACCTCTTTATTCCCATGTCTCTAATTGCAGATGAAGGAGGACCTATAAAGATAATTCCTTCTTGCTTACATAGTTCAGCAAATTCCATGTTTTCTGAAAGAAAACCATATCCTGGATGGATAGCCTAGAAGTGAGATATAAAAAGATAAATTTACTAGTGCTCCATTGGCAAACTGTGATGCAGGTGAAGTCATCTTCCTCTGGGAGGCCTCTCACTACCCCAGTGATAGAGGTACACTATGGTTTCTATCAAAATCTGTTTCTAAACAGATGTATGAAGCATTCATATGAAAGTTCTAGAGCCTTTCCTGAACCAGAAGAATCTGTATTTTTTTTTATTGTGGTAATGTATACATAACATAAACTACCATTACCACCACTTTTAATTGGACAATTCAGTGGCATTAAGCATGTATGCAGTGTAGTACAACCATTACCATCAACCATCTCCACAACATGTTCATCATCCCAAACAGAAACTCTGTGCCCATTAAACATTAAGCCCCCATTCCTTGGTAACAGAAGAATCAGTATTTTAATTTAAAATAATACTGCTATTAGGGTATAATGTCAAGGAATATCTGTAAGTAGGGATAAAGATAAGGGAGATTTGTTGACTCTGTCTTCGTATAAAGCTGGCCTAGCACTGAAACCATGGTCCCCAAAAGTTGGAAAAGAGCACACTAGCACAATAATACCTCATTTATCTTCAGCTCATTATGTGCCCATGTCACCTTCCTAAAAAAAAGCTAAGTGGCAAACAAAAAGTCATATATTAGAGTCTATATGTACTTTGGTGAAAGAAGACTCTCAGACTTTTGCCTAGCTACTTGCAACTTACTCAGTTTTAACAAATTTATTTATCTGGCTTTCCAGCTCACAGAAGAAGAAAATTAGTGACTGAGAGACAGCATGTTTTCTGAGAGCGAACATACTGACAGGAAAAAAGGGAAGAAACAGAGGAAAGAAAATAACAGCTTACTTTAGCAACTTTATTCAAAAATTAATTGACTATATACATACACACACGCAACTTTCTATTCTGTTCCACTGACTTATATATTCATCCTTCTGTTACCGCATTATCTTGGCTACTGTAGCTTTATAATGAGTTTTGAAATCCAAAAGTCTAAACCCTACAAATTTGTTAGTCTTTTCAAAATTGTTTTAACAATATACTAGGCCTTTTGGCTATTTTAGGAACAACTTGTCAATTTTTACAAAAATGCATGTTGGGATTTTGATAAAGAGTGCATTAAATTTATAGATAAATTTGGAAAGAACTGCCATCTTAACAATATTGAGTCTTCCAATGATGTATGTATTCATTTATTTAAGATTTCTTTAATTTTACTCAATGATGTTTTATAGTTTTCAACACATTGGTCTTGAACTGCTTTTGCTAAATTTATTACTAAGTATTTGATTTTTATTGATACTATTATGAATATAACTGTTTCCTTATTTCATTTTCAAAGTGTTTGCTACTAGCCTCCCTTTTTTTAAAGATACCTAATTTGATAGAACTCTGATGAACTAGATAAATACTCTCTCTTCATAATTAAAAAAAAAAAGCAGCTAACTACTTGTGCATATAAGTTCAACCACACATTCCGGGAATAGCATCAACAAGTTTAATTCTTCTCCGAAAAAACAATTTCATATATCCAAACCATGGTATTTTTGAGCATTTAAATGGGTCATAAAGGAAAAACCAACATTACTACTACCTCCAGTGGGTGAATTCCCTAGCCGTCAGGCATGTATTCAGCTTCCTGGTGGATCACAGAATTGCAAGCCTGTTCATAGTGTTCATTTCACAGTACTAATGCACCTTTAACAGGAAAGAGAAAACTCGTAGCTCCTACCTTGAAATCTCTGTCAAAACAATTTCTCCCACTCTTTCAGGTTGTATCTAGTCTGCTCTATGCCTGAGTATATATATAGATCCAAAGTCGGCGGCAGTGGTGGTGGCTCTGCCTTCAAGTAGAAATGAGATGTGTCCTCTCCACGGCGGAGGGAATGAGTCGTACTTTTTAAACCCTTATTACCAAGAATTTCTTACCCGCATCTGTGATAGTTAACACATGGATTTCCTTTTGATCAACCAATTTGCTTAATTGAAACTTCTAATTAAACATATTCCCTTTTCCCAAACCTGCTATATTTATTACAGTTATTTGACAATGATTTTGAAATGCCTGTAATAGTTATTCATCTCTAGTGGCACATGAAAAAAATGAGAGCACTTTTACAAAACATTCAGGCTCGGGAGCTAATTGGGATAACTGAAGGGATGAGGCCCACAAAAGAGTAACTTTTCACTAAAATAATATGCATACAAAAAAGTACACTTCATAAGTGTACAGCTTTTATATAGTTTTCATAAACTGAATACACTTGTGTAGCCAGCACTCAGAAAAGAAACAAAACATCCCTAGCATTCCAGAAGAGCCCTCTACGCTTCCCTCCAAGTTATCATAGGCCCCTCCCTTAAAGCACTACACCTCTTTAAAAGGCTCCTAAGGTGATTATAATTCACAGCCAATGCTTAGGACTACCTCTTTCCCAGCCAGAGAGGGTCTGAGACAATTGACAATCTAGAAAACTAGCCTAATGAAAATGCTTATCATTATATCTTCTAGATTCTCTCAACACGGTCATGTCACCAGGCAATCAAACAGAAAGTTAGCTCACTTGTAAAGTTTGCTCTAGCATCTATAAAAATGCTTATGTCAAAATAGCCTCATTAAGAACAACTCTACGGTTATAGCAAACTTCTTTCAAAATCATCATACACATTGTTAAATATCCTTTATTAGAATGATCAATAAGTTTCTTCTAAAGTCAGTTAGAGCTAGGCTTGCTCCTCTAATTGGCAAGTATCCTTTTATTATAGAGCCTTATAAATTGTAACCCACCAAATTTCCTTTTCAATCAGAGCAGCCAAGAACTAAAGTAGATTTCCTTGGTTTTCTATCCCCTAGTGATAGTCTCACATTACTTATTTTTTTTGCTTTTAACCTTTGTTTTAACCACAATCTTAATGTTTGCAAGCTGTCTCAAATCTTGAATATCCAGGCAAAATGTGTGAAACTATTTACTCTTTTCTCATTGTTCGTGTTATTATAGCATCTAACATAATACTAATTCACATAGGCACCTAGCTGACAAATTCCCTGGAATTAGCATATTGTACATTTGTGAGAGGGTTGTAAAAACTAAAAAATGGTTTCAGCAAGCCATCATTAAAAAGAAAAAGGATTTTTACCACTAAAGAGAAGACCAATTAGAAGAGAAAGCAATGATAAAATAAGTAACCTAGCTGGCCTACAGGAAGTTATTTTTAATTAATTAAAACGTCTGATTAAACAACACTTTCCCTGTTCCCAAAATGTGAGGCAACAAAGTTTTCATGAACAGGGAACGAATAGGGCTGGGAGTCAGGAGACTCTTGTTTAATTATCTTTCAAAGATGAGAAAAGGTTTGCTTTCAAAGGACCTGAGGATCTTGATAAAAATGCAAATATGTATTAAAATGTAAATTAAAGTGGGTTTGGGGTGAGGTATAAGAGTCTGCACTTCTATCAAGCTCTCAAATGATGCCATGGACCACACTTTGAGCAGCAAGACTAGATGATTTGGGATATCATGCAAACTTCTGTGCATTAGATTTTACATCTGAAAAATGGACGTAATGATACTATGTCATGTATGCTCAAACACATGCTAAATACATGAAGTGATATTTACATTAAAGCACCTGATTTCCAAAAGAATATATAAATCTACATGTTGTTATCATCTTCTTACTCTCCTATTGGTTTTTTACTCCCAGCAATAACTAAAAAGCTTTAAAAACAAGCATTTTGTTTATTTGTGTATAAATTAATGCCTAAGTTATTTCATCTAGAACTCTGAAACTAAAGAAAAGAACACTGATGCAGGAACACATAAGTACAAAATAACTACATATATTCCTTAATTCAAACCAATAACCTCTGTACACTAGCTCTTCCAGTTGCTAGGAGGTAAAACAATAAGTTTCAGATGTGGGTTCTTCTCAGTACAATGGAGATGAGGTGAAGCCAAGATATGCACTAAATCGTTAAAATAATAGCTAATTAAGTCTAACAATGACTGGAACAGGAAATCAAATGCTAAAGGAAAAGGAAGACATCAATGTGAATAGAGACAATGTGAAAGAAATTGTAAAAGGCAGGAATGAATGTGTCAGTGAAGGGCAAAGCCACTGCAATTCATTCTGAAACTGCAAAACCAGTTCAAACTGGCCTTATCCTATTTCTTACAAAATACTGAGTTATTTTTCAGAAACAGAACAAAACTGTCCTCATGTAGCTAAAACATAAGTAGGGAGGGAAATGTTGCAAATTACATCTGGAAACAAAGTTTCTTTTCCCCAATGATCCAAAAAGACCAGACATGAACCTGAACCTGAACCTGGAACCCTTCCAAAAGCAAAGGGTCCGCTGTCTGTAAAGATCTGGTGCTGAAACACCTTTATATCTGTCCCAAATCCTGGATTAGGAAGACAGATTTGAGCCTTGCTTCTGTAACAGTTTTGCATGCTTTGTTATCAGCCCCACCTTTGCTCCCATCCCACCACTAGTCTACTCTCCACTAGCAACCACAAAGATCTTACTAAAATGTAAATCAGATCACTTCACTTCCCAGTTTAATATACCTCAATAGCTACTTAGAATGAAATGTAAACTCCTTACCAGGGCCTGTACTGCCCTAAATGATGCTGCCTTTACCTCTCAGCTTTATCATCTGCTACCACTTTCTTCCTCTGTCAGTTGGTTTTCTCTGCTCCAAATCTAACCTTCCACTATGCTTTGTGATAGAGCAAATGACCTTTTTTTGTCAGCTGGCTTTCTGTTAGGTTCTGCCAGCAGGGGTCATGGCATGAGAAGGGGTCATGGCAGGGACGTCTTCCTACTCTCCCACCCAGTTCCAGGCTTCAGCTTCTTTTGGAACTCCCAGAACCAGCTTCATCACGCTCCTGCACTCTGGTAGAGCTCAGGCCCCTTCACAGAGATCTGAGCAACAGTTACCAAAGGTGCTACTCCAACCTCTTCCCCAGCCCCAAGGGGTGGTTGTCAATTTTTGTACCTTTTATCACTGGCTAATTTCAACAAACTTTTTTCCCTCTTTTAGCACTGTAACACTGGTGGAATTAATTTCTAAATTAAATTTCCTCTGTTGAAATATCTAACGAAATCTCAGTTTTATTGATTAGATACTGAGTGACACAGCCCCTCACTATCTTCACTTTATCTACACTGAATATTTTTGTCCCTTGAACACCAAGCTTCTTTTCATCTCAAAGTCTTAGCAATCCCATTTGCCTGAAACTTCCGCATCAAGTTCTGCATATGGCTGGCTCCTCATCAGTTAGGTCTCTGTTCAACTGTCACCTCCTCAGAGAGGCCTCCACTGACCACCCTACTCAAAAGCATCTCTTAATCAGTCTTTATCCCTTCATTCTCCTTTATTTTCTTCCCAACACTTATAACATTCTTAGCTGTATTATTTCTTTACTTGTCTAAGTATTTATTATCTGTCTCACCTACTAAGTATTTATTATCTGTCTCCGGCTTCATAGGGTAGAAACTGTGTCTTATTCATAGCTACATCTACGCTTAGAAGCTGGCACAAAGCAGGAGAACAATGAATGCTTGCTGAGAGATAAATGCATGAATGACAAGAGAAGGGGAAAGAGCATTCAGGCAGGTGGAACAATATAAGCAAATATTTAGAGGAAGAAATACGCATAACATGTAAAGGAGATGGAGAAAAGTTCATTGCAGCTATAATAAAGAACTGGAAATGAGAAATAAGTTTTGACAAATATTGGAAACCCTTTTAAATGCTAGGCTGAAGTCTCTGAACTTTATGTTGTAACCACTGAATATTTACTCATTGGGAAATAGGACAAGAAACGGGTGAGATTATTTTTAAAGAGAGAGAGAGCAAGGGATAATAATGAAACAAATGTTTAAGAAACATTCATAGCAGTATAGAGAATTCATTGGATAGGTAAGGGATTTGGAAGTAGGGAAACCAGCTGAGAATCAAAAATCCAGATAACAGTCTGGCTTTGTGATAAAAAAGAACTGCTTCTGGAGACAATGCAAAAAAAAGATTCAACACGAGTTGGCTCGCTATTTATTTATTTATTTATTTATTTATTTATTTATTTGCTTACGTACTTACTTATTTCCCCGACTCCCCGATTTTATTTTGAAGGATGAATAAGAGATGTAATAACATCAAAGTTTTGCATCTGGAATATTGGAAAAGTGGGTAGTGGGGCCCTAGAGTGAAACTGGGAAGTCAACAGGGAAAAAGATTTCTCCTGGTTACATTTTACCCTGTAAATAAAAGCACCACCTATTTTCTCCAAAAGATCCGATGTTCCTAAGATATGGTTTTGAAGGTGAAAGGGCTGATTTCTCTCTTAACTTTGACTTATAATTTAGACCCTTCCTCTAATTTCCTAAAATGATCTAAAGTGGACAAGATTCAGTAAGAAGGTAGAATGGCTGAAGAATGAGGAGGGACATGCCTAGTTTATGATCACAAAAGAATAATCTAATCAAATGTAAAAATCTCAAGAAAAGCTAAAAATAGAAAATGAGTTCTATAAATGATTTTGTGAAAATTGTACAATATTTCCTCCTTTTATACTGTAAATCTCTTTATGACTCTTACCTGTGCAGCAGAGATCTTGGCCACTTGCATGATTTTCTCCATAGAAAGGTAGCTCTCCTGAGATGGAGCAGGGCCAATGAAATAGGCTTCATCTGCCTGTTTAAGAAATATCACATACTTTAAAAACCACATACCTAGTATACTACACTGAACTGCTTCAGGGTCATCTTATTATTATAAATAAAAATGTTGGCTATCTAAGAACAATGCAAAAATTGAGAAACTGAAGTACCAGCTCATATCTGTGATAAAAATAAGCAGATTGGGAATCTTTGCATGACAATGTCAAAACTTGATTTTTATATATAAATCCCACACTAGAATTGTAGTGCCTTACGATAGAAAGCAATGGGAATCCCTCATAGAATGAGGAATAAAAGTGTCTAGAGAGCTGCATGGGCCTGCTGTGCAGTGCTAAAAGTCTGGGTGAAGTTGATCACCACAAATTATGTCAGTGCTTGGAGTCTTGCTGTGGGCATAAAGAAGGCCAACAGTTGAATTCATCTATGGTGGGTCTGTCTGGTGGATAACAGAATAGCTAGTTATAACTGATAACACAAACCTCAGAGGAATAGAGTCCTTTTAGTTACAATTTTCCAGTGAAGCCAAGGCTCTGAAACATTAACTGATTTGTCTAAGATCCCTTGACTAGTAAGTGGTAGTTACTAAGATTAGTATCTTGATTCTTCCCCATGTATATCTGGGATCTGGATATGTACCACTCAAAGTGTGTTCTGTGCATTAGCCATGTTCAGTGAACTGTTTTAATCAATCCTTGATGATAGGACCTTGCCTGTAAGTCAGCTATACCACAGAGCAGCCTGTTTACTTCCACTGGTGTTATGTTTGAAAAATGTTCCCAAGAGGAACTATTAGTGAGAAGTTTGAATTTACCGACTTAAATACTGTTGAGTATTTAACAGTATTTAATACACTGGTCCCTCAATTTTTGTGGATTATGCATTCCACACATCTTTTATTTTATGCAGAAGAAATTGTGTAAAAAGAGTCCACCAGTACAAAAAAAATTCTAAAGAAATAGGCCAATATAAGTCATAAAAATACTTATTTCACATATTTTCACAAAAAAATATGCTAATGAAAAATTTAAATTTTATTCTCTGTCAATGTCAACCAAACTTTTTAATTGGCACAAAGTCATTAACTTCATTGCTCGAAATATTTGGAAGTACTTACTACTTCAGTTTCATTATTTGTTTGTTTTTAGGAGATTTTTTTCCATCCCCATCTTTTAGTAAGTTTTCATAAATTCTTTGATATCCACTGCAACAGTTTTAAAAAACCTGTTCGAAATTTTAAGGCTTGTTGGATGTTTGGTTCAATATCTAGAATTGCAGTTTCCAGTTTCGTGTCCAATTGGAGAGCTTTGTAAATATTTTCTGCAGTAAATAAAACTGGTTCACGATCACTGTCACAGTCATTGGCAGGATGGACTTCAGATATTAAGTGAATTAATTTATTATCAGTTAACTCGTGATCAACCAGTAATCCATCAATATCATCTACATACTAATCATCAGAGCTGCCATCTTGAAATTTACTTAATAAATTAAAATGTCAGTTGTTGGAACCATATCCCCTGGTACAACCACTTCTGGCCATACTGCTTTCCAGCAAGCATTTAAAGTTGATGGCTTTGTATCATCAAAGCTAAAGCAATATTCTTGATACAACTTAAAACTGTATTTATTCCGGGCTTCTGTAACTGTAGGTGATTCATTATCTAAGTTATCTATTAAGTTTATTAAAAATGTCATTAAAATTCCATTTAATATAATTTAATTTTAAATATGGAAATAATGTCTGGATCTAAAGGTCAGGTCAAGAATGTTGTATTTGGTGGCAAATATACAACTTTTATATTTAGATGTTCTAAATTGTGTGGGTGAACAGTTGCATTATCTAAAAGTAAAAGTATTTTTAAAGGAAGAGATTTTCTTTCATACAATTTTCAGCTTCTATGGCAAAACATTTGTAAAACCAATCCCAATAAACATCAGTAGTCACCCATGCTTTTTTTTACTTGCCATCCAATGGATGGGAAGATCATTAATAATTGTGCGTTAGTAGGTATTAGTTCTTTGTACATTGCTATTGTTTTTTTTTTAGAAAGAGTAACTGCCAATAATGGAAATAAAAAAGAAAGAACTGTATAAAACGAGACCACATAAATGGAAACCATGTATAAAAAGTCCACATAAATGGGGGGAATATTTACCATGTATATATAAAAAAAAATTTGCGTCAAAAAATACCATATAAATTGAGGGATGGGCGTACTAGCGCATATAAACTGTTAACCAAAAAAACCAAAATACTGACACACTAAACAAATACAATCACTTACAAAATTTGACTTCTAGTGTTTAACAACGTACCATATCTACATGCATGGAATTCCTGTCAGCCTCACTGTAAACAGCCACAGACTGTATATCCATTTTTTTGGCTGTTCTCATCACCCTGCAGGCAATTTCCCCTCTGTTGGCAATGAGGACTTTGGTAATGTTTTGTCCTGTTTAAAACACCATTAAAATCATACACAAATGTTACTGGGAGCAAGGAATGATAATGCGAAATTATTCTATGATATTAACCAGCTGGTAAATTTTAGTTTTGGTTAAATTAGCATAACAGAGACTAAAATAACCATCTTAAATAATATTAGACAGTGCATTTCTTTTCACTGAAATTCAAGATACCCTTATTAACACAAACTCTTAAATTACTCAGCTTTTTCAATTTAAAATTAAAAGATGCTTTGTTATGTTAAAGATCAAATTAAAATAGCTAAAAAAAAAACTATCATAGTACTTTCTATGTTCTATGTCCTGTGCTAAAGACTCTATCTGGACTTACATCTTCACAATAATCATATGAAACAGATATTATTATTATTATTTTCTCAATTTCAATGATGAAGAAGTTAAGATTGAAAGAGATATCACTTTCCTGAAATTATACAGCTTAAGAAATGTGGATCTAAGATGTGAACCAGATCCAGGATTTGAACCTAGGTTAGCTTCACTCCAGAATTTGAGCTCTTTGACACTCTGCTCCACTGCCTCTATTACTCTGAAAACAGGAGTGTGTGGTTCTCTTGAAATTCAAATGAGTATTGCACCTGATCACTGGCATCAGTGCTATAATGACATGATACTGTATTAATATATAAAATCTACTTCCATCATTACACATGAAATAAATGTTCTTTGACAGATTATAATGGTTATTTTTCTCAAACAATTAGGTATTATAGCATTTAAAACAATGTTTTTCAACAAAGGTTTAGAGAGCCCAAGAACTGTCAAAGGTCACTGGGGCTGCTGGGATTAAGTGTGCATGTAGGAAGTGGCTGTACCCAATCGACCAGCAGTTATACTTTAATGTTTTATCGTTGGGAAGTCCATGTAAAATTTTATTAGTAAGAAAGGTTCTTGAAAATCAATATTATAAAGCACTGATTTGATTTACAACATCATAGTTATGTTCTTCAATTCCATACAGTATGAGTCAGATAAAAATAATAACATAAATATAAAATGTTCTCCATTATTTCCCTACATATTTTAGACTCAGCAGCAAGAGATCTGACATAAAAGAGGTGAAAAAAAATGACTTAATACTAAGAAAATGATCATGAAAATCCAAAACTCGAAAACTACATGAGCACTACTAATTCTATTATGCACAAATTAAGAAATTAAACTTTTCCTTTTCTGGAGCAGAGCCAAATAGTACAACAAAGACTGTTAAAACGTACCTGTGGTTGTTGCATACTTCATAGTTCTTTGCTGCCAAGCCCATCTCCTATAAAATGAATCCAAATGTATATATATAAAAATTTGCATCAAAAAATACCATATAAAATGAATCCAAATGTGATAATTAAACAAGATATGCAAGATTGTCAATGTTCTTTCAAACTTACCTGTATGTTTAAAACCTTAAAACCAGTTCCAGATATGACCTTAATCAGACCTTAAGCCTACAAAGCGATTTACTAAGGCACTCTTTGTGGCAAGTCCTGGCTGTTCTCCCTATTGGTGTGTGTCCTTGAGTGAATCATTTAATTGTTTTCTCTTGAGGCTGGCATGTGACCAGAGAGTGAAACATGACTGACCGGAAATCCAAGTTACTTTAAGATGACCTAGTTTAGCTTTTTTCAAATTTTTCTGACTAGAAACCAAAGTAAAAACTGTACTTGACTTCACAACCAGGTACACACACAAAACAGACGTTTCATAAAAGACTTTCCCTGCATTTTGTTTCTATTCTATTCCATTCTATCCTATTTTATTAAATAACACATGCCAATCTAACTCAATCCTCTGATGAAACAGGTTTAAAGTGCAATCTATTCACTATTGCCCAAGATGTTTAGTCAATCAGATGTTGTCATCTATGAAGAGCTGAGGGGAAAACCCACAGCTCTAACACTAGACTTACACAAGATGATCTCCTCAGGAAGCTACTACTTTCTCCTATCTTTCCAATTTAGCCGACCTCAGTTTCTTGGTCTTCAGGGAAACGAATCAACTTTCCTACTCTTTATAAGGTATTTTCTAGTTCATAGCGTCTTCTCACCAAACTCCAGATAGATTTATGATAAGATTCAAGGCCTGTCCTGGGTAGAATTGTCTATAAAATGGCTGTTTTTTTGTTAAATCCAACTTAAGACCCTTAAGTTTCAAGGCCTTTGCTGACCTAAAGTTTTCTTCTGCTATTTTCTAGTGAAGACAGACAACCACACACATACATACCACTTAACCATAATCTTCTCTCCCAACGATGTTCTGATTGGTCTATTCCTTTTTCACCATTATCTAAGCTTTAATTTAAAATAATGCCTTAAAAACGAAGATCCAGAAGTTGCTTCCATAAAATAATTCCACCCTGATCAAGATAATCTCTACAATAGCTTATTCTCATTTCCACAATTCTACCATTAGATTTCTTTTTTTCTGAGTTACTAGAGAATTATGATATAATTAGAAATGTAAACATCCTCTATACAGATAGGTTTTTAATTCTATATGCTCTTACAATGCTGACACTTTTCAGGTGACAGCTACTTAAGAACAGTTCTATACACAATAGTTGAACTTTGAGAGGAAAGAGAAAATGCGTCTGCAATGGCACCACAAAGAGCCTTAGAACTTAATAAAAATCAGGATAAAGAAGAGCACTAACACTGCTTTTACTGTCTTATTTTGCTCTAGGACGAGTCCTACAATAAACTGATCTGAAAATCCAAGGCACCTACAACTTGTGGATAACAAAAGCAAACAAAAAAAACTTGACCTAATGGCTGAGTCTGCAAAGGCTACATGTATAGATTGATTCACACCCTCAGCTTGTTTAAGCCTCTTTCTCTGTATTGATTCATTTAATTTGCACAAGCCAAGGTACTAGTATCTCCTGTAGGTACCAGTATCATCATTTCCTCCTAGGTCAGGAACTAGAAGCATAGAGATATTCAATAACTTGCCCACGGTTGCTCACACACCTAGGGAGTTAGCAAAGCTGAGACCTCTGCCTCCCTTCAGCACTTAAGCTCTGCTGTCTTTCCAGAATGATGGAAAATGCTGCTCCTGATGATGATGCAGCAAAGGAAGATAAAGCAGCCCACCACCGGGAAGCATGGGGGCATTTTCACTGTCAAAGTTATTGTCACCAAAGCTTACAGATCAAAATTAGAAAATGATCTGAAATCAGGTTAGCTGTTAGAATTAGTCATCTGATAGCTTGTTTAAACTTGCATTGAGAGCTTTTGACAAAATAACTTCTCAGCCCTCTGGAAGGTAAATTTGCTTTTGTTAACTTGATTCATTCCAACAGGAAGAAAGATTTCCAGGAGTCTTTGTCTAAACTGGACACCTGCTGGGGGATAGCTGAACCCAAAGGGACTTTGAGGGAATCCTGGCTCCACCTCTTACTACTTGTGTCATCTTGGACAACTGTTGACTGCTTTGGGCTTCACCAGAGCCAGGATTATAACAACGCTCCCCATACAGGGAAAGGAGGGAAAAGAAAGCACAATGTAAACAGGAGCTGTACGAGCGTTATCCTAGGCCTTATGGTGAGTGGAGCAGGAAAGGGTAAGCCCAGCTCCACCTCTTCTCCTCCACTTTTCATAAATGGAAAAACAGAGGCACACTGAAGGGGGAAGGGTGGATAGGGAGAAGGGAGAAGAAAAGGAAGGACTGAGTGTGGGACATCTTCTAATGCCCAGATTGAAAGCAGAAACCCTCTGAAAGATGCTGTTACCTCGGCGGCAGCAGCAGCAGGTTTAGGACACGCTGCCACTGGTTCCTCTCTGCCGCCCCCAGCAAAGACACCATAGGCGTCGCCGCCATGTCGCTGCAGTCCGTGGCCCTCCGACTCCTAGGCACACCACCTGCATTCCACACACAATAGTTCTGCTTCGCTCCGCAAGGCTCTTGCCGCGGGAAACCGTCCAGGTCAAAATGGATGCAAGGCGGTGACGCCCCCCTTCCAAAACCAATCAACAAACAGAACGGGGCTCCCTCAGTGTGGTGATTGGCCAATTGGGCCACACGCCCCCTGGGGTACGGTACTTTTCCGCCTCCTGCGTTCCACGTCTCCTGCGGAGGGATGGCCTTGGCCTTTTCCTCGTATTACCCGCGGGTGGGGAGCGCGGTTTCTTCTCACCTGCCGGGTTTCTTCGTTCTTGTCGGGCTTCAGGATGAAGAATCCTCCTTTATGATCTTCATTAGTAAAGCCGCAGGAAATAGCGGAAGAGGAGTTGTGCCAAAAGGAAAACGGAGTGGAGAGCAAGATACGAAATAATCTAGTGTTCCCAGAAAATGAAGTAAAAGAGCTAACTAAAATTAAGAAATTTAAAACTTCGAAACAGTGTTTTAATTGACTATTGGGAAAAAGAGGAACTTAAAACCAAAATTGCAGAATATTTAGAGAGAAAAAAAAAGATACTGAAAGAACTACACGTAGATGCTTATTTGATATAACTACAACAGGGCTCATAAGAAAATTCATAGTGAAAGTAAATTAAGCATCCAATTCAAAGGTTAGAGAAAATACAAAACGTAAGAAAAGCAGAATAGAAAAATTAGTAAAGATAGAAGAAATTAATAAATTAAGAAAACTGATATCAAAGGAGTAATAAACCCAGAGATTCACCAAAAAACACGTAATAAAATAAATGGTTACCTAATCTCATTAGGAGGGGTGGGGGTAAATTCCTGCGACAATACAAAAAAATAAATGGGGGAAAAAATCTCAGATCTAGAAAACAGTGTAGATTTATAAGAGTTTAATTTTGCTCAATTTTAAGCAAATAAACTTGAAAGCTTGAATGAAATGGATAATGTTACAAGCAAATAAGTTTACCAAAATAGATCCTAGAAGAGAAAGAAAATCTAATCAACTAATTACCATAGAGAACTAGAGCACATTATTACCAAAGAACCATCTTTCCTACTACCCTCGCCTCCACCCCCAAAGCAGGTGGCCCACCTTGTTTCACAAGGAAGCTCCAGCCAAATGGTTAAAGAGTAGTTGACTCCAGTGCTATGGAAGTCTTAATTCTTCTTATGAAGTAAGCATAACATTGATACCAAAATCTAATGAAGATATCATGCATGCGTGCACACACACACACATACACACACACACCTATAATCCAGTTTCACATACGAATATCAATGGAAAGATACCAAATAAATTAATAACTGAAATATCCAGTAGCATATGAAAATAATACACTGTGACTGAGTGAGGTTTATTCCAGACATGAAAGGATGATTCAATTTTATTTAATATAATCTATTAGTCTTATTAATAGTTAAAAGAAAAATCTTACCATGTTCATAGATGCTTAACAGGTCTTTGATAAAATTCAACATTCATTCTAGGTTTTAAGATTCATTAATTCAAGCAGTGGTTTGAGACAAATGGCTAGCCTTCTGGGAAAAAATTTGAACCTCTACTCATACTTAATACCAAAATGAGATTAACTATAAAAGATAAAAACACAAAAATGCCAGAAGATATCATGTGAGATCTTAGAGTGGAAGGTCTTTCAAAGTATAACATAATACTCAGAAGCTATAACAGAAAAAGAATCAATAAAATTCAACTATATAAATTAAAAAAAAAATCTGTATGGCAAAACATATGTGTAGAAAACAATAAACGGTAAAATGGGAATAATTTTATAACATCACAAGTGAAGGGCTACTTTTCTTAATGTATAATTAGCTCTTAAAAATCAATAAGAAAAATCTATAAGATGAGAAAATCATCAAAGAATATGAGGAGACCAGTGGAACAGAATAGAGAGCCCAGAAATAAATCTTTGAATATACAATCAGCAATATACAATCCTAATCTTTGATGAGGGTGCCAAGAACATACAATGGGGAAAAGACAGTCTCTTTAATTAATGGTGTTGGGAAAACTGGATCCCTGTTGTACACCATAGGGAAAAACTCTTTGACATTGGTCTTAGCAATGATTTTTTAGATATGACACCAAAAGCAAAGGCAACAAATACAAAAAACAAGTGGGACTACATCAAGCTAAAAAGCTTCTGCACAGCAACGGAAGCAATCAACAAAATGAAAAGGCAACCTATGGAATGGGAGAAAATATTTGCAAAACATATATCGGATAATGGGTTAATACTTAAATAGTATAAGGAATTTAAGCAACTAAATAACAAAAAAAAATAATCCAATTAAAAATTGGCAAAGGACCTGAATAGACATTTTTCCAAGGAAGACACACAAGTGCCCAAAACCTGCACAATAAAGTGCTCAACATTACTAATTATTGGGGGAATGTAAATTGAAATCACCATTAGATATCACCTTACATCTGTTAGGATGGCTTTTATTAAAAAGACAAAAAATAACAAGTGTTGATGATGATGATGATGTGGAAAAAATCTATTCAACTCTCATGCACTGTTGGTGGGAAAGCACATTAGTACAGTCATTCTGGAAAACAATGTGGAGGTCCCTCAAAATCCAAAGGAGAATCGATTCAGCAATCTGCTCCTGGGGTTCTATCTTAAGGAAAGGAAATCAGTATCGAAGCAATATCTGCACTCGCATGTTCGTTGCAGCATTATTTCAGTAAATGGAAACAAACTGAGTGTCCTTTGACAGATGAATAGGTAAAGAAAATCCAGTATACACACATACACACACAGAAAACTATTCAGCCATGAGAAAGAAAGAAATTGTACCATTATGACAACATGCATGAACCGGAAGACATTACGCTAAATGAAATTAGCCGGACAGAAGAAGACAGATACTGTAATTTCACGTTTATGTGGAATCTAAAAAAAAAAAAAAAAATAGATAAAAACGCATAGAAACAGAGTGTAGAATGGTGGCTACCAGGAGCTGAAGAGTGGGGAAATGGAAACAGGAAGATGCCGACCAAAGAAAAAGTTATAACATGGATAAATTCCGGGGATCTAATGTATAGCATGGTGACTATAGTTTATAATACTGTATTGTATACTTGAAATTTGCTAAGAGAGTAGATATTAAGTGTTGTCACCACACACACACAGTTAACTATGTGAGGTGATGATGTGTTAATTAACCTGATTGTTGTAACCATTTCACAGTGTATACATAACCAAACCATCACATCATACACATTAAGTGTATACAATGTTATGTTTATACCTCAATTAAGTTGTGTGTGTGTTGGAGGTGGGAGGGGAACTAACAAGCACAAAGAGAAAAAGAATATGAGGAGTTTAAAGAACAGAAACAAATGTAAAAAGCACTTAACCTTATACCAATTGAGAGAAATACAAATTAAAACTATAATGATATACCATATTTCACCTATCACATTAGCCAGAAGTTTAACAACACACTGAAATTAGTGAGGAGTATGAGACTGTTACTTTGCTTTACTGTGATGAGTAAAAATGAGCACAATCATTACTCATTATGCAGAGTACTTTGGCAGTATTTATCAAAATTGCAAATTCACAAACTCTGACCTAGCAAAGCTATTTCTTGAAATTCAACCTAATAATATACTCAGAGATGTCTGAAATGATGTCTGATGAAGAATTTATTGTAGCATGTTGGAAATAGCAACGATTTAAAAAAGAGGTAACTGGTTAACATAAATGTATGTATGTGTGTATATGTATGTATATGTGTGTGTATACATATATATAATTACTATACAGTCACTAAAAAAGAATGAGCACTATATGTACTCGTATATTAAGATTTATTGAGTGAAAAAAGCAATGGCAGAACTGTGGTTACTATTCCACTGTTGTATAAAAACAGGAGGGGAAAATACACACATGCTTAGTATTCAGAGATACCTTCTGGGAAAGAAAAGTTGATAGCTCCATGACAGGGATAAGATGTAGACTAATTTTTTACTATATACCCTTTTGCATCTTCTGAATTTGGTATCACAGGACTGTATTAGCTATTCTAGAGTAAAGTATATTATTTTGAAACATTTTGTTTTGACATAACTTCAGACCTACAGAAAAGATACAAGAATAGTACTCATCACCTAGATTTCCCAAATATTTTATTTTACTACACTTGCTTTATCATTTCTCTTCATGCACACACATATGTACACACACACACACACACACACACATACTTACATTTTTTGGAACCATTTGCAAATAAGTTGCAGACATGATGCCTTTTTCACTCCTAATTACTTTCTAAAACAAGGAGTTTCTCTTACCTATCCACAGAACCATGATTAAAATCGAGAAATTTGCATTGATAGCATACTATTATTTATTCTACAGACCCGATTCAAATTTCCCCCATTTTCCCAATAATGCAGTTTATAGCAAAAGGAAACTGTGTTAACACATTACATTGAGTTGTCATGTCCCTTAATCTGGAATGGTTTCTCAGTTTTTCTTGGATTCTTATAATGCTGACATTTTTGAAGAATGCAGGCTGGTTGTTTTGTAGAATATCCCTCACTTTGAGTTCATCTGATATTGCCTCAAGACTCTATTTACGTTATGCCTTTTAGGCAGGAATATCACAGAAGTGATGTCATGCCCTTCTACTGCATCATATTAGGAGGTACACAATGTTAACATATCCCATGATGCAATGTTAACTTTATTGCTTAGTTAAGATGGTGTCTGCCAAGTTTCTTCACTGAGGTTTTTTTTTTGTTTTTTGTTTTTTGTTTTTTTTTTTAACATTCCAAATAGTTTGTCTCTGGAAGGTAGAATTATGGTTGATATTTCACCACTCCTCCTCGCCATAACTTCTTAACAATTTTCTGTGTTTTGCAAAGTTGTACAAGAAACAGACATTACCTTAACAGTAAGTAATTTAAATCTGATTAAAACAAATATGAAGGAGAGGAGTGGAAGTGGAAGTACAGATACAGAAGCTGGTGTGCTGTGCTCTCTGTAACTCCACCTATTGGTACTTTCTGGAGCAGGCCTGATTATTTCCAATTTTTGGGTGAGAGTAATTATTATATTGACACATTGGCCTCTCTAATTTGCTCCAATGGAAGGGTAGAGCAGCTCTGTAGCCTCTTGGGTGCTCATTAGGTATATCTAAGGTAAGATTAGGTCACAAAGGGATGACCCACTACAGCATTAGGGGATTTTTAAATGTTTTTTTTTTAATGGCAATAAAGAAGATTAAATAAGTTTTATATAATCAGGACTACTGTTTATCCAGGTACTTTTGGGCAAATTAGATGAAGGTCCCTCTTCTACCTGGCAGAGGCAGACCCAGGACAGGGCACACAGATGGTGAGTGGAATATGGGGCTGAATGGATTTCAACCTCCACAGATCCCCTCAGCCAAGAACCCTAGTACAGTACACAGCCTGCGTGGCCATACACAGCAGCCATCTGAGTATATTATCTTATAGGATTGTGGGAAGATTAAATAAGTTATGTTAAATGACCTTTGAAAACTGTAAAGTGCTGTATACATGCAAGTTATCCTTAGGCCTGTCACAGAAAAGACCAGAAGCCCCAGGAGGGCTATCAACTCACTGACTCGAGTGACAACCTCCACATCAAAGGTCAACCATTAAGATTTTAAACAAAAAATTTTTACAGTACAAAAACTGAAATATTAAATTATAAGAAATGAGTGAATCTCAAAAATAGGGTTTTAATATAAAAACTTTTTTGAATTTATTTTTAAAAATTTTTTAAATTTTTAATTAAGTTGGGGTAACATTTGTTACCCCAACAAACTTATAGTTGTACATTATCATTTGACATCAGTATATTCTATTGTGTGTTTACCACTCAAAGTCCAGTTTTCTTCAGCTACCATATATTTGATCCCCTTTACCCACTTCACTCTCCCCCTAAACCCTATTTGACCCCCTTAACCCTGTCTACTTCTCCCCTCCTCCTCACCCCACTAGTAACCACTAGTCTATAGTCCTCTGGTAACCACTAGCCTATAGTCCATGTCCATGAATGAGTCTCTGTTTGTTTGTCCTGCTCATTTGTTGCTTTTAGGTTTATATCCCACATATAAGTGATATCATGTGATTCTCAACTTTTTGTCTGGCTTATTTCACTTAGCATAATTATCTCAAGGTCCATCCATGTTGTCACAAATGGCAGTATTTCATCTCTTATGGTTGGGTAATATTTCATAGTAAAAAAACTTTTAATACAAACCAAGATTCTATTAAGACTGAAGTCAGGACCTTGCCAACCCTATTGACTCATAAAGGAAGTCAGGAAAGTCAATGTGTACTCTGGGGTAACTTGAATTACTCCTTTACTAAAAAACACTAGGGGCACATGGTCTTTTCTGTTAAAGTCTCAACTTCACTCCTTTCTTTAGCAGTAACAACAAGCAAGACATTTTTTTTGGCAGGCTTTGCTACAGAATAAAGTGAACTAGTATAGAAAATGTGGTTATAAAAATGAAGAAGCAGCAAAGTACCACTAGATGGAGATCTATATTCAAGAAAGAAAAGTTGGTTAGCAGTATAAAAAAAAAAATTGTTTTTTTTCAAAGAAATAAAAAATACCTTGAGAAGTTTACTCCATTTCTTCATCTTGAAGCCACAGCAACAACAATCCCATAAAAATGATAAACTGACTAATGTTTTAAAGAGTTCCAGTCTCCTTCAAGAGACAAGAGAACTTAAAGACAGGTATTGTCAAGTCCTCCTTTAATCCTCCCTTCTCTGTCATAATTCTGGATAAATTTATTTCCTCCATGAAAAGGGAGCAGATGATGGTATGAGGCTTTGGGCAGCACTTAGTGTTATTGTTCTTTTAGGCAACTTGGTGTAGTGAAAAGACCAGAGACTTTGGTATCAGGCCAATGGGAAGTCAAATTCTGGCGCTGCCATTTGTTAGTTATGAGATGTGAGAATTAAATGAAGTGTATGTAACCTGCTTAGCCGAGTGTCTGTCATATATATGTTCAATAATTAGAGCCATTATTATTGTTTCTTGCTTATAATTTAGTTCTGTTATTCATAACGCCTAACTTTTAGTCTTTAGTGATTCTGGAACATGAGTCATTCAGATAAAAAATAAAAGCTAATTTGTTCCTCTTGTTGATGTCAGATCAAAAACCTGGGCTACCTGTGATATGTTGTTCTTTCTGATGATTTTTTTAAAAACATTTATCATGAAAAAGGAGTTATTAGATTGCCAGGCATATGTTTATCATATAAAACATGAAGAACAAAAGCACTGAAATTCCATTTTATAGACAAAGCAGAGGCATTTTTAAAAATAGAAACGATCAAGGATAAAATACCCAATATGCACACAGGTAGTGTTGATTATAATAGATGCTTTGATTTATAAATTGATTGTTATGCTAATGTAACATGCAGATTATGTTATTTTAACATATCTCAAATGTTGACTTTGAATGGTTAAAATGTTTTGAAGGAAACTAGAAAGTACTCTTCATATATAGCTCACTAGGAAAGCAGCTCACTAGGTTTCTCATAAAACAAACAAAAAATACTTAGAAATTGATGTGCTGCTTGGACTCTGTTTGTGAGAGATGATTTATATTGTTGGAAGGACCCACACTCTAAGGGAAGTCTCCGAAATCCTGGTAATGATGAAAAAATTGTCTAAACTTTATTATTTTCTTTTCCCCTGGGGACTAATTAGATTCTCTGGTATCCAGATGATTCACGCCGTAAGCGGATTCCATAGACAATCAAGCCCACAGCGCAGAGACCAAGCACGATGGCCCCAATCACAGGAAGCACAATTGTGTAGTCAGATGAACACTCGTCCACTAAGAGAAAAAACAAATACAATACAGCAGGTAAGGTTTGATGCGGACAGACCAGAAAGCAGGCTAGAGTAGAAAGGATAAGCACTTTGAAGTTAAACCTAGGCTTGACTTTTAATTCCACCACTAACTACGTGAACTTAGGAGTGTTATTTAATCTTGAAATTTACTTTCTTTTTTTCTTATAAAGTAAGCAATAATGATATAAGATTGGTAGAGTATTAAATAAGGTAGCCTTATGTTCTTAGCAATTAATAGATATTTAATTAGGTTAGCTCTATTTTCTTCCGGGCATGCTCTTTGCAAGGTGGATGTGCTTGCATAAAAGAGATTGTATTACTACATTACACATGATTCTTTGAAAATATGTGATGTTTATCCACTTTATAAAACACTTCTTGTCACACTTAAAGTACTTCTTAATGCTTTTAGTGAGCTAAAATATTTTTTAAAAATAGATCTAATTATGAGAGCTTAAAAGTGGAAGTTTGTAAATCAGTCAAAACTCTCTCTTTTTAATTCCATTAGAGAATACTTATTCAGTTCACTTAAGATATAATCAATCTTGACTGGAGAAAGATGGAAGGCCCTGGGATAAAGGGGGGCTTGGTTGAATACAAATAAATGGAGAATTATACCTATATCTTATTCAAGGATAGATAAGAGGATATATCCATGAGGTCCTTGCATGAAACAATATTGAAATAAACCAAAGATCACCATTAACCCAATTCTCACCTGAGGTCCAAGAAAAAAAAAAACAGGAGGGACCAGGGAAGAGGTAATGGTAATTAGAGGCTCCAGGAAAAAAACAAAATCTGTACAAGACAGGAACTATGCTTGTCATACAGTATTTGATTTGTCAGTGGACAATGTTTACACAACTATAATAATATATATCTTATTGATTTAATAATAAATAGAGATATGACCATAAAGAGGTAGTATAAGAGTATTAAATCCCTATCTGGCATAGCAAAAAGTTTAAAACTGATAAATTAAGAGATAGTAAGATAAGCTTTTTAATAATTTTTAAAAGAATTATGGGGATAGCTATTATAAGAAATTGTTAAAATTAGTTTTAAATGCTTTGTCTCTTAGAGAATGGACAGGAAAACATTGCTTTTCATAAGCCCTTTTATACTATATGATAATTTCTTATATATTTATATTTTAAATAAATATACATTTATTAGATTAAAAAAGAACACTGACAAATTAAGAAATTAAAATGATTTGGAAAAAATACAAAAAAGTTAAACAAAATGTAAAGCATATACCAATTGACCCAGAAATTCCACAACTCAGAATGTACACTAAAGATATAATAATGTAATTACACAAAGATATGTTAAAATAATCTCCATTTTATGAGTGCAAAATGGACAACTAAATATCCATCAAAAATTTTAAATGGTATAATCATACAATGGAATATAAAGTAGCCATTAAAAAGAATGTGGCAGATCTCAATGTTTTTTTTCTAGGGTACACCATGCTCTTTTAATCTGTAACTTCAATTATTGATCTTAAGGAAAATCTCTTAAATCGTCAGATATATCTTTATTCTATTTTTGAGCGCTTTACTTCAAAGGCACCAATTATCCTTATGTTGGATGGTCTGAATACCTTCCATACCTAGGAGCTTCCGTATAATGTTATAATCTTAATTTTTATCTGCATTAATTATCTCAGTCATTTTCTCTATGAAGATAATCCAGTTTTCAGCTCTACCTATTCTGACTCTTACTATTACTACTTATTATGCAAGTGTGTTGTTTTGATAATTTGTTTTCTTAGGAGTAAAATCTGTTCACATCACTCTTTCATTATAACATCTCCTCTATGAGTTCTGGTTACATAGAATTCAAATTCTTATTAAGTAATTCTCAGCACAGAAAAACTGTCAGGGATTTCTCCCTGTTTCTTGAGATATGTTTTTATTTTATCAAATGTATTCCTTTCTAACCCTCCCTCCTTTAATTTAATTTAATTTTTAAAAATTGTGGTAAAATGCACATAATACAAAATTTACCATTATAACTGTTAAGTGTACATTTCAGTGACATTAAGTATATTCTCATTGTTGTGTAACCATCACCACCATCCATCTTCAGAACATTTTTCATCTTGCAAAACTAAAACTTGACACCCATGATTCAATCTTATATTATGTGTATTGTTGTTGTGCTGCAGTAATTGTAAACAGTGGTCAGTCACATCGTTTGTTTTCATCTTGCTCATGTTACAGCATCTCACCCAGATATTATATTTCCTGCGATATCATTTGAGTTGATTAAGGCCTTTCTTCTTATTACTTTTGAGATCAGTTAGTGTTTTCTGCTGAGCTACCCATTTTGGATTCTGCCTTCTTTCCTGTACCCCGGGAAATGCCTATAGCCTGGGGCTAGCCTCTAGTTTGAGTTGGTTCCCCAGTTCACTTCCACTGGTCTCCCTCTCTGTGTTTACTCTGCCTGGTCTTCCCAGTAGCCATTTTTACTTCTCAATTAGAAGAGATAAACTGCTCTTTTTCTCTCTAGTGTTAGGAATGCTCATAAACATTCACATGTTTTTTTCTGTCATCGGATGGCCTCCTGGGCGGGGTCAGTGTGTTTGGGGAGGCAGGGTTAAATCAGCTGCGGTGCCCCTCTTCACTCATCTGAATCTTGTTTCTCTTTTGTTCAACAGTTTAAATCGATTGCATTAGGTTATAGCTCTTCGACTGCTGCTGGTGACTTTTAAAAATCTTTTATTCCTCGATCTAATTAGATAATGAGAAAGGAAAACTGTGAGAAAAGTTCATCACTATTTTAACTCCAAATTTTCATTTCATGTTTCTGTAGTGCTTTAAAATTTAAAAAAATTATCTACATTTATTATGTTGTTCCTTTTTTCTTAAAAACTAAGAATTAGTACTAAGGAATAAATTATAACCATTTTAAACAATTTATGGGGCAAAACCAAAAATTCAGGTATATGTTTATACACATTTGTTAATCTAAGTTTGTTTTGTATGAAATTCATATGTAATTCTTTAATCATATAATTGTGAATATCTCAATAAAAATGACTAGTTAAGCAAATTACTATGTAGAGTAGGTAACATTCCTGATAGCAGCCATAATAATGATACTTTGCATCTTTAATAGCATCAAGCTTATAATGCACAGGTAAGAAGGATATCAAATAGTAAGCTCTGTATGCCTCCAGTATATAAAACAATATCCATGAGAGGAAAATACAACAAAATTAACAATGGATAGGTTATCTCCAGGTGGGCCTTAGTGAAGGTTTTTATTATCTCTAAGGGGATGTTTATGTCCTCTAAGGGGGATCCTGAGAGAGAGAGGTAAATTTAAGACAGCTTGCTTACAGCAGAAGGGAAAAACTGTGTTGAAACCAGCTGGATGGGCAGGCAGCAGAACTCTTAGAGGCAAGGGGCAAGGGAGTCCAGAGAGATCAGAAAAGACCCCTGCAAGCTTTCCCAGAGTTGTTCACAGTAGCCTCCAGCTCCCGCCCAGAAAGCGATGGGCAGGGCTCCTGCAGTAAGCCCCTTGTCGCCAGAAGAGACAGACTTGGAGGCAGCACAAGGCACAACCCCAGCAGCAGAAGAGACTACTTGCAGACACTCAGTTTCTCTATAGTCTCAGGCACTTTCCCGCTGAAGAACTTCCCTGACATCACTGCAAACCAGTGGGCAAAACTGTGAGACAATAAGGCAGTTCTGGGAATTTATTTATCAGTCATTCGAATGAAACCTTTGTTCTTTCTGGTTACCAGAATGTTAATTATAATTAATTTTAAAGATAATTGTCTTTGGGGTAGGTAGGAAGAGAATGAGTCTAAGCAGCAGCAGCCATTATCCCAAAGAACTCATTGAAGGTGGTAGGAAGGAAAATTAAACCTAAGCGAGCTGTCTTATGCCTCGCCTCTTGATTTTAATTCCATTTGTTTTTCCATCACTCGTGGGAGAAATTTCCACACACCAGAGGGTGAACCTTCCTTTTTAGTCATTTTACAGGATGATTCGTGGCACAGTGTATAAACAACTCATACTCTTCAGTTTCGAACCTTCGAGGACACTTGAGGCAGAACTGGAAATGGGAGTCAACAAGGAGGAGATGGAGAGGGATGGCACCTCTCCAAAGCTAAGCCCTCGCTGTTAAAGCTGTCACTCAGGGGAGCACTGGGTCCTCACACCCCAGGTTTTCGCCAACGTCTCCTGTTGTAAGGAGGAAGCAGGAATTTCCCAACACTAGACATCTTCAGGGATTCTTGAAGCTCTCTTGAAGCTGCTATGTGCTCTCACCACCCTCTTACCTCTGAGAAAGTGGAGCGAGCCAAAATAGCTCAAAGGAAAGCCAGTACATGTCCTAGATTAACAGTGGTTATAGAGTTCTTTCTCACTTTCATACATTTTCTGTTAAAAATAATGAATGGCACCTCTGGAAAATGTCGAAAAACAGGAAGCTTCCTGTTGGTAAAAGTAGTTAACATCCAGAAGTCCACAACTCTTCTCTTTCTCTGAAATAAAAAAATTCCAATTCTCCCATTTAAACAATCCATGTAATAGAAAACCACAAATAACATTTGGAGCCTTATTTTAATAGAATTTTTCCTCCAGATATCAATCACTCCCAATCAGAAATGTTCCAGTTCTTTTGTTTGTTTGTTTGTTAAATGTTTGCTAAAAAAGGAAAGTGAGTCACGATCAGGGTAGCTCTCCCTCAGCTGCTTGCCATTTCTAATTGTTTTATCTTTTGCCTACTCACTTCCCACAATGGCCCAAATTAACAAGTTATAAGAATAGATTAGAATGAAAGAAAAATAGAGACACAGCAGGAAAAAGTTTTAAGAAAGCAGACAACTACTGAAGGCAAAGAAACTGGAGAACTAACATTTATTGAGACTCTCATTTGCCAAGACTTTTGGTACTTGCCTTACATTTAAACAAATTAAATGTTGGGAAGTTTTCTACATTTTACTGATAATACATTACCACAATATAGAACACGTCTTTTAAAAAAAAATAGTTTATAAGACTATCTGTAATTCAAATAAATCAAAATGTGGGCAAAATCCAGGCGTTTCAAATCACCTTAGAATCTATTTTAAAATGGACTGGGTTTTTAAAAGTAATATTTTTTTTATAAAGTGGGTATTGAGACTCTTAAAAATGTATAAAATCTGTGCAGTATGAAAATGTCTTTCCCATAATTCTCCCTTTGGGTATTTGCTTTATCCTCACAAGCACCCTGCTCATGTCCTTGCCTCTTGTCCCTAATTCTCACGCCAGCACCCGCATTATCAGGTGTGAAGAATGGAATTCAAACTCATCCGGCACAGCCTCTCCATGCCAACAGGAGAAAGTAGGTGGGGGCTACCTTTTAGCCAGCCTTTGGATAACCCTGTGGTGAAAAGCTAGGTTTCGTAATCAGATCTGGAGGGTGGGACAGTCAACTAGAAAAGTCGAGTCCTTCACTGTAAGCTGAATATGAAGCCAGAATTCCCAAGGCCTTAACCTTACACATTCTGAAGAAGCTGGGGCTTTACATGCGTTCATATCCTCTACTGGGCCTCTTTCTGGTCACCAGGCATGCTGTTAGCAAAACGACAAGCAGTCCTGTGATACTCAGGCCCACGGCCACAGGGATTCCTCTCCTGTTTCTGTCACTGAAGCATTCATCCGCTGCAATTGAAGTCAGAGTAACAGGTGTTATAGGCTAGCCACAATGCTGGGAAGCCATCGTGCCCCTGCCCGTCTTGGCTTCGCAGAGAAGGAAACAGATGGAGAGAAGGAGCTGCTGGGCCTCCCACCTGCTGCCTCAGACTTGCAGATAGGTGCAAATGAGGAGGGACATGGTCAGCGCAATGATCTGGAACATGCAGCGCTTGTGAAAGAATGCATGAAGTGCAGATACCCAGGGCCCATGCTCAAGAAATTATGATTCAGTGGGTTGAAGGTGGGGCCCAGGTGATTCTATGAAGCTGGGAAACATTGGTTTGATCTAGAGGGTCAGGATCAGAATTGTGTCTTGACTCCCAAGCCAGGTAAGCCCCGGAGCCATGGTTCCCAACTCCAGAAACAGGGGCCAGTGCCAAATCACATGGTCAAAGTTTTCTATTCAAACTCTGCTTTTTAAAGGGACTGCCGGACAGCCAGGGACTCCTGGAGCTGGAGAAACCTTTTGCAGACTTGGGGATTTTAGGGAGGAGGGGCTGAGAATGTAGAAGTCAGAGCTTATTGCTTGAGATGACTAGGCTGAGTGTTTACACTTACCGCATTCTTCTCCAATTCTTCCTCCCCCTGTTGAAATGTCCCTATTGTTCAGTACTGACCCCACCCCGCCAATGCTGTGCCTTCCTCTGCTCCCACAGCCCTCTGTACATGTATCTTTTATAACACCGTGTTGTATGACAACTTTCATTTTTTCACTCGCTCCTTTTCTCCTCTTCTCTTACTCTCTGGAAGAAAAGATTATTTACGGAATGACTTCCATCTTCATGTTTGAGGGTCTTTAGCGAAATCTGAAGCACAAAGACTGAGAATGTGGCGTTGAGCTGAGGCAGTGACAGTAGAATAAACAAGGGAAATAATTTGGAGGTAGAATTGATAGGGTTTTGTGACTATTTGCATGAGAGGGTGAGGGAGGGAGAGGAAAAAATGAAAAGACAGTGTTTCTACATCGCCCTACGCTAATAGAGGCCAGGTGTGTGCTGCTCAAGGGTTTTGTTTCTCCTCCGCCACGAAGGTTTCTCAGACTTGCTCACTTTCTGCTTCACAGCGATTACGACAAGGAGGAAGAGCAAAAGTGCACCTTATTTTCGAGAGCTCATGCCTTATTACAGAGGTTTTGCAAAACTTCGTAATAAATTGTTAAGTTTCCCCAAATGGGGAGTTTTGAGACACGATGACGAAGTGCGAGGCGACACCTACTAGTAATTTTAAAATGTGATTTTAGCGCCGTGGTAAAGGTTCGACGTTAAATTAGAGATCGTAAGACTTGGACAAAACCTACGGAAATCGGAGGCTTTGACACAGGTAACACTTGAATCCTTCCTTTGCTAAACGCCTTCCAGCAAACATAACAGAAATTTTGTGCAGATGCATGTTTAACTTTCCAATGGGTCACAAAGAGAGATCAGGTTCACATTACAGAAATTTAATTTATAGCTAAACTTCTAGCTAAACCTACTTATTATAATTGAGAGGTATTCAGTATGTCATTGAGTTATTATCAGAGAGAAGTTTTAGAAACTGAAGCTCAATTTCTGGACATATGCAGAAATCCTGGTACTGTTTTCCAAGCAGGGAAAGGGGCTTTTTTTGGAAAGCCACCCTGATCTGCCCCTGGCCTTCTTTCTAGGACCTACTTCCCTCTGTGGCAGTTAAAACCCAAAGCAGAAGTTGCATGGAAACTGAAACTAACTGTGAGGAAACCCTGGCCAGGTGGAACAGCTCGTAACTGAGAAGAGGGGACACACAGTGTATTTCTATATAGAATTATGGCGTCTCTCTTTTCCCTCTGCAAGGCAAAGAATCTATTCTGATATCCTGAATTTTGGAATTACTAATAGGATTTTTAAAGTGCTTCAAATATACCTGAGTTTACCAGTACTCAACAGCTTGTAAAGAGGAGGCTACAGATGGCATTTTCTGACTTGTAGATTGTGTGTGTGTGTGTGTGTGTGTGTGTGTGTGTGTGTGTGTATAAGTGATTCAGAATATGTGTTTTGGTCAAACAGAGGATGTACTATGCTGTGAGAGAGCAGTGGACATGAGTGGGTTAAGCTGTCTGGTTTTGAGGTTGGTACTGACTCGTAGAGAAATGGTAGGAAGGAGGAGGGAGGTTTGGTTAGAGAAACTTGGCCCTAAGAGCTTCGTGAAATCATACTGTTCTAGGAAGCTCATGCGATTCTTGTCCCTTTGGCGACTTCAGACAAAAAATAACTTGAAACTACCCACGGGTGTCTGAAGATTATGTTTGTGACATGTCGAACTCTTAACTTACCATTTCCAAAGTGGTCATCTTCAAAATCAAAGGCTTGAAGTTGGACATTCATTGTTTTCAGTTGAAGGTTGGCTGACAGCTGGATGCTCTGTTCACTCACACACTTGAAGGAATGCCCAACCGTAGTCTCAAACATTATCACAGCACTTTTCATTCCTCGGTAAATTTTCTCTGAAAACATAAAGGTAAAACAGACATATAAGAATCTCGGCATAAATCTATTGAGTTACAGCTATTGCAGGTGGCTCGTGTGCAGTTAAATGGCCTTCTTTAGATGTAGCTTTCTGGAGTTCTGCTTTTGCCTCATGAAAAATTGCCCTCGTGCTCTTTGGGGACTTTTTACGGTGCTCTGTTTGGAGCATGAGCGGGCAACCTCACCTACACCGGAATGCGATGACATTAAGATGAGAACTTGGGAGAATGTTTTCTTTGGTTGTGTTAAATCCCTGGGGACAAGTTGGTTGAGACCGTTGTTAGTGTTTGGGCACTACAGAAATTTCAGAAATGAGTCAGAGTAGTGACATGCAAAGTCACCAAGTGGAGCATCTCCCCAGACTGACTAATATGGTAAAAGGAAGGACTATGTCCACCATTAGGAGGGGCTGTTGCATCCATCCATGGAAACATAGAGAAGGGAGAGCAGCTCATCTCTGCTCATCTGAGTGCTGCCAGAGAAAGATCCGCTCAAAAACTGGCCCTGTTTTATAGCAGGTCTACCCTTCTCAAGGAGGCATATGCTTCGAGGCAGATGGGTTTAAACATTTAATCATATAATTAACTCCATTTGCTCTAATTCCATGCTACCAAGCACTGGCCCCCTTCTGATTAGACTACTTACCTGGATTTGAGACAGTCAAATAGGCCCCCACTTCACTGATGTAATATGAGTTTTCATCCTGTAAAACAGCAGAGTATTAACCTTTGAGTTAGTAACGTCTGTTTTTATGTTTATGATCCTGGCTTACAAATTTTGTTCAGGTAGGATTCTAGCTATTAAATCCTTGATATGGTGGTTTGGGAGCCATAATTGTGTTTGGACATTTCTAAATAAATAAATAAATAGATAGATAAACAAACAAACACACACACAAATAAATAGTAATAATGGGCTGGCCCCTGGCCCAAAATTTCTCTACTGCCTACTTGTTGTGAGAGCCTGAAATTCAAGTTCCATCTATATAATTTGAATCCCTTCAGCTGGGCCAAATTTCCTCCTATTAAAATGCAAATACATTTTAGCAAAAAGAATAAAATAAAATAAAATAAAATAAAATAAAATACAGATTTATCTGGAAGGTGGAGGTGTTGGAGGAGCATACAGTAAGCTTTACTAGTAATTAATACCTTAGAGTAGGAATTCAAACTGAGACCACTTATCTATAAGACTACCATGGGTAGACTTCATGAGCTCCATAAACTCTCTGGGAAAAACAGTGTATCCAAAATTTTGATTGCATTTTCCTAAGTAGAGTATCAAGCACTTTTAAATAGATTAATGGATTCATGTCTCCAAAATGGTTAGATAGGGCCACAGTGAGTGACTCTGGGAGGGTTTGCCCTGAGATCACCGGATCTTCTCTACAAGAGGACCCCAGGTGGCTGTGCTCAGAAATATAAAACAGTGATCCACATTTTATCCAGAGATAATCCTTTTGGAAAAACAAAACAAACAAATTAATAAATAATGGCTGACCCTCTAACCTCTAGAAAGACTAAGTGTGTGAAACAAAGGGAATTGAATGGAGATATGAAAAGGAAGATTGAGAAATAAGCTTTTATTTTTTAAAGGAGGTGGTTTACAATGTTATGGTTTTTGAACATTCATTAGGAAACTATCCACAAGAGATGCAAAAAATGGTAGTGTAACTCAAATCAGAATCTGATATTAAATTACTTTTAGCAGTTTACAATCTAATCGTTAAAGAAATTTATCAATAATTTTGACTACATTATAGTCCATTTGTATATCTGTCAATGAAATGATGATTCCTTACACAATATAAGGATTCCAGAAATACAAACTGTTTTTAGTAAGGTCACTACTATTGATACACTGAACTCTATATCTTATAATTCATTGAATTCACCTACCATATAGTATCATCTTACTTTGTGCCAGGCACTGTAGCAGGCCCTTTCTATGCTATGCCTTGTTTAATCCTCACAACAACTATGAAAGGAAATGGAGGGTCAGTGACTTGCTCAAGGTCATAGCCATATTAGATGGCAGGAATGATATGACCCAAAGTTGCCTGTCTCCAAGTCTAGCCTTTAACTTCTCTTATATCCTCTACAGAGCAAGTATTGTTCTAAGCCCAGGGAGAAAAATAAGGCCTGGCTCCTTCCTTCAAGGTGCTCAGTCTTTCTAAGGCTAGTTGAAAAATGTGCTTAGACCATCCATTTATTTTAGAGAGAAACACCCTGACTCTGTCCCTTCTTGGATTGCTTTCACATACCATTTATTCAAATTTTGGGGGGGGGGTTCCCTTTCAGTATAAGAGACACCTGTACTTCAGAGCCCAAAGTCACTGATACAAAAACCCTTGCTCCATCCTAAGTGCAGGGAGGATGCATTGAAGGGTTTTAAATAGGACAGTGACATGAGCATGACTTTGCTTTTGGAAATTGCTTGGGCTGCAGTGTAAGATTGATTTATGGAGCATCAGGGTAGGAATGACAAGCCAGCTCTGCACCCCATGAGAGATCTTCTGGAATCTCCCCTTTCCTGGGGCATCTCCTTGATCTCTCCTCACATGAGGAAAGCATGCTTTGTTTTTTTGTTTTTGTTTTTTTAAGGTTTCGCAATTTACTAAGGACATGCTTTCACCTACATTGCTTCCTTCGATCCACATGACAACCTTCTGAGAAATAACAGATACTATCAGCCTATTTTATAACTGAGAACAAAGAGGCTCAGAAAACATAAGCATCTACCTCTAATACACATTGTTCATAGGTGAGACAAAGCAAGATCATGTATACAGGATCCAGCCTTACATTTTCCTCCATGGGATATTTGGGTATAGACAAAAAATTCTTCATGCAAGAACTTTCTTTTACATTCCCTGAAATACAGTTGCTTATATATAGCCATCTGTTAGAAGTAAGACCAGCTACATAATTAGTGAGGCCTAGTATGAAATGAAAATGTAGGATCTCTTGTTCAAAAATTGTTCAAGAATTTCACAAGGTGACAGCAAAGCATTAAACCAAGCGTGGGTCTTTCTGATTATACAGGTCCTACTCTCATGAACTGAGGCCTGAAAGGAAGGGCCATTCTTGCTCCACAGAATTGCTGCTCTATAGGGATAATGGCAAAAGTGAAGCCTTCCAAAGCAGATGGCAGAGTGCTCACATTCTCCGAGAGTTCATCTTAATGACATAACAGGACAGAATCTAGAACCTGTATCTAGTTTTCCTTCTATTTTCACTGACTCAAAATTAACCAAATATTGTCTGGGACTGAGCTGATGTCTATCTTTATGGTAAAAAAAAATTTGGTGGGTGAACTTATGTAAACAAAAGGGCAATCAAGCCTACTTTCTCTGTAGAGGTATGTTAGTATGAGACATCTTAAAGGAAATAAAATAGTCTTTTCTTTAAACTAGAATAAAGCTTTTTTTTTTTTAGACTCGTAAATTAAAACTTTGGCCTAATTTGAGAGGTTATAAGGCTGAAGTTTCTTGTACATGAGGAATTGGCAAGTTTTGTATGGAAAGAGCCAGATGGTATTATTTTAGGCACTGTGGCTCTCTGTAGCAACCCCTCAAATGTCATTATTACACAGAAGCAACCATATGCAACACATACACAGATGGGTGTGGCCAGACTTCATTTACAGACACTGATATTCGAATTTCATATGATTTTCATGTGTCACATGATATTCTTCTTTTTCCCCCCAATCATTTAAAAAATGTAAAAGCCATTCTTAGCTTGTGGATTGTACATTTTTTGGTGGTGGGTTGGATTTGGTCTGGGGCCATAGCTTGTTGACTATTAGTGTATACTATCAATGAAAAACAAGGCCGCTAAACAAATCAGTTGGTTATGAAATGTTATAACTAACATTTGGGAAAATAAAGTGTTGCTAAGAATTTTCAAATGTGATTTTGAAGGTACCTTTTTGTTCCCTTGCAGATTAGTTCGAATTGTTGAATCTTTGTGAACATTGCAAAACTTTAATTTTTTTACGCATTCAGTAGAAGAATGAGGATAATAATAGTAGGATTTACCTCTTAGTTTGATGAGAGGAACAAATGAAGGAATCCATGTAAAAAACTTATTATAGTCTTTACTCAAATTTTAACTGCTGTTATTAATAGTGGCGATAATAAATTAGATTGCCCCTTCCCAGTACACTGCTCTCATTGAGGTCAAATGATTTTTTTTTTTATCTATTTCATAGAGCTCAGATCTACCACAAATAGAAAAAGAGAGAGCAAGCAAGCGAGCTAAGCTTAATAACTCTACTAATTAAAGAAGCTGAAACCTCAGCTCTGGGGGATGGGAGTCCAGTGGATACAGAGGGGTGAGTAGGAGGTTGGGGAGCTTAATGCAGGTGTCAGACTTAACCCAAAGCCCAAGGGAAATTACATGCCGCACATTATGTAGTTTAGAATGTCCACTTCTCCTTTGACACCCACACCCACAGGTTTATTCTCTGTCAGATATTTTTCTTATTTGAGGTTTGGTTTAGAGAATGACAAACATCTGTGACACCAGATTCTTGAAGACAAAGTGAAAATCTTTTGTATACCCATCAACACTTGACAAAAGGGGCCAAGGACTCCCAATAGCGGAATATAGTACTTGAGCACTTACAGCACATCTACTTGGAAAGACCACTTGCAAAAGTCCCATCTCACTATTCAATCAATGGGACACCAATACAGTGGTTCTTCACTGCCAGTTATCCAAAGGGAGCTCTGCAGTAACTCATCACAGATATATGATTCCTCAAGGTATTCCTAATTCCTCAAGGAATCTAAACATCCTTCTTAGAAAAGCACGGGGTCCAGAGCAAGCCAGCCAATCAGGCCTGCTGAGGAAGGCGGCATGCCAATGAGCTCGAGGCCCTGGGTCTTCTCCTCAACTTTCGCAAAATGTATTTTAACAGTTTCATCATTGCGTATGTTCAGGATGTGAACTTTGTCTTCAACACCGATCAGGCCCTTTTTGCTCAGCATTCTTGTGATTACATCAAGAAACATTTGCTATGGATATAGCACCAGGAAGCCAAAGAGGCCATTCTTCAGAGCTTTTGATTTACCTTTTAGCAACTTGGCCTAGAGTTCTCTTGAATTTACATTCACTTCTATATTGACTTATTCCTTCATTAAATATTTGCTAAAGAGATACTATGTACCAAATCAGGGCTCGACACTAGAGATAGAAATGTGAATAAGTCATAGACTTGCTTTCGGATGGCAAAATGTGCAATAAGTGTATTTTTGGAGGTTGGGGAACAACAAATCGAGGCTCAGAGAACCAGGAGAAGGAAGTCTCCCACTTTTACCTGGGATGAAGATGGGGGATGGGAGTGGGGAGACTTTACAGGGTGAAGATAATTAGGCCATTTTAAAAGACGAATGCCTAGGGGGTTGATTAGGAGGGTCATTCCAGGAAGAGGGGAAGCTGAAGAGAAAATGGCACGAAATGGTATTGCATACTTGGGAAGCTCTAAATAGTGCACTCCTGGGTGTAACATATAACACTGATAACAGTTCTCAGGAGCCTATAGGCTAAGAGGACTCCATACACCTCTGAAAGGCTCTGGGGAAACAGCAGGAGGGTGACTAGCATTGGATTTCCTCACCTTTGTTGGCTGATATACTACCTAGGCCTGGTGCCCCTCTCCCCTGGGTGACTGATTTCTCCTGAGTCCTAGAGCTACACTGCCAACCAAATAGGTGAGAAAGGGATAGTGTTGAGCACAGAAAAAGGAACTCTACACAAAGTTACTGAAAGATGTTTTTAAAACAAACTATCCGGACAGGAAGGAAATTGGTGTGGGAAAAGGGAAGTATATATGTCTTGCACCTGAAGTGTCTGACTAACTTTCGGCATATCACTTTAAATAAAAAAAAAAAAACACTGTTACAGAAAGGTTTTCGGTTTTTTAAACAATGAAACTGAGAAACACGAGAAAGGAAATCCACATCTCCTAACCCTGAGATGGGCCAGAAACCAAGCTCCGCACTTTCACACATGCTAGCCCAGGGCAGCCCAACGGGTACTTTTTGTCCCATCTTATAGAAGAGGACACTGAGGCTCAGAGAGTGCTAGTGACTTGTCTATGGTCACGTAGAAATGATATGGATGATTGAAGTCTTTTGACAGTTTAGGAGGCAGATTTTTCTTTACATTTCTGTCATTAGCAGTACTTCAGTTTTAAAAATGACAAAGTATTGTTTATAGTTTGAACGTTGGAGCCTACATTTCTTTTCTCGCATAATGTCTAGCTCAGTGTTGAGGATAAAGTAGGTGTTCAGTAAATTCTTATTAATAAATTGGTTGATAAATCAGGCTTTCTAATCAACATCTATTTTATCATTCTATTACTTCGTTCTCTTTGTAACATCTGTCACTCTATAACTAATATATACTCCTATTTTCCAAGACTCTGTGGACCAAAAAAGAGGTTCTATGGAAAGTAACCTCACAGGATGATCTGATCATAAATTCCTAACTGGGCAGGTCATAGTGGATAGTCACACTCCAAGCTTATAACTTCTTTGGTGAAAGAAGTTATGGCCAGCCCTGCCCACTGTCCTTGTGCATCCAGGTTAACATGACTTTGAAATGCCAGAAGTAAGGGGTATTAACCTTCAAGAGAACACATAATCTTGTTGACAGTCCTGTAATCCAAACCCCGCCTTACTTTCTCCCACCTCCATGTATGTTCACTCCTTAATTTCAAATGCTTAAAAGAAGCTGCAAATTGTTATTCTTGGAACATTTGAGATCTTACTCCCCAGCATATGTCACCATTTTGGCTCACATAAACTCTACTAAAGATTCTCTACACATTTAGACATTTCTTATGTTGACAGCTCTCTTTTCCCTAGGATACTGCTTCTCAACCAGGGGTGATTTTGCCCACACCCACCACCCCCTCCAAGGGAACATTTGGCAATGTCTGGAGGCATTTTGGGTTATCACAGCCGGGGTGATCATCTAGTAGTTAGAGCCAGAAATGTTGTTCAAGATCCCCTCAGGCACAGGACAGACCCCAACACAAAGGCTTATTTGGCCTCATGTGCTACTGCTGTGACCGTTAAGAAACACTGGTGTAAAAGGCAGCAACATGTGAAAAGCGGCTGGCTGAGTTGTTCAGCCCATTTCTCTCGTGGAAAAATCTAGACAGCTTTCCTGCTTCAATGCATTTCACGCAGCCGGTCTGTTGGGGCAGAAAGCACTGTGCCCTCAGGGCTCACAGACAAACTCACAGCTGCGGTTCGTGGAGAAGCTGTCACGTCACCTGTTGAGAGAATGGGCGCCCCGTCTCCTTCCTTGTGTCTCCTCACTACGGAGGCCTCATCAGCTGCCACTTATCATCGCACACTCACTCTAGGGTTTCCTTACGTAGATTTAATGGACTGATGAAATCCGCCTTCGCATTGTCTCCATCTAAAGTGGGAAACTATTTTCACTACAAGATGCGGAAGAAGACACATGCAAAAGGCCATGAGGGTCACAAGGTATCATGCAAACTCTTCCCAGGAACGCTTGAGAGTGCCTGGTTACATACGTCACTGCCAACGTTAGGCATTATGCTATTTAAAAATCTTTGTGAACTGGATCAATTAAAAATAATACCTTGTTATTTTAAAAAAAAGTGAGAAAATTAAAAAAAAAAAGACTGCCTGTTCAAGAAAAAGAAATGTTTACTCATCTACTTCACTCATTAAATTCTATACTTAGTCCCTATAATCTTTGAATCTGTGGCCATCTTTTTGGCTTAAACAAGCACTATTCTTAAACGCAGAAATTCCTCAGAAGGACTAAAGCTGGTGGAAACTTGTTTTCTGTGAGCCTCTTTGCTTTCCTTTTGTTGCAGAACTAAGTCAGCTGTGTGGGGAATTTGTGCTGAGGAATGGGTGAATTTGGGGTGAATTTGATTCAAAGCAGCTACTGCCACACTTGAGGCCATGGGTTGAGAGGGGCTCCCTTTGCTTCTTCCCGAAGGCAAGTGGAGGGAGGTAGGGGACCTGCTGGTCCTTCTAAGCTCTATCTGGGATCTCATTTCTGGTCCATACCTCTGGAAGCACAGGGTACTTGAAAGGCAGAAATTCAGCACTTGGGTGGAGTTGGATCAAAAAGAGTCCAGTCCGAAGGCATTGGGAAGGTAGGGATAGGGGACATCAGGAGACAGGAAAGTAGCAAAAAGAGAGGCTGAGGGTGCCAGGGAGACTCCTGCTGGCAGTTCTGACTGAGGCCTGGCAGCAGTGGCTATTGCGTGCCTCAGGCATTTATTTGCTGGAGTTGTTGGTGCCTTCCCTTAGGCAGTTGTTCACACAGGCAGTGGTCTGGGTGGAATCAAGCTCTGAACTAAAGCATAAATGCTTATGCCTATATCCTCTGTCATTTTGCGGAAGTCACCTTTAAAACATTCCTGACACCTCTATAATTTAACTTCAGTTGTTCAGGGATAGAGCACTTATTCTGCCCTGAATGTTCTTCTGGTGAGGGGGATTATCTTTTCCATTTGGTACTGAAAGGCAACCATGGACTTCTTAGGTGTATCTCTAACCTAAGGAGAAAAGTACACCAGGAGGACAGAGCCTTTGAGACCAACCTAACAACAGCAATAACAATAACAACCCCCCCACCCCACTTTATTGAACATTGGGTGAGATGGCTTACATATAGCATTTCCAACCCTCCCAAGGGTCCTACTAGGAGGTGTGATTATTTTCATTTCGTAGATGAGGAAACAGGTCCCACCGTGCCGAGACCATGTAGCTAGTAAGTGTTATGGTTGGTCTGACCCCAAAGTCTCTGTTCATTCCTCTCCAAGATTTGCTAGCCAAACTCCTCTAACTTCAGGGGTCGCGTTAGACAGATAAGAAGGAGGCCAGCACGGAGTCCCAGCTACAAGCGTCCTCGTGGCACCGCCTCCTTGGCTCTCTAACTCAGCCTTTTTGAAAGGCATGTTGGAGCACGACTGAGACAAACAGCATTGTCTCCCCAAGACATTGCCCATTTCAGTTTTTGCAATCCAGCTACTGGTTATTGAACAACTACTTCTCATATGTTGAATAATGCTCTTTACAGAGGTGATCTCTAAGTCCTTTCCCCCATGTTTCAAATGATACAATAAAGCTCAGACAGGTTAAGTGAGTTGCCTGCTCGATGCCGCAAGAACAAATGACAGAATCAAATTTGCAGCTGGGACTCTGACTTCATGTTCATGCTCTTTCCATTGTACTCTGTCATTTACCCCCTTTCAAGATATGGTCTGGAAAACCCAGGGCCTGGTTAGTCCCTGAATCTTGCCTGCTGTGATGGGAAAGAACCCATTCTGACATTTGGTTTTGGTCTTAAAACAACCCTGTTTCTCTGGAGCCCATTGGGAATTTCTATGGGTCTGTCCCTCTGTACAACTTCCTCTTTTGGGTGGTTTGCAAAGGGCATCTGCAGCCAGGCTCCCCAAGGCCAAGTCACCCCTTGTAGGCATCAAAGGCCTTCTGAGGCTTCACAGAGGCTGAAGGGGGAAGAAGGCAAACATAGGATGTTGACACTTCCCTTTTTTCCATCTCCATGCCTCTTATTCATATCAGAGAGTATCTCAAAAGGCTCTGAGATCTATTTCCCCTAGAACTTAAAGTGAAGTGTGGGATTGCACCATTGGGCCCCAAGATAAGAAAGAAGGAAAGTGATACTAGAACAAGTTATTATAAAGGAGGTCAGCCCTCACCTTGGTGAAAGTGAGATTCACAAATCCGCCCTGGAAATTCAAGAGAAGGTTGGACATTTGAGAGCCACAGTTCCCAGAGGCTTGGGTTGCATTGGGGTCGATGTTGAAGTAGCTCTGACGTGAAAAAACCTAAACCAAATAAAACAGATTGGCTCCATGAGATATAGAAGAAAACTCTAGGTGGAAACCAGAAGTACAGACTAGTAAGTAAGCCTGAAACTCAAAGCTGGTGGGTGTTCATCCGAAAATTTCAAAGTCCCTGGATGACACCTCATTTTTCCAAACCATTATTTTCAAAAGATTTTTTTAAAGGAGGAGTTCTCCCACAGAAAGGAGTTTTTTGGTAGATAATTCAGGGTAGGTATACTCTTGATAAACTGTGTGGAATTTATTTTTTGTTAAATTACGTATGTTGAAAGGCGCTGTAGGAAAGATTTGCTATCTAATGTACTTCTGTTTCAAATGTGGAAGTTTTATTTGATATCATAAAAACTATTCAAAAAAAGGTATTATTTTATTGGTGATTCCTTTAGTAAATCAAATCATTTTAACTCCGCGCCACCCCCTCCAATCTTTTTGTTAATCTGGATTTTCCATATTAGTGTCACAGCTGGCTAGAACCATGGAGACCATCTAATCTAAACCTTTCATTTTTCTGGAAAGTTGCTGAGGCTTAGATGTCATCTGGCAGGGTAGGTCCAGGCTGGGTTCAACACTGGACACATCCAACACTGCTAGTGTTGGCTAAAAGTGAGTGGTGTTCATATTTAAATTTTTGATGTGTGCTTTCCTCTCTCTACGTAGTCACTGTCAGTTTCTATTTTTATATGTATTCTAAAACGGATTCACTTTTTAATGGAGCATGTTGCAGAGAGAGGAGCTCACACCTATTTACTCATTGAAAGACATGGAATGCAAGAGAATGTTCCTTCTTAGCAAGGCAAACTCCACTCAAACTTGTTGAGGATAGTGTTACAGTCCTATGGCCCCAACTTACCGACACCATGTATTGAACTGTCAGCGATATCCCCATCTCTGCTTTGATACAGAGCCTGCTTCCATTTAGAACTTGATAAATTCCAGTCTTGACCGGTAATGGCTGAGGTGCAAGGGTGGGCCCAGGAGCTATGGTGGCAGGTGAGGCTGTTTGGGTGGCATTGTGTGCATTTGTGGTTGTTCCTGGAGCATAAGTGGGTTGAGTGGGCTTCTGAGTAGTTGTGCTGTTATGTGGTGAGGTGGACGAAGTTGCTGGAAGGGTGGTCTGCTTACTGGATTGGGTGACCTTCCCAGTTGTGTGGCTGATAGTCGATGGGCTGGTTCCGGTTGTGTGGGCTGGTGGGCTGATGGTGGCTGGCGGGGACCTGGGAGCTGCACTGGGGCCGATCGTAGTCTCCTTGACTGGAGCATTCGTGTGAGAATTGTTGGGTGTGGCCAGGGTTGTGATTAGGGTGCGCATTACAGGGCTGGTGGATGGAGGGCCGTTTGTTGTTACCAGGGAGGTTGTTAGAGTTTTTACTGTCGTGTGTGTAGTTGGGGTCTCAGAGTTGGAGGTTGTGGCAGCTATGTGAGAGGTGATGTGACCATTTGTTGATCTCGTCGCTATAGTTTTGTGAGGCACTTGGTTAGTGGATTGCAGGAAAGGGTTTGCTATGGCCTGTACTGTTGTTGCTCTCGTAGGCTGAGAAGAATCTGTGATTTCTGGAAACCTTTTTGCTCTTATTTGACTGCCATTATGCAAAACCACTGCAAATTAGGAAACAAAAGCGTTAAGACATCAATAGCTCAGAAGGCCCCTCCCCCACTCCCATTTTAGTTTTACTTCATTAAAAATTAACATGAGTATTTCCAGATCTGGGGAAAACTTAGAAGGATACAACAATCAAGTGAAGATTACCCCCAAGATGTTACCACAAAGCCACAGATGTAATGTTTTGGTTGTACCCATGTTTTTTACAGGGTTGTGATCATACTACAGACATTCTTCGGCATCCAGCCCCTTTGTCTGTATGGGGTGTGGCACTGACACACCATGTGGTCATGCTCGGAGACATAGCTAAGAGTCGATGCTTGTTCATTCTCGATCTTTAAATGTGGACGGTTCCTGGGCAAAGCGCTGCTGTCCTGCCCTAATAGACCTGGGGCAGCGTGAACATGGTACTAAAGATTTACACAGAGTTGTATAGTTTGCATAGAATCATATGATCCCGGATTCAAAAGGTCTTAAAGATCATCTAGTCCAAACCCTAATCTGATATGGAATTGGTCCTTTGAGTATTTGCCTTGTGTTCATCTACTCTTATGCTTGCTTACCTCTGATGATGGGAGATTCAGTACCCTTTAATTTTTTTATCTTGCCACCAGTTTTTCTAAATGCAGACCAGTTCCTGTCATTTCCTCACTTAACCTTTTGAGTTGCCCTGCTTTTCTTAACTAAGAAAGAAAATTAAACTGTGATTGCTCTGATACAACTGATGGGCTGTCCTTCATCTTTTGGCTCATATGTCAGCTCCTCAGAGAGTCCTCTCTGTCTTCCTCATATAAATTAGCTCCCCACCCCACGATTCTCCACAGCAAAGTTATATCTGTTGCCTTCATTGCACTAGACACAACTTATAATTATATAAGGGGACAGCATTCAAACATTTAATAATAAGCCTGGCCAGACAGTGTGTCCCAGCAGAATATCAGCTCTGATTAAATGTTTATTGGTTTATTTGTTGACTATATATCTCTTCCACTAGATTAAAGGCAATCTTGAGGTAGAAACTGTGTGTGTGTGTGTGTGTGTGTGTGTGTGTGTGTGTGTGTGTTATCACCAATGTCTGTGCATAGAAAGGCTCAAAAGAGTTGGTTTAAGCGAAAGCTGTCATGGACTGTTAGGCAGTGTATTATTGTCACAGGTTCTCTCTTGGGCCATCCCTTAAGAGTGGGAGGCCTCTGGCTCTTTTTCGACTAAAATAGTGCTATCCTGTCATCTTCCAGGCGCCTAGCAAGCCAGAAAAGTAGACAAAGTGCAGATGATGTTCCTTGGGAGTTCATAATTAGGTAGTGAGAGGTGGCTTTGTTTCTTCGATGCTATGGTTTTATTGTATTTACCCACTGTATTTACACTCATTGGAGCTGTAGCTGCTTGATGCTGGCCAGTGACTTGGGAAAACACAGGGAAAAGACAAAGGAGATCCCTCTATGATGGTGTTTATAGAGTACTGAAGTTCATATCTAATCAAAATCAAAATCATCCATAAACTCCTTTACTATCTCCCTCCTTCACTCAATACATTTCTAAGTGCTTATTTTTCCCATAATAAAAACAACAATAAAAAACTCCAAGTTACTAAGCACTTACTACATGGTGGGCCTCAGGTCAAATGGTTCACGAACTCCTCTCAAAAACCCTCTGTTGGGTATTATCTTTATCCCTTTCAGATGAGGAAACTCAGGTTTAGAAAATTCTATCAACTTGACGATAATCCAGAACCAGTACATTTTGGAGCTGAGACTCAAACCCCTGTCTGAACCAAAGCCTACCTGTGGATTTGGGGATGGGTGGAGGTGGTGTGTGCCACTGGAAAGAACGGTGAGAGAAGAGACAAAAGCAGAGGAGAGTGGAATAGGAGGGTATGACCCCAATTCACAAAACCCTCATAATGGTGGTCTTCAGTGAAGCTTTCAAAGACTCATGTGCTTAAATAGTAAGTATTGTCCACAAGAAAAGTTCTAAGTTTAAGCCTAGCAGTAACACTTATAAATTATTTCTGCACAGCTGGCTTGCAAATTAGAATGGACAAAAGTATCAGTTCAAATTTCTTTGAATACCTTTTAAAAAGACATATTAATGGCATTAAGTTAACAGAGACTACTATTGAAGAGTCTTATTTGTACCTCAATGTTCATTTGAATAATCAAAATGTATGATATTTAAGAGTTGTGGATTTTATGGGCTATCGGTTTACTTTTTAAGTCTTTGTAAAATCACTAGACAGAACCTTTATGCCTACACTGTAAAACTTGGAGCAAGACTTTCCTTTCAAGATTGTTATGAAGGTTGACAGTTGTTGAAGATTTATTTTCATAATTCATTTGAGCTAAACCTGAGTTGCTGGTCCTTCAGTCAAGAACCACACAGGAAGCCCATTAAAAGTTCTTACTATCACTATAGGGAAAGAGAATTCATTTCCAAACATGGTTTCCAGGAATACCTTGTAGTGAAAAAGCAAAGACTGATGCAGAGAATTCTGAGAGACTGGAAACCACTTGCCTTTTTTTTTCTCTTGGGGAAATCATTGGATTCTTGATAAAATCCCACTGCATATGGCTTATGCTTATGAGCTAAAGTAGCACACGTTTCACAGGAGGGGCCTTCCTCATAATGCCATTAGAATTCCTTTCTCAGGAATGGTGAATAAACTCAAATGAGGGGGAAAAGGGACATTGATCACTCATGAATGCATAGCATCCCAAACAGGACAAAAAAACCTCATGGTACCTGTCAAGGTATGCCTAGTGTGTGGAAAGATTTGTAGGATAGCTGGAGTCATGGTGTCTTGATATGGTGTATGACTTATTGGTGGACAGAATGCTAGGCTGGCAGGTGGCTGGACCAAAAGTGACCAAAAGCGTCAGAGTGTACTACAAATTGAACCAGTCTAGAAAATATTATTCTAATATCCTTTTCCTTCCCCTCTCTGCCCACCCCCTTCCATCCTCTCCCCATCTTCCTGTAGGTATGTGAGGTGTAAAAGATGGGCAGATGATTAGACGGAAAACTGACAGAGGTGGACACGCTGTACATCGTAATACGTCCCAGAAAGTTCATGCTCGTTACGTACTCAATGGAAATACTCTAAGAAATACTGTTTTACAAAATCTATGTATGTGACCACAAATATGTGACCAATCTTTGTCGAAATTGGGTCACAGTTTTTAAATGAGACCGATGGTCCCACAGAGGTCAAGTTCACTGGTCTGTCTGAGACACAAAGAGGGCAGTGGGCAGAAGCAAGGTCAGGGCATAGTTCAGAATCTGTCTCAACTCTCCCTCTACTCAAAAACAAAACAAAACAAAACACAAAACAAAACAAAACAAACAAACAAAAAACCCAAACAATAGCCCTGGAGTCTACATACTGATGTGCCAAGCCACCCACCTCTCCAGCGTCTCCTCTCCAGTATTCAGGAGACTCCGCAAACAAGCACCCCAGGGCCTTAACTCACTGCTTGGACTTCTCTGTAGGAAGGCATAAGAAGGTTTTGGTTCCCCACAACCTTTAGGAAGGGCTGAGAGATGACTCATTGGACAGGCCCTGGGAAATTCAGTGACCACACAAGGACCTCTTCTCTACGTATTTACTGGACAGTCAGTCCTTCCCAGATAGGCTTTGTTTGGTTTCCCTCCCATATCAAATTCCACAGGAATGTAAAAGCCTCTTGTGAACCAAGCTCCATGCCAGGCACTAGGGGTAGGTCTTTGTTCTCAGGGGCTCAGAACTTCATGAGGCAGACACATGAATGGACCACACTCCTCAGCTTGACAAGTGTTATTACTGAAGTAGGCCCTGAGCACTATAGGATGGGGTGTGGAATTCAACATAAGGAGAAATTCTTCAGGCAGACAAGAAAGTAAGTGGTATCCCAGGAAGGAGGAATCATATGTACAAAGGCCTGGAGGATTTAGAGCCTTGTATGTCTGGAGAATAGCAGGGGAGTCAGCATGATGGGAAAACAAAGAGGTGTGGGGAAGGTGGGATGAGGCGGAGTTCAGCAGGGAGCAGGCCTGGCAGGTCTGGAAGGCTACACTTTGTCTGCAGAGCTCTAAGGAACAGAGCTGGGGAGTAAATGGAGCACAGTGGCCATAGCCAGGGGCAAGGAGCTATGTTCAGCACCCTAGCACTTAGTCCCCCCACCTCAAGCACTTTCTTTGGCACCTCCCAGGCAGCAGAAGCAGCCCCAGCTAGGTGCGGCAGGAAGACTATTTCTGGTTGTGTGGGTGGCAGGGGTAGGCACTTAGCAAGATTCTGCTCAGTTTCACAGTTTAACCATGGACCTTTTAACAAAAAGATATAAATCCTACCTCCGTTGGTTTCCTGTGAGACTTGAGATTCAAAGAGAACCCTTGAACAGAAGGGACTCAGCCCTGTGACAGAGACTGCTGTCTCACTACCCCAAAATCCAGTCTTCCCCTTTCCCTTAGGAACAGAACCACAAGTTTAAGCTGAGTACCTGCTGCCTGGGTTTGAAACACTATGATCAAGCCTCCTTTCTAGCTGGGTGGGAATGTGTGACTGAGTTTGAGCCAAAGCTGTAACAAAAGTGGTAGGCTTATGTGGGCCTTCTGGAAAGGCTGCTTGAAGGGAACTCAATTGCCTGTGTGGCTTCTCCATGGCCTATCTGTTTGCCTCCTTTAACCAGCCTGCAACTCGTGCATTATGGCCAGAGTTCCAACGGACATCTAGAACCACAAGACTTTTGGGCCCGAGTCACACATAAGATGGCAGGTCCATGGTAATGAGCCCTCACACCAGACCTGGTCTGAATTACTCTGGACTTATTTTCACAGGAAGGAAAAATAATCATTTATCTTATTAATTCACTATTATTTGGGCTTGTCTCTTATGTACAGTTAAACCTAGAGTTGATCGATACAAACTAAAATTCCCTCATTTTATAAGGGAGGAATTTGAGACCAGGGAAGAAAAGTGACTGGATTATGACTTCACAGCTAGTTTACCCAGAAGCTAAGTCTTTTCTAGAAAAATGTCTAATGGTTTTCTCATCTCCAGTTCAAAGTAGTTTTTGAACCTAGGCATTCAGGGTTGTGTAGTACAGTAATGCAGAGCATGGACCATGAAGCTGGACTTCCTAGATACAAATCTCAAGGCTGCCACTTGCTAGTTGACTGATCATGACCAATTCTTTAACTTGCCTCAGAACCCTCATCTGGAAAATGGGGTACCTTCACATGCTTCATTTACTCAATTCATCTCTGAGAATTTGCAGCTCAGAGAGGAAAGAGCAATTCAAGTATTTCCTCTCAACCTGCCCCTGCGTTTACTGAGCACCCGTTACAATTCTGAATCTGTCAGTCATCTGCCAGTCAGGGAATTGGTGCTCGCACACGGGTCACTGAGGTCTTTTGCTTTTTTTATTCGCTTGCCCTGCTAAATGAAATGGTGACTGCCTCCAAAAGAATATGAAACTAATTCTGAAAATGTGGCACGAGGAAAACCAGACCGGGATGGGGCGACTGGCCGGGCTCTTCACCCAAGTTTCGTAACAATCAAGTGCCACCGTGTCCCCCATTTAAATGCACTAGCAGGGTTGTGTGGACAAAGCTAGTTCCCTTGCATGTTAAATTCAGTGGTTATAGAAGGAATTGTGAATTAACCAGCAAACCTCATAACAGCACACAAGAAGTTTCAATGTCACAGAGAAAAGGCTCTTGGTGAAGACAGGGGTTGGGACATAAAACAGTCATTAAAAGCTCAGTTTCCCAGACAGCCTCTCTGATCTGAAGTGTAACGGTAATTTTTAAAATCTCTGATGCCCTGGCTTACACCTTTCTAAAATGGCGCAATTTGTCAGACCACATCTCATTCATCTTCACAATTCACTGTATATACAATATAAACCTAGCATTTCCATTTGAGAAAAACAGGAAAATCAAAACATGCTATACTTTTCCCAGACGTTGTAGCAAGAACCCCATTTCCAAGCCCTGGTTTAGTTCTGTCTCTTAAACCTAAACGGTTTCTGTAAACTCTTCCTTAGAAGGTGCCCAGACAGTGTCACTGTCTTCTGGAGTCGACGCTTACTCTGCCTAACTTATGGAAAACAGTGTGCATTACACTGTGCAAGTCCTTGGAAAAAATGAAGCGTGCCCCCCGTGTGTAAGGTAATAAAGAAAAGATGTTCCCAGCCCAATGCCCACGGTAACTGAAGCTGTTAGAGCTATGTACAGTCTGTCCTATCTCATTTTGATCAATGGCACCAGAAGGCATTGAAGTTTAACAGGATAAGAAATGGCAGAGTCATGTGTGTCACTCACCAGCCAGGGACATGAAGAGCACCATCACTGGAGATTGCTGCCAAGACATAACTGGGGAGCCAGGGAGAGCCACGGCCTCCCCAAGGACTGGCGCTACTGCTCCGCTGCGGCCAAGCTTAGCACAGTTAGGTCTTCTGAACAGCTGAAGGCTAATTCCAGGGGTGGCTCCCTCCTTCACTTGTGGCAAAGAAACCAAAGTCATTTACATAATGAGAAGTAGCTAAAAGTCCCTCCCAGTTGGTGTGCTGAGTGGGGAGGGAAACTACAAGTGGCCCTTGGAAGAAAGCAGACGCTTTCATCTCTGCCTTTGGTGTCGTCGAGGACAGGCTGAGAAATGAGAGATAGGGGCTGGGGGTGCTCCCCCCAACCCCCCTGACCCAAGGTGAAGGGCAACTGAGATCATGTTTCAATAAGATCTGTCACAGTGCCAGCCCCTTTTCGTAAAAGCCGAGTCTCCATTTTCCTCTAATATTTTGAGTATATTTCTGTAAACCCAGAGACTCTCCCTTCATGGGGGCTTTCGGTGGTTTCCATGTCCCCTTGGGCCATGTCCTCTGGCGTTTTTGTCTCTCCAAAATGACACTAACCTGACCTTTTAACCACATTTCCCACTGCTCTTAGTACCCTCCAGGGAGACTTGTTGCCTTGAGAGGAGACAACCAGCCCCTCATTCATAGGAGGTGGCCAGGAGTCTTAATGCTCAGTGGCTCGAGAACTGTCTGCCTCTGTGGGTATTCACAAAACGTCTGAGGCAGTCCTGCTGGATACCGATGGCCACCTCATCTGGGGCCTCACCTGAGAACCTCACCTTGTGAGGTGTGGGAGGAGCAAGCTTGGAGTCAGGAGCTCTAGGTTCGAATCTGACTCTGCTGACGCACCAGTGTTGATGACCTTGGGTAACCTCTCTGAGCCTCAGTTTCTTCTGTACAGTTGGGGAAATAATGCCTATTCCTAGGTGGTTTTCCAAATTTAAATTTCCTGGAACACAAAAATACTCAATATCTTTGAAAGGCAATGCTTTCATGTATTATATCTTTCCTCTATTGATTAGACAAAACAATGGTGGTCTATCTCTCAGGCCTGTGAGTGAGTGAAAAATATACATTTAGGCCGTATATAGTATACTCTCCTGTCTAAACACTCTAATCAAGCATACTTACCAAAAGTCAGTAGTATGTTTCCAAGTTACATGTTTTTTGGGAAGGTGAAGATCTACTTATGCCAATTAACCTAATTTCAGCAACTACCTTCCTAATATTCTGGTTTTTTGAGTCAATTTATTTGACAGACAATAATTGAGCAGATAATATGTGCCAGACTCTTCTTATTCTATATAAGTCCCACAGCCACTGTATGTGGGCACTATTGTTATTGTTGCTGTCACATTTCACAGATAGGAAAACTGAGCACAGAGAGGTCAAGTGACTTGCCAGAGCTGGGCTATATGGATCCAGTCTGGCTTGAGAGTCTAGGATTTTAAGCACAATGTTGTACTACCACTGGAGAGGATTTCTATACTAGATATATAATATGCTTTCATGTTGCTTACTATCCAGTTGAGAAATAACACGCACTGATTAACAATAACAGCCAGAGAATGACTAATCAGTTGCTTGCTGATTAGAGTCACACTAGATAAGGAAAAGAATAGTCAGAAATGACTTCCTGGTGGTTAGAACTTGGAGAGACTTTGAAGGTCATAGAGGATCTGGATAGTTAGAGAATAGCAACAACAACAACAATAACAATAACAGTTCCCATCTAAGGAATCCCTACCATGTGCCTTGAAATGTGCCTATTGTGTAATGCATATGGCACCTCTACGAGGAAGATTTTTCAAATCTCCATTTTATTATGTGGAAGCTGAACCACTCAATATAATACAGCAGGCTAAGATTTGCATCATGGCCTGTTTGGCTCTGCTAGAATACAAGGAGTAAAACCTCTTACGGTGTCTGAAGACTATCGAGCCATTTTAGAAAGGCCAAAAAAGCCAGAGGACATGGCCCAAGAGGACATGGGAGCCACCGAAAGCCCCCATGAAGGACGAACTCTATATGAAAGTAGAGGTTAGACTAACACGTGGAGGGTCCTGTGGCCTTGAGGAAAGGCTCATCCATTGATTCTGCCAGTATTTACTGGAGGATATCTAGAACCAATCTCCTGAGCAAATGCTTAGAGGATCAGAGTCCTGAGGCTGTTTTTTCGGGCCCCTGCCCTTGACTAGAGAGGAGATGCCAGAGCTGGGTATTTCAAAAGTCGCTGAAAACTAAGCACCGTTTCAGGTGCATACCATTTAAGTTTTGGTATACTATACATTAATTTTCATTCACCCCAAATTATTATCTCATTATTAATGTCATTTCTTCTCTGACCCATCTATTACTTAGGAGTTTGTTGTTTAATTTCCACATACTTCTGAATTTCCCAAATTTCCTTCTGTTACTGATTTCGAATTTCATTCCATTATGACTGGAGAACATATTTATGATTTCAATCCTTTCAGTTTATTGAGACTTGTTTTATGGACTAACATATAACCTGTCCTGGAGAATGTTGCATGTGCTTTTGAGAAGAACGTATATCTTGCTCTAATTAGGAATGAAGTGTTCTGCAGATGTCTATTAGTTCTAGTTAGTCTATAGTGTTGTTCAAAATTATTTCCTGTTTGGTCTTTTGTTTTGTTTTATCCATTATTGAAAGTGGGGTACTGAAGGTTCCAATTGTTGTCGTAGTGTCTATTTCTCCCTTCAATTCTGTCAAGTTTGGCTTCATGTATTTTGGGGCTCTATTGTGTGGTTTCTATGTGTTAATGATTTTTACATACCCATGATAGAATGACCCTTTTACCATTATAACTGTCTCTAGTAATAGCTTTTGTTTTGAAATCGATTTTGTGTAACATTACTGTAGCTACCCAGCTCTTGTTTGGTTACTTGCACATGGTGTACCTTTTTCCACCCTTTTACTTTCAATCTAAAGTCTGTCTCCTGTAGATAGCACATAGTGGGATCATTTTTTAAAACTCATTTTGCCAATATCTGCATTTTAATTGTAGTGTTTAACCCAGTTACATTTAAGTTAGGCTTTATGTCTACCATTTTGCTTTCTTTTTTTTTTTCTTTTTTAATTTTTTAAACTTGTTATTAGGGTAACATTGGTTAATACAATTATGTAACTCTCAGGTGTACATTAAAATTTGACATCTATATATTCTATTGTGTGATTACCACCCAAAGTCCAGTTTGTTCTTTGTTTCTACATGTCTTTTTTGTTCCTATGTTCCTCCATTATTGTCTCCTTATGTGATAGATGTTTTCCGGTATACAATTTTAATTCCATTGTCCTTCCATTTACCTTTTTTTTTTTAAGGTTTTTTTAGTGGTTGCCCTGAAGGTTACAATTAATATCTCAGCCTATAGCAATTTAGTTTGGATAAATATTATGTTAATCTCAATAGTATATAAAACTTTGCTTCTATATAGTCTTATTGCCTATGCAAATGGCCTATACAAATTACATCTTTATATATTGTATACCATCGTCATAGCTTTACATGGGTAATTGCTTTATGCAGTTGTCTTTTACATAAAATGAAAGAGGAGTTACAAACAACACTATAGGCTGAATGTGTTCCCTCCAATTTGCATATTAAAGCCCTAATGTAGTGGTATTTGGAGGTGGAGTCTTAGGAAGGTCATCAGATCATGGGGGTGGAGTCCCCATGATGAGATAAGTGTCCCTATAAGAAAAGGAAGAGAGCGAGCCCTCTCTCCGCTCTTCCCCATGAAAAGATGCAGTGAAAAGGCAGCTAGCTATTAGGCAAGAGGCAGGTACTCCCCCAAACTCAGCCCTGCTGGCACCCTGATCTCAGACATTCCACTTCCAGAACTGTGCGAAATAAATTTCTGTTATTTAAACCACCCAGTGTATGGTAATTGTTATAGCAGCTGCAGATAGACAGACAAAAATTATATTTATAATGTCTTTTATATTTATCTGTGTAGTTATGTTTATTGGTGCTCTTTATTTCTTCATGCGGATTTGAGTTATTGTCTAGTAACCTTCCAGTTCTACTTGAAGAACTCCTTTTAGTATTTCTTGCAGGGCACGTTGGCTAATGAGAAATTATTTGTTTTTGTTTATCTGGCATGTCTTAATTTCTCTAGTTTTGGAGAATAATTTTGTGCATATAAAATTTTTGGTTGGCAATCTTCTTCTTTCAGCACTCTAAGTATATCATCTCACTGCCTTCTGGCCTCTATGGTTTCTGATAAGAAATTTATTAATCTTATTGAGAACTGCATATGGTTTGAGATGTGGATCAAAGTTCATTGCTTTGCATATAGATAACTAACTGAGTGTTCCAGCATCAATTGTTGAAAAGAATTATCCTTTCTTCACTTCATCACTTTGTACCTTTGTAGAATATTAGTTGCCCATGTACATGTAGGTGTATTCTGTTCTACCAAAGTGATTTTCTATGTTTATGTCAGATCTAATGGCCTTGACTGCTGTAGCTTTATAATGAACCTTTGAACTCAGACATTATTAGGCCTCCAACTTTGTTCTTCTTTAACATTTTTTGGGTTTCTCCCTTCTTGCTCCCTAATTCCTTTTCTTATCTTTAAATTAACCAGTAAAGAGTGAACTCAAAACTAGACCCTCCACCTTGGACCCTAATAAAGTCAAAGCCCCAGGTGCTCTTCTCTCTCCTCATGACTTCACAATGTGGCCCTCAGGCGTGCCATGTACCCTCCAGGATGTGAGTAACAAATCTGTTCCTCAAAGTTCCCAGATGGCTTCTTGCTGAAGTGTGTCCTGCAGTCATAAGAAGAACCACAGGGCTGGCCCAGACGCAAGGTTACCCCACGGTGTTGTGGAGGAAACGTCCGCAGGGGCCCACCATGAGTAATACAGCCTGGGCAAGTGCCTTAGGCATTCCTAGCGTATAGTGTCCCTATCAATAGAATGAGACCAGCACAACATAGGGGGACACAATTCAGCCCATAACCATGGACTGTCTCCCGAAATGTTCTGTGTACACTTAAGAAGAATGTGCGTGTTCTGCTGTTGTTGGATTCCATGTTCTATAAATGTTAATTAGGTCATATTGGTTGATAGTTTTGTTCGAGTAGTCTATATTCTTACTGTTTCTCTTTGCCATTCTGTTTTTGCTTTGCATATTTTGAAGTTCCACTATTGATATGTAAACATTTAGGATTGGTATGTTTTCTTAATGAGTTAACCCCTTTATCATTTTTATATAATCTTCTTTATTTTTGGTCATATTCTTTGTTCTGAGACCCACTTTTTATATTAACAAAGTCATTCTGGCTTTCTTTTGTTTAGCGGTTAGCAGAGTATATATTCTTCCATCCTTTTAATATTCTTATGTCTTTATAGTTAGAATGGGTTTCTTGTAGGCCAAAGGGTAATCCTTTTTTAAAAAAATGATTCAATTTAACAATCACTCTCTTTTAATTGGAGTATTTAGACTATGTAATTATTGATATGTTTACATTTATATCTACTGTCTTGGCAATTTTTTTTCTACTTTTCTTATCTGTTTTCTACTTTTCCTATCTTCTTTCTCTGCCAACTCTTGGATTACTTGTGTTTTTAAAAATCTATTTTATCTCATTCTTTGGCTTATTAGTTGTAACTCTGTCAGATTATTTTCGTGTTAGATTTAGAGTTTATAGTATATATCTTTAAGGTATCATAGTGTCCTTTCAAATGATATTATGCCACTGTGCATAAAGAATCTACGACAGCGTATTTCGACTTCTTCCCTCCTGGCCTCTGTCCTTTTGTTGTCATACATTTCAATCCTGCACGTGTTACAAACTCCACAACATATTATTATTATTATTTTTTATTTAAACAGCCAACTACATTTTAAAAAGAGAGAAACAACAAGGAAAAAGACTTTTATACTTGCTCATGTGATGACTGTTTCTGGCAGTACTCATGCCTTTGGGTAGATCCTACTGCTATAGTTACCCGAAGTATACCACACACTGCACATTCCCTCCAATGTTACTTGTGTTGAGGGTAGAGCCTTGTTTGCCCAATTGTTTTTCGCAGTCTCTGCTCCACCCTCAGCTGAAGTCTTCTCTGCTGTGTGTGGGAGAGTCTCTCTCCATGCACTGGTGGCTCTGCTAGCTGTATCCCACTGCTGTTCATGGGTCAGCACTTGTTAGTTAGCCTATGGTGGGACAGTGGCTGAGGGGCCAGGGGTTCTGTTTTGAATACTCCTGAGTCACGCAGGTACTATATGTCCCTGGGTCTTTCTTTTGGGGTGTGATCTTCAAAGTGTTTCTATCCTTCCCCAGTCAGCAGTTTGGGGCCTGGCACCTGTTCTGTCTCTCTCCCAGGCTCAGAGGTTTGGTTTTTATTGCTATCTTTCCCAAGCTGTGTTAGATTTACCAGACTCCAAAGGGTTTAAGTGTTCATTGCCCTTCCTCCAGCAGTTGTTCTGCTTTAGTTTTGTAGGATCCCAGCATAATTTCAGGCTTTTCCTATAGCAACTGATATTCCCTCCCCCAGGTCTGTGCCAAGAGGACGTGCTCTCAGGATTTCTGCTAATCTTTTTGTGAGTGCCCCAGTGAGATCATTGGGATCTGCAAGTGGATGTAAATTTCCCTTACATCTGTGGTCCCGAGTTTCTATTTTCTCTAGCAAGCCCACCCACACTGAGCCACTAACAATTTTAGCTGAATTCTCCCTGCCAGTGTATCAGTGCCTGTCCCAGCTCAGCAAATGTTGGAGTCCCTTTTCTCTTTGCAGGTACCCTGTTTCTCCTCAGATTTTAGGTTAGATGTTGCCTTGTGACCTCAAGCTCTCTCACGAGTTCAAGAAAAGTTGTGAAGTTGCATATTTTCTAGATTTTTTTTTTAATCTTGCAAGTGTGGGGATGGTACTCTTTCTAGCTTTCTGCATCTCAAGCAGAAGATAATTTTAACAGCTCCATAGGGTTCCATTGAATGTCAGTACAATACTTTATTAACCAGCTTTTAATTATTTAATATTCTATTCGTTATCTATTGTTACTTAACAAATGACCCCAAAACTTAGCAGCTTCAAACAACAAACATTTATTATCTCATGGTCCTCTGGTAATGAATTCAAAGCAGCTTAGCAGGGTTCTTCTGGCTCCCGTCTTTCATGAGATTTCAGCCAAGACATCACTTAAAGCTGAAGCCATCTGTAGGCTTGAGGAGGCTGGAGAATCTACTTCCAGGGTGGCTCATTCACTTGGCTGCTGATAAGAGGCTTCACTTCTTACCATGTGAGTCTTGTCATAGGGCTGCTACAGTGTCTTCTCAACATAGTAGCAAGTAATCCAAAACAGAGAATGAGGAAGAAACGAAAAATGCTTTTTATTTCCCAGTCCTGAAAGTCTATCACCAACATTTTGGTCACATTCTGCGTATTAGAGTCATTACTACAGCCCACACGCAAAGGGAGGGTGTCAATTTCGTGATAAATTTTGATAGACATTGCAAATTGTCTTCTAAAAACCCAGTACTAATTTACACTCCTACCAATAGTGTATATGAGTAGTGGTTTTTCTAAAACCTCTCCACTGAATGTGAACAAAATTTAAATGTTGGACTGTATAATAAGAAAAAATGATATCTCATCGTTTTGCATTTTTTAGTATATATATTGCATTTTGAATTTCTTTTCCTGTGTATATTCATGTCCTTTGCCCATTTCCTTTTCTATTGTTATTGATTTATAAAAGCTCTTTATATACAAAGGAGTCTTTGCCATATGTTTTTAAAAAGTATTTGTGATTTAACTTTTTGTTCTTTTTATTCTACATGTAAGTTTTTGCCTCTTATATAGCATAATCAATCAAAATTTTCTTTTATAGCTTCTGGTTATAGTTTTTGCCTGGAAAGACTTTACTCTATCAAAATTATTTTTTAAATAGTTTTGACTTTCATGATTCCTTTGTACATATTTGAATAGTATGAAGTATTTTAAGGGCTGAGATAAACTTATTATTTTTTTCCACATTGTTATTCAGAAGTTCAGCACCACTTTCACACATAATTTATCCTTTTTGTTCAGAACTAATTAGAAGTCCCTCTTTTTACACTCTAAATTACGAGGTGTATTTGGGTCCATTTCAAGATTTTGTATTCTGTTCCTTTTATATTGGTTTATTCCATAGTAGTAAGTCCTCATTTAACGTTAGAGATGGGGTTTTGGAAACTGAGACTTTAAACAAAATGGCACATAATGAAACCAATTTACAATAGGCTATTGATGTAAGCAAGAGTTAAGTTCCTACGGCATATTTCTAGTCACAAAAACATCACCAATCTTCTGAATAAGGACTCTAAACACTTTTAATGTTAGACATTAAAATAAATGTGACCTATACATACATTTAAGAAAGATGAATAAAAACAAGATAATTATTTTCCAACCGCTTCTTCCAGTTCAGGGTTGTGGGAGTTGGCGACTATCCCCACAGCTCAGGGTGCAAGGCAGGAACGAGCCCTAGACAGGGTGCCCTCCATCACAGGGCACACATCACACACACACACTCACACACACACACACACTCACTCAGACTGGGGCAACTGAGACACAGCAATTCACTCACGTATACATCTTTGGGATGTGGGGGGAACCAGGCTACATGGAGAAAACCCGCACAGACATGAGGAGAATGTGCAAATTCCACACTGACAGTGGCCCTAGCCAGGAACTGATTTTTTTTCTTATCAACATTAGTGAAACAGCACTGAATGAAAGAACATTATTTGAGAACCTACTGTATGTGTTCTCTGGCAAATAAAAATATTATGGTACAAATCGATAATTTTTGCTACTTTAATCGCCATATTCAAAAGTTGATCCATAAAAACGACTAGCAGATTAAAGATGTAATTGATAAATATTTTATAGAGAATCAGTATAGTTACGTTTTATAAAGCGTTCTATACTCATCTGACAACAAACTTGAAACTCAAGAGGCATTTCATACATATTGAAGGAGAAAGCAAATGCCACTGTGGTTATTAGAATCCTGGCCTACAAGTTGCAAGACCTGGATTCTAGTCCCTGCTTAGCTGCAGGCTGTCTGGGTAACACTGACACATAGTATTAAAATTGTAGTTGGGCAATGGCCTCCTAATTACATTCTCAACTCCTCTTGCAGCTTGTGGTCATGCAACAAAGCCTTCACTGAAGAAATACAAGAAAAGGTGCCAAACATTGCACATGCAATCTTCCAAGTTCTTTCCCCCTCCTGCGAGCTGGAAATCAGACATTGTGAGACCTGCTTTTGACTTTGTAGACAAGGACAGTGTCCTAGAGGATGGTGGAAAAGCCAGAAAGAAGGAATCTGGGACCCCAAATGGCTGTATGGCTGAGCGGCCTGCATACCTAAACTTTAAGTCCTTATATTGTTGGATTTCTTTGTTACAGCAGCTTAGCCTTTCTATTTACCAACACACATGGGATATTATATTCCACAAAGAAAAGGGTTCTGTGGTCAAATGAGTGGGAAATAATGAGTTTAACAAAAGTATACAGACTTCCTTCCTGCAAGAGTTCTCAGATACTTTACTAACTGGGATCAAGCAAGGAGGGATAGAATATGTAGAATTTTAAAAATGTATTTATTATTAGATAAATTTGTTGTTGTGGGATTAACTCATTAAACTTTTACTTTTTCTGCACATTCTACAAAAATACTCTGGGAAATGCTGGTTTAGAGGATAACTAGCTTTTCAATAATTTCATAATGCACAGCTGGCATTTCGAATGGATTCAGACTCCCTCCAGATTTTACAGAACCAGGGCTGCTTTTAGTGAAACTGCTTCAGCCAAGGGACTTTATTTGGGGCTACAGCTGTCCCACTTCTCAGCAACATGTTCAACTTTGGGTCCCTCTAGTGGGCAACAGTAAACATTATAAAGCCATGGATGATTTGAACAACTTGTAAAAGAAGGTGGGGGGAGTGGGGCGTGATTTTATCTGAAGGTTTGGGATTCTTTCCATTTAATCACATGGAAGAATGACACAAATTTTACTCCTAGAAGAGCCACCCCTCTCCCCCTACCGTTTTTAAGAAGTCTAGAAGATTCACAACTATTTCCTGTGTCCAGGTCCTGGGGCAGGGGATGCTGTGTTTACTGGGGACCTACTGTGTATCTGGCATGGCTTTATGAGAATTATTCCACTGTTCTTGTTCCACTGTCTTTGAACTCAAAGGGAGTCTGATTCCTGAGCCTGGCTCTCTCCCAGAGGCCACCTGCAAACAGTGTAGCAGCGTGGGGCTCCGGCAAGGAGGCCAGAATGGAAGGCCAGAGAGGACCGTCCTGGAGTATGGGGAACAGCATCTGGGAACACCAGCATAATGACAGGTATTGAAATGTCTCCTCCGGTCACCTGCCTGTGATGTGAGGTTTGTGGGGAGGTTCCTCCGGCAAGGCCTTGGAGGTTTGGGTGCTTTGCACTCAGGTAGCACCAACAAGTGTGGCCATTTTCAAAGATTCAGAAAACAACTGAGGTCCAAAGGACTGAGAAAGCTTTGGGCTGTTTCTATAATGAGTGGCTGGCTAGTCAATGGTCAAAAGTGTTTAAGAGGATCTGAGTGATGTGTTTTATGACTATTTAATAGTCAGAATCCTGAAGATTCTTCTGTCCAGCTCTAGTTCTCATATATTTCATTGGGGAATTTGTGATTGATAAGATAATCGGAGAGATCAAAGCAGAGAAGTCTGCTGAGAGACCTGCATGTATCAAGACTAACTGTGTGAATGTGTATTATAAGAAGAGTAAAATTATTGCCATCATAGATTGTGCAGGATTATACTTTCTTTTGACTTGGTAGATGGCCAGTTATTAATGAAGCTATGGCTCTGTGTGCTTAACAAAATCCCATTCTGTTGATTCACAAGCCTGGGCTGGAGCTAAAGTAGGTTCCCCCAACACTTTCAGTGGTTGCTGAATGCAGGCGGAGGAGGTTATGGCTGGTTATGCCAAGAGCCATTCACACTGTGCTGGTCTGCAGAGCTCCCCTGAGACCCCGAGGTAGCTCTCTAACTCCTCTGCAGTTGACGACATCTGCACGTCCCAGCTGGCTGGTTTCAACCCTCCTCCTTCCCTACAGATGTTTAAGAAACAAGAATCAAGAGGTTTGGAGGAGAGAGGACTCCACCTCCAAGGGTAAGTGGGAAGGAGTGGCTGGACCAATGATAAAGTCAAGAATGAGCAGAAGAATTGTGGAAATGGCAAGTCAGAGGGCCTTGTAGACTGTGGTCGGAACGGTGAGATCAGGAAGAGCACTGACTATTGAGATTGCTTCTTTCTCTCTTGCAGTCTGCCTATGAGGACCAAATGAGGCTGCATCTGTTCACCAGGAACAGCCCTTAATAGAGCACCTTTCTGAACCCTGTGACCCAGTGGCCTCTGTCAATCTTCCCTGCTGTGCATGGCTCCGTGATGCTTCTGCGCCTGTGCCTGACCAGGATGTCCTTCTTCTCCACCTGGAGAAACACTTGCTCCAGGAGACCCAGCTCAGATGTCACCCCTTCCCTGATTGTATCAAGAAGAGTCAGTGTCAGGGTTCTGAGACCCCACAGCATCTGTTACATGGTGTTGCCATAACCTATGTCCACATCTGTCTCCCCAAACTAGACTGAGGGCATCCCATTTATCTTTATACTTCCCTGGTCTCCTCTGGTGCCACCACCTTCCTTAGAACAGAGGTACTCAGCAAGTAGGTGTTGAATGAAGTGAGTGAATACACATACCTATACCTGTATACATACTCACATCAATGTTTTCATGGTCAAAGTGGAACACCGTGTGTTGGAAAATAATGCAGGTAGAAGGAAATAAGTTTTCCTATAGATTTGGAAAGAATTAATTTTGTTGTACAAATAAATATTGTAGTCTACAAATCTAAAACACACTCTATCAAGAAAGATACTTTGTTAGGAAAGGGGGTGGGAGTAGGTGGCCCTAAACACAGCTTAACTTTCTGAAAAATTTCAAAGAACACTCTGCTGGACCATTGTGCGGAACAGCCCCTCTCTGATGGTCTGTCCCATAGCCTCTCCCCTTTTTGGCTACTCAGTCTTCTTTACAAAGGAGATACTTAATTTTGTTTTTCTTGAATCTAAAGTGATTTTCTTGAGTTTCACAGGAGACACTCCTCTCAAGGGTTTGACTTGTTCAATTCCAGAAACAAATCAGGGGACTGAAGACTCAGCCAGATTCCACATCTAGTCAAATCACCTTAACAATTCTAAAACTAACTCTAAAACCAAAAAATTCCAGAGCCCGGTGTGCTGGATATTCAATGTGATTTCTCAGTTTCCAGTCCACCGTTCCATTCTCTGCTTTGTGGTGTGGGGCCATTCGCCTCCTTTGCCAACTGCTCCTGACAGGCTTGGCCAATAGTGCAGGCTGACCAGAGGCTGGAGGCGAGGAGAGGGGCAAGTACTCCTTCCTGCACACCTAGGTTGCTGTCAGCATTCCCCTAGCAACTGGTCCTCGCCCTGAGCGTGACAGATGGTTCCAGTAACTGAAGTTCGCCATTTTCCTAACACTTCCATAACCAGCCTCATCATGCCCCTGCAGAGACACCAGTACCAGCTGGCAGTGCCCCCTCCTCAGTCCTGCATCAGCTCCTGGGCATCTGTGCTATCAGGCAGCACCTCCTCTCAGAGGCCACCTCCAACCTCTTCCCTTTGTTCCCTCAGCCCTCAGGCAGGCAGAGGCTTCTTGTAGTTAAAATCTCCATATTATCTCATTATCACTTTTTCCTTTTAAAATCTCCAGTAGCTGAATAATAATTCTTTGTATTAAATTCCCTCTCTTAAAATAATTGGTATGGTCTCTCTCTCTCTTTCTCTCTCTCTCTCTCTCTCTCTCTCTCTCTCTCTCTCTCTTTTCTCTCTCTCTCATTCTGATAGACTAAGTAATTCTAAACTAAATAATTCTGAAAACAAATATCAAAATAAAATAAGTAAAAATACAAAGGAGAAAAAATTTTCTAATGGCAAAGACATAACTAAAAAGAAATAACTGAGAACAAATCATTCTGGAAATAACTCGAAAAGTGAGTATCTCAAAAACCATGAAATAAAAAATTTAGAAAATATAATGCTCAAAAATTAAATAACTCTAAAAATGAAATAATTTAAACCAAATAACTGAAAAACCCCTAAATGACTTAAAAAATGTAAAAGTAAACAACCTAGAATCTAAAATAACTAAAGTAAATAACTGTGAACATAAGTATATCTAAAACTAAATAACTAGGAGAAAACTCCTAAAATAACTAAAAACATTTTACTCTAAAAACAAATAACTCAAAAATATTTTAAAACTTTCAGTGACTTTTTAGTAGTCAAATAAACTTTAAAAATAAATGACTAAATGCTTTATTAACTCAAAATAGAATAACTATGCAAATAAATAACCCAGATATTACTAACTGTAAAGATAATTAAAAATAAATAATTCTATAGCTAACTAATTTGGAAATATAACACTTAAAATAGCTACAGATAAGTAACCAAAAATGAATAACTCAAAAACTAACCTTTAAAATAAAACAATTATAAACAGGTAACTTAAAAGCTAGGAAATTAAATAAGACTAAAAATTACTAAAACTAAAAAAAAAAAACCAATTAAAAAACGAATAAATCTAAACGGAAATATCTCAGAAGTTAACTTGAAACCAGCCCTCTCTGAAAGGAAACAATCCTGGAACCAAGTACCCCAGATGCCACATTAACGTTCTCAGGGGAATGGTAGGGGGCAGGGAGGCGGGTAGTCCTCCCGCCTGTCTAGTTTGAGTGGCTGCGGCTCTTCCAACTCAGACGAGAGGATCTCAACCGATCTCCCCCCATTCCCACCCCAGGAGAAACTTGGCAACTTCTTGAAGGCATTTTTGATTGTCACAGTTTGGGTAAGTGGCTGGAGATGTTACTGGCTTCTGGAGAGCAGAGGCCAGGGATGCTGCTAAACAATGCACAGGAGAGCGCTCAAAACTCTCTGGCTCCACATGTCACACGTGCCCACACTGAGAAACCCTGGGCCGAGCCCTCCAGGCTCGGACTCCACTGCGCTGGTGGCGGGGTGTGTTGTTGGTTCTTCCCACGCTCCCCGAGGGGTGGAGGCTCCGGGGGAGGACCGGGGCCGCTCCCCAGTCCTCAACTCCTCGCGGAGGCGTCCTAGCGCCACCCCCTCCACCCCTGCCCCTGCCCAGGAAGTAGGTCCGTAGGCTCTGATGCCCTTTTGCTGCTGCTCTCTGCTGGAAGGTGGCACGGCCTCAGCGCCAGCAGCGGTCTTTCCCGGAATGACAGCCTGGGGCGGCTGGGCTGAGCCTGGGCAGTTGTCTGGGGAGGGTGTCCTCGGGGAAACTGCGTTTGCAGGGAAACTAGTCGCCTCTTTGTAGGCGTGAGCAAGCCGGTTGACACTCCGCCTCCCACCCCAAACGCCCTCCTCAGTTTTGTCTGTTGCCCTGAAATTCCGGGAAGAAATCAGAGAAGCATTGACTAACAACTTTGCTTACTTTTCTTTGCTCTTTCACGCTCACGTGTTCTTCTCATCACCTTCTTTTCCTCCCTGGATGCTTTCTCCAGTGCCTGGAACAGACTTGGAGGAACGGGTTTCATAACTGTCGTCCAACTGGAAAAGGCCTGAGAGCTAGAAGGGAGGGGACAGTGATGCACCCTCAGAGTTAGCAGTGCTGGGGTACCCGGCCAGGCCCACACAGTGATTCTCGCTGTCAGGGTAGGGCCCACCTCGGCTCTCCCATGGGGCCGCTCAGGGTCCCAGTAGGAGCCCCTCATTATGGCCAGAAACCAGCGCACTGCCAAGGAGATGGTGATGTGGGCCGTGCTGGGCTTGCAGGGTCTGAGCCACTTTGCAGATGCAGTGACCTCAGCTTCCTGGACTAGGCCAGGTCCCTATGCGTGAGAATCATGAGAAGGAGGGAGAGAGGGGTGCGGAGAGGAAGAGGAGGCAGGAGAAGCGGATGAACACGAATGAGGCAGACTATGAAAGGGGTAAGAAGGAAATAAATTACACTCAGAGAGCTGCTTTCCTTCTCCATATCTTCTGCCCCTTCACAGTCCTCAAAGGTTTCCATGGAGATAAACTCCCTGCTGGAACAGCCTTGGGGAAAGAAGAGATGAATCTGGACCACTGAGGAGGCAGAGGGGTGGGAGGAGGGGCCCTGTTGCCAATGACAGAGTGTCCCCAGGAACCCATTCTCCCCATCTCTAATGCCTATTCCCCCATGACTGGACTGCTTCACCTGGTGGTGAGGGGCTGGCTCTGTGGTCTCCTGGTTCCTTTTCCAGCACCGAAATTCTGTCACTGACTGAGAAGACACGTCCACACACTGCGCACAGCCCTACCTCCTGCCCTCGAAGAAAGCATTTTCTATCTTTCCATTTTTGATTGACTGTCCCTCCTTCCTGCCCTCTTCTCTTACTTGCCTCTATTTCTCTTCTGTGATTACTGCCTGTTTCTCTTCTTGGCAGCTTCAGCCAAAAATCACTGCGCTCCTCATAGGAAAATCTGAGGGACAAGTACATCTTGCTTCTCTCTCCAAAGAATAGATTTATTAACCAATCAGTCATGCCACCCCCCTCCCCGACTCCTGTTATGTGCACAGGCTGTTCGGCGCTGTGGGGAACTGCAGCCCTTACAAATACTAAGGCTGCTCTGTGCCTGTAGGGATGTCAGGACAACTGTGTAAGGGCCTTAGCCCCACTTTACAGGTGAGGAAATGGAGATGAGAGAGGACTAATTACTTGGCCAAATTCCCTTGGCTTTAAGCACAGCAAGTGGATGCTACGACATACCTGTTCATTACCCCACACTCTATTTTATTTATTTGTTTGTTTGTTTGTTTTTATGGTTAACGAAATCCAATAAGTTTCAGCTGTACATTTTAACAGTAAGGCATATATGTGTGTGTGTGTGTGTGTGTGTGTGTGTGTGTCTGTGTGTGTGTATTTTTTTCCCTCCCATGCTCTGCCCCCACGCTGCTCACAAGGCAGGTTAGGGAGGAGCAAAAAGATCCCACATGGCAGCCCCAGGAAGAGAGTTAGCTGAGTAAGTCATCCCTTGGGAATCTGAGTGCTGGAGAGGTTCTGTTCGGTGAGAATTCAGGGGGAAGGGGCAGGGCGTGGGTTGGGAGGACATTCCAGACAGAGAAATGGCCAAGGACAGGGAGCAGAAGGAGTCTACAGCTGGGGATGCTGTAAGAGCTCAGTTACGTTGGGGAACAGGCAGCAAGCAAGTAGGAGGGCCACAACCCGTTGCCCAGAGCCCACACCCCAGCAGTGTTCTGGGGCCCAGAGCCAGTCAGTGGAGGCTGTGCAAGCAGCACAGGAAGCAGCCGGGTACTCCCCTTCCTGGCAGCCCTCAGAAACCCCTGACACCTGAGGGTTTCCAGGTAGCTGGACATATAGTCTGCTCAGATTGAAGCAAAGCCTGGTTTGTTTCCTGGTCCCAGGACATGGTAAGGATGAGGGGTGGAGGGCAGAGGAGAAACTGGCTCAGGGACACGCTTCACACCACTCTCCTCCAGGTGTGACTTGAGGGCATCTGCAGTGATCTCGGAGACAGCTCTTTAGGGCAGTCATCCAACCTGGGATCTCTAAATTGGGAGCAGATAGTGAGGGTGAGGACTGGTGATAGGCTGTAGGGGAGGATCAGAGCAGCCGTGCCTTTGACTGCCCCCTGCGTGAACACAGGGGCTGTGTCTCCACGGTCCGGTCCGCAGCCAGAAATGCTGGTGCCCGGGACCCCAGAGCCACCCTCTGGGAGGCTGGGGGTGGGGCCAGGCTCTGACCTCCATTAGCCATAGAACACCCAAAGCCTGGGGTGTTCTATGGGCAGGGCTGGGAGGCAACAGGGAACTGACGACCTGACAAGTTCCGCCACATTGTAGTGCAACAAAGGAGATGCAAATTTTATATCCCAACACAGTGTACACACACAACTACACTTATAAAATTAAGACAAATGTTTATAGAATAATATTACCTTTACAGTGTGTGATGTCATCTATTCTATCCATTTTGTTCTAGTCTATTTTGTTGTTCTATTCTGTCTTACTCTGAGAGATAGAAGAGGAGAGAGGTTGTGGGAGGTGGTGGGGTAACCTGCAGTCACCTCACAAGACCCCCATGGCTCCTGGAACAAACCGGAATTCTCAGAACCAGCAAAACTTGGAGAATGTTCCTCCGTCAAAGCCCCTGGTTTTACAGGGGAGGAAAGTGCAGCTCACGCACAGGCTGCCCCTTGCTGTAGCTTTGTCAAGTCCATATTTAATCCCTTCCTCCTGGATTCACTGGCCTTGGGCTCTGGGGTACTAAGGGTCTTGAGTACTAAGTCTTAGGTACTATGGAGGTTGTAGCCTTGAGGGGACCTCAGCACCTTGGGCCAAGGCCTTGGCAGGTCACAGGCACGTGAGTGAGTAAATGAGAGGCCCGTTGTCTGGAGTGTCTGGAGGTAGGAGAAGGGGCTTTGGAGTCAGTCAGACCTGAGTGCAGTTCTGACTTTGACAAGCACTCATTAGCTGTGTGATATTGGGTAAGCCACTTAACTTTTCTGAGCTTCAGTTTCCTTGTCTCTAAAATGGGGACAATAATATCTATTTTGCAGTTTTGATGTTATTAAAAATGTTTATAAACAAAATGTCTGGTACATCATAGGACTTTAATAAATAAATAACACCTGTTACAATTGTTGTTAATAGTAATTACAACAATACTCAAGAGAAGGTCACAGAACAGCTCTGGGCACTCCAAGTGTGCTATTATTACTCACGTTTGGGAGAGATTTGTCTGCCATTGTCTTCATCCTCATAAATATCTGGGGGAGGAAACAATTGTAAAGGTCATAATAAACGCTCTAAAAGGAAACAGCCAACACACAGACACACACAGACACACCCCAGAAAAACAAAACCAAACACGTAGGCCCTTGGCAAACATTCAATTTGATTATGACAATATTTTAACTGATGGTTGCATTTTTGGAAAACCAACAGAATGGTACCTTGGCTCTGCTACCAGCAAAGGTCCAGTAGTGTGTTGGGGGAAGGTAGATGCTGAGTCTCTGGGGCCCTCCCAGTCGTGTACCAGAACAGCATAAAGAGTATTGGTGGAGAAGGACAAGGAGAATAAAGAAGGTGGGCCATGACAATTCATGTGGGTAAGGACGGGGGTGTATTCTCTTCTCATTCAGTGGGTGATCTTTATAGCACACATCACATAAATCCTAAATGGTTTGGGGAATTTTGTTTTAGCACTTAGTGTTTAGAATTCCAAACTTTTATTTTGCTTAACATACCGAATGAAATTCATTAAAAAGTGAACCCATTAGTGAGTTTAAATTATCCTCATCAGAATACACATTTTGGCAAATTACATTGAAGATAAAAATCATGATTTTTCCCTAGCTGTACACTAGATGGCGAATGGGGACCATTGTAGAACCTGCTAGTCCAGAGGCAACTCTGAGCCTGGAGATTTCATATGGGCAAACTATTTTTATTTTCTTTCAAGTTAGATTTTTCTCTATTTTTTATAATTATGCAAAAACTTTTAAGGACTACTTCTGTCACACAAACTAAAGTACATAATTTTCACAAGGGGGTTGGGGGTGTGTGGCGGAGAGCTGCCTTAAAGGAATACCTAAGCCCCTGGAGGAACGAAGATGGGGAACTACATGCCGAAGATAATATGCTAACAGTGATCTAGGCACTAGGCTAGATCACTTCATTTAATTCTCATGGGAAGACTTTACAGTATTACTATGTTGTAAAATATGTGATAAAAGAACTTCAGCGCAAAGAAGTTAAGTAATTCATCCAAACAGGTGGAATTGGAATTGAGCTGGGGTCTGTAAGCCTTCAGTGCTTTAGTCCTTAACTGTTGTGCTGTGCTGCTCACCAAGCTTCTTCTCTGACTTCTAGGAGTTAATCCAAGGGGTCACTTCCTGCCTAAACCATCTCAGTAGCTCTCCAGGGCTAACAAAGGAGCGATTTTCAGGATGTTAAGGGTACGATGAGGCTAGATTAGCATCCTTTGCTTGGTGGCCCAGAGTGTAAACTTGGACATTTAGGCTGGTCTGTATGTGGAGTGCCCATTTCCTTTCCAAACCTGTCTTTAGCTCTTGGGAAGGGAATCACTCCTAAGCATTCAATCAATTGTTTTTAGATTCTACATAGTCTCAGGGCATATTTTTTTTCTTTGCCGTTTTAAGTCGTCAAAGTCCCTGCCAGCTTCCAGGGAAGTATGAGCTGGCTATTCTAGACTTTCAGGTCTGCTATGAACTGAGACTAAAGGCATTTCACCACTGGGAAACCACCTCCTGGCTCAGCAACCAGCGGCTCTCAAATGTTCTGGGTTGGAACAGGCCACAAGTGGACGGGTGGTAGGTGGAGGACAAGCTGACGTGTCTACTTGGGTTCAGTCAAAGCCTTGCCCATTTTGTCAGGGATTTAAGGAGTTTTTCAATAAGACTAAAATATAAAGCCCCTCCCCCAATTGTTTGTGTAGCATGGCTCCAAATTTTTTTTTAAGATATGCATTTCTTTAGACAAAAATCCGGAGTAAAATATTTATAGTGGTTATCTCAGTTACATTTGATTCCATTTGTACTTCTGTATATTCTAAATTTTTGATAATCTATATCTATTCTTTTTATAATTAGAAAAGGAAACTTCAAATAGTTAAAACCAATTGAACAGATATCTAAAATAACCCACAATCTCACCAGAGATGACTGTTTGCTAGAGCTTATATTTTCATCATAAGAGTGCATGAAATTATTTGAATAACAATAAAGTAATAATAAAAATAATGAAAGTAACCACATATCTAGGCCTAAAAGGCAATCCCACAGAAATCAGCCAACAATCCTAAGTACTACAGTAGATGGTTCACAGATATTAAAGCAGTTCCATCATTCCCAAGACCCTTAGAGACCAGATAAGGGACCCACAGTTAGGCCTGTATGTGGGGGTGCCTATGGCTCTAAAGGGTTAGCAGACAGGTTCTTCCTCTGATGCCTTTGTAGCAGAATGATTTTTTGTATTATATGTATCATTCAATGGCCAGGGTTCTGCAAGTCAAGGACAAAACTGAATTCAGAATTCAAAAATATCAGCACAATCCGAGCTAGTAAAACAGTATTAGCTTAACTCCTTTATGTTAACCAATAGCACCAGAAATAGCATACTCCACTGTTCTGTGACTGTCAATCATGAAATTGCTTGAGTTCTTAGGATAATTCCCACCTTACTGCCTTCTTCCACCCAGGCCTTATTGTTGCTGGCATGAGGAAGCCTATCACTTTTTTCGTATGCCAGTAGGCCAGCAGGCAAAGAAAGCTGTTGTGACACTGGAGGAACTGGTCGTCATGAGGAGGTTGGGCTGTTACTTAACAGAGGCAGAGGAAGGTGTCTGGTGCATTGGTGACTCACTGGGACATTTCCAAATACTCCCATGCTCACTTATAACTGTAAATGGACAAGGAAAAGAACAATAGACAGACAAGAGTCTGGAACGCCCACTATGCATACTACCAGCAGCACTGTCAGAGGAGGAGGAGGGGGATTTGGAATTCGTGGGAAAGAGAGATGGCTTAAAGTTACAAGCCTGAAACCGGTCACAGACTGAAGTAGGACTCTTACTGTGCACCCCAGTGGAAATGTTCTTCTCGGGAACCAATACCTCTAGACCCACTGAGACTAAAATTGCAGGGATAGGGGGAGCAAATTCCCCACGTGAGAATTTGATAGGAGTATGATAGTGAGTAAGGTCACAACTCATTTGACCTCTTGGCTCCCAGAATCATATATTCTGCTTACTAGGGGCACAGTACCATAAAGTGGTTATTGGTTTAAGGTGTATACCACATCCTGAAGGTTAGCACCCCAGCCCTGTGGTGTCATGTCCCAAACTGCTGTTCATCCTCTCCTTCAAGAGGCTATTCCACAGCACTATCAGGTTGGCTGCTCTGAACAGGGTGGTATATGGTACAACTGGTGGGTTGACTTTGTGATCATGTGCCTGTGACTAAGTCTCTCGATCAAAGCAATGTTCCATGGTTGATCAGACACTATGTGAGTCCTCAGACTGAGACACTGTGGGCAGAAAAGGCACACATGTCAACCCCGCTCAGGATGAATGACTGTACCTTCTAACCCAGAGGGAATCAACTGTTCTCAAAGGAGGGCATCCAACTGGGGCTCAGCATCGGCCTCCGTGCTGGCAGGCTGGACAGTCCACAGTGGCAGTAGTTGAATCGGTCTTGATGGCAGGGAGCCGTGCTTCTGGACCCATGCACGCACAGCCTCTCATTCTGCCACCAAGACTTCTCCATTTATGAGCCCATTGTGTTGGCACTGGGGTGCTGAGGAAGAAACTGGCTGGCACCTGATGGCCAAGTATCCATTGGCTTGGTTGTTTGGTACCTTTTCTGCATTGAACACCCTCTGGTGAACATTAGTGCATGACACAGAGATCCTCACATTTTGAGGTCATGTCCTTAGTTTATGTGTTTCTTCCCCAGTGAGATCATGTAATTTGATGCTAGTTATTACTCTGAAAGGGATCAAAAGGGGAGGTGGGGATGCATCCGGGAAGGGTAAGCATTATCTTGTATGTCTCATCTGAGGCTTCTTCATAATCTTGGGATGGGGGGAGGAGAAAGGTCTATCATCCAACAAGGGGGAGTGGGCCACTTCTGCTAGTCCAGGGGGCAAGGGCATGCACAGATTCCTCATTGCAAGTTTCAAGGTCCCATATCCTCCCTATCAGGGCCTGCCTTGCCTGCTCATCTACTGGCATTAGGAACCTGAAATGATCAGGCGGCAGGACATACCTGGCTGAGAATTCATTCTTCTCTCAAGTGCTGCCCTCTGCTGTAGGAGATGAGGGGCTAAACACTGCCAATAAGGCACTATGAGTCTCACGCTGTGCTTTAAATTGGTGATTAATCTGAGCCTGTTACTCTCTTCAATGCATCAGTGGTGCTTGGCAACAGCCTCACAATTCCACAGTCCTGACAGTTAATATTTCCTCCCAACCTCCCAAATACTAACAAGAGTTGGTGCATCCCTGTCCACCTATATCTGATCCCAGGTCACCACAGGTGAAGGTCTTAGCAATTGAACTGCTATACCAGGCCAGGGACTCGGATTACCAACACCACCTGATGGAATCCTCATTGTCATTTGTCCAGCAAGTGACCCAATACCAGAATCCCATCCTTTCAGGACCTTTCCTGGTAGTGTCTTAGGTAAGATTTCCCAGAAGCAGATTGTATAAGTGAGCTATGGATAGAAGGCTTTCAGATGAAACCTGTCAGGCAGTGAGGGCAGAAGCCAGGACAAGGAAAAAGCCGCTTGCAGGTGAGGGTTCGGCTGAAGTTGAGCATCAGTCTGAATCCCTGGGAAACTCTGGAGCATGGATGGTACCACAAGAGTCCATTTTAAGGTGGAAGGGCTGGCTTTCGTGTTCTGAATCAGTCAGTCATTGGCTGGCTGTAACCTGCTCTTAAGAGAGGCCATAACCTCTCAGGCAGGTCCTGGCCACAGGGCTCTGAGCAGCTGAGGGCAGTCCTCAGAACAGCTGTGAGCTGTTGGCAGCTAAGCTCAAACCAGTGGACAATGGGCGCACCTGCCTGATAAAAAGGATTTTGGCCAGGTATCAACAGCCTCTACTATACTAACTGCATGTGGGCTTTTTTTAAAATAAAAAAATATAATAGATTTTAGTTTTAGAGCAGTTTTAGCTTTACATAAAAATTGAGCAGGAAGTACAGAGAGTTCCCGTATAACTCCACACTCTTCCCACACAGTTTCTATTGTTAACATCTTGCATTAGTGTGGTACATTTGTTACAATTGATGAACCAATATTGATACGTTATTATTAACTAAAGTTCATAGTTTACCTTAGGGTTTACTCTTTGTGTTGTACAGTTATGGGTTAGGATAAATACATAGATAGTGTCATGTGTCCATCAATACAATATACAGAACAGTTTTACAGCCCTAAAAATCTCCTGTGCTCCATCTAGTCATCCCCCAGCCACTACCCCGAACCCTGGTAACCATTGATCTTTTCACTATCTCTATAGTTTTGCCTTTTCAGAGTGTCATATAGATGGAATCATATAGCATGTAGCCTTTTAAAACTGGCTTCTTTCACTTAGCAATATTCATTTAAGTTTCCTACATGTCTTTTTGTGACTTGATAGCTCATTTCTTTTTGTCATACAATGAATAATATTCCATTGTATGAATATACCATAGTTTGCAACTCATTTGGAGTATGATTGCTGGACTGTATGGGAAAACTATCTTTAGCTTTGTAAAAAATTGCCACATTGTGCCATTTTAAAATTTCACCAATGAGTTCCTGTTGCTCCATATCCTCACCAGCATTTGATATTTTCAGTGTACTGTTCTAGTTTTCACAATATAACTGAGTTGTTGTTGTTGTTGTTGTTGTTGCTTTAGGTTTGTCCAATATTCTAAAGAGGTGACTGGTTTTGGTGACTCTAACTAGTGAAAAAAAATCACCAAAACTCACACTGATATAAGTCTTTCATATATCTTTCTGCCTCCTGAAACCAGCCTGCTTTCCTAGCACTGAAGGTGTGTGCATGCATGTGTGTGCACACACAGAAACACAGACATATATGGACATGGTCTATAATCAAACATAGACTAGGATACACCTAACTAAATGGTATCCATCCTTCTGCTCACCTCACATTTTTGGGTCTGATGATCTTCAATTAGCAGGACAGACACAGAAAGGAAAAAAGAAAGGCACCTGGATAATCCTTATGTTGTGGGTGAAGGAGGAATTATAACTCTATTAATTGACTCATATCTGCAAATTTGTAGATTGCGCCAATATTGACCATTCTGTCCTCAAGCAAAGGATCTTTTAAAGTTCTCTTTAAGAGATTCTTGGCACACAAAAAGGGAGTCAAATGCCTCAAGAACAAATCATACTTTATGACTAGACAGGGTTGATAAGCTCAATATTATAATAGTGCTTGATAATCTGAAGAGTCTCTTGTTAAATAAATAACCTACCTGGTTGAGAAAAAAATTCTCAAAACATATTTTACTCATCTGTAGGGCCCCAGCTGCAAGAAGTGTCCAGTACCAGGGGTCCTCCTTCAGTCTGAGTTTTTCACAAAAAAAAAAACAGCTGGGATATGAATTGATCAGACAGTATTGGGGGATAAAGCCAATTATTGAGGAGATGAAAATATAATTTTATCTTTTAGTTAAAAAGTTTTTCATAAGCCAATACATATAGTCTCCATGGAAAACAAAACAAAAATTTTACACCTTCCAGAGATTCTACTACAATCCGTAGAGGGGCAGGCCTGAACTGAATTCTATGAACTCTCACCAGCCAAGATTTTTCTCAAGCCTCACTTTTCCTGGTCTGTACTAGGAAGGAAATAAGTCATTTAAAAATTTTCCAAATATCAAATTTTATAACACATATATATATCCTAATTGAGAATCACTGCCTTATTAAATGGCATTGCCATTAATATTTGGTGACCAAGACTGAACATCCAATTTCTTAATTATGTGACCATCTTCCTGTTAATTTGCCATTTCATGCTCCTTAACATCAAGATTCTAGAAGTCTGATAAAGAAACATACATTAGTTAGCCTTGCCCTGGAGTAGGGAGTGGGGTCTGTGTAGCTTTCTTTAAAGACTGTTTATAGGTGCTTAAAAAATGTATTTTGAATTGAAACTCCTTTCAGAGGCTTTTTCTAACTAAGTCGTATGTTTGAATACATATTTCATATCCCACCAAATTAATTACATAAAAATCCAAATCCAAAATCTCAAATACTAAATTCCCAAGAGTTTGATTGTGGACAGTGGTAAAAGCAGAGAGTAAAAGGTCTCTTGGAAAAGATTATTTTTAGCTTAAACAGGTAAGAAAAGAAAAGATGAAAACAAAAGCAGCATATTCAATGCCCCATAAACATATAAAATATAAAAATGCTTCCATGCTTATTTTTCTTTTTGATCCTGTCCCCAATTCTGCCTGCCTGAAAACTGACACACAGAGAAGTTAGAGGTGAAGTCCTGCGAGTGAGCACCTAAATCAAGTGATCCTAACCTTTCCATGGAAAGCTTTGAGAGGAGATGAAATCCATAAATCCTGAATAGAGCCAGAAATAAAGTGTCGATCCAGTATCTTTATTCTCAAGCAGTCATCCTGACAATCCTCTTATTCCTACAACCATTTCCTTAAGAGGTCAGCTTTTCAAAAGGGGGGAACTCTTCTCAACATGAAATGTTTGCCCTTCATTTAAATTCTGGCCTAATTAGATCTGTGTGAATGAATAGCATGAAATCGATTTTATACCTTTCTTCTCAGTCACATAATCAAGGAGGGAGAATTAGTCGACAGCTTCCTTAGCTTCTAAGCTGCTGTGTCCACCCATTTCTTCCATGCCCCTCTCTCCCATTGGATCCTGCCTTTAATCTCACGTGTGCTGGGAACTGGGTCTTCCCTATTGTTAGTAGCTCTTCCCATATTTTCAATCCAGGATGCAAATTCCACGTTCTTGCCTTTGCTTTAGAGAACTACACATGAACATTGAACCATTGGAAAGAATGGCACTTGCATTCCTCCCTAACCAGTTGGAGTGGTGCTGGCTCAGCCCAGGTTCTCCTGGTCTAAAGTCTCAGGGCCTCCTTCATCCTTCCCCTTCACTTTAGTCTGAGACCTGCCCAGGTTCTGTGCATGACATTCAACAAGGGAATGTTCAAGGGACACCACTTGCTGGGTTTTACAGTTAACATCTATCTGGCTGCAAGTCTTAAAGGGGGAGAGGTAAGGAGGAAGAACCCGCTTTCACCCTCTTAAAAGCTTTTTCCTTGGCTCATGATCGTTTCCTTTTTCCCTCTTCCCTGTCCTGAAGTGTCATGTATTACAGGAACTCTTTTGAGTTAGATTCGGTCAACAAATAACACTTGCTGGGCACTGAAGATCAGGGAGGAATAAAATGTGCCTTGAGCTAAACCTCATGAGAGTAGTTTGCTAGCCTGATGTGATTATTCAATGAGTACTTTTACTTGTTTATTCACTAAACATTTACTGAGCTACCGAATGCCAGGCCCTTGTATAATATGAGGCCCAAGGGAAGCTCAAACTAATAAGACAAATTTCATGCTCCCAAGGAATTCATGGTATGGTGGGGAAAAAAACTTAATCACATCATAAAGTTATAATACAGCACCTTAAATGCTGTACTAGATGCTCCATATGAGCGTGGATTCAGGGGGAAGGAGAGGGATTCACCTGTTTAGAAGAGCCTTCACTTCTTCCCACCTCTATCATTCTCATTGTTTTAAGGCCTGGAGTACCTCCATTGGGATCACACCAAATAAGCCAAGAGAAACTATGCACTCTCCTGTCTGTACCTGAACTGGATCACAGTCTATGAGTTCATTCAACAAGCATCTATTAAGTATCCCCTGAGTGCCTTGCACAGGGAGAGGAATTATAGATGAGAAAGTTTCTAAGTAAGCAGGAATAGATGGGGTGATGAGCACCAGTGAAAACTTAATCCTGAAAGACGTGTGAGTGCATCTTCGTCCCAGACAAGGAGGAATGAAGAAAGGAAGGATGATGATCAGGGACTTCCGAATGGAGTGAGGGAATCTGAGTGACTTCACATCAGAGGGTATATTTGCCTACTTTGCAAACGAGGAGGCGGGGCAGCCCAAGAAAACAGCCAGAAACAAGGCTAATTAAAGAAGGTTTCAAATGGCAGGTATGACCTCAACTGGCAACAGAGCAAGCAAGTATTAGGAAAGATTCCCTAGGCTGGCAGTGGGGTGGGGTAACAGATAGATAGATAGATAGATAGATAGATAGATAGATAGATAGATAGATAGATACTTTTTAAATTGAAAATCTCTTGTAATAAGCTAAGTGCTAAAAAATATCAAAAATGAAATTATGTTGAATTAATATGGACTATCTGCAATATTTGACCATTCTTAAAAAAAAAATAGGTATATACCTAGTGCTTGCATCAAACTGTAATTTCCTTGGCCTGAAATAAAAAAAAAAAAAATTGACACTCTAAGACGTAAGCCAATTTGAATTGATTTTATATATTGATTTTATACATTGACTTGATACACATATACACACATAAAGAGAATGCTAAAAATATAAACGTAAGATCTGAGTCTTATTGTCCTAAAGATGCAGGAAGCTTTTCATCAGTCCTGGCTTGCTTGGCCCTGGTGTCCTCTCCCCTTCTCTGCCCTTCCTGTGGCATTCTCTGCATGCCTCTATTCTGGGTCCCTCCCAGTTTCCATAGTTGAGCTCCATTACTATTGAATTAAGGAATCAATGATGAACCCATTAAGTGCTCATTTTTTCCACCTGATCCCAAATGATCTGACTTGGTGAGAGAAAGTTGTTTCAGGCACAGTGATAAGAATCACATCCTTTGCTCAGGTGTTGTTTTAGCTGTAGGACAAACACCAGGTCTCAATCTCCAGTAGCTCCCTACTGCCCACACCAGTGTACAAACCAAACTCCCCAGTTTAATAAATGTTTGAGGCCTACCTCTCTTCTCTCAATCTCATTTCCTTCCACTCTATCTGTGAACTTCTCTAGCAAGGCTCCAAATCATCACTGGACATGCTCACCTAGAGGCAGCTCGGTGACTTGCAAAGGTTCCTGGATCCACCCTTTATCACCCATGTGACCTGCATGAGTTGCCCAGTCGCTAGGATGGGGCTGCAGCCTTCATTTCCCAGCCCCATGCTCTGGCCGTCTGCCCAGGGCTAGGGCTTTACCTTGTGTCCCACGCACTGCACTGCACTGACACCAGAGCCCTTCCCAGCGAGCCTGATCTTTCCCCGTCTCCCTGGTCACAAGTAGTCAGGCCACAAAGGAAGAGGTTGTCCCAAACCAAAGTGCCTACCTCGCATGATGACTTGTCGTGCTGCTGTGTCTCACCCATCAGGTTATACTCTATATTCCCTGCAGAACCCTGTCTGGCTCTGTAACTCCCTCTGGGCACAAGGCCCCTTCTGCCTGGCTGTCTTTAGACGTCCTGTCTCCACATCCCTCAGCAGCTGCCAGTGTCCTTCCTGTCACCTTAGAGGTGGCTGGGGTCACTTTATGCCCTGCCACAGTCAGTGCACAGTTATTATGCCCAGCAATCTCCAGTTAAAGGTGCTGTGGGCGGTGTATGAATGAACTGAGATGATAAATGTCATGTGTATCAGAGCTTTAAAAAGTGCTAGATAGACATAAGGTTCTAGTATTCCTGATCTTGGAACTTTAGAAACCTCCCTCCCCTGTTGCCTGATTCCCTTGAGTCTGTGTTCTGCCCTTGGAGCCTCATCTTCTCTCAGAGACCAGCCCAAGGCCCCCACTCCTGCTCATTCACTCAGGGAACTGTGGGCCCCTCTGATTCCTAGAGCCCTTGCTGTTGCCATCACTCACGGACCCTGCTCAGTGAGCCAGGCTCAGGAAACCTGGTTCTACTGCTGAAAAGTTGTGTGAAATTGAACCTCTGTTTGCCAGTCTGTAAAAGGAAGAGGCTAAGGCTATACCTCTGAGTCTGTCTTTCAGTTCGGCAGAGTTTTTTTTTTTTTTTGGTTTTTTGGGTTTTTTTTTTTCCAATCTAAACTACATGCTAGTTTCTAGTGCTGCTTCTTACCTAGTTTCAGATTTCTGTCACAAACTAGGGAGCATACTGCTAGGACTTGAGGAGGGTTTGAGAAATGTGTTTCTGAATTGTTTATTGAATAAATGCCATGTCCTCATAACAAATGAGTCTTTTTCCGCAGGGCAGGACAGGGTGATTCAGTTAAAATCTAAATTGTAGATATGCTCAATATTATTAAGATCTCAGTTATCACCAAATTAATCTATAGATTTTACACAATCCCAATTAAAATCTCAGCAAGCATTTTTTTTTCCAGGTAAAAATTGATGAACTGATCCTAAAATATATACAGAAATGTAAAGGATATAGAATAGCCAACACAACTTTTAAAAGGAAAAACAAAGTTGGAGGACTCAAATGGTCTCATTTTAAGATGTATTATAAAGCTATACTAAATAAGATGGTAAGATGTTGATGTCAAGATAGATAAATAGATCAATGGAACAGAACAGAGCATCCAGAAATATATGCACTTATGTACATAGGCAATTGGAGACATGGCAATGGAACAACTAGACATCAATAAGCAAAAAACTGAACTTTGATTTATATATCACGCCATCTACCAAAAAGAAAACAAAACCTCAAAATGGATCAGAGATTTAAATGTAAATATAAAACAATAAAATTTATAGGAGAAAACATAGGAGAAAATCTTTGTGACTGTTAGACAAAGATTTCTTAGGCACAACACCAAAAGTGTGATCCATATATTTTTAAAAATCAGATTTCATCAAACTTAAAATCTCCCACTCTTCCAAAGATACTCTTAAGATAAGCCACACATTAAGAAAATATTTGCAAAGCATATATCTAATAAAGAATTTGTATCTAAATACATTTTTAAAAACTCTCAAAACTCCATAATAAGAAAACAATAAGCAGAAGATTTAAAAAGACACTTCACCAAAGAAGTGGCACCAATTGCTTGATTGGTGTGAAACACCCAGGCGAGGTCTTCTGGGCTGTTCATTTGTACTGTTGTTGCCACGTAAAGGGAGTGAGCCGCTTCCTCAGTCTGCCTTGAGGCTCTCGAGAGCCCGCCATGACGCTCTGTGTGGTAGGTGCCAGGTGGCTAAAAGTTTGTGCGGGGGGCAAGGGGCTTTCCTCGCAAAGAAGCACATGAAAAGATGCTCAACCATTAATCATTAGGAAAAAGCAAATTAAAACCTCAATGACAATCCACTACTCACCTATCACAATGCTTAAAGACTAAATGTTAAGACTGACAATAATATGTGAAACTCTCACATACTGCTATGGGAATATAAAAAAATAGTTTAGCAATTTCTTAAAAAGTTAAATATGCACCTGCCATATGGCCTAAACATTACATTCTTAGGTACTAATCCAAAAGAAATAAAAACATATGTCCACAAGAAGATTTGTACTCGAATGTTCATAGCAGTATTATTCAAAATAGCCCAAAAGAGCAGAAAAAAACCAAATGTTCATGAACAGTAAATGGATAAAGAAATTGGGGTATATCAAACAGTGGATACTACATAGTAATTAAAAAGAATGTACTATTGTGATACTGAGCAACATGAATGAATCTTAAAATAAGTATGCTAAGAGAGGAAAACTGGACCAAAAAGTACGTGCTGTATAATTTCCTTTATGAAATTCTAGAAAATTCGAACTAATCTATAGTGACAGAAAAAAGATCAGTGTTCACCTGAAAAGCAAGGGGGGAGGTGGGGCAAGATAAAGGTAATAAAAAAGGAGCATCAGGAAACTTTTTGGGGTGATAGATGGGTTCATTATCTTGATGTGGTGATGCTTGCAGAGGTATGTACCTATGTCAAAACATATCAAAGGGCAAACTCTAAATATGTTTATTATGTTAGTTATACCCCAATAAAGCCTTTTAAAAATAGCAGTCAAGGCCTCTGTCCAGAAACTTTAATAAGTTAAGTATTCCCAGGTGTTAACCCTCACTATTCTAATTCCACAGTTCTAGGTAGACCCAGAAATCTAGATTTGCAACAAGCTCCTCAAGTAATTCTAATGCAGGTTTGTCCCTAAACCACCCTCTGTGAAACACTGGTCTAGGGAGTAAAGATTTCTACAACAATCTTGTGACTAGAATGTTGTTTCTGGGGAAAACAAGTAGCCTTTTCTACTAGGGTTGTTATGACTTTGTTTTACGCTTCCCAAGCACTCATACACAATTACAATAACATACATTTAACTCAGTAAAAATAGTTCAAAAGCAAAACTAAATCAATATTTTTTTCCCATCTTACCTTTATATAAATTAAAATCAGTTATATAATCTTGTTACTATTTACTGGCAGAGGCCTACAGTTTATGAGAACTATGTCACTTGGTTGGTGTGACAGAAAATTGATTGGTCATCTTCTAATCACATTTCTTAGTTTAACCTTTTTCCATATGACTCACACTCACCCTCACATCCTACCAATCAGCTGAAGATCAGAGAAAATACAAAAAGAGCATGAAATGGTTACATTCTTGCTAAGTGTCTGAAGACAACGTTTATCTTTTTCATATTTATGTAATTTTCCTTACTAAGCACACAAACTATCATCAGTATAAATGATGAGATATAGAGTTTGCACATGAGACTAGTATTTCTTAACCCTAACATTACCTGAAGGAAATACTAGCTCTCAGTGAAGAAGCTCGTTGTGGGTTTCCCTACCAAATGCCCCTGCTGTTATAAGAATCCATTGAAGAAAACAAATGTGACAGGGTAACAGAGATAATGATTTTTTTAATTATTAAAAGGAATACAGAGAGTGACATCTGTGAAAATGGTGCAGAAGTGAAAAATCCTCCAAAATTATCTCCTATGTGAAAGCATGGAAGAACTGGCAAAAGTAGCTCAGAAACAATGTTTTAGGAAGACTGGAAATTAAGCGAAAGCTTACAGCATTCAAGAAAGGATTTATTTAAGAAAAGTGGCTGAATCTCAGTATGAACAGTAAGCTTCGTGGTATTTTAATTGCCCCATGTCCATCCTACCCTTCCTTCTTGGTGGTAGCTTTGGAAACCAACAGCCTGCAATCATGGTGAAAATCCGCAATCTGGCAGCCATAGGAGGGGGCAGAACAGGGTTGGAACTCTGTCAAAGTCTCATTTCCAGAGACTTATCATTATTTGACTTGTCTGGGGTTTCCTTGGAATACCCTACTTGCAAGGCTGTCTTTATTAGGTCCGATTTAAAGCTTGCCTAATGTGAAAAGCCTTTTCTCCAGGGGTATTTGTAAAACATGAATAGTGGCAACTGTTAAACTTCTTGGCTGCTTAAAGCACTGGATAAAAGCTGGGGCAAAAACAGACTAATCAAAAGTTTAAAAGGAAAAATTGGTAATGAGATGTCCATAGTGGCTTTAAAAAGCTCCAAAATATTCCTGAGAATCCAGAAGGCCATGTGCTGGTGCCCAAGGCCTGTATGCATGCTCAGGAAAGATCTGAGGAGGCCTTAAGCTCTCACCTCTGGCTTATCATCTTGCTTTGCACAAACAGGAAGTTGAAGACTAAGGTGGAATTGTCACCTGTCTGGCTGGGTGTTGAAGGTGTGTTTCAATATCCACACAGAGCCCCTTGGCAAAGACTGGAATATTTATTGGTTTCAGGTTTTTAAGGAAATCTCTACTCAGTCATTAACTGAGCAGAACTTCAGTGCCACGCATGAATACAGATGTGACCGAATTGGTTTAGAAAAGTCACTAAATAAATGATCAACAACAAAAACAAAAGTGATGACAACAACAAGCACTGGAGATGGAGGAGAATCTGAATTCCAGAGTTGCCACATTATGTTATTTTAAATGTCCAGTTTTCAACGGAAAACTATAAGGTATGCAAAGAAGCAAGAAAGTATGACCCATACAAATTTTTAAAAACAGTCAGTAGAAACTGTCCCTGAGGAAGCCAAGCTATTGGACTTCTTAGACCAAGAATTTAAATCAGCTATTTAATAATTGTTCAAAGAGTTAAAGGAAACCATATATAAAAAAAGTAAAGGAAAGTCTGAGAAAAACTCTCATCAAATAGAGAATATAAATAGAGAGAAATTATATTTTAAAAGGGCAAAATAGAAATTCTGGGTTAAAAAATATAATAACTGAAATGAAAAACTCACTAGAGTGCCTCAAGAGCAGATTTGATCAGGCGGAAGAAAGAATGAGAGTCCTTACATATAGGTCAATTGAAACTATCCAGTTTGAGGAAGAGAAAGAAAAAGAATGAAAAAAAAAATGAAAAAAAAACAGATAAAAAAAAAAGGACACTATCAAGTACACCAACATGAGAGTTCCAAAAGATTAAGAAAGAGGCTGAAAAGTATTTAAAGAAATAATGTCTGAAGACTCCCCAAATTTGATGAAAAGCACCTATTTACATTTCCAGGATAATCTACAAAACTCTAAGAAATATAAAGTCAAAGAGATCCAAACCTAGATGTATCATAATTAAACTGTCAAAAGACAAAGAAAGAATCTGGAAAGCAGCCAGAGAAAAGAAACTTGTCACAGGCAAAAGATCTTCAATAAGATTAATAGATGATCTCTTATGAGAAGCAATGGAGGCCACACTGCAGTGGGATGACATATTCAAAGTGCTTAAAGAAAAAGACTGTCAATCAAGAATACTATATCTATCTATAGCCAGTTGATTTTCAAGCGTGCTGTCTTGGTTTGGGCTGCTATAACAAAGTACCATTGACTGAGCAGCTGATAAACAATAGAAATTTATTTCTCACAGTTCTGGAGGCTAGAAGTCTGAGATCAGGGTGCCAACATGGGCGAATTCTGGTGAAGACCCTTTTCTACAGATTGCTGACTTCTCATTGTATGCTCACATAGCAGAGAGAGGAAGCAAACTCTCCCATGGTATTTATAAGGGCTCCATGCTAATGACCTCATCTACTCCTAATTACCTCCCAAAGGCTTCACATCCTAATACCATGACATTGGGAGGTAGAGTTCAACATATGAATTTGGAGGAAACACAAACATTGTTATGAAACTTGAGTCCATAATAAGTGCCAAGACCATTTAGTGGGAGAAAGAATAGTCTTTTCAACAAATAGTTAAGGGACAACAGGATATCCACATGCAAAAGAGTGAACTTAGATTCCTAATTCACACCATTAACAAAAATTAACTCAAAATGGATCAAAGACCTAAATGTAAGAGTTAGAACTAGATTCTTAGAAGAAAATATAGGTGTAAATATTTACAACCTTGGTTTAGGCAATGGTTTCTTAGCTATAACACCAAAACACAAGCAACTAAAAATATATATATATATATATATATATATATATATATATAAACTAGACTTCAAATTAGACTTATCACAAATAAAAGCCTTTACTTTCAAAAGATATCAAGAAAGTGAAAAGACAACCAACGGAATGGGAAAAAATATTTGTAAATCATACATCTGAGAAGAGTCTAGAAGCCAGAATGCATAAATAATTTTTACAATTTGACAAATAACTTAATTTCAAAAATGAACAAAAAAGTCAAATGGACATCTTGCAAAGAAAACATAATGGAGAAAAGAATGGCGTAGATGATAGAGGCTCTGTCATCTCTCTGGCAACCAAATTAAAGCTGTGACGGAAACAAGGAGCAGCAGCGAGGAAGAACCGCCTGGGATCTAGATAAACAAGCCATCCAATGCGGGAGAAATCCAAGAAATCACCCTGCAATGGCAGAAGTTAGACGGGGTGAGGACGTGGGGCTACCCGGTCTCTAGCAGCTGAGTGAGACAGAGACTGCGGCAGCGGCAGACACCTTTAAAGGGGCTGCATCTGTGAGCGGAGTTTTGCAGTGCCGGACCCGCTCACTCTGAGTACCAGTGATGATTCGGCTGCATGCAGAGGGCACAAGGGACTTATAAGGAGACATTATTGGAGTGAGAGCTAAAGTGAGACTTGCTGGGTACAGAAGTGCCTGTGGTATCCATTGTTCCGTCTTGAGTCCTCCTGCTGTCAGTGCGCCCAACACAGCACCACCATAGCTGTAATGTCATCAAACTGGATAACAGAGGTCGCTCTGCCCAGAGGATTCCCTGAAACCCCGCCTACCCCAACTCGTGTTCCACCCAAGCCACATCCAAATACATCCTCGACGAGTTAGTACTCTTTGCTGAGCAGTGCCTAGACTCACACTGGAGCCAGCTGGCTTCGGTTTCTGATGTGGCCTTTTGAGGCAACTATAAGCACAGCATGTGGATTGCTTGCTGAATCTTAACAGGTGGCCCAGAGGGTAGAGTCTTGGGCTAAATTTGGCCTGCAGCTGAACCCCTCTCAGGACTGTGCCACTGAACACCTACTTCACAAATCCACACTAATAAGACTGGAGACTTAGGAGCTTTGCTTAGTACATAGAAACAGACATGGAAAGGCAGCCAAAATGGAGACAAGCAGAAACCATATGAGAGAAGAGAACAGAGATCCAGATATAATGGAGTCAAGTAGCTAACAGATGCAGAGTTCAAAACACTGGTTATAAAATGCTCAGTGAACTTTGGGAAGTGTAGATAAATTCAGTGAGAACTTCAACAAAGAGATAAAAAAACATAAAAATGGAAATGGAAATTATAAAAGGGAACCAGTCTGAAATGAAGAACACATTATCTGAGATGAGAAGTATATTAAATGGAATAAACAAAGGAATAAACAAAGTGAATAAAGAAGGATCAAATGCCCTATCTAGAGGATGGAAAGCCAAGGACACAATCAGAATGGCAAGAAAAAGATGCCAAGACTATAAAAATAATTTAAGGAGATATGGGACACTATTAAGGTCCAAATATCTCTCTGATCAGTGTAACTGAAGAAAATCAAGATGTTGACAGCTGTTTGAAGAAATAATGATGGAAAACTTCCCTAACCTGGTGAAGGAAATGGACATAAAACCCCAGGAAGCTCAGAGAATTCCAAAAATCAGGGATCCAAAGAGGCCCACACCAAGACACATCATAATTAAAATGCCAAAGGTTAAATACAAAGAAAGAATATTAAAAGCAGCAAGAGAAAAACAGATAGTTACTTATAAGGGAACACCCATAAGACTGGCAGCTGATTTCTCAAAAGAAACTATGCAGGACAGAAGGGCTTGGCAAAAAATATTCACAGGATGAAGACCCAGGATCTACAACCAAGAATAATTTATCCAGCAAAGCTATCATTTAGAGTTGAAGGACAGATAAAGAGCTTCCCAGACAAAAATAATAAAGGAATTTATCACCACCAAGCCAGTATTACAGGAAATGTTGGAGGGACTTCTTTAAGAAGAAAAAACATGTATCAAAAACAGGAATAAAGAATGGTAACAACTACATTCCTATCAATAAGTACCTTAAATGGAAAAGAATTAAGTGCTCCAACCAAAAGAGAGTGGCTGAAAGGATAAGAAAACAAGACCCCTACATATGAAAAGGAAGGGGTGGAAAAAATATTGCTTTGATGGACCTAGAAGGTATTTAAGTCAGACAGAAAAGATAAACACTATTGATTTCACTTATATGCAATCTAAGGAATAAAAAGAACAAACTAATCAAAACAGACTCACAAATATAGTGGACAATTTGGTGACGGACAGAGGGAAGGGGGTTTGGGGGCTGGGAGAATGGGTGAAGGGTTAAAGAAGTACAAATTAGCTGATGGATGGTCATGGGGATGGGGAGCACGGCATAAGGTGGCGGTCAGTGGAGGGAGGGAGCAATTGGGGGTACCATTTTATGAACTATATAGATTCTAACCAAGTATATAGATGTCTATATACTTGAAACTAATTAAAATTTTTTAGAAAAAAGAAAAAGAAAACATACAAATAGCCAATAACCACATGAAAAGATGCTGAACATCGCTAGTATTAGGGAAATGGAAAACAAAACCACAATAAGCTACCACCCCATGCCTACAAGGATGGTTATCATTATAACACAACAACAAAAAGGACAATAACAAGTATTGATGAAGAAAAGAAAATGAAACCCTCATACATTGCTGGTGGGAAGGAGAAAGGGTGCTGCTTTGGAAAACAATTTGGAATTCCTCGGAAAGTTTCACATGGAATTACCACATGGCACAGCATACACATATATCCAGAGAATTGATATTATGGAATCACACAAAAGCTCATACACAAGTTTCCACAGTAGCATTATTCCAAATCCAAAATATAAACAACTCAAATATCCATCATATCCATCAACAGATGAATGGATAAACAAATATAGGATATCTATACAATGCACTATTATTTAGCTATAAAAAAAATGAAGTACTGCCACAAGCTACAACATGGATGAACACTGAAAAAAATTACGTCGAGTGAAAGAAACTGGACAGAAAGTGCCACATTTCATGTGGATTCCATTTACAGAAAAATGCCTAGAATAAGAAAATCCACAGAAACAAAAGGCAGATTAGTGGTTGCCAGGGGCTGGGGGGAGGAAGAGGATGAGGAACAATTGCTATCGGGTATAGGGTTTTATTGTGGCGGGGGGGGGGGGGATGCTAATGAAAATGTTCTGGCATTAGATAGTGGTAATAGTTGCACAACCCTGTGAATAGACAAAACCCAATGAATTGTACACTTTAAGAAAGTGAATTTTGTGGCACATTAATTATATCTCAACTTAAAAAAAAAGTAGTATAGCTTCTGAAAGTAGTACTGGACATTTAAATTTCATTCACATTTTCTTGGGCTTGTTTTGGGATATTGGATTGAAAAGCTCATCTTGGCAATTAGATATGTTGTGGGGGACATGACTAAAAGGGGCACATGCCTACACAACCACAGAAAAAAAGCACATGATCTAAAGTGATCAGGGTTTCCACATGAAAACATGGCCCAGTTATTTTCCTGGCAAATCGTTTTAAACAATCCCCAATCTGCACACCTGCCACAAAGTCGGAAATAGTGTAACTCTCCAGACTGAAGTCAACAGGAGTAACCCTACCTTTAATATTGTTTTGTTGTTCCGTCAGTATTTATTTATTTCTGAGAACCAACAATCTCTGATTTCTTTCGAAGCTGCCTGCAATTGCAGATAAGAAAATACTATGAGTGTCACATCACCTGGAGTAGTAATGGCACAGGGCTTTTATTCTCTGGGTGGCCTTTAGAATAATGAGACAGAAGACACTTATTAAGTCACGTGAACACTAGGGCGAGGAGGGGACAGTTGCAGGGAAAGGATGAGCTTTACCTGCAGAATGTATTTCTCAAGTCCATTTCGGTTGGAAATTTCGAACTTTCTGTTGCTTCCCCTTTCAAGTTGGTGAATTGAAAGTGTCATCAACTGTCGTAAAGAAAAAAAGATACCTTTTTATACCATCATTTTCTGATTTCAGAATTGTCACTACTGGCTACTTTAATCCTCTCTGCCCCCAAGAGTTCTCGTCTTCCATCTTCCTTCCACAGGTTTAACTGTCCTCTGTTAACGGCCCCCAAAGAGCATAAAACACAATCTGGTACAGGCGTCATCTGACTTGCCGTTTCAGGGGACAACACAGACTACATCTTTCCATATGTAGAGCTGTAGCCTGGCAACCTTCAAGCAAATCAATCATGTCTCCTTTACCACCTAAGTATTTCACAAATCTCTCTGTAACAGTAACCGAATTAGTATCCACTAATAATTGTAAATAACAAAAGCTACGATGAATATATTAACAACTTTAATCCAAGAACACAAATGTGTGTGTGTGGATGGGGATTGTGTGTGTCTCATTGCTAGCTGTGAAACATTTCCTAGTTGTGAATATTTCCTAGCTGTGAAACATACGCAGACAAGAGACAATGCTTGGCGAGGACTTGGGTTCTAGAATCCCCGGCTCAGGATGCTGCCTACACTTGGATGCAGAAGAGCCAGTCAAAGATTAAAGTCCAGCCCATGTTCTCATCACCAAGTCTTTCCTCTGCCTGGAGGAAAGAGGGTACTTTTTACATCGATTTGTCCAGACACACTGCTATATAGTCCCTTTTCTCTACTTAGCACAAGTCATCTCTGTTCCAGCTCTGACCCTGTCTAGTGACTGATTACAAGCTCTAATTTTGGAGGCGTCATTTCTGGGTGTGGATTCTAGCTCTGTGGTATGGCATTTGGCAAGTAAACCTCAGGTCTCTAAGCTTCAGTTTCCTAGCTATAAAATAAGGATAACAATATTTCTCTCAATATGGTTGTACTGACTCCCAGTGTAACAAGGACCCCTTTACCTTCATAGACTTCTTAAAGCTGTAGTGAGGAGATAGGCCCTGGCCACCGGGCTCCATTCGTATCTTACAGAACACTAGTCCCTTTTCAAAGAGATAAATTTGCCTCTGGCTGGGCTTAAATCGAATAAAATCCTTCATCTTATAACGATCCTTGTGAACTGTCCAGACGTTGAAAGAGCCGCACATCAACAGCTTGCCCAGTTTTCCGATGTCGTCCTTGTAGAAACACAGACACACACAGGAAGAAGGTGTTAAATTATGTGACAGGGAAAGAACTCTTAGAGGTCTCTCTTCAAGTCATACTTATTTGAAGTTTACAGTCTTAAAAGTGCCACTCAGGCTAATCTGTCACTAAATCAAAACTACAATTTGGCGAGCTTCATTGAGCATGGCACCATTCATTTTCAGAAGGAAATAATTCAATGGTCTACAGTAATAAACATAAAGCTTGTTAGAAATACCTGAATTAGAGATATTGATACTCTGATATTTTTGTAATTGACTTTAGCTAGCAGAATTGCATTTTCTTTGTTTTTGACACACGTGACAGTACTTGAAAAGGGCAAGAAATGAACATTTTAATTATGTTCAGGAGAGACGATTTTGGCTGCACTATGGATCTTTGATAACCCATGTGTTCCATCTGTATCCTAACATTTGCTTCATGTATTTGAGAACCTGAGGACATAAGAAAGCTTAGTATGACTTAATCTTCATAACACTGAAATGGAAATGGTAATTACATTCGACTCTGCATTTTTTTAGAGTGACTAAACAGTGTAAAGATAATCTCAAATGACAAATTTTTTAAAAAGTTGCTTTGCCTCTCTCTCCAACAGCAAGCTCATCTTTCTCAATGAAAGTTGAAAGTCCAAATGAGGTGACTCTGCCTTCTCGGAGCTTTCTGTAAAGGGTAGTGGAGTGAGATGAGATGGGAATGTGGTTTTTCAAGTTATATCACTTAAAGCAGATAATCAAGCATTTATTTTCTTGAGTCAAAACACCAAAAAGAAAAATTATTTGAACAGGACCAGGACAGAGAAATTTTCCTGAGTTATATCTAGCTAAGATAAATCTCTACAATTTCTAATTATAATACTGGAAATATGTACATTTTGCATAAATATTAGGCATTTTTACAGTTTATTGTTTATACTAAACAAACGGTGACTAGCCTTTCTTAAGAACCGACTGCACTTCAGAAATTTAAAATAAAAATTCATGAGCAATAAACTAGTCATTTCTATGACATCGTGGCATATTTTCTGTGCTGACTTTCTCTTTTTGCTTTGTAAAATGTGCATGTGTTAACTCCTCATGGAGGAATAAGGAGTCCTAGCTATAAGGCCTTCTGCCCCAAATGCACAGTGGTCCTGTTCTAGGTTTCACAGGCTCAGCTTGACCATGTTCCAAGGTAGATGCATGGATGGGTCCATGAGGATCCTTGAGAAGTTTTTCACTGTATCCACATCCTTCAAGGAGCCATGCAAATGTAACCACTCAAGACTTCAGTGATTGCTTTCTCCTTTAAATCCATTCAATCTGTACTATACAGACATAAATAGTATAGGAAATATGTCTTAGTCAAAGCAACTGGCCAAAGTTGATGCTAAATATTTGTCACGTGAATAATTGTAATTGGTAGTTTCTATTGTAAAATATGTTTACACTCCACCTGATTTCAAAAATTTGATACATTATATATATATATATATATATATATATATATATATATATATATATATATATATATGTTATGGCAACCAGAAAATAACAAAGAAAATTAGGATGAAGAAAAAAGATTAAAAGATGAAGAAGTTGTACATAAGACTCACACAATAAAGCCATGTAAACTTGCTGCAGACACAGCTCTGACCATCTAGTAGGCAGTTCAGAGGGAAACACGGTGAGTTATATGATTCATTATATCCAAAGACATACCCAAACTACTTGTTCAGGAAAAGCATGGACAGTCCTGTTAATAAGACGTGAGACAAATTTCTCCCATGGGTCCTCATAAAGGGTGACAAAGTCAAATGCGGAGCACATCCTCGAGCACATCTCAGACTAGATAGATGAATGGATTTTAGGTAAAGCTGTTTTTAAGAACACATTTGGTGAATGTGGAGGGATCATTTCATAGGCACAGCTGACCAAGCAATTCTAAAAGAGGCCAGAATAATGCGGGTGCAGGGACCAAGCCCAGGTGTATACTTTAGAATGACCTGTAGAGGGCTGGGCAATGTTAGTTAGATGTCTGCCAAGGCCATGGCCAAGGAAGAAGCAGCTCTGTCCACAGCCCTACAGAAGATGCAACCATGGGCAGTGATGGTTTTGTTCTTTATCCTCTGCACTTTCCTCCCAGCCCACCTGCAGCCACAGCTGTTCGTTCCTTGGAAGGCAAATAACCAAAGAATGTGACTCCAGTGAGGGCCAGTCCCCTACCATAGAGGCCGGGTGTGAAAAAAGATGCCAGACGGCCAATCTGATCCTTGTCTCAACTGAGGAGAAGGTAGCAAGCAGTAGGAGCTATCGCTGTGCGATGATTTACCAGAGGGCAGGTGGTGGAATGAAAGGTAAGGAAGCAGAGCAGTGAAGATGATGAGTCACCAGAAACTATGAGGAAGAGGAAAAGATGTAGACGGAGGGAAAGAACCAATCAGGAAGTGGGGAGAGGAGAGCAGGCGTGTAATTGTACCTGCACATATAGGCAGACGACAAAGATGAGAACCCCAACTCCCAGGCCAAGGCACCAGAGCTCCTGGGAATCATAGAATTGTCCAGTTCCCACCTTGGGCTCTGCCATTGTTCTGACTCTTCTTGAGGTTCTCTGGTTGGCTCTTCCAGTAAATCCGTCATCACTGGAGATCACTGGAGGCAATCACTGGATCTAAGTCCAGCTGAAAAAGATGAGCTGCATATTCTCCAGGTTGCTTACATAAACTTTCAAAGGACTATGCTCATGATGGGATTAAATAGCCAGGATTCATGCCTGTGTGGAGGTTGCCCACCACCAAAGGGAGGTGAATGGAGGGATTCCTCAGAGTAGGACCAAGGATTACCAGTGGTCATCTTTTCAACCATGAGTATCCTTTCTTTCCATTCAGACTATAGTTGGTTCCGAAGCCAGAGACCACACATACAACCTCTTGCAGATATTTGTCCCTTAGAATGTATTTCTTTATTTATTGGCATTTAGTGAGTGCCTGACGGGGTATGAAGGTAAATGCTCAGCACTGTGAGGGAGCTAATGCAGTGATGTTCCTGTAATAAGGTGAATAGCATCTCCCCCCAAACTCATGTCCACCTGGGACCTCAGAATGTGACCTTATTGGAAATAGAGTCCCAGATGTCACTAGGTAAAATAAGGTCATACTGAATTGGGGTGGTCACAAATCTAAAGGGTGGTGACCTTATAAGAAGAAAAAACAGAGACACAGAGACATTCACATAGAGAAGACAGAAGCAGAGATCCTGGTGATACAGCTATAAGCCAAGGAATGCCAAGCACTGCCAGAAACTATTAGAAGCCAGGAGAGGAGCAAGAAGGGGTTTTTCCTAGAGCCCTCAGAGAGAGCGTGGGCCTGCCAACACCTTGATTTTGGACTTCTTGCCTCCAGAACTGTGAGAGAACAAATTTCTGTGGTTTTAAACCACTCAATTTGTGTGCATTCTTTTATGGAAGTTGCAGGAAATGAATACACCCCCAACCAGTTTTTCCACTAGTGACATAATGGTGTGGTCTCACTTTGGGCGTGTTGAAGAATCTGATGCATGTGAGCTCAGAGATGGAACAAGGATTACCCCAAACAAATGAGCAAGTGAAAAGTCCTCCTCTGAATGGGAAATGATGGCAAAAATGAGTGAGCAAATTCTACCATTTTCATGTGTGGACATTTTGTAGGTAAGTGCTCATATATGAGAATTTCAAATGTGACCACACAGGCCAAATGAAGAATCTGGCTGAGAGGGTGATTTTAAGGAAGCTAACCTCCAGAAAGAGACCTCTTTTGGGTGCTCGGGGTTTCATTCCTGAAAGTGACAGCTACCGTGACAGAGCTGTATATTTCTTGCACAAAGAAGCAGGAAACATCTGGATAAATGAATCAACCTGATACGGAAATGAAAAGCAGAAGCTATGGGACAGAGGAGCTCATCATTACAATTGCCAGAAGCAAAGGTTCCTTTCCTTCCAGCTTGATCAAGTACCCAAATAAGTCAGCCCCTGGGGCCCCGTATTCATCACCTATGATGTGCCAGGCACAGTGCTAGGTGCCTTAATTAAGATTTATTCTCACTTACTCCTTACAACCATTCTTAGACATAGGTGTCATGAGGGCAGGAAGATCCACAAAGCAATTCCATTGAGTCACTGAAGATGATTTACTCAGCCTTACCTTTGCAGCCAATGGTATAAGATATAAAATAGAAATAAAATACCTGGCCCTAGGCCACAATAAACTTGCAACGAAAATACTTCCTTTAGTGAATTGCATAAATTTGTTCCAGGAAACAAAAATGTTTCATTCAACCTTTACTATTGAACTTTGGAAACTTCCTGGCAAGTCAGGATTTAAAAGGACTTTAAATGTATCTTTATTTTATGCATTGGATTATATAGAGGGAAATTTCTTATTTATTTTTATATTTTGGTAAATGGAGGGAACTAAATTATATCTCAATGTTCCACAAAACAACCTTTATTTTAAAAATATTTTTTAAGGCTTTTGTGATCAAATTAAACCAAGAACTGAGTATACATATACAAGGAGAAAAATGTAAATATCAGATGGAAATTTTTCTTTTAGTTGTTTTAACCATTGATTCATCCACTTCAGTTCAGTTTCTTTTCTTTACAAAATCAGGTTAATGTTGGATGTCAAGTAGAGAAGCTAAGATGTTAAGCTGAATTTATCAGTACATACAGCATATGATTGTAAACACCTGGTGACAAAGTTCTACAAAGCTAAGGCAAAGAATCTCAGGACCATTAGTTCTGAGTTATCAGTAGTGGAGTTCTTGGTAAACTCTCAACAGCATCAGGTGAAGAATGTGTTGAGAGGATAGCACCCTAGACAGGGAGTGAAGAGATCCAAGAAATAGTCCAAGCTGATGCCCATGTGGTCTTGGATGAGTTAACTCTTCCTTTCATGGATCTGTTGCTGAATCAGAAAGTTGAAAATTCCAGTGCCTGCTCCTCCATAATGCAATAGAATTATACAAAACTGTCAGGATAAATTAGCCAATATACAAGATGTAAAGCAAGCTAAAGCTTTAGCAAATAACAACAACAACAACAAAACAAACAAACAAACAAAAACAAAAAGAAACCATAGAGTGTATGTCAGAGGTGCAATTCTGAGGACACATGGGGGCCACATGGGGGGAAGACAGTTTTTTGCATTTGGTGAAAAGCTCTAAAATTCTATAAACTGGTTCATATTATTTATACACAAACTGGCTTAGAATGAAATTAGGGTAAATTGTTATTTACTCACATTTTAATCATTCTTTTCTCATAACTTCCTCCTGTATGTTATTTACACTCAGAAAAATAGCTTGGAGTTTCCTACCTTGTGTACAGTTTCGAGAACATTCATTTGATTCAGGCAAATGGATATCTAATAGGGATAGCTGACACACATTCAAAGATAAAAAGAACAGAAAGATGTCCCAGAATGATTAAACAAATTGCTCCCTTGACTTTCCTTAGCTGCAGAAGGAAAAAATTATTACCAAGAAAATGATCTCTCACACAATCCCTGGGGTTCATGAATACCCCTTGAATCATGCATCAGTAGTAAGCAGAGAGCACTCTGAGTCCCAGGGGACAGTAACAGCATCACAGCCTGGATCTCAGCAAACCCAGTGGAGCTGTTTCTGAGATGCTGGCCAGAGAAACACCAGGAGGGAGGGAAATAAGATCACAGTTTTTTTGCCCCTAATTAATTTGCATGGTTTTATTTGTGATAAGGAAAAAAAGTAAGGTCATTTCATCCATAACTCAATAAACAGAATTAAAAAAAAAACAGGTAAAAAGGAAAGAAAAAAAGAGAGAGAGAATGAAAGTATCCATCTGAAATGTAATTTTCAGAATGCTTGATCCCTGTCTGGTAGGCAGAATAATAGCCTCCCACAGAGGTCCACACCCTAATCCCTGGATCTGAGAATATATCAGGTTACATGTGGAATGGTTGCACATGGAATTAAGGCTGTTAATCTGCTCATTTTGAGATGGAGAGATTATCATGGACTATCTGGGTGTGTCCAATACAATCACAAGAGTCCTAATTGGATTGTTAGGTTTTTTTCTTGGTGTTGAGTTGTATGAGTTCTTTATAAATTTTGTATATTAATCCTTTATTGAACGTATCATTGGCAAATATCTTTTCCCTTTCAGTAAGTTATTTTTTCATTTCTTTGATGGTTCTTTTGTTGTGAAAAAACTTTTAGTTTGATGTAGTGCACTGCTGGTGGGATTACAAACTGGTGCAGCCGCGATGGAAAATTATACAGAAGTGCCTCAAAAAATTAAAAATAGAACTACCTTATGACCTAGCAATTTCACTTCTGGGTATTTATCTGAAGAAATTCAAAACATTAATTTGAAAATATATGCACCCCTATGTTCATTGCAGCCTTATTTACTATAGCCAAGATATGGAAGCAGCCTAAGTACCTATGAACAGATGATTGGATAAAGTTGCGGCACATATACATACAATGTGTACAATACAACGGAATATTACTCAGCCATTAAAAAAATGAAATCTTTGCCATTTGCGACAACATGGATGGACCTAGAAGGTATTATGCTAAGTGAAATAAAGTTAAACAGAGAAAGACAAATTAACATTATGATCTCACTTATATCTAGGAATCTAAAGGAAACAAATACAAAAAAACAGGAAACAGACTCTAGAATCCAGAGGACAAACTGATGATTGCCAGATGGGAAAGGGTTTGGGAATGGTTATAAAAGGTGAAGGGATTAAGAAGTACAAATTGATAGTTAACAAACAGTCATGGGGATGTAAAGTACAGCATAGGGAATATAGTCAATAATATTATAATAACTATGTATAGTGCCAAGTGGGTACTAGATTAATTCTCAGGGATCAATTCATAAATTTTATAAATGCCTAACCACTATGCGGTACACCTGAAACTAATGTAAAATATTGAATGTCAATTGTAATTGAAAAAATAAAGAGTCCTTAGAAGTGGAAGAGAAGCAGAAGGAAAGGTCAAAGTGATGCTATCAGAGTGAGAACTCAACCCACTGTTGCTGGCTTTGAAGGGCAGGCAGTAGCTATGAGTCAAGAAATGTGGGTGGTTTCTGTAAGATGGAAAAGGCAAGGAACAGTCTCCTAAAGGGAAGGCAGACACCTTGATTTTAGCCCAGTGAGACTGTGTTGTATTTCTGCTCCATAGAACTGTAAGATAATAAATTTATACTCTTCTAGACCATCAAGCTTGTGGTGACTTGTTAATACAATAATAGAAAACAAATACACCTGAGTCAAAATCTAGAGTACTTCACAGTGAAAACCAGTTGAATATTACTTCTCACACCGTTATAGAGGACGGTTTGCCTGAGGCTGATCTGCTCAGGATGAATCCCAGTACTAGGGTAGAGATGGCACGACTCCCCAGCATTGCCTCTCTTGGTATTTTCTTTTAACCATTTGAATTAAGGGATGTGCAACATGTGCTTGTTGGGCCTCTTCTGGGATCTGCGATGTAAAATGGGGTTTGACTTTCACTTAGGACCCATTTTCAAAGTAATTTTCACAAAGAAAATCTGAGTCAAGAAGGAAAGCTTTTAATATTTTAATAGTGCCACGAGTCAAAACATAAATTATTCTTTTAGTAGTTTCCCAGCCCGTGTATATTCTGGTCCCTGAGTTCCTGAGTCTAGGTCAGTCTCAGCATTCAAGACCAAAAAGAAACAACTCGAGATTCCTGAAAACGCTGAGGGGTTGCTTGGAATCTCGTAGCTAGCACAGTTTAGGCTCCCTTCTCCAAGTCAAATCCCTTCACCATCACTCATTTCTCTAACTTTGCCACAGCATCTCCTACCTTTGTAATATTGTGTCTGCCTTTCATGTGAAACGTACCAACACATGTTATGGAAAATAACATACCGGACATCCAGTGACTGCTGCCAGGTCCATGGCCAACTCACATGACTTGATCAAATTCTCCATCACAGCTAAAGCTTGGTGCAGTTCAGCTAAGAATGCTGAATCTTTGGTCATCTGTGGCCCATTCTGTGGAAACCAAATGCCTTGTTGGAAATCAGAAGGTAAACCAGTTACCAAGTGAAGAAGGAAAACAGGACAGATAAGGAGCCATGGATCCAGCCCGCACGAAGTGTTTGAGATGGTGGATACATTGATACACTTCCCTGCTCCCGAAGAAAGATGGCTAAAGATAATTGCGGGTTTATCCTCAACCATACCCCTGTACATTATTCTAATGAAGGATACATTTAATTAAATCATGGGTATTATATTCCTGCTATGTTAAGAAACCATCTGAGCTTTATAAAGCATGAAAGAAACCAGCCCCTTTAAATTGGCTGCTCTCTCTTTTGGAAAAGTACAATCTGAATATCACATGTCTATGTTTAATGTGAAAGTCCTATTCATATGGGTAAGATTATACTTAAAACCATCCAGAAGGGGATATTTTAAACTCCTATAGAGGCAAAGAATGGGCTGCCATGTGGAGGTTTACCAATGACTCACATGTAAATGCTGTAAGGATTGCGTTTGCCCCATTGACTCTCCAACAGCTCTGCCCTTCCTCTCTCCACTGCTCCCCCACCCTCTCCACATGCTACCACCTTTAAAGATGCCGAAGAGGTAAGCCAAGGAGGTCTGACCACCCAAATATAAACAGCACTAAGTGGAAAAGCCGGAACTGCTAATTCCACAGACCAACGTTCGACTGTTACCACTGTGATACTCAGGACAGGATAGGGAGGATTATTTCAGCTTGAAAGGCTTTTGCGTAGGTTTTCAGTACTTTATGCACCTGCTACCTACACGGCATATTTATCTGGTATCTAGTAAATGCAAACAAAAAGATTTGGTTTCTTCCATGTGGGGGAGAAAAAAAAAAACACCATCAATTTCTACAACAAGGAACAGATAACTCCTCGCTGCTCCCCATATAGCCCCACCTCTTTTGCCCTCCGCTGCATGATGTATTTTCTTAATCTCCGCCAAAGCGCTGGGATTAGCATTTTTGGATCAGAGCTATGAGTGACAGGACTGATGAATGGAGCCGAGCATGCTGGCTCCACTGGAACAATTCGTCATGGATTTTTACGTTCACACTCATAATAAATGTGCTCCAGGTCCTGGTGAAAGACAACAGAGTCTCACTCGACTTTATACTGGCGTCATCAGTAAAGGATTAAAAGTTCTTACACCAGGCATCACTTTTCTGAATGCTTAAAACTCAAATTCCTTTTAGAGACTCACCTGCTCCTATTCTTTTGCCTTCCTAGTTTTGTATTGGCAATGTAGGACTCATAAAAATCCTTATGAACATTGCTAAATCCTCTAACTCAGGCTAGCTTCCTTTGTTCCAGGCTATAAAAATTATTACCTATGTCTGGAGCTTCTTCTAATTTCAAGGGATCCCCACCACACATTCGAAGCAGAGAGGGCATGCATATGGCTGCTCACCCTGAGATACATGCCTCAGGTTTTTCTTGTTAAAACCAGAATATTCAACAGGAAATTTAAAGGAAACCTTACTGCTAGGCCACAAATTTCTTCATAATCTTGTTGGCCACCAATTTCTCCAAGGAAACTTTGGCTGTCTTTCTTAGAATTCACCACACACACACACACACACACACACACACACACACACGGAGGGGACCAGGTATAATGTTAAAAAAAATTAGATATACAAAGAAATAAATATAAATCATTCATAATCCTACCATACAGAAAACCACATTAGAGATGTTAACATATTTACTTCCAGTCTTTTATGTATGCATTTTACACATTCCTGTTTGTATTCCTGTTAAAACATTTTTATGTGAAAAGGAAAACTATATTACCACTTACCCTGCTATAAATCCCTACTTTGAAATTACTTTTCATTTTTTTTGGGGGGGAGGGAGTTTCCCCCGACTGTGAATTATAGGATACATACAATTTTAGAAAATTTAGACAGTAAAGCAAGGAAAACAAAATCATCATAAATGCCCCCACCCGTGGACAAACACCATTAACAGTTTGTTATATAAAACAATATTTAAAACCAGTACCTTGGCTGAACCTCCCTCTAAGTCTCCTGGGTCTATCTCCAAATCCTCGGGAGACTCAAAATCCAGCAGACCCTGCATTAACCCAAAAGCTTTAATGAAAATCAAAAAGTATTTTGGTGATGGAAGAAAATCTAACTATGGGTCCCGAACACACAATGTAATATATATATGACATACTGTTGAATTGTACACTTGAAACTTACTGGATTTTGTTGATCGATGTCACCCCAATAATTTTTAATTAAAAAAAAAATCAAAAAGTAGAATGCCAACTAAATCTACTATGCAAACAATCTCCAGACAAATGCTAAACTAACTGAGACTGTATTTAAATTTGTCTGTTTGTCATGAATGAGAAGGAAAGAATGAATGATACATTCTGCACAGAATTCTTTCCACAAACATGGAATCATATTGGACACACTATTTTGTAGCCTGTTTTTTTTTTTTCACTCAACAATATATCATGAACGTTTATTTTCTCATGACATTATATTTCTTTGAAAACATGTTTTTGATTGTGGCATTGCTGCATCCTATAGATAAATCATAACTGATTTATCTCCTCTATTGTTAAATATTTAGGTTCAACAATTATTCCTAAGGATAAATTCCTAGGAGTAGAATGATCGACATTGAGTTTTGATGCATATTTCCTAGTTCTTTACAGAAGGACTATGTTTCGCCAGCCACTTACGAAACCTTGTTTCACCAGCTTCTAGCCTGCATGGGGTATTATCATTCATCAAAAAGGTTGGCCAGTGGAATCAGCAGAGCAATGCTACCTCACTATTGTTTTCATTTAGATTTCTCAGATAACTAGTGAGGTAGAACTTTCAAAAAAATGTTTGCTATTAGCATTTATTCTTTTGTGAACGGCACTGCTTATGTCTTTTGTTCATTTTTTGTTATTAATTTCTTTTTTAAAAGATCAGCTTCAGTGAGGTATACCTGACATATGAAATTGTTAGATATGTAACATATACATTATGATGATTTGATGCACTGTGATATATATATATTGTGAAAGGATTAGCTAATTAACACATACATCACCTCACATATTTTGCCTTTTTTTGTGTGTGGGAACATTTAAGTTCTACTCTTTTAGCAAACTTCAGTTATATAATACAGTGTTATCTACTGTAGTCACCATGTTTTACATTGGATCCTCAGAATTTATTCATCCTACAGTTGAAAGTTTATACCATTTACCAACCTCTCCCTATTAATTATGTTTTAAATATTAGCCTATTTAATTTTTAAAAGAAGAAAAATGAATGTTGCTCTTATGACATGAGTTGCATTACACAGGAAATCAGCATGACCACCTATTCTAAAATACCCTTCTTGCAATAAGCGAAGCTTACAATAAACAAGTAATGCACCGTTTTACAAACTATGAAATCAAATTCCAGGCAAGAAAAATTCTCTACATTAAATCTAATAGTTTTACCCATCACTTAGCCTGGTTGATAGAAATCATGAGCTTGATGAAAGTAAGTTCCTATTGTCCCTATACATGTATTTAAAATGTGTGCTGATAATAATATATTAATATTATTCAATTAACTTGCCAAGTGACTCATTAGACATTATGTACTCAAAAAACTCTCGGTCATGACTATCAGCTTTTACAGTATCTCAGATATTAATCATTTATAGATATTATTTCTTTTTAATTTTTTCTTATTAATGTCTATGAGCTGATTATTAAGCATGCTGAATATTTGTCATATGTCTTGCTAATATAATATTTTCCCAATTTTTCACGTGTGAGTTTTTAATAGTATAATCTAGCATTCCTTTCCCTCTCTTTTATACATAGAAAAGCTCTCCGCACTAGGATCCCACCATCCTTTCTAAGCCATGAGGGAGTCCAACATCCGCGCTCTCTCAAAGAAGCTGGAGGTAGGCACTGCAGGCGAGCTGCATTCCGCAGGGTGGAGAACACCACAGAGCTCTTCCTCTCTTCACAGGCGTGTCAGTGGTTTGAACTTGTTTTTCTGGGCACCCAGAAAGCTTCACTAAGGGAACAACTGGTCTGCTCTGAGCAGCCTCCAAGGCGTGGTTTTCAACAGACCCTCAAGGAATATTTTATAGTGATTCTATCTCTTATTTCCTCAGTGAAATAAAGCTACTGAAATCTTCTAAGCATTTTCTAACATGTATTACTTAATTGAATGCCCCCCAAAAGCATACTATAAAAGTATTATTTTACAGGTGAGGCAGAGACAGGTTACGTAACGTGCCTGAGTTCATACAGCTGTCAGAGCTGGGGTCCACACCCAGGATGTGTAATTCCTGACTTTGCATTTCTAATCACTATGCCCTACAGCCCTCCGTATATGGTACAAAACCTAGATATTGTGTCAACATCACTTCAATGGAACACCTGAACCCTTCAGTTCCCGATGAAGCCAGGCCCAATGAGTGAAGACCCTCACCAAACCCTGCCCTCTCCTCACTGGCCCAGCGATAAGACTTCATGACAGTAAGGATGGGACAGTCAGAGGAATATGAGGTCCTAAGTGAAGTCTGTATCAAAACATGCTCACAGATATTACTCATGGTGAGAAGCAAGGAGTTGGCATCCTCATTCCAACACTTGTATGACATCTCCATCTATAAAACAATGGTTACAGGTCTCCCCACCCTGTCAGTTCCCAGCAGTGTGGCCGCATTCCCCCCCCACTTTGCTCCCAAGGACCTCTCCTCTCCTCAGCCAGGTCCCTGGAGCTTCATGCTCTGGCTACAGGTTGGACTAGCCAGGCACCCAGGTCCCTTTCAACTCTATGATTTGGGGTCTTACTACTCATTGAGGAGGGCTGCTATAGACTTGGAGGACAGAAAAAGCTCAAAGGATAGACATCTTCACCTTTGGAAAAGGAAGTCACAGCTCCACATGTCTAAGGAAAAGAGCAGCATAGCACAGGCATCTGTTTTCCCAACAAAGAAAAGCACTGTCTTGCTGACTTTACCTTCAACAGCGTCTGGTATTTTATAAGTCTCTGGCTCGGTCCTCTAAGATACTTAAAAAGAGGGAGATTGTGATCCAATTGACGCTGGCATACCTTTAGAAACCAAACAGAAACAACATAAAACAGAACAAACAACAGTCAGAATGAAAGTGGCAGCAATTAAATACAAGAAATGAAACAAGCTCTTCATGGACAAGAGGGACCTCTGTGTTGACCAGTTTCGTAATGTTACTGAGCTGTTCAGTCCTTTGGGAATGAGAGAAGGTGAAAGGTGACAACTTGGCTAGTAGTTTTACAGGCAACTAGGAAAGCAGGACCATTTATTTCTTTTACAAAGCAAGTCTGCTAGAAGACAGTGGGGCATTTCAAATCTTCTGGAAAAAGAGGCAGACTGTCTTTGAGTTGGGGTATGGTGGGATATGTTCAGGTCATTTTAAGTCTGAAGGGTACCTGATAACTTATGGATGTCATTCTGGGGAGCCCCAACGTGTAACCTTTTTGACTTAATTCCACTTTTAAAACCCATCCTAGAGGAGGACTCCTGTTTTCTCGTTGGGCTACAGCTGCTCCTCACAGGCTTGTCTCGCAGAGACCCAGGTCACCAAAATTTCCAATGTGTAATTTCAAAATATGAGACACTTTTAATAAACATAAATCTCAAACTCCTCTGCTTAGTTCATACTTTTGATAGCTTTAAAAATTTGATGCACATAAACACTGTCCAGGGAAAACAATTTGTGGGAGACCTTATAATCTTAACATTACCCCAAAGTAGGCACAGTCTTGACATTCTTGCCAGATTGCTGCAGCTCGGGGCAGGTTCTTATGGTATTTAAAATATATTTGAAGGTCTTCTTTCTGAGTGGAAAAAATTAGAACAAATTAATTAGTTAGTATTTTCCAGGAAGTGGACAGGATAATACAAGTTTATTCATTCATTCAGCAAGCCTGAGATTCTTCAATGTGTGAGGAACTGGGGTTGCACCATAAATAACCTTAAGTAGAGGGAGTGTATGATGGGGAGGCAAAAAGAGGGCTGTAAACAACTGTAAGTGCTAAACACAGATATGAACAAAGTGCTGTGGAAGCAATTACAGGACTCTGGTAAATAAATAAGTAAATTCATGAACAGGAGTTGGTTTTTACCATTATCACTTCTCCTCTGCTCTTTATTTGGACACCAATGTCTCCCCCAAATAGGTTTGTTTTTTTTTTTTCTAAACTAGTTCTTCAGTGAGTGATAAAACTAACAGGAAAAGTGCTGGTGACTGATGGCCTCTCCGTTCTCTCTCGCCACTCTCTCCTTATGAAAATCATCATGATGCCAACTCTAGGGAAAAACCTCGGAGACGACCAAAAGATAGAAACACCTCAGAAGGAAAACGTGGCAGTTTGGACAAAACACCATAGATCGAAATCATGTGGGCAAGCCCCAATGCTGCAAGCTCTGCCTCAGACATCACCTTCAACCTGCAACACAAGACTCTCAGAAGGAAAAGTTATGTGACTATCTCAGCTAGAGACGGATGGGGATTCCCAAGTGTGACCTCTATGCTCCTCAAATCAAAGACCACGAGTGGGGGCACCTATCTGCCAATATCTCAGATAGAAAGGATACCCTCAGCCACAGAGTCAGCTGCCAGCCCTGTCTGCTCCATCAGGAAAGCCTGGTCCACAGCAGCCGTGCTTGCCACAGAGCCCATGCCGCTCTGGCAGGGAAGCCCACGTGGCTACTTCCTTTCAGATTTTTGTGCCCCTACCTTCCTTAGGCCAACTCTTGGTGTCTTCCACATGGACATGGGCTATTTTTCCCCTCACGCTTCAACTCTGTCTGTTGTACTTCTAAACGCACTGCTATAATGAACGATTTCCATTTCTGTATCTCTTCCCTCTCCTGATGGATTTAAGTGGTCATTTCACTGTAAGAAAGGCAACTTCGTCTTTGCTACTCTCTCCAGGAAAAATTATACGCATGCGCGCGTGCGCACACACACACACACACACACACGTGTTTAGGAAGGAAATGTTCGGATTGGTTAATTAATTTCGAGCTTAACAATAATACATTCACTATGCATGCACTCAAGAACTACCTGCCGAGTGCCACTGATGTGCTGGCACTATGCATAGTACATTTGCTAAACTCAGTGGCTTCCAGAGCACAGCAGCTAGACATGGGACCATTCTTGCCATCCTGAAGGCCAGCCTTATAAAACATTAAAAATTGACTAAGGCATCTCACCCAGAGCACAAAGCCTTTGGTTCCTGAAAGAATTCAAAGTTTCACTGCTTTCAACACTCCCCACCAGAAGAGTCTCAGAAATTGAAGGGACTTTGGAGATCAAGCTTCCTACCCAGTGGAACACCCTCTGCAGTCAGCCCCATGTTTCCAGACTCTCCCCGTAACAGAGAGGGACCTGGTTCTCTTGGTAGATGCTGAGCTGAAACCTGCATTCATGAAAACTTCGCCAACTGGTCATGTGTCTGCTCTTTGAGCAACAGAACATTGAAGGCCTTCAAGGGCCAAAACATAACTATTGACCTAAATTTGTTCTTTGGTCCAAAATTCCTCGGAGAAAGGATGTGCACTAACTAGCAGCATGTGACAGTGCCCGATTCTCCTCATCTCCTTATAGAATCAATCAGGAGGCTAAAAAAAATGTTACCGAAACTCATATTCACATAGGGAGACAGAATTGCTTATGGATTAAAACTGTGGGCTCTGGTGTAGATGGCCCAGGTTCATTTGATGGCTTTGTTAATTTAAACTATATAGCCTGAGGTCAGATATTTAATCTTCCTACACTTCAGTTTTTTCATTTGTTAAGGAGGCTCAGAGCAGCAGTCAACTCCTGTGATTACCGTTAGATTAAGTGAGACGGTGTACAGAAACCTCTCTACAAAGGAACGAATATGCAGAGTACCCAACACATAGCAGCTGCTGTCAAGCCACTTTTTACAATGTAGAACTCTTCTGCATGCATTATTTTACTTGATTTCCACACTAACTTTACATGTTGGTATTGTTAAGTCTGTTATATGGAGGAGAAAAGGTAAGACTCCAAGGGTTTGAGTGACTTACTTGAGGTCATGCAGATAGCAAGTGGCTCAACTTAGAAATGAAGTTGTGTTCCCTGAGTCTCAGCCCTGTACTCTTCTCATTGAGCAAATGGAGCACAAAGTAAACCACTGACAAATATTATACATAGAGCTTGGTTTTCGGGACAGAATCTCCCTGGATGCTATAGGCTATAGAGTCTGAATAAAACACTTGGCTAGAGCAATATTTCAAAATTCATTTTTATGGTTAGTGGAATTCTGCAAATACTATTGAGAAAAGGTAAATTTCTATAGTAAGTAAAGGATGGTGGGCCAGCTTTATTGGCTGACAAATCCAAGTCTTTGTATAGAAGCAGCCAATTCTCTCAAGGGTTCTCAAAGATTAGATAATTATGGCTTTTAGTTACTCCATTGTCCTAGAGTAATAACTTTGTGCTTGATAAGAATTTATTACCTGTATTGTTTCTCGAACATCATAAATCATATAGGACTATGATTGTGGTCTGGGTTAATGATTTCTAAGGTGTCTCCCAGCATGGGAGACTGTAAAATGCTTTGTAAAACTTTAGGAGAGGAATTCTTTGAAGAAAAGACATTTAGTTAGCAACTCCCTGACCATTTCCTCATACTTGGACAATTTTTATTTGACAATATCCATTTCCCCCCCACAGAATTTGGTCTTTTTCTCATTCAAAAATTTAAATAAATATTTGCAACAACATAAACAATTATATTTCTGAACTCGGAAAGTAGAGTTCACATTGGTGGTCTGATGAGTGCAAAATTGCAAAATAGTATAAAATACTAACAATACTATAAAAGTAATGCAAGAAGGAAATCAATGAGATTGAATACAAAATAGTTTTTAGTGTGCTATCCAGAATGCCAGCGCTTGAAAACCCTACCACGGGTGGAAAGTCCACGCAGGGCCTTTCAGTCTGATCAGGAGCTCTGATGCTGGAGGCTCTGTTTTTCCTTTATGTTGAATACCTTGAAACCTGGGAAACTTTGTTCGCTTGCTTTCAGTTTATCAAAAGTACAGCTCTTAACCTTTATCTGCCATAATTTGGATTGTTTAAAAAATTGAAGTTATTTGATCTGTTGTCTTAAGCTCACACACAAAAAGAGAAAAACAAGGAAGGGATTGTAAAGAAGGGCTAGTTTGGAGAGAGAGAAGAAATAGGAAAGATTTAGAAGTAGGGGTACCAGGGGCACCTGCACTGGCCCCCTACGGGAAGAGAGTACTTGGTGGGGGATGGCATTGGGTAAAACACTTCTCTGTGCTGGCTTGTAGGCAGCACCACTGACCCAAACTGCCTATTAATTGCCCAAAGCAGGAGTTGGTGAAGCGGTGAGAGGGAAAAGGTCTGTGTGGTTGGAAGGGGAAGTAAGAATATGTGGCAGTAGGACAGGAAATTCATAAATTAGGTGCTAACTATCAGAGAGGCTGCATATACAACATTTCCTAACCACTCTCTATGCTGTAAAAAATAAAATGGAAGTAAATACATTTGGGGGGATTTTTAGTTTCACATCAGCACTTCTCCTCTTGAGAGCGAATACAGCTAGTAAGAAATACAAGTGTGAATCTTGTCCTAAAAGAGCTCAGTCATTCAGAGTCATTCAGGATCACCTGCTTTGGGTTCCCTGGGGGGGGGGGGGCAGTCTTTCATTTCACTGGACTTTGCAAGAAGCCAGGCTTGTAAGTGGCTTCCACTCATCAGCGTGAGCTCAGTCAAACCGGGGTCATCTCTCACTGAGTTAAATACTGCAAAGGATTCTCGCTTTGCATTCAAAAGGCAGATTAAAGTTTTCAGACCACCTGTGTTTCCATTAGCCCTTGCCATTTACACAGAAAATTAAGGGCTGACTTTAATCACATAGTTATTTTGGTTTATTTGGAACACAGACTTACTCTCTTGAGAAAGCAACTTGCCAGCAGCTCAGGGTTTTCAGTGCACTTTTCCAATTCTTTTAGAAAAGTCCTGTAGAGAGAAAAGTACAACGATGCTTTGATTTTTACACTGATTGGGTTATATGTTTTTTTAAAGTAAAATCACATAAGGTTTTAAGAGGTGCCTAGAAAAATGTTGTTTTCCAGGCTTTATTGTTCTGGGCTCATCTTCAACGCACGGATTTGGAAGCAAAAAATGTGTTCTGTGGCATTACTAGGATTCACTCAAACCACTCACAGCTATTCTGATGATTCTAAGTGCTAGGCATAGACAGGCTGGATGCACTGATGCTCTCTGCTACATGCTAATAATGTTAATAAGAACTGCTGCTGTTGCTGCTGCTACTAATAATCACCGAGAGTTTACTATAAGCCAGGCATAAGCTAAGTGCTTTGCAAACAATATCTCATTTAATCTTCCACCAAACCTTGCAAGGTAGGGTTTCATAAATGTGAAACCTGAGGTTCAAAGAGGCTGCTTAACTTCTCCAGGGAAAGTAGCAGAAATGAGATTTTCCCTCTAGTTTTGACATGACCAATAGAGGAGATGTGGTTAGGAAACAGCTGTGGTTCTTTTCCCTTTCATCAATTAGTTCTGTGATTCTGTGGGTCATTATAGTGAATAAAGTGAGCAAACAAGCTGAGGCTATAAAATGAAAGGATTAGAAGATGATTTCCAAAGTTTCTTCTTTCTTACATTGTCTAGAACTCAACACCCAAGCAGCCCTGGGCTAAAAGGACAACTTGCTTGACCAGTTAGCATTTTTTTAACACCCTAGTTGCCAGCACTAACTACCCTATGATAATAGGTACGTGAACATGTGTCTTGGTCATCTTGGTATTCCCATTGTTGAACACAGCACCCGATACCAAACAGGTGCTTAAAAATGCTAATGCATAAATAGGTCAATAAGCAAAGGAACAGACAAACAAATACAGCATCGATGCCTGCCGCCTAGTAAATGCTCCATTAATGTCTTTTCCCTGCTTTCTCAGGGACCTTGTGGCACTTCTCCCCTCCTCATCTCATTCCGCCCCAACCCAATCCACCGACTCTGGACGACTTGCTTAAACTTGAAAATGTCCCAGCACTTTCATCTCCAAATTCCATCAGCCTGTTTCCCTCCTTCTCTTACTTTCAATTTTCCCTGATAATTGGAATAATTATATACCTGTTGTGAAATTCGTAAATTTCTGTAATATTCCCAAAGAGAAAGTCCTTGTTATTCTGAAGAACATCTGGAATGAGGTGCTTCAGCCAAATAAAATCCATTGGAGTGATATATCCCTGTAGGGGTGGAAACAAGGTCAGTTTTTAGGATAGGAACATGTAAGAGATGCTCTGAAGAGGTACTCCAGGGAATAAAACTTGCATAAAATAATAGGGGAATATGGCACACATATTTCCTGAAAGCCATTCCATCAAATACTTTTTTTTATATTATTTTTCTCATGTGTCATTTAGAAGAAGATGGTTTATTGGCACTGATAATAAAATGGCATTTTTATAGGAAGAACAAACACATCTTTCAAATGTTTATGTTATACAAGTCAAATATGACAAGACAAAATTTACCCATCATTGTATGACCTGACAAAATTACTATATTTTTTCTTTCATGACTTTTTAAAAGCTCATTTTAAATGGTTATAATCACAGTACTGCATTTTGCCATATACGTTTTAGAATCTGCTTGTAAATTACTACATATATTGCTTTTAACCTTACAGGCATTTTTCAATGCTGCTACATATTATTCAAAATAATTACTTTGTAACTATTGACTATTTCATTTAGCAGGTATATCAGACTTTATTAACCATTCTCTTTTTAATTGGATATTTGGTTTTCTTTTGGTAAAAAATTTCTATTATTATTTTGTATATATAGTTTATTCCTCAAGATTATTTCCTTAAGAAAACAAGGCAAATACATATTTTCATTCTTAAGCAAAAAGTGCTACCTAAAATAATGAGAAACAATTCTCTCTTATCAAATTATCAAAAAAATTTCAATTACAATATCCATTGTTGGCAAGCGTATGATGAACCTAACTGGGCATTGCTAGAATTAGTATAAATTGGCACAATCAATCCTTTGGAAGTTCTTTAGTTCCATGGATCAGTAATCATAAGAATGTTTTTATTCCTACTGAAAAGACATTTGTGATATTATAAGACCTGAATCTTGGGGGGAAGTCTAGAGACATATGGCAACTATTTCGAGTCTCTTTGTGGAACAAAACTTGTTTGAATACATGTTTAACGGTGCCCCCCCCCACTACCACCCAATTTACTCACATCAATTATGCTCTTAATTTCTTTTATATAAATCTCTTCAGTCTCAAGCAAGTCACGTATAACACGCCTGAATCACAGCAACAGGTGGGAAGATGAAAGAGAGAAACAGAGTGGGGGAGAGAGGTTTTTTAGAATTCTTTTATCATAATGTTCATCAACAGTTCCCCTCAGTGGCTCAGCTACTTAGGCTGCAGTCTGCTCATTCTGTTCTATTGAACACCAAAGGCCAACCTCTCACAAAATCACAGTGTGATCACACTGGCATAAGAAGAGGTTAGAGGACTCAAGGTTTGTTTGTGCAGCTAGTGGGTGACTTACCTCTGGTGGGCCACAGTGTGAGGGTCAAGAGGGCAGATATTGGAATCAGAAATGCCTGGTTTGGATCCTTGGTCAGGAAAGTCTGCCTGACCCCTATATTATATGTGTAAATGTTCTCTCCAGCTTTCTGCTCACGTGGCTCTTTGACCCACACAGATGTATTTTGTTGTGCTCAGGGTTAAACAGATACCAGTCATGCCCTGGTTCTTCTGGCATTTGATATTTCAGTGTGATTGAATTCCTCAGCCAAAAGACATGAGCTCTGTCTGCTTCCCTTGAGGAAGGCAGGTGCAGGGTGTGGTGGGTAGAATTCTAAGATGGTCCCCAAGATTCCTGGCCCCTGGTGTACACACACCTCCTCCTGGTTAGTCAATCAAACACTAATTAAACACTAATGCTGCTGTGAAGGGATTTCGCCATTCTGATTTGTTCCAAATCAGGTGACCTTAAGACAGATAGATGACCTGGTTGGGCCTGTCCGAATCACATGAACTCTTTAGATCTGGGTCTAGCAGTCAGGGAGATTGGAAACACAGGAAGGACTTAACACGAGGGAGCTTCTCCTTTGCTGGCTTTGGAGGAGGACATTTAGCAAGGAACACAGGTAACCTCTAGGATGTGAGTGGCCCCGAGCTGATAGCCAGCAACGATTTTGGTCCTAAAGTTTTAAGGAACTGAATTCCGCCACAGCCTCGTGAACTTAGAAGAGGGTGTCTAGCCAATACCTTGATTTTAGCTCTATGGGACATAAGCAAAACAACAACAACAACAACAACAACAACAATACCAACAAAACAGTCATGTCTTACCCAGACTCCTGTCCCAAGGAAATTGTGAGCTGAGCTGCTAAGTTTCTGGCCGTTTTTTATGCAACAATAGAAAATTGATAGAAAGACTGAGGCTAGTCCTCATATCTATCTCCAGACAGACTCTTTTTCTTAGGCTATGTGGCCACACTTCCTTTTTCAGGCTTTCTTTTAAGGCTCTGAATGAGTCAGTGTTTGTACACATGTTCATGTGTAGAACACACACACTTACAGGTTCCTGGGAACTGTCGGTGGACTATCTATGAAATGGTACCCTAGCCCAGCCATACTTTCTTTTTCTTTCATAAAATGAATATGGCAAGGGACAGATAGTCAAAGAACACTATAAGAAATTCATACAAATATACAAATAGTTGTTAGTGTTATAAAAAAAATACTCAAAACACACTAATCCAACAGGGGCAAACAAACAAACAAACAAAAACAAAAACAAGACAATTTTCAACTACTAAAATGGCAGAAATTCCAAATCTCAAAGGAAGACTGATAGGTGAGGATGTGGGAATACTCTCCAACAACACAGGCATTTTCGTGCAAGATAACCTGGAAATATCTCATCAAAATTTAAAATGTATGCTACTTGACTCAGCAATTTCACTTCTAAGAACATTCATTGTTGTTAGAACACTAGCACTTCACCAACAACCTGATATAAACTGAAAGTTATGTAAATGATACTCATCAATAAATTATGGTATGTAAATATGATGAAATGCCATACCGTTTTTTAAAAGAATAAGGCCAATTGAATCACGATGATATAACATAGACCAGACGTTTTAAGTGAATTAAAAAAAACGAATGCAGAAAAGTATACATTATGTGATAATTTGTGTAAAAAGGAGTGTGTATGCATATATATATGTAGCACTGTATATGCTCAAACAATTCATGCAAAGAAACAAGACATTGTTAACAGTAATAGCTTTTGGAGAGTGGCACTGAAAGCTGGAAAATAGGGAAGGATTTCTACATTTTACTCTACACTCTTCGATTTAAAATACTTAAACAATTACCACTTTTATAATTTAAAAAATGGTTTACATGACATTTTAAAGTGAATGTTATTAGAGGTAATGAAATGTAAATCTCATTTGAGAGATGTAAATAAATCCTAAAATTAAATACTTATGGCTCAACGATTATTCTTTCTTAAAATGACAAGTTTTGTACCTATTTCTAAAAGCTTGTTACAAGATAAGACTGATAAAAGATAGCCACTGACAGAGGATACAAAATGTTACTTTGAGATCATAGTTAGCTAACAGAGTCACTGAGCAAGAGGTTCCTTTGCTTTTTATAAATCATTTTGAAATGGTGACAGTTGCTATGTCAGAATGAAATATAGGCCTTGATACCAATCTATTTCTATAAATCATGACATCAAGTAGGACTACAGCAACAGCTAAACATTCATAGAAAACCAAGTACAGCCAATTTCTTACACCCTCTTAAAGCACTGGGCTTCTGCAACTTGACAAGTGTGTTTAAGGATGAATGATGATTAAGTGAAGTCTGAAGGCAAAAATAACTGGGTGATGAGCAGTTATTACCCAAGTCATGTGAGAACTTAGAGACTCTTGGAAGTTTTAAAGAATCTGATACAAGAAAATATTCACAACTCAGAAGGAAAAATATCCCTTGTCAAGTCATGCTTCTGTTTATAGTTCGGAAAACAGTCTACAGAGCCATCCAACTATTTCATTTTACTTGTTCAACTGCAACAATTACAACAGATAAAAACTCCAGTGATAGGAAGTTCCCTGAACATAGATCGCCTATATTTCAGTTCAGATTTTTTTTAAAAATAGCACTCATATCACTGTTAAGCCAATCTTTTTTTCCTTTGTTTTCCTTTTGAATAACTATAAAATTGGAGAAATTTTATGATTCTATCTGATGATTGCCTGCTTTATTATTCCAGAGCACACATCTTTGTTCATACAAAAGACTCTCAAGAATATAACATCTAAAGTCACAAATATATCATGTAGATGAAGAACAGAAAACACTGGGAGTTCTCAAGTAATTTAAAAACCCTTAAACATCTAGTACAGTTTATGTCCTGATGGATATCTCTACCCAGATATGGAGCACTGTAATTAGAATACCAAATGGAGCTGACAAGCCAGATCGCCCGCCCGCACTAACAACTCTGCCCTCCTGTACATTCTAGCACTTTGTTTTGCATTTAAAAGGGGATCTCTTCCCACCCCAGCCCCAGGTCATTAAGGAAGAAATAGAAGAGTACTGTGTTTTAAGGGACTGTTTCTTTCTCTGACATATTTTAAGGCAGCACACAAACAGCACTTTTGATATGTGGTTCTATTCTATATGACACCTCGTGTTTGTCTCAGCTGACACCATAACCAAGGGGCAAGAATGGGACCTTTTAAAATAACGACTGCGACCTTATTTGGTAAACAAGATAATTAAAGTATGTACAGGTTAGGATTTCTTGGTAAGTTTCTTCTTTTTCTACGTGTCTCCCTTTTAACCATAGCCCCTTGTCCCGACTGCCCTCTACCCACCTCCAATTTCCCAGCTCTCCAACAGAAGACTATCCTTTTGAGATCCAATTTGTCAGAAGTATAGTTTTGCTTATTAATTGTCAACATGGTTTGTTATCAAGAGTTTTCATTTACTCCCAGTATGATAGATCTCTTCACACACATCAGAAAGTATTATAGATTTTCGCTTTTTAAAAATTAGTCTTCATCTAATATCCTCTTTGCCAAGTTGAAAGGTCAATTCTCATCCTTCTCAAATTCTAGAGCCTCTGACATAATGAAAATTAACCTCCTTAGGCCTTTCACTTCCTTTGGTTTCTCTTTATTATTCAATCTTTGTTTGCCTCTCTCTTTATTTCTCCTTGCTTCATCTTCCTCCTCCTGTCTAATGTTACTGGTCTCCAAAGGTTTGAACTCAGGTTTCCAGGCTTCCTCCCCTCCTCTTCCTGCATGCTCTTGATTCTCCCACATCTTTGTCTTCTAGACCTTTGGTCATGCTCAAGTCCAAGCTGCCGGTCTACATCTTCACTTGGATGCCTCTCTGACACCTCAGTCACCTCAGGTTGAATTAGACAGAAATAGCATGAACATCAGTGGAACTGCCATTTTCCTAGGGTCTCTAGAACACAGTTATTTCAAACTCCTTCCTGCCGTTATGGTTATATTCAACCTGTCACCAAGCCTTGTCATTTCATCTCTCAACATGCCTCTTGGAGTCACTGCTTATTCTTCATTTCTGGTGCTACCAATATAGAGCAAACTCTCCATTCCTCTCATCTGAAATACTTCGGTGCACTCTTAGCATCTTACCTTTGCTTCTGGATACTTGCTCCCATCAATCTATTTTGCAGACCACCAGTCTATGCCCTTCCTAAAACTCCATTTCTATCAGACCATCATTCTCTCTCTTCAAACACTTAAAATAGCTTTCAATTGCACACAACTGCCAATGTTCCTTCCAGGATTTCAAGATTCTCCATTTATGTGATAAGAATCTACTTAGGGAGCTTGCTTTAAAGGTAAATCCAGACCTAGAGATTCAGAATGAAGAGTGATGGGTGAGAAGTACAGGTAGAATCTATAATTGTCATAAGCACCCCAATGATTCTAATATAGATACTCCACTATTCAACTAAGTAATATTGATCTGTCCCACTCCTTTTAGCCATCTTTCTTCCTTTAGTTATTCCAGTGTTATCATTTTACACTTCCTTTCAAATTCTAATCATTCTTAAAAACTCAGTTCCAATCCTCCCTTTTCCAGAAAATTCTTTCTAAGAGCTTCAGAAGAAATTTGTACCGCAGTCTTATCCTTTTTGCTTCCCAGGCAAAATAATTAGATCCAAGTACTTATTGGCTCCTTACTATGAACCAGGAACCATTACAGGCACTTGGGCTAGAGAATAGGAATGTACCAGATTTTCTTGTCTGTGCCATTAGACTATGTACTAAGGCCTGACTAATCTCAGGCCCTAGTCAGTGCATAGTCTAATGACACAGACAAAAAAACAGTGACTTCAGTGTAGTGTGACAAGGTAGTGAGAGGAGTCAGGTGCAGAGAAGGGGCCATAATTAGGCTAAGGGTGACAGAAGACATTTCCAATTTTGAGTTGAGAGAATTGAGGTTTAAGTCAAATTTAAAAAAGAAAGGAAGCCCAGGGGAAGGGGAGTGGGGAGTGTGTCCCAAGACCTAGAGAAACAATGTGGAGGAGGGAGCAGAAGCGAGAGATGTATGTTCTACTGGTACTTGTCGATTCTTTGGTAGGGCTGGGCCAACAGTCTAGTAGGTTCATAAAATGTTAGAACATTAATCTATCCGGTTCATCCTTATTTTACAGATGAAAAAACAGAGGACCTGAACCATGAAGTGACTTTCCCGAAGTCCGTGGCTTTGGCTAAACCAGTGTTCTTACATTGTCTACAGTACATTGTCTCCCTTGGCTTATCTTTGGGGTGCATCCAAAGTCCTGTTTGCTATTATTAAAGAAAACACAAATTAAATGAAACTAGCATGGTGTTACAGAAATACAGGGTTTCAGAAAAAGTAGGGTTCTAAGTCTATTTCTACTCGAATATGCAGAGTAACCTTGAGCAAGTCACTTTCTTTCACAGGATCTCTGTTTCTTTATGTGTCAAAAGCTGAATTAGATAATCCTGAATATCCTTCTGGCTCTCATAGATCATTCTTTATATATACTATCATTTCTAATAAAATGTAATAAAATGTGGTCTTTGGCCTAATCACACTTTGTTTTTCATTTTCACCAATAATGAAACAATAGTCACAAGACTTGCTGTTCATTTACAATCTTGGTTAAATAGTTAGTGAGTAATTGAAATGTGCAATAGGACAGCAAAGAGAAGAGGAATCAACAGGGCTAGAGAGGTCTTAGAGAAGGTGAAATCTGAACTGTCCTCTGTAAAGGTGAGGAGTCGACCAGGAAGACAGGGGGTGTTCCAGGAAGAAGGACACATGAGCACAGTGTAGGAGTCCTGGCTATGCATGGGCCTTGTGGGAACCAGGCTGCAGGGGCAGGGTCTGGAGGGTGAGCATGAGAGGCAGGGGGAGCTTGTGTGGGGGAGATGGTTGTCATGCCAGGCTACAGTGCAGGCTCGGTGCAGGAGCCCAGGGGAAGGTGTAGAATTGATTTGGACAGCAGGGCAGATAACTCTCCAGGAAACTGTTTTATTGAGTACAGGATAGGTCCTGAGGGTTCAGACTCAGGAAACATGTTCTTAGTTTTACATTCTTCTCTTGTTTCAATTAGGTGTTCCATAATTACATAAGAAATTCTCAGAACTGTACATGGTAACAATACAAAACATTATAGACCTATACAATGATTATGTTGAAATGATACTTTTAAGCATTTATTAAAGGTCTGATGAATATTAACAGTTCCCTGGTTCCTGGAAGGCTAACAGTGGAGAGATTTGCTCAATTGCTGTTTCCTCTTTTCCACTTTTCTACCTCAATTTCTATATTTTGTCTTATGTTAATTGGATTTGCTCGCATTACTCTGATGTGTTTAGGGCAAATTACTTCAAGTTCTTTTGGGAGGAGGATGGGGCATAAATAAATTATTATTAAAGTTTATCTGCATGAATGCTCGCTCTCCAATATCATGTAATAAATAATGACACAATCCTATTAATCCCAATTCAAGTTAATAATCCTGCATTTGTGTAGCATTTTAGGCATTATAAATGTTTTTAAATTGCAGTAAAATATACATGACATAAAACTTACCATTTACACAATTTTTAAGTGTATGATTCAGTACATCAAGTACATTCATAATGTTGCGTAACCATCACCAGAACTTTTCCATCATCCCAAACTGACACTCTGTACTCATTAAACACTAACTCTCCACGCCTCCCTCCCCCAGCCCCTGGCAACCTCTTCACTTTCTGTCTCTCTGAATTTGCCTATCCTAGGTACTTAATATAATGGAGTCATACAATACTCGTCTTTTTGTGTCTGACTTATTTCACTTAGCATAATGTTTTCCAGACTCAACCATGTTGTAGCACGTATTGAAATTTCATTCTTGTTTAAAGTTGAGTATATTTCGTTGTTTGTATATACCACATTTTGTTTATCCATTCATCTGCTGATGACTACTTGGGATGTTTCCTTTTAGCTATTGTGAATAATGCTGCTCTATGAACAATAGTGTGCTAGTCTCTGCTTGAGTCCTTGCTTTCAACTATTTGGGGCATATACCCAGAAGTATTGCTAGAGCCCATGGTAATTCTATTTTTAACTTTTTAAGAAACCACCGTATTTTTTTTCATAGCAGTTGTACCATTTTATAGTACCATCAGCCTTGCACGAGAGTTCTAATTTCTCAACATTCTTATTAACATTTATTATTTTCCATTTTTAAAAAATAATAGCCAGCCCAATGGTTATGAAGTAAAGAGTGTATTATATTTCTTGATCTGTTCAACACCCAACGAAGAACTCCTCTGAGGCAGATGTCCTGTCTCATTTATCCTTGTCTCCATGGCTTCCAAGTAGGTAAATTCTCAATAAATGTTTACTCAATGGTTGAATGATAAATTTAAGGAACAGACAGACACCAGTTCTGTGAGCAAATATAGGTACTAATTGTTATTCTCATTTCACAGAAGAGGAAATGAGGACTCAGAGCATTAAGTGACTTGACGCCAAACGACTGGCTAGGCACTGTCAGCAAGAGTTCCAGTATGGGCCTTTTAGCTCTAAAATCGGTGACAGAGGAACTGATGTGCCAAGGGTGAGTGTCAGTCCACTGAAATAGTACCCGAAATTCTAACTCTGCAGCATAGCTCCGTAAGTGGCAGGGCCTGCACAGTCAGGACACTGTAAGCAGGTTGGAGAAAAAAGGCTGGCTCAGGCCATATGCATTTCTGCCTAGGATTCAAGGAAATGGGCTCAAATCTCAGAGCCATGATGCACAGGCACTTATGCAATCTAAACACGACACGACGTCATGTGAGAGATTTCTGGTACAGCAAAAAGATTCCTGGAATACTGCTTCACTCCATAGGAAAGGGTAGTACTGGTACTAACTCCAACAGGAGTATGCAAGTAACTCGAGAATCTTCAGTTAAGAAAAGAAATTGTGAAACGGTTAATAAACTTCGACTTCATGCAAACAAAACGTAGTCTATTGCAAAAAAGGAAATTTCCAAAGACAAAGACAGAGAGAGAAAGGAAGAAGATGGGTTCTGAGAATGGCCTGCAGCGAGTGCCTCGGTGCCGCCAGTTTCCTCGTCTTCCATTTCCGGGTCGAGCCAGCGGGGCTCCGACCAACTGCCAAGGGCCTGGGATTGAGCGAGGGGCCGACCAGGCCACACCGCAGAAGCAGGAGCAAGAGCTGCAGGAGAGGGCAAGCGGCCTCCAGCGTCCGCTCTGGGGCCTACGGCATCAAGGGGGAAGTGGGCTGGGCCACCGTGCTGGAGACGAGGCTGCTTGGAAAGAAAGTTTGAACTTTTGAGGAATGAGGGACGCGTTCAGCAAAAATCCAGTGCAACCAGCGGTTGATAGTATCCACTCTGTGCAGAGCTTGTGGGGGCTCCTCGGGACACTGGAGAAGAGCAGGACATGGGCCCCAACCTCAAGAGGTCTGAGGACCCTCGAAAGAGTAGGAATGCAGACCTACAGACAATGTATACAGCGACAAAATGACGCCAACTGTTATTGACATGGAAGGCCCTGGGCTGCGTCTTACAGGGTGAGAAGAAGATTCTGGCCTTTGGGACACTCCAGTCCCATCCAGGAACCGTTTCATAAGCGTGTGTTTGGATATTCCATTTTAGACACGTTCAGCTTACGACTGATGTGACACATTTAAGTGAAGACATTCCAGTGTGGAGCTCAGAATCCAGACTAGAAATATAAAAGGCAATGGATGAGATCAGCAAGGAGCGCGTGTGAGGAGAAAAGAACACCCCGAGGATGTGTATGGCGGGGAGGGGCTGGGGGGCGGTAAAGGGGAAGGAGGCAGCCAAGGAGATTTTGCGTGACTTTAACAGATGATGCTGCATGAACAGGAATGTACTTTCAGAGATGTGAAACGCAGCGGGTCCTTCCATAGCGATGATGATGGGATGCGGCACGACGACCACCTCTGCCAGCTCACCAGGGAGAGGAGCTTTCTGCAGCCTGAGGTGGGCATGAGGATGACAGCCGTGCACCCCGCCCATGAGGACTGCCCAATGCCGTGCTCTGCACTTCACACACGTTCTTGTTATTGCGTTCAGTCCTCACTACACCCTTCCAGGCAGGAATTACCGTAGGGGGCGAAGAAGCTGGGTTACCTGCCCAGGTCCGGGGCCAGCCGGAAGCTAGTCAGGATTCCAGCCCATGCCTCCTGCAGCCCAGGCCCATGAGCACAGTTTCAGAACACACAGCCTGTGGTGTGTCTGAATTCATAGGGCAGGGTCTATACAGGGTCTGTGAGGAAATCTCCTACCTAACAGAATCCAGAAAGAGCAAATAAACTGAACAGGTTAAGCCCAGTACCATGTCGATGTACTTCAGTTGTGCTGGGTATTAAGCTGGTCAGTTATCAAACCTGTTTCTCCTCTCATAATTTCAGTAATGCTTGTCTCTATCTCAGGTCTATTTGGTCCCACCATTCCTAGGTTCTCTTCTATTCAGGCTTCAAGTCTTCTTTCCCTACAACTAATGATACATTACATGATCCACTGCCCTACTCTCTGGTCTGCCTCCTACACCTGCTTCTCCTTCTGCTTTTTCTTCGTCTTATCTTATCCTTTCTAAATCGAACCAGCAAATTGCAATTCCTCTCATTTTTCAAGTTTACCATCTTAATGTTACAGTTTTCTTTTTCTAGTACTTCCCATAGTTCTCTAGTACTCTACGAAGCAAATTCCTGGTGGTGAGATTGAAAGTCATTTGTAAATCTCATCACAGTGGTCTTTGTTAACAAGCAGCTACTATGGACTCTGAGGACGAGGAACACTGCCCTTTATGTGATGGTCAAATCAGCATCACCACTGTTATCTAAAATCTCATTTCCAATTTAATTTTCCAATTTTTTCATGTATTTTATCTCCCAATAAAGAAACTGAATATTTTGTTCTATACTATCAACTCTATCATTCTCTTCCTCTCTGTCTGGAGTGGGATGGGGAGAGTGCCTGCTGTAGGAAACCCTTCTAGATGGGCAAAGGAGCTTCCTAGATTGCTGTCTTCTTCCCTGTGTGGTGTGTGCATGTGTGGGTACCAAGGCAGGCATTTTGAGACCCTCTATTGGCCCCACCTCTCATTCACATCCTCTCCCCTTCTCCCAACAAAAGCCATACATCCTCTCACCAATCTCCTGGCTTACTTTTGAAATCATCTGTCTGGGGTGTCTATCTCCATATAGAGTGATGTGAATACATGATTTTCATACGTGTTTATCAATATTTGGGTCAGTTTTTGTTTCTTGTGGGTTTCAGTCCTATGTGTTTGTGCTTGTGGAATATACGTGTACCGACACAGACCCTATGTGGGCCTAGTTTCAAATGACCCGAAAGGAATATCATGGTAATTGGACATTTGCTCATAAATACACCATACCACATGATAACTGCGGGAATGTATGTGGGATTACCATCCGGATTTTCTTTCACGTAGGTAAAGAAGGGAGGTGCTTTGCACTGTACTAACAACGAACCAGTTTATGGAGTCACTGTCAGTGATCGCCTTACAAGTCATATTATGTAAATAATTCTGTCTGTGGTCTGACTCGCATATGGTACTGTAATCTCTAAGTTGATAATAGCAGTGTTGAGTCATGCTCTCTATAGGTAATGTGAAAAGAATTGCCTGGTTCAAAATATGCTAAAGGGTTTAAAGAAAGCTGTTACAAACTTCCTAAAAATCTAGTTCAAAGTAACAAGTACAATTGTGCTCAGTTTTAAACTCCGATTCAGTTATCTACTTTTAACCCATTGTCTGTCTTATTCTTTTTACAATAAGAAACCCAAAGCTTTTATTTTACTGAAGTATATGGGTTAATCTTTTGTTTTCTGTCATTTTCTGTGTACCATTACAAAATCGTTCAAAATATTACCTCTGTTAACACGAGAATGTTTGTTCTATAAGGAGAAGTCTAGGACAACATTTGGGGAATAAGAAACCAAACCCACGAAGGATTTCTTTATCATCTCTTCCCTTCGGTAGGAAATTTACATTCTCTTGATTTTGCCTAGTGATGTGCATTAAGTACGTTGAATCGGGAACACCGCTCAAAGAGGGCATTCATGCAGATTCTGGCTCACAGTTGACCATCTGAGTAAATGACCTCACCTAAAGAGGCTCGGGGAAGCACTTCCTGGAGTTGTCATGCACCCAAGCCACAAGAACAGAATCGGGCGAGACCCATCCCCTCCACTCGCCAAACGCCGGGCTGGTGACGGAGGAGCAGGCTAGCTGGGCCGCGGCCGTGAGGCTAAGAGGTGCAGGAAGCGCGTGCTGCTTAGTGCTAGCGCTGCGGTAAGAAGCTCGGGCTGCCGCGCCCCGCCCAACGCCGAGAGTCTCTGATTGGGTCCGCCAGGATCTGCCCGCTCCAGCCCCAGCCGGCTGCCCGCAGGGGACGCGAGCCCATCCAGCGCTGGCTGCCCTGTCCTCACCCAAGATTTAAAGCGGGCAAATTTTGTTCTCGAGACCAATGACTTTCGCGCCGTGCCGAGAGGAGAGCAGACGTCCGATTTGGGAGTTTAAGGAGCTGGGCTTGGACCTGGTGAGTTTTACTTTAAGCTTTCTTTGAAATTAAACTGGGCTTGAAGGTAAAATCATTTGGGGGCGGGGTGATTGCCCTCCCCCCCCCTTGCATTTTACAAACTAACCGCTGCAGTGAAGCTTTACTTTGTTGTGAATTAGTTTCCTTCCTTTGTCATTTAGGACCCCAGAAGCTCTAGGCGTCGGTGTTGTGACAAGAGCTCTTTTGACAAGACTAGCCTGTTCTTAGAACTCTTGCTCTAAAATGGAAAATAAAATAATGAGGGAACCGAAATTCGGTCAAAAATTTACCTCCCATAGATAACTGTCGCTTGTTCTAAACGAATGGGTTGGTAGTCTAAGAAATTCTACCTCCTAATGAAAAGTGTATTAAGACCAGTTGTTTCGTAAGTAATTAATATGTGATCGACCGTACGATTAAAAATAATGGTTCCACAGCCAGCTGACCTCGTCCAAACGGGCCGACCCCCACCCCCCAGCCCCCAGGGGGTAGAAGTGTTGTCTTCCCTTCCCGGGAAGGGGACGCTGCCGCACGCTTGAGGGGTTAACCAGCAGCTCCCGGCACGGGCCGTCCTTTGTGCCGGGGACGGGAGACCGGCTCGGGGTCCGCGGCGAGGGCTAGGGGCCGCCCAGCCTCCGCCCCGCCCCTGCCGGGCCAGCAGCCCCGCCGCGCCTCGTCGCCCGAGAAGCTCTCGGACTCCGGAGAGTCGAAAGTGTCTTCTGCTTGCTCTGGACCAGTCGCGGTCGCCGTGGGGCGGAGCGGGGAAGGGAGTCGCTAGGAGGTGAGGGCACTCTCGTTCGCGCGGGGCGGGGGCTCCTGGACTTCAGGTCGGAATGCGCGCTGGGGCCGCGGCGCGAGGCGGGAGCAGACCCCCGGGCGGCGGCCGGCTGCCCTGGCCCGGAGCGCGCGGCCCGGCGTCGGGAAGCCGGGGCGACGGCACCCCCTGCGGGCCCGCGCTGCCGGCGGCGGGAGCGCGGCGGGGAAGCAGGGCGCATTCCCTCCCGGAGCGCCTTTGTTCGCCCCTGCCTGGGGGCGGGCGTCCAACCACCGAGACCCCAGGCCAAGCCGCCGCGCTGGTGCTGCAGGTAGTCGGGGTGGGGGACGGGGCGGAGCTCCGGGGGGGGTTAAGTTTCCTTGGGCGGGACGGGTCCGCGTCCCCAGGGAGCTCCAGCGAGGCGTCCGCCACGCCGCGCCGCGGAAACCAGCCCGAGCGCGGGAGACCGGAGGCGAACGCCGCGCCCTGCGGGCCTCAGTTTCCGGCTGGGGTCCCGCCACCTTGCCGCCACCCCTGTGCTGCAGAGTTGAATTCGGGTAGAAAGCTTGCACGGGGTGGAAATCAGGAACCGCCGGATCGGAGAAGCTTTCGGTGAGTTACTGGATGGAGAAATGGAGACTAGGAAGTGGGCTGGCAGGGGAAACGGGAAGAAGACCTCCTCCTAGGGGGAAAGTCTCTGCCACTTTGACTCTGCCGAATCTTATTTTGCATCTCGAAGAGACACAGTCGTTTGCTTACACACATATCGTTTGGGCGAACGTAGGAACTTTTCATCCGACTGACTAAACACCCTATATGTTTTCTTTTTATGGTCTTCATGTTAAAGGGACACCTATGTTGAAACCGCACAGTGGTTGGCGGTGGCTTGTAGTTCAAATTTAGGGTAATTCTCTGATGGAAATACATCCATTAAGGTTGGATTTGTTCCTCTGTGCCTTTATTTTGGGAAACTTTGCCTGGTCCCTATGGGGGAAGGGAGAGGGATGTGCAAGAAGCTGAGACTGACCCAGAAAAGGATGATCGAAGGTAGTTGAATTAAATAGTGGCGCTGAAAAGACCCCACCCCGAACTTTTTGAAAGAGGGATTGGGATCAGCAGCCGAGGTTTTAACTTTCTCAAAAGAAACTTATGGTAGATTTTATATCTTGTTGGGGGGGGGCGCACTATTTTTATGGGTCAACTATTTAAAGCAAGATAAACTCAAACCTGAACTATTTCCATTTTATATTTCAAATGACACCTCTCTCCTGCTCCTTCTCTCTTTCTGCCTTCTCCCCTTTCCCACAGGAGCTCTCCATATTTATTAACACCCCCTGAGGATGAGGCTGACTTAGTCTAACCCTTCGGAGGTCTCCAGGGGACTCGCATTGACACCTCAAGATGAGGGTGACTGTTGTGACAGGGGAAGTTCAAGCTGAATCCCAGCGAAGCTGTTCTTGAGGAAATGAGAAATGAGGAATAATTAGGTGGCATAAATGATATTGCACCTAAACGCCCTCCCACCAACCCTGAAAAGGTGGAGAATTTTCAAAATAAAGTGTAGGTTCTAGCAAGTAAAAAGGTCACATTATATTTCACCGACTTGGAGATCAAATTTCCCTTTTATAAAAAGACCGATTCAAATGATGAGAATGTAGGAAAAGGAAATAACTTCTAATTCTCAAATATAGAACAGCTTGGATAATATAACTCATGGGTTTTGAAATGGGTCATCTTTTAAAATGGGTCACTTTGGCTAAAATCATTGCACTTGGTGACTTACAAATTGTAGAAGTAGAATTCTTTCTGAGGACCAACTGCACTAGAATCTATATGACAGAACAGGATGTGGTCGTGATAGAACGAAACTGGGAGAAATTCAGAAGGAAATGGTCTCTTATTAAAGTAACAAAATGTATCTTATCTTTGGAATTTTGTATATGCTCAATTGAATAGATCTAAGCTTTGCATCTGATGTCACATAACACATTTTGGGGGGGGGAATATTTCCATAGCCATTATATTATTCCATTGTTAGAATAATCTTGTGATGAGATGCATAATATTGTATCAACATTCCAGAAATTGAGGCATAGCAAACTATAGAAGAGCTCCGCCATTTGACATAGAATCTTTGCTAGAAAAGATTTAGCAACGTGTAAATCTAGAATTTTTTCTTATGGTATGCATATATATGAGGTAAGAATCTTCATATTTAAAGAAAGTTGATCAAGTGAGATGTAAACTTCCAACAAACAAAAGTGATTTCTTTTTTACATTTTAATGCTAAAAATTAAGCAGATGACTTTGATCTGTAACTTATTTTTAAGATTTATCTTCCATAGTAAAGGCTTTAACACTAGAAGCCAGTTTTCTACAGAAGGAAATCTTTTACCAAATTTGCAGGTAATAAACCCTCAAAAGTTCAAGTTCGGAATTCTATTACATAGCTTAAGATCCACCTAAGGGTTTCATATTTTATCTCTTTTCTTCCTCTCCTCCAATACTTTCTACAACTTTCTGATAGTTCTCTAGACAAAGTAAGTTAAAAGATTAATTCAAGTTTCCTTCTCCATAATTTACAGCGCCTTAAAATCTTTGGCTTTGTCATTATTATTGAAATGTATTTTTAAGTGCTCTGGGAATCATAATTGTTCTTTCCTGTCAAGGACAATGGTAGTAGATGTGTTCAGTCAATTAGTAGTGATACTTTGTTTTCAGTCTCAGCAGTATTTAGGATGTGTTAATTGGCCCATAGCAATCAGATCAGTATTTTTAAAAACTCGAATCTAATGAATATTCTTTTGAGAAGAATATTGAGAGTATATCTCATCATTTTGAAAGGAAAATAATCCCTGAAGAATATCAGCCATCTGCTATCTAAACCATCATAGTAAAAATGCACAATTTCCAGAGAAAGGAAATTAGCGCATATTAAACAACTGATTCGAACCATACTTTGTCAATAAATTATCACAAATAATCCTCAGAAAACACTGTGGTATGTGGTTTACAGAACAGTCAAGCACCAGAATATAAATCTATTTGTATTCACATTCTAAAACTCCTGGTTTTCTACTCTCTTGCCTCTTTCAGGTCAATTCCAAGTTGCACTGGAACATTCACTGACTGCTAAGGGACCTTCCTTCACTGGAAACATCTCTGAAGCCTTCTCAGCATCCCACCTGTGGCCTACTACACAGTATGTGAGAAATTAGTATTTGTTGAATTAATTAAATGTAGGCTGCCCATTAATGCATGGAACAGGGTGGTGCTTAATAAATGGTAGTTATCTTAAAATAAATGTTAATCACCTGAGACAAAAATGTTACATACTTCTTATGTTTTACGCCAGTATTTACTTTTTGTACTCTGTACCCCCCAATCAAATGTTGTTTCCAAATATAATATCCAGAACAGGACATATGAACTGCCTGCCATTGGACAATAGGTTAATATGTGTAGCTTATATAATAGGTTTATACTGGGTTATATTGTCAATTTATTCCTAAATCACTATTTTTCATATCATAATTTGATCTCAGCTTTGTATATTTTTCTCCTTTCATTTCATCCAATACTTAGTCATCAAATTCTTGCTTAAAACATCCCCCTGAGCCCTATACTTCTTTCTTCTTCCCTCCTTCTCACTTCTTTTTTTTTAAACCCCTTCTGCCATTTTGGATCTCCTCCCTTAAATCATCCAATCTTCTCTGTGATGGAAAGACTTTATGCACCCCAAGGACACAGACCCACGTGATCACTTTTGCCCATTGTCTAGTGCTACTGGGATCAAGAAAAGAAATGAGGGAAAATGGAAATGGAGGGTTAGGAAAAGGGTTATATTACAAAGAAAATGAGAACAAGCTCTGAGAAAATGCAGGGGGCAGGCAGCAAAACATAAGTGACTCCAAACTTCAGACAGTGAAGCAAATTCTTTGCCTCCTTGAGCCGCTTCTCTTGGCCCTGCCCCTGCATCCGGACGGGAGCTCCAGGAAGAGCAGCTGCGCCAGTGCCAGGAAGGGAGGGCAGGTGAGGAGCGAGGGACCCGGCCTGGAACCAGACTGGACTTTATGGAGCTGCCACAGCTTCCGGAATTTATGGAGGTTAGGTGGCGAACCCCACATCTTGGTGCCTCGGTTTTTTTCTTCTGCAAAATGGGGAGATCACTTCTCTCTCATAGCTTGTTGTGAGGCATAAAGAGTTACTAAGTACATAAAGCATTCAGAACATGCCCTGCACAGTAAGCACACCCATGCAGGCAACTGTTGCCGGAGCAGGCACAGGAGTTTGTTTCCTAAGTAGGCAGGAACGAAACTGTGTTTAAAAGAACAAGGAACCCTGTCAACCCAAACGACTGTGCCTCAAGAATGAAGCCAGAGGGCCACGCTTAGAAAAGCACACGTTTGACCTTTATGAGGCCTACTTTCTATTTCAGCCTTTTTGTTTGTTTGAAATTCTGTACACTCAAACTTGCTACTGGAAATTTTTAATGACTTTTAGTATACCACCTCTGAAATATAGTAATATGTACTCTAGAGTCCTGTGCCACCAGTATCCTTAGCATCTGTCTTTACTTAGGGCCTGTCTTAATTTGCTTGTTCATCTGGTATTTCCCTGCCTTTATTTTTCCCATAACCAGCAAACAAATCTACACCTTTATTTAACTTATAAAGAAACACATACCTTAGTTTATATGGGTGAGGAGCTTGTTACTGGATTCTATTGTTACTATAACCCAACTTTTCCTCTGTCTCATATCCATGCTTGCTACATTGGAATTTAACCTCTTCGGACTGACACTGACATGAAGAGCAAACTCTTTAAATGTATTCTTTGTGGATGATGACAACTCCAAATGGCTTCTAATATTTGCCCATGGCTTGAGCAAAAATTTCATAGCTAGTCACAAAATACCTACAGACAGCTGTTGGGCAGGATTTTTCCTTTTTTTACAGGCCTTATATCGAAAACACTCAATTAGATTAAAGAATAAAATTGGGAGACTATCATTTTTGCACGCTTAAAATGGGAGCCGTGAATTCATATTGCAAGTTGCTTTCTTCTTGAGCAAATAAAGCAGGCAAATAGCCCTAAACAGTAACAAGTTGTGTTTTTTAGCACCAGTGATTACAACTAATTTACTAAGAAAAATCTATGAAAATCAAATTATAGCCTTTCCAGTAAATTCAGAACTTTTTATTCCTGGTTTCTTTTAACATGGCAGTTTGGCTTCTGAAAATTGGTCCTAGCTTTGTTTAACAAAGAATAGATGATCAGACAAGTCAGATAAAAATTCTTGGAATGTTGAACAAAATGCAAGATAAAGATGGGGCAGAAAATGTTATCTTTCTTCCTTTTGTGTTATGCCTGGACACGAAACAAAAATTGGTCTCACCTGGGACTTAAAGTCATAAAAGTTCAAATGTAAAAGGTATAAAGTTCTGAGGCTTTTTTTTTTTTTTAACTGACTTACTGGAGGAGTATGATTAGTTTAGGGTCATACTTTTATCACTTTTAACTGTTGTGCTCCAGATAAATTCCTCACTTGCCTCTCCCTAGTCCTGGCCCTATCAGTGTGCCTTAGAGAGGGAATGCAGGGGGTTCAGCCTGGAAAATCCGTGAAGACACCCCAGGGGATAAGAGACTAACAATGTGTATGATGTATGATGGCTTCTCCTTTCTCTATGAGGCAAGAGTTAAGCTCATCATCTAAGAGTGAGGAGGACAGGCCTTGGGAGAGCAGAGAAGACAGCATGGCTGGTGACGAGACTGGCAGAGGGAGAAGGTCCAGGACAGGAGGACAGTCACACCGCATGCAGTGCCCTGCCACAGCTAGAGGTTGCCATTCGCAGCGATGCTGCCTGCCTGGCATGTCACGCTCCCCCAGCAGCCTGGCAGGTGCTGTGGGAGCAGAGAAGATGGGAGTCACCCAAGCTCTGGAGTTGGGATAGAAAGACAGGAGCCACGGAGAGGAGGGCACAGGTGCCAGAGGATGCCTCGTCTGAGACAGGGAGAAGAAAGGTCAGGAGCAGGCAAGGGGTGGGCAGAGGATTCTAGTTGAATGTTTGGAGGTTGTGATTGAAGAGTGAGTGTACTGCAAAGTATGTGTACTAGGATTTAGAATTTCAGAGGAAATGCAGTTCTACGTAAGCCACATAAACAACTGATTTGCTGATAAGTTGTGTGTGGGAGGTGATGTGAACACAGTGGTGTATACACCATAAAAATAAGGTTCCTTAAACTGCTGAGTGTTTTGTGTCTACTAAATAAGATACAGAAATATAGTTTCTCTAAGATTAGATGTTGTTAAGATATTACAACAATGGCCAGAATCAGGGGTCAAGAAACTTGAGGACGAACACAAAAACACGTGCAATTTGAATTCAGACTCACTGGCTTTCTCGAGCTCACATCACTCGGCCTCCAGGCCTCAGATTCAGGGTTGCTTCTCCTCCTGGAAAATGCCTTCCCCACCTCCGCCCCACCTCCAATGGGGCCGGTCCCGCTTCCGGCTCTCCCAGGCCCCCAGCACAGCTGCCACTAGGTGCTCTGTGTCAGTCTTCCCGCCCAGAGCTCTCAGAGCTCCAGGACCGGGCCTTATCTGTCCTCCTTCTGCTTATCTTACTCTTCTGATGAACTAGCCTTTTAACGTAGTTCTCTTTTCTTTGACTCCTCCCTCTTCTCCTCTCAGAGTTTATGTCCTCCAGGCCTCTCCGTTCCTCTCTCCACCACGTGCATAGCAGCCGTCTGCTGTAGGCTCAGAGCGACCCTCGGTCTGCGGTGCCAGCGCCCTCCGCTCTCATTACCTGCTGGACATGTCCACCTGGTGTGTCTCCAGCACCTCACACTCACTGCAAGTCTGACACAATCACGTTCTGCCCCGCCACTACCAGGAAACCAGTTTTCCCTCCTTTATCAGCTTCGCTTGAAACCAGTTTTCACTCCTCCTCCTCTCCAACACCTCATCCCAGACCACTCCCCAGGGACTGACTGCTGGGGTTTCCTTTTTCCTGAGAGGGTCTCCTTTCTCCCTTCCTTCCGTCCCCACTTGTGCCACCCAGACTAGAGCCTCCTCACCTCAAGCTTCAACACGAGGCCCTGACAGGACTGGTGACCTGATCTCCAGCCTCCTGCATCCGCCCTGCGAGCCACTGCCAGAGTAGCCCTTTTGCAGAAAGCGTGATGCGCGTTGACAGGGCGTTATTAAAAACAAAAACACGAACTTCCTGCCGTCCCCACAGCAGTCACTGGCTCCTCTGCCTCACTTTCAAGGCTCTGCATGAGCAGGCCCCAGCCTCCCCGCTTCCAAATACATGCCCGTTTCTCAAATGTTGGCCACACTGTGATTCCTTCCTTTCTTGCCTGAAACAGACTGTTCCTCTTTCTGCAACCACCCAAATCCTTTCCTCCTCAGACCTTCCCAACCCACTGTCACTGATCTCTACTCCTAGGGACACTCCTATTGTGCCTGGAGCTAGACTTGCCCAAATTAGCACTGACACGGGTCTGTACCTCACTGTGATGTGAGACTGTCCGCGGGAACTGTGTTTTCATGGGGCACCATGAGTCTTGTGTCAAATGGATTGTGGGTGCTTTCAGATTGGAAACCACAAAATGCCACCTCATGATTCCCACCATGCCTGGTACCAGTATTTCCAGAGCAAATACGTACGTGCTTGTTGGATTAATTGAAACATCAGACACTGAGGTTGTTTAACTTGAACTTAAAGTGCAGGACTCACCATCTTTTCAACACATCAAGGTTTATAGCAGGTTTTGCATAATATTTTAGGATCACAAAAGTAGACTCAACAAAGACATGAGTTGACAGCACGAGTGAAGTAGAAAAATAATCAAGGGTCGTTAGGGAAATATGCGGCCTTTAGGTGTATTAACTTGTTTTTTCCAGAAAAGTTTAAAGAGCTCCCTTGTTGAGTAACTGAAGGGCACAGCTCCCAAACTGAAAAGTATTGGGGGTGGGGTCTGCCACCTTCTTTTCTGATGTTCCTACTTCTATTCTTTATTCTTCTGTCTATTTCTGTCTGTTAGGAAAGAGAATACTAAAGATATCTGCTCCTTCTTCTCAATTCCAATAGAAGCAAACCCGTTATCCAAATATTTGCATATTTTCCTTTAAGAAGTTCTTTTTTGTTTTCTCCTGTAGCCTTTCCTGTTTCCTATTTTCAGTAGGTTCTGAGTCATCTGTAATTTTTATATCCCCTCAATAACAGTACATCGATATTTGCCCCCAATTTGCAAATGAAGTCACCACGTCAGAGTGTAGTGAGGGGTGTCTGAGGTTACACAATAACTCTGGCCCCAAACAGGGGTAGCCCTGGAGTTTCCAGCCTGTTGACTGGTCACTGAACAGAGCTTCGAGCACACAAAGGAAGCTGCACCCACAGCATTCTGTTGTGGACAGTTGCTGAGCTTTGCATGCATTGTGGGGACCTCTTTGTTTCCTATAAGGCCCAGCATTTTCTTTCTCCAGGTCAGGCAGGCCGGTGGGCTTCTTCCCAGTCCCCGCTCCTGCACTTTAAACATGAAAGCTGGAAGATGTGCATTGGAGAAGCTATAGCACTGTGCGAACCAGAAAAGTCGGTGTCAGTTGCGTGTGCTACAGCCTTCAGTAACGCCAGCGTTGGGGGCAACATTGTTTAGTTTTAATTCCTGAATTTAGATCAGCGAGGTGCCCTTGCTTTTAGTTGTGAAAGACTACCTAGTGACTATGTTCAATTTTGAGGAGTTTGGGTGGTTTTTTTATTGTAAAAGAGAAGCAAGCTGGGTATTATAAAAGAGTAGTTTACCTTTCCTGAACCTACCCCTCGTCAGATCAGTACTGTCCATGCAGTTTATTGTGATTGATGTAAATGGAGGGTAAACAAATCAAGCTACTATGGGTGGCAAAAATCTTGTTTCAGAACTTCACATGCTGTATTGAACTTCAATAAGTCGTGTGGGTTGTTGGCTTCATGACAGGTTCTTCGTCATTTTTCAGAAAGCTTTTGACTCTTTGAGGTCAGTTGGGAACAGCTGAAGAAATATAGGAAAGATTTACCTTATGGTGGTGGGTGATAAAATGAATGTTATGTGCTAGCTGCTAGATTGTAGTAGCAGTGTTAGCAGCAGCAACACACCAACTGGATGAGGAACAGGCCCCATTCATTCGAGGGATACTAAGGCCTCTGTGAGTCAAGTGTACATGTGGGTGCTGAGGAGTTAGGCTTGTGGGCTAATTGTCTAACAAGAAGTTCAGAATTGTAAGCGACTGTGACTGTGTGCCAAGCAAGCTGGCATTGGAACATTCTTCGTATGGCTGCTCAGAAATGGGAAGCGAGTTTTTGCCTGTGGTTCCAAAGATTACTCTCCTGTTTGTTTCCTGCCTGGGGTCTGTTAAAATAGACGCTGCAGGTTAGTTTCAATTGAGAATTTTCTTAGAATTCTTAAACACTTATGCTGTCTTAAAATCTGCCATTAAAGAGTTCTCTGTTACTTTGCGTTAAGCCTCCAGTTCCTTCCACAAGTCTGGTGGAGGCATCAGAAGGGGATTTCAGAAGTGATCCCTTATCTAAGTGAGCGCTCTTAAGACTGAGAGGAAGCACCTCCCCTCAGCCTCCTAAGCAAAAGTGATTTTGCTAAGTTTAGGCAGATGCCAGCTTTAGAAACTGATGTTTCCTGCTGTCTTTCTCACCCTACTCAGAACATTCTGTCCATGACCAGCCAAACCAATGGGGGAAATGACTGATCATTGGTCTTTCCCTGACAGCAGTATTTCTCACCTTTTTTGATGGAAAAACACAGTAAAAATGTATTTTATATTACAACCCAGAAGGTGCTGCTTTCAGAATACTCTGCTTTAGAAAGATCACTCTGACTGGAGAGTAGAGGAGCGAGAGGCCAGGGGTCATTTAGTCTGCCATCCTGGTCTGGGTCAGAAGTGATGATGACATCAAGGGGTGAAGAGAGATTTAGAAAAAGCAATTCCCAGGATTAAATAACTGGATGTAGAATGGAGGAAAAGGAAGACTTTCAGATTTCTGGCAGAGATGCATGAAGTGCAGGTGGACACAAATAAGGAGAACCTGGACACAGGTTTTAGGGGAGAAGACAGTAGAATGGGTTAGAAATGGCAGTTGAGTACCCCATGCGTCATGTAATTATCTGTTTCTATTTCTGTATCTATGTACATGCCCATTTCGTTTGCATAAAGACTTTGAGTTCAGGGGTGTTATTTCCAGTTTTTTCAGATTTCTGGGTTAGAGGCAGGATACAGTGCAACAAATATAGTGGGTGGCTGAGCCTGCATTGGTGTTCACATTTCCAGAGTACCAAGACAGCAGTTTTGGCTATGATCCTACAGCCTCCCAGTTTTGAACATATTAAATTTGAAGGGCCTATTGAGTTTGCAAATAAAAAAGTACGAGAAGAACGTGATTGTGTAGACTTGGGGCTCACAAAGTCATTGTGGTTAAAGAGAGTCTGGACTATGCTTTTGAGAAGCATAGCTCGACTTCTTGATAATGAATCTTGATTTTAAAAAATCTTACTGTAATTCCTACCTTGCCTGGGGCAAGCTTTAATGGATTTTTTTTACTATTAATGAAATTTCTTTTCACATTCATCTATTTTGCCTTGAACTATATAACTACTTTCATCCTGACTGTATTTCAAATCAATATATCTGTAGATATTCTCATTTGAAAGATTTGAACTTTAAGTATATGATAGCCATTTTGAAGGGTTTTGTTTGTTTGTTTAAGATCGAGAAAAGGGTCTCTGTATTCTGAATGGGAAGACAATGGAGAGTGTTTCTTTCCCTTCCCCTCTACTCCCCGAAAATAAACAGCTAAATGCCTCTGCTAAATACTAGCTGCCTCATCCTTTTGTCCAGATCAGTCCTGTTACCTTTAATTTTTAAGGAATTAAGAGTAGTTTGTTTCTTTTTAGTAACCCACTTATTTGTCATCTTTTCTTATCCTAACTCTTAACAGGTCACACTTAACTTTCACAAAAGGATATACATGGACTAGCTGCTTGAGGCCAGTCACCAAATTTAATGAAGGATGCCAGTGTGGAAATATTTTGATGTGCCAGTGTCTTTATTCTACAGTGTGTTCCATTTTTTTGCAATCTCAGCAAAAATGGTATTAAAATATTTCGTGAAATAAGACGCTCCTTTTACATTTTTAATGACCAGCATATATTAAGATGGACATCTGTTCTACAGAATACAGAATTCTATGGTCTCAAAGAAGCGAATGCCCGTTTAACACTGATCCTAAATAAAATTGGACGTCAGAATGTTTGTTAGTGGCAGAAGAGTAAAAAAATGTCAATTTGTTCAGTTATTTGCCACCTGTTTTATACTAAGCCTCATGTTTTTTTGGGGACCACTTGATAATCACGTTGTGAGCCACATGAAGTCCTACTCTTACAGATACTTCATAAATAGCTACGACTTTGTGAATGAGAGCCTATCCCTTAAGCACAGTGAAGACAGGGCTACTCACTACCAGTACCTGATTAACCATGAGGAGAAGTGTCGAGCACAAGACGTCCTCCTTTTACTGTTTGTAAAGACTGCGCCCGAAAACTACAAGCGACGTTCTGCAATTCGGAGAACGTGGGGCAACGAGAAGTATGTTCAGTCTCAACTAAATGCCAACATCAAAACTCTGTTTGCCTTAGGAACACCTTCTAATCCACTGACGAAAGAAGAAATGCAAAGGAAACTGGTTTGGGAAGACCAAATGTACCATGATATAATTCAACAAGACTTTGCCGATACGTTCTATAATCTTACTCTTAAACTGCTTCTACAGTTCAGTTGGGCAAATTCCTTTTGTCCACACGCCAAATTTCTTATGACTGCCGATGACGACATATTTGTTCACATGCCAAATCTTATCGAATACCTTCAAAGTTTAGAACAAATTGGTGTTCAGGACTTTTGGATTGGTCGTGTTCATCGTGGTGCTCCTCCCATTAGAGACAAACGCAGCAAATACTACGTCTCCTATGAAATGTACCAGTGGCCAGCTTACCCTGACTATACTGCCGGAGCTGCCTATGTGGTCTCCAGTGATGTAGTGGCCAAAGTTTATGAGGCCTCACAGACACTCAACTCGAGTCTTTACATAGATGATGTGTTCATGGGCCTCTGTGCCAATAAGATGGGGATAGTACCACAATACCATGTGTTTTTCTCTGGGGAAGGTAAGACTCCTTATCATCCTTGCATCTACGATAAAATGATAACATCTCATGGACATGTACAAGACCTGCAGGACCTTTGGAAGGATGCCACGCACCCTAAAGTAAAAATGATTTCAAAAGGTTTTCTTGGCAGAATATACTGTAGGATAACTAAAATAGTTCTCCTTTGCAAATTGGCCTATGTGGACACATATCCTTGTAGGGCTGCCTTTGTCTAATAGTACTTGAATGTTTTATGTTTTCTCTGTCACTGAGCCAAACCTGGGTGAAAAACTCTTAAATTTGACTGTACCTAAGTGAAATGAACATGAAAAAAGAAAGAAATATTTTGAAAGCCCAGTCTCTCAGAATGTTTCTTTGATTCTAGAAGCTATTCACTATAACGTAACTACTTCATTGCCTAAATCCATTTCAAGGAATGTATATTTAGAAAAGGTTTATGAAAACCGAACTAAAGGGAAATTCAAGTTCTCAATGCCACGTGTATATCTGAGATATAGAGAAGTAATTAAAGAGCCTTGGTATTAGAAAAACTGCTTTTGGAAAATACCAAGTGAATATAGAGTACAACATTTCAAAGAAACGAATATGTTTTTAGACTAGGTGTACAAGTTAATTTTTACTAAAAGAGCACTTGATGGAAAGTGGGGGCAGGGGAGGATTGGCATAGGAGAAAGTACATGGATCTGGCAAAATAGAGTCGAGATCTTCGGGATATAGGAAAAAGTACAGCAGGTCCTCGAATAACCTGGTTTTGTTAAGCATCTTTTTGTTATAATGTTGAGAAGATGAGTAGGAACTTAACACTTGTTTATATCAGTTAGCCTGTTGTATAATTATTTCATTATACATTGTTTCACTGCAGTTCCAACAAGCTATGGAAAATGCTAAGTGAGGACTAACAGTACACATGTTAAGTGAGGACTTACCATACACAATTTCTTTATGAACAGCCAAATCACTTATTGTCACATCTGTGTACTTATTTTACCCAGTGTTGGAGTCATTTAAAACATTTATGTCTTTTTTCCCCCAAAGTTTAATGTAAAATTTGAGAAGTCATTAGCTCTGCCCTAACTTGTGCTTTATGTTTTTGTTTTTGTTTTTGTTTTTTTTTTGATTATTAGAAAATGACACAAAACATGGGCAGTTTGTTACCCATGGGATCCTTCTGTAGGGAGAAAATTATTTGCTAAATTCAATAAGGTGATTAATATTTTATGACCAAATTTTCAAATTGGTTTTAAAATATTCAATGTCGGTCTGTTTTTAAGATAGTTATTTGAATGTAGTTTGCATAGAGGAATATAATACTGGAGAAGACTTCAAAAGGAAAGAGAACATTAAAAGCCTCTTTTTCCCATAATTTATAAAATAAAATTCTTAGTGTCTAAATTATTGTAATGATAATAAAATTATCATAAATAAAATTATGATAATAAAATTAGCCCACCCCTCCCAAAAGGCCTCATACACCATAGTACTTTATTCCAAGTTCAGATTTTAAAATGAGAATATTAAATAAACATCACACAAAAGCTATAGTGTCTGTAACAAAATCTATTTCATCAAAATAACTATCAGAGGTATTGTCAACTTTTAAATATTTCAAACTTGAAAGCAGATGAAAGATAAAAAGGTTGCCAGAATGAGGTTTAAGCATTTGTAAAGTGGCATGTTCCTTGTAAACAAAGAGATGTGAGCGAGAGCTAATAGAGTAAGTTACATTTATTTTACAAAGCAGGAGAGAAATATGGCTATGATGCAGACAACCTCCCCTGACTACAGAAAGTACTAGGTGATGTCTGTTATTAGTGGGATTATCTGAAGGCCAAAATAAAGACTTCAGCAAGAGCAGGTGAACTGATTATAGAACCTTTGTCTGCAGAGATGACTGTCAGGAAAAACTAAGATGTCTCACTTAATTAGATGATGTTTGAAACACGCAAAACAAAAACAGAACTAAAAAAGAATTTTTAGTAAACACAACTATATGATGACATATAATTTTTTGCAGGTAGCTTTTTAAAGTTTACAGAAATTTTTTGTTATTTTTTTCTATTTTGAAAATTGAGGCTTGTTTACATTGATTGCTCAGATAATTTAGAATTTTTAACTAATGTCAAAACTATAGTGTCAACCATTCTAGTTTGTAGTTACTTTCAGAGTAGGTTCATGGTTTTTAGATCATTAAAGTTTAAATTTCCTGACCAATTTTAAAACCTGTAGAGAACAAAATTACATTTGACAAAGCGGATTTATTAGCTGATTCATTAATAACTGTTTGCCTTTTGGCCATACATACCCGGTGTATCTCTACTTGTGTTTAAATTTGCTATTGGTTGAAAACATCAGTGTCTCTCTGGCCATAAAAATGATCTTGTTTACAGCAGTACTTTCGTGAAATTATTTGAGAAAGTGCTCTTCTCAACTATGTTCATCTCTTTATTTTTAATTAGAATAGAATGGAACAGATTTAAAGGAAATATGAAGGCACCTCCTTTTTTAACAAGGGAATTGCTAGATGCTTCCTTCATCAGACTTAAAGTCCTGAGAAGAATATTTATAAATACAGTAAAAGGATTCCAACCTTTTAAAAAGGAAGGAAAAAACTTTTTGGTGCTCCAATGCAGGGCTGTCTTAAAAACCGTAAACAAAGGGAAAATAAACTGTCAGCCTGGATGGTCACTTGAATAGAGGATGGTTGTACACAGTGTTATTGCTAAAAACTTTACCTCTCGGTTGGTTTGCATTCTTGTTTCCATATTATTAATTTTATACCAAAATGTTAGATATTTTTTGTTATTTGAATTTTGTTCATAGGGCAAAATAATTAGTGGTTTTTAAAAAATAAATCTGTGATTTTCAATAAAAAACTTGAAAACTGTCAGCATATGTGTATTTTCACAAGGGTTTTTAAACTCCTGTGTGAACATCATTTGTTGATGTAATCAGTTTATTCTGTTTAATGTCAGAGAGGCCTATAGCACTCAATCCTACCGCTGTTCCCACTTGCCGCTGTGCCCAGGATAGAAGATGTGTTCTCTGAGTAATGCAGACACCTAAAATGCCTCTTTTGTTTGTTAAACGATTTATGCTGGAATGTCTCAGTGAGGGAATTCTCCGAATAGATTGTTCGGAAAGAGGTGAAATAAGAACCTGTAACCATAGCACTTTAAGACACAATTTGAAAAGGTCATATTTTCTTTTGATTCGGTATCATTTGCTGTCTGAAAGTAGATTCAAATTTAGCCTAGTGTCTTAATGTCAGGAATGTTCTTAGCCTCACTATATGGAGTGTTTGGTGCTTCAGTATATTTGTTCATAGTATGTTCTCATCTGCTTTTCATCTGATTCATGCTCACACCTTCGAATACTATATGGTGTGATTCAATCAATACATATATTTTTTAAAACTTGGAAGCATCTGCTTTATTTGGTTGTAGTGGAACTTTTTACTTGCAAGGCATAGTTGGGGTGTTTGTAGTAGGGACTAAAAATGATTAACACTTGGAAGAATTAATTAATGACCTATTATTTGAGACTTCAATTGAACACCGTGGCCGCAATGAAGATCAGAACAGAGAACTCCTGATATGCAGCGTTGTTTATTCTGCTGTAATAAGGAGAGAAATGTTGGGGTTTTCCCTGACTTTGTTTCTATGCAATCACTGCGTGGTGCAGTGAGACAAGCCTCAGTCACAGCTTTGTTTACGATAATCCTATGTTCCAGACCACTAAGGTTCCTTACTGCCTTCAGGAACAATCTAATCTCTTCTACCTAGTTTAGAAGACTTTCTGTAATCTTTTCCTTCCTCATTCTCTGTAGCTGCCACTCTTATCCATCACAAATCTTATTCATGACCATGCCTGTGTAAGTTTGTTTCCCTTGCCAGGAACACCATCTCTCCTGTACCTGTTGAAATCTTGAAAATGAAACTCTAACTGTTCTTCCATTAAGCATCTCCTGCCCTTCTCCCCAAATATATACTTAATCACATACAATATTGTGCTACCTACTAATTGTTCCATGTGTTTTTTCCTAGCTAAAATAAAAGTTCTCAAGGTAGGGGCTGTGCACAGTAATACCACATAGTGCCTAAAAATCATTATTTTTTTTCAAATATGATAAAGTAATATTATTTTGGCAAGCTATCCAAATATGAAGACATCGATTGTTCAGAACCCCAATGGACAGTATCTGACATAACATTCTATCTATCCTAATTAAAAAGTTTTTAATTCGGCAAAGTCTGAATGCTTACTGAATGTATGCATATTGTATCTATCAACTCTAGCCTCAACAAATTTGTCTTAAGCATGAAAACAAATATATAAAGTCAAAAGTAAATAAGGAAATACAGATTAAACTGTTGCAGCAAGGATTAGTGATTCTAAGGTATCCAAAGCTGGTGGTATAACAAAAACAGTACTCTTAGAGATTCTCCCATCTTCTGCTTAATCCACTAGCTAATTTTGCCTTTTCTTAAGTTTCCTTTGCAAGACTCAAATATATTTTTGTTTCATTAAATTCTGTAACTTTTCCTTTGTATTTCTCATTAGAAGTATGATTTGATGGTCTATACATTAATACAATAATTTATCATCTAAATTAAAGCACCCGTTTAAGACTTTTATAATTAAAAAACTTATAAAAAGCTTATAATTCTAAAAGTAAAATTACAGTTATAAAAATAGGTATGGATCGTAGTAATAGAAAAGTCCCACAGATGTACCGTCACTTGAGGAAAAGCGAACACATTGCCAAGTACTGCTTTTCAGAGACATCAAACTAAATACACTCAGATATGCTGAAATGGGCCATTTGCTATAACTCAAAGATACATTTCAAACAGTAAGAGCCTACGCCTTTCCTTTAGTACACCTTAAAGTGAAAGACTATAAAGTAGTCTAAGCTAACACTGACTTTAATCAAGGAGCAAGTTCCTAAAGTTGTTAGTACTATACGCATTTTTTTTTGGAGGCCCACTGAAAGCTAAACATGACAGATCCTGGGAATAAAAGCAACTTATAAGTCAGTAAGTCAAATGATGTGAGTATAAACAATGTGATGAGTGCTAGAACAGAGGTAATGATGGGGATTCTAAGTAAAAGAATTCTTTTAAAAATTAACCTCCCCTATGCTTTTGTGTTTACCACTGAACTGCTGAGCATTTACGTGCATTGCAAACACCTTCTTGTAGGCTAAAAATAGCATTATTAAATTGTATAAATTATGTCTTTTGGGAACCTATTGCTCTTAAATGCTTTTAAACCAATAATTCAATTAATATCAAATATAGTTTACATTTATTACTTTCTTGATAATTCATTTTCTTAAAATACTGAGTATCCTTGGAAAGTTGGTTTATAAGACGTCATAAGCAAATATGATAAAGTAATGTTATTTTGGCAAGCTATCCAAATATGAAGACATTGATTATACAAAACCCTAATGGACAGTATCTGACATAACATTTTACCTATTTTAATTAAAAAGGTTTTAATTTGACAATGTCTGAATGCTTACTATATGCATGCATATTGTATCTATCAACTCTGGCCCCAATAAATTTGTATTAGTTATGCATAAAAACTCAAATATATAAAGTCAAATATAAAGTCAAAGCAATCAATAGTTTACCTATTGTTTGTTGCTTTTATGAAGTTCATGAGCTTTGTTCTCAGGTACATAAATGAGCGTTAGTCTATAGAACAAATACCTGAAGTTCCGGTCAAGATGGTAGGGTAGATAAACATTGTACTTGCCTCCTCTCACAACCACAATAGAATTACAACTACAGAACAAACATCATTGAGAATCGCCTTATGTCTCTAGCTGAACGTAAGTCTTATAACTAAGGACATACAGAAGAAGCTATGTTGAAACTGGTAGGAGGGGCGAGACACAGAATGGTCTGGTCCCACACCACATGTGGTGGTTAAAAATTGGGAGGAATATCTCCACCTTGGAAGTCTCTCGAGAAGCAAAGCGTCCCAGCCTTATAGCAGGCTTCTCGGTCCAGGGATCCAGTGCCAGGAAGAGAGGTCCCCATAACTCTGGCTGTGAACCAGTGGAAATTGGGGCTGAGTGGGATGGAGGGCTGCTGGAGTCCCAGATTTTCCTCTACAGGGCCCTCACATGGACTTAATGCTGATGGACTCACTTGCTATGAGTTCAGTGCTGGGGCAGCAGTGTGAAAGGTGCCAGGGACATATGGGGGAGGAACTGAATTGTCTGGCTTCAGGGCAAGGGTTGGAGGGGTAGTTTTTTCCACACAGAAGTACTAGCAGAATCTACTTTTCTTCTGTTGAGCCCTCCTCAAACCCAGCATGCAGACGTAGGCATGTGCCATATCTGAGTCTCCATCAACCTGGCGAATACCATTCGCCTGTCCTGATGGTTTCCTGAGACTCTGCCCCACTCGACCTGTGGGCCTGTCCAAGCTGCTTCCAGTGGCTTTTCCATAAAGCTTGTCTTGGCTCATGCTGCGGACTTTCCTAAAATCTCTCAAAGGTTCGCAAACTCCAAACAAGGAGCATCTAGCCTCAGTGTGCCCTGTACCTGTTTCTGAGCAGCCTCAAACCTGGTACTAGTGGCAGCTGGCCTCGGTTCACAGCTTAGCCTCTCCCAGGCGCCTCTAAGCCCAGCACAAGTGGTAACCATCTGCAGAACACTTTGTAGCTCACAACAAGTGGCCCCAGGCACTGGCAGCAGCTGAACCTGGCCTGCAACAGAGGCCCCAGAACCGACATACCTGGTGGCCAGCTTCAGACCACCCAAGAGCACCACACAACCACCTCCATAACAGACACATCCAAAGGGAAGACTGAGCAGACACCTAAACCCTGCTAAAGTGAATCTTGCTCCACAGGGTCAACCCCTGCACAACAGCTCCTCCACTGCTGTAGTCATGGCTAGTCCACACAACCAATCAGACTGACACGCAAACAGCAACCAAGGCTCAACTACAACAAGAAGGCACACACAACCCACACAATGGACAAACCCGCAGCACCTGGCTCAGGTGACCAGGGCGACTGTGCCATTGGGACCCATAGAGCACCTTCTACATAAGACCAGGAGACATAGCAGCTCTACCTAATACATAGACACAAACACAGGGAGGCAGCCAAAATGAGGCAAAGAAACATGTCCCGAAAGAACAGACCAAAGCTCCAGAAAAAGAATTAAACAAAATGGAGACAAGTAATCTACCAGATAGAATTCAAAACCCCAATTATAAACATGATCAATGATCTCAGTGAAAACTTCAACAACAAGGTAGGGAACATAAAAATGAACCGGTCAGAAATGAAGAATACAATCACTGAAATAAAGAATACATTAGAGGGAATCGAACGTAGATTACATGAAGCAGAGGATCAAATCCGTGATTTGGAAGATAAGATGGAAGAAAACACCCAATCAGAAAAGCAAAACAAATTTTAAAAAAATTAGAATAGTTTAAGGGACCTCTGGGATAAGAGCAAACTTAACAACATTCATATCACAGGTTTACCAGAAGGAGAAGAGAGAGCAAGGAAATGCAAACCTGTTTGAAGAAATAATGACTGAAAACTTCCCTAACCCAATGAAGGAAATCGACAGACAAGCCCAAACAAGATGAACTCAAACTGGCTTACACCAAAACACATCACAGTTAAAATGCTAAAAGTTAAAAATAAAGAGAGAATCTTAAAAGCAGCAAAAGAAAAGCGGCTAATCACCTCCAAGGGAAGTCCCATAAGACTTGCAGCTGATTTCTCAACAAAAACTTTGCAGGCCAGAAGGGGTTGATGTGAAATATTCAAAGTGATGAAAAGTAAAAACCTACAACCAAAATTACCCAGCAAAGCTATCATTTAGAATCGAAGGACAAATAAAGAGCTTCTCAGACAAAAAAAAAAAAAAAAAGCTAAAGGAGTTCATCACCACCAAACTAGTATTACAAAAAATGTTAAAGGAACTTCTTTAAGAAGTAAAAAAAAGGATAAAAAATATGAAGAATAAAATGGCAATAACTACGTATCTATCAACAATTACTTTAAATGTAAATGAATTCAATGCTCTAATCAAAAGACATAGGATAGCTGAATGAATTTTAAAAACCCTTAATTATGCTGCCTACAAGAGACTCACTTAGACACACAGTTTGAAAGTAAAGGGATGTAAAAAGATATTTCATAAAAATGGAAAGAAAAAAAAATCTGGTGTAGCAATACTTATACCAGACAAAATAAAATTTAAAACAAAGGCTATGACAAGTGACAAAGAATCACTAAGTAATCCCACTTCTGGGTATTTACCGGAAGAAACCCAAAACACTACTTCAAAGGAACATGGGCAGCCGTATATTCATTGCAGCATAATTTACAATAGCCAAGCTATGGAGGTAACCCAGTGTCCATCAATGGATGAATGGATAAAGAAGAGCTGGTACATATATGCAATGGTATACTCAGCCATAGAAAAGAATGAAATTTTGCCACCTGCAACAATGTGGGTAAACCTAGAGGGTATTGTGCTGAATAGAATAAGTCAAACAGAGGTAGAAAAATGTCATAAGATTTCACTTATATGTGGAATCTAAAGAATAGGATAAACGAATAAACAAAACAAAAACAAGCTCATAGATACAAAGAACATTTTGATGGTTGCTGGACGGCAGGGGGCCATGCTGGAGGATGGGTGAAGTGGCGAGGGGATTAAGAGGTACAAATTGATAGTTACACAATAGTCATAGGTATATAGAATATACAGCATGTGGAATATAGTCAGTAATATTCTAATAACTACATATAATATCAGATTGGTTCTTGATTTATAGGGGTGATTACTTCATAAGTTATCTAAATGTCAAATCACTATGCTGTACACTTGAAATTAATATAATATTGTATGTCAACTGTAATTGAAAAATAAAAATATGTAAAAAAGAATAACCATGTGATTTTATTTGTGAAAGATAAGTGATGAGATTTAAAATGAGGGATACTCTACTCTTTCCCCCACCACCCTTCAAAGGGTTAAAATGACCTTTACATAGGGATCTGCAATCTTACCTGATGGGGGAAAGATTTTCAGGACTGTCAATCTTCTCCAGCTCAGGGTCATCCCCATTATGACTGCTTTCAAGTATTTCTTCATTCTGAAGTGAAAGAAATTTTGGTAAGATAGCCTATTTTATCTGTGGGGGAGCTCTAAATCTTTATTTTTCTTTCCCCCAATTTCATTGTTCAGTATTATTTGAATTCTCTAGATAAAACATCATTTCCAGTTTCTCATCGTTTTCATTCTTGAGTTTTCCCCAACCACTCTGTGGATCTGTTACAGTTGGCCCTTCGGGCTTCCTTTAGAAACATCCAAAATTCATTCGCAAAAGCAGGGATCTTATTTCCTTATTGATGGGCTATTAACATTGTTCTCCTTCTCCTCCCCTTCCTCCAATGAGTCACAAAAAAGATTCAGAGTTTGAGCTAAAAGATAAAGAGATCATTTAACGAAATCTCTCTCAATCTCTCTCTCTCTCTCTCTCTCTCTCTCAATCTCTCTCTCTCTCTCTCTCTCTCTCTCTCTCTCTCTCTCTCTCTCTCTCTCTCTCTCTCTTCTTTCTCTCTCTCTCTCTATCTGGAGAAGTTGCAACCTGCCAGAGGCTTGAAAGAGAGCTAGAGGCAGAGACCCAGTGTCCACTTTCACGGGCTGGTCATCATACGTCTGTTCTATCACACCACCTCCTGAAGTAGCTGGTTCCTTAGGAAGTGCGAAGTGCCACCAGTGCAGGCTCCAAGCTAGCTGATGGTTGGAAGCCCTGTTCCCCAACATGCTAGCTCTGAGTCCTTGGGCAAGCTCGCTGAAACTCTGCCTTGATTTTCTCCCCTTGAATATGGACCCATGGTACTATCTACTGCAGTAAGGCTGAGGCTCTTTTTCAGCACAATACTAGACATTTAATTCTCAAGAAGAAGCAAGACTCCTACTCAGTTTGCTTTCAAGAAAATATCGTTTTAACAAGGAAGTAAATTTGTATTACATTGATAGCAACGCAAGGAGAGTATCAAAATGTGTTAATGAATAACCAACAAGTAGATAAGTAGCCAGCCTACAAGGTCCTGTTTAAATGAATTATTTTACATTCTCACATAAAGAAAGATAGATTTGGACCATCTTGCTAAAGTATTGTTAAGGAAAATTTAATGAGTAAACATTAAGATTCCTTGTAAATTAGAGCTGGAATTTGAAAGATGAGCTTTCCCCAGACTGAGGAACAGATGGGGAGTCTTGCAAAATAGGTGAGAGTAACATGCTTCTCAGTACACTGATAGTTTAAGAAGAGAATCTGCTACCTGGATTGACAAAAAGCAGTCAAGGTAAGCTTTCTTAATTACCCACAATAATGACCACAGAGATAACAATTCAAAAATGTGCAGTGAATGAAAGAAAATCATGGGTCTTCAATCTTTTTTGTAAATATCTTCCCAAATCTGGTATCATATACAGAAAGCAAGCTAAATTTATATATTTTTTTCTTTTAAAATAGAGTGTCATTTCAATAAGAATCTAAATTTTTCACTTCCTCTATTACTTATATTTTACCAGAGGCTAGAAAATATTTTTAATTTCAGTTAATATACAGAAGTAAAAACCAATCCTTGGATTCAAACCAATCTAGTTATTTTCACCACACCACCAAAGCTGTTTCTTCACATTTTCTAGATAATGTTGAACTAATTTCTATGGCAATTAATGTTATGTTACATTCCTTTCTCTTTCTTCCTCTGTGATGTTATCGCGCCTGAAACACCTGCTGGACTTTGAGGCTTCGCCTTATTTATCTTTGGATTTCTAACACATAATACAAGGCCTTCATATAGAGTAATCACCGTTATAAACAAAACTTCTCCTCATTGTGAAACTTGCTACTGCTTGTAAAATGAATTGTGTGCTTTCCAACTCTGTTGATCTATTGTTAGTGTGGCAGATTGTACAGTCTCTTATTTCATGACAACCTAGGAATGGAAAAATAACAATAGTTATTTTTTAGGTGCAAGTATAGACTTGTCATCTTTCATACCAAGTGATGACATTTCTCTATCTTACAGACTTTATCCTGCATAAGGTGCCCTCAAAGGTTTTCTGAAATACTTAGGCATAGACTTGGTTGTATTGACCCATGTTGCTATGATCACAGCTGGTGTCAGGTTAGCAGGAAAGTCCCTCTGCCAACCAAGTTTGATGGAATTACTACACTGGTACTATTGAAATGTGTTGAGAAAGATCCACAGTACATCTTAGGATTGCTTTAATAAAAACCTGCAGTGAGGTTGTTAACCACAGGCATACCTCAGAGATATTGTAGGTTTGGTTCAAGACCATTGCAGTAAAGTGAGTATCAAAATAGAGCAAGTCATAATCTTTTTGCTGGTAGAAGGGCTTGCCTTCAATTTATAAAAGATGGAACATCTGTGATGTGCAAAAAAATGAGGTATGCCTGTATATTGTATAACAATGTTTTATTAAGGCTCAGACAGATCAGTTGTGTTCTAGTGCAGTGGTTTTCAAATTCTGACCATACCCATAAGAAAAACGTTTACATCATAACACACACACATGTTGTGATTTGTACTAAGAGATATATACTTGGTCTTTGTCCCTTTTTGGCACAGAGCTCCTAAAACCATTGGGATTTCCCTAGTGATGAGAGTAATAAAGATGTCTTCATATTCATAAGAAACCTCTTTTGACCACACCTAAGTTTATGTTAATGAGGCAACTTTTTGAAAGGGCCTAAAGATGGAGGCTGGTAAGAGGGGGACCACTCATGTAATTAGAGGGTTGGAACTTTCAGGTTCCTCCACTCCACCCCACTCCCTCACAGGGCAGGGAGAGAGGCTGGAGATTGAGTTTGATGACCGGTGGCTAATGGTTTAATCAATACGCTTATGCAATGAAGCTGTCATAAAAAACAAAAAGAGAGTTTCTTGGTTGGCAAACATGCAGAGATTAGGGGAGAGTGGCTTGCTCAGAGAGCATGGAAATTCTACGCCCCTTCCCACATACCTTGCCTTACGCATCTCTTCCACCTAGCCGTTCCTGAATTACATCCTTTTATAACAAGTGGTAATCTTGTAAGTAATATGTTTCTCTGCGTTCTATGAACTGCAAATTAATCTAACTGAAGGAGGAGGGGATCCTGGGAACTTCTGATCTATAGCTGATTGGTCAGAAGTACCACTGACAATCTGGACTTATGATTGATGTCTGAGGGTTTGGGAGGTAGCTTTATAGGACTGAGCTCTTAATCTGTAGGATCTAATGCCATCTCCAGGTAGATAGTATCAGAATTGAGTTAATTGCTTCATAGTGATGGAGGTGGGGGGGCATGGAAACACACACACACACACACACACACACACACACACACACACACACTCAGGACAAACATACTGTCAACCTAAGAATCTGGGGGGCAATAATTGAACAAAAAGCTTTTATTAGAGATCAAAGGAATTGTAATTCATCAAGTATAAATTTAGGCAGAAGCCCAAATAATGTCTTCCACCCAATGCAGGAGAGGGGCTCAGAGTTTTTATAGGAAAAAGGGAGGAAGATGAAGTAAGTTGTATTAAAGAAAAGTTCATTGGCTCTAGGTGAGGTAAGATTAGGTTTGTACTTCACAGACTGGCTTTGAGATTCAATCATCAGGCAAAAAGGCTAGATTTGTACTTTATTGATTGGTTAGTGACTTCATCACTGGCAAAATCCAATTTCATCCATTCTCACAAACAGGATATTCTTATTCTTACTGACTTCTTGAATGTTGGCAGTTTGGTCTAGTTTAAAAGAAACAGAAAACAAGACATGCGGGGCAGTTCCTCTGAAATGGATCCTCTGGCTCTATTTTAATATGGGCCCACTTACGTCATCTTTCACATACACAAAACTGATACAATACACTCTGTTTTCTTATTTTTCAGTTACAGTTGACATTCAATATTATTTTATATTAGTTTTGGACATATAGCATAGTGGTTAGATACATTCTATTTTTTAATTATACTATCCCAGTGCATTCTTTTCTTTTTACTTATTTATTTTTAAATGTTGATGAACCTACCAACCTGAGTTCACTATCACCATTGTGACCTGTAATTTAAAAGCCTCTTAGAGAGTGAAAAAAACACAAACTTGGATGTAAGAGTCAGACCCTGGTGGGAATCCCTGGATTCCTTTTTATTTAAAAGTGGCCTTGGCATGACTTCTCTATCTATAAAATAAGACTGATAATCACCACATCAAAGGATTTTTGTGGAGATAAGAGATTACATATTAAAATGCTTAGAACAATGAAAAGACGCAATAATGACATTTATAGTTGCCTCTTTAATATCTGCTTTGTGGGGATCAAAAAGGATATAATGTATGCTGACCCGGCATGCTGACCTTCAGTAATGGCTGGGAATTCCTACCCACTCACATATAACAGAGACCTTACATTTCTCACTAGCTGGGCATCCATTTTCTTCTGTGTAAAACGAGGAAGATGTTTGATTTGGCTATGAAACATTACTTTGCTTATATTATACAACACCAGTATAGGTGCTATTGCTTCTGATTTTGAGATGAAAGCTAAATTGCAGCCATGATACTTTTGGGAAAATTTTAAATTAAGCTTCCTGAAAGCTCTAGGAGGAAGAGAGCATATTCAAATAAATGCTTCCCTTTTTTTTTTCTTCAAATATTGGTCCTTTTATTCAAATACTGGACGAAGAAAACTGACCACAGACCAACCTACCAGTGGCTGCTGTATTCTTTGTTAGAGATTCCTTATGAGACTCATTGAATTATAAAGCCATGATCTTTTAAAAGCGAGCAACATGTTTCTTGCAAACTCATATCCTGTTTCCCTTTAGAGACCTTGACTTGGAGCTGCCCCATGGGATTCCCAAAGGGTTAACAGGGAACCAACCCGTAAACTACCCTACTGGGAGGCTGATAAGTGGAAAAGCTCCTTCCCTTCTGTGTTCATTTTCTTCTGAAGAAAAAGGATGGCAGTGAAGGCAGGCAGTTGCTCTGGGCCCAACATCACTCCCTGGACCTCCATCTCCACGCCAGCCTCTCTCTCATTTCAAAGTGACACCAACCCACATACAGGTTCTCCAGGAGCACCTTTCATATGACCGCCTATGTTTTCTCAACAAACATATAATCTAATTGGTTTGTTTCTGCTGTTTTGAAAAAAGACATGTTTCAAAATTGAGGAAACAGGCAAGGTGCCAAGCTTGAAAGAGTTTTGTAAAAAAAATTATTTAAATTTCTCTGAAGAATATATCTTTTAAAAAGTATCCATCAACTTTTTAAAAGTGCCTACATCCTTTAAAGTATCAATAGCTAATTTTCAATTGATTATTAATTTTTTTTCTTCCTCAGAGGAGAGAGAGCAATATTTTAACTAAATCAAATGAGTTTTCCCTAAAGTTAAATGAGTTCATTTTATGATTTTAGGGACTCATGGAAAACAATCTCAGTTCCAACTCTTTTAAAGCAATGGTATTTGGTAACTTAAGGTTCAAGTATTATTTATTATATTATCACATTTCTTAAAAGGAAATAAAAGGAGAAGCTATTAGACCTTACCTTTTCTGAGAAAAGGTAAGGCAGTTAAGGGGTTGAACCATTTAAAGTATGAGAGAGCGATCATTAACGAGATGAGTTTCAGTTTACGAGTTTCCTAGCATTGTAAACTGAATATGAAAACCTAACAAAACAAACAAACAAACCTAACAAAACAAAAAACAAGTATGACAAGTAACAGTCACTGAGAAATTATAGAATGATGAGGCATGGGGGGGATAGTGGGAAAGAAAGAAAAGGCAACCTCTCGCGGAGGACAGGCCCCTTGGGCCTCAGTCCCGATGGTCTTAGAGACACTGTCCCAGAGTGAGAACCATCAGCCTCGGGAAGGACTGGCTCCCCATCTCCTTGCCGGAACTCCTGGGGAAAGGAGTAAACCCTTTGTTTTTGTTTGTTTGTTTTGTTTTTGAGATTTAGTGGGTTCTGATGTGGAGAATCAGAACAACTTTTGAAAAATAAGAACCACTGAGAGAATCTATCCTGCTAGCGGATTCCTAGCTGGTTGATCTGCTCTGTTTGTTCCATCTCAGTGGCCCTGTCCAGCACATCTTATCTTTTCATTGACATTGTCTGAAGAAGCCATTGCCTAAAGAATCCTTTGGATAACAGGGCAGTCAGTCTCTTTTTAAAACAGCAAGTATTTGGAGGGTTAAGGGGCTGTCAGTCACTCATCCTTCATGCACTGCTGTGAACGGCTCATTCAAATCTTCTCCTATCTCTAGTCCAGATCAGCAGCCTTGGGAGGGGCCTTTTGAGAGGGAGGAGTGGGGAGAGGAAGGTTTTGGGACATTTTGTAGACTGAAACTCTTTCAAAAAGAAGGGCTAGCTTGAGGAGATAGGCCTCAGTGGTCCTAAGGCTTTGTGGAAGTGAAAAATAATTAGAGGAAGATGAGGTGAATGGGTCCTACACATGAAAACTTTGCCTATTGAGAAATTTTTTCAGGGTCTCTTTTATCTAAGATTTTGAATTTCCCAGCTAGCATGGTTGGTAATTAGTTCAATGTTTTTATTGGTTAAATCGGTTTTTAGAGGCTGGAACAATATTCTAAATATTTATTATAATATTTTGTTTATGAGGAAATATCTTCTTAAAAAACTGCAAACATCGTGACGTTTTAACGACGATCTGCAAATCTGTAGTTCTAAATCAATTATCAGAAAACAAAGAACTTGTCACAAGATACTGTTCTCCCATTCCCAAACCAAGAAAATATGAGGGAAATAAGTGTACCAAGGACATTAAAAAGAAGTTCCCCATACATCATGAATTTTCTCAGGCATTTTGATTTCATGTGATTTTAAACCTCCAAACATAAATGTCGATGTAATTTAATTTTTATATGTCTGTAAATCTTAACTCATAAATCAAGTCACGAGTTTGAAAACTGCTTTACCAAATTAATCTTCAGTCCCTAACCTAGTTCCAAATGATTTCCACATAACCTCAAAGCCAATGGTTCACTCTCATTGGTGTGGGGGATAGAGCCTCCGGGGCAGAGTTAGCTGAGCTAACAGAAAGAGAGAATGCGGGTTGCCGTTAGAGATCTGTAAAACTCTATAAATGCTGGACTCAGCCTTCACTCTTTCACCTCACTTTCTACTGTTCCTCCTGAGTGCTCTATATTGGCCAACAAATTCATTAAATGAAGAATCTTCGATGGAACCTCAAAGATATCTTTGATATCTTCAATATCTTTCTTTCCCTCCTTATTAAATCTCTCCCCTTATCTTCTCTGGCCTGATCTACTTCTCCATTTATCAAAGTTTCTTTGACAGTCAAGTGTATCCAGGCCCTGTCCATTTCACTTTTTGCCGTTGCCCTTAGTAGGCTTTCAGTGCAGAAGTCTCTCACCTAGACCGTGACAACTGGGGGCAGGTGGTCAGCCTGCCTGCTTTCCTCTCACGTACTCTTTTTCTGTCATAGCAGAGTTATCTTTCTAATATATAGATGCCCTGGCAACAACCCGCAATCAAAGCTTTCAGAAGCCTGTCTTTGGTCCACCTTCCTAGCTCTCTCAAACCATTCCCAAAGTAGCCTATGCCTCTTCAGACTTCTGAGACCTTATATTTTTCCCCACCCTGGAATATCCTTCGTCTCCTCCACCTTTCAAAGTTGTATTTATTTTTTAAAGTTAGGTTCAAATGCCACCTCCACTGTAAAGACATTCCCAATATACTTGTTATGCCCTGCCCTTTAACATGTTTTCCTCCTTTTACTGGGGGTATTCATTCAGTTTTATATTATAAATCATTGGAAATACAGTTTCCCCATGAAACCCATAAGTTTCCTGGGTTTAGGTTCCATGTTAGAATTGTTTCCGTATGGCCTGTAGCCTTGCTTTGATATATATGAAATCGAGCTGAATAAACTACCCAAATTGGACATATCAAGTATTTCAGTCAAGTCGATTTTTTATTGATCAAAGAACAGTGGTTACTGTTATTATCTTTTTAGCTCACTCAGTGAAAATAAATTCTCACAGATTAATATAATTACACTCTCACCCCCTGAATTTTGGACTTTGTATTAGCCTAAAAGGTCCATTTCCACTTTAACGAATTTTCCTTTATTCCAAGTCCTCACTCCTACGAATATAGCCTATGAATGTAGCCTCTAGACCAATGTGATCAAAGTATTTCCTTGTACCACCTGTATTCTTGTCACCAATGTGTAAGTTAAGAATTCAGATTCCTGGATCCCTCCTCCAGATCTCCTGAATCAGAATCTCTGAGGACGGGTCCGAAGAATCTGCATCATTAATAACCTTCTTAAGACTGTAGTACGTAGGAAACCTTGAGAATCTTCATTCTAGAAATTCTTCAGAGAGCTTGGTTGGGGCTGCCCCCAAAATTTGGTGGATTTTCCAAATCTCATATCAGCTCTAAGAATGACTAAGCTCCAAATCATAAAAGGTGAACAATGAAACATACTTAAAGTTCCTACAGTTCTCTTGTTGAGAATCAGAAAGGTAAATGAAAGCTTGTGGGATTCAAAGGAGTGAGAAAGCAAGGAACTGAATTTGGTCCTGATCCGTTATCATTTGGCAAAATGGTACGTATTTGAGATTAGGAAAAACTATTTAAGACCTGACTTTGACCTTTCTTCAGCTCCTTTTCATCTTTTACTCAGAGCATCCTATCTATAAAAATAGGACTGAATGGGCAACTAAAATTACTAAGAATGTGCTCAACATCAGGCTTCGTGCTATGTGCTTTCCACATATTTCTCATTTTATCGACCACCTGTGAGGTTACTTATTTATCATCATTTTGCAGAAGAGGAAATTTAGAGTATGAGAGATTAAGTAAACTGCTAGTTAGGTAGATTAAATAAGTAATCAGGTAGATGAGCTAAGTTAGATAGATAAGTAAACTGCTATTAAGTAAACTGCTAGTTTCAAATTCCAGTCCCATTTACTAGTTATATGACCTTGGGAAAACTCCTTAACTTCTCAAAGTTTCAACAGCATCAGGATAAAGCAAGAGAAACACATCATCTTCCTCACAAGGTCCTGAGGACTTGAGATGAAATCAGGTCCACATGGCACCTGGCACTCAGCGTTAGCAACACTTCCCTCATCTCTCCGTTCTCTTCCAGTCTTGGCTTTGTTTGTTTGTTTTTGTAGATTTTTATGAAGGAGCCTGTTTGCTCAGAAGTCTGAAAAGGCCTCTGCTACTTTAAACCACTTTAACAGGTGGTTTAACAGGAACAGCACTGTTCATTGGCACTCGTAGCCGGTAGCTCTCCCTTTCTCCTGAGGGTTCATTCAGGAAAAGGGAATTCTCATCAACCTCTGGCTTCTTTCCAGCTCCAAAGAAGCTGTGATGTGAGCAGCTGGGAAAAGCAGTCCCTATGAGTCATGCTTTCAGCTTCCAGCTGGCAACAAGAAGGACAGGAAGTACCCACATCACTATTGCCAGCAACCACTGCAAATCACCTTTCTACAGCTGGCTTTCCCAGACCATGTCAGTGAGCCCAGCGCATGGCCACGTGCCTGCCACATGATCCTGAGCATTGCAGCGGCCTTGTTACATGCAGTTTGCCAAGTTCCTGCAGACTGGAACAACAAGGGTCACCCCACGAGGAAGACAGAATGCCTTTTAAATTTTTTTAACGAGTACTCTGGTAATGATAAAATCATCTCCTGATTTCGTTGCAGGTAGTGAGTGACTCTAGTACCAATCATGAAAGGTTTCATTTTACAGCTTTTTTTTTTTCTGTATGCATTTATTCTTGAGGGTAACGAGGCCCATTTATCACACTGTTACAATTTGCTCTCCCTGACTGGTTGTAGTTTCACGTCGTCTTCGAGTTCTAGACCGCAAGCCAAAAAGATGTCAGAATTGTCACCCAGAGTCAGATGCATGTTCTCTCCATGCCGGTCATCCGTCCTGGACAGTGGCCACATAACACAAGCAGCAGTCATTGTTCTTGATGTCAGTCAACCTCCTTGTCCCCTTCTTCACGATCAATGGACCACACAGACATAAATTCAAACGTTTTTTTCTAGCCTACCTTTTTCTTACTAGTTTTCTTATGTACTTTAGAATGATGATTTTCCTGTTATTCTATCCGATGTAACAATAAATTACATTTATTGATCCCAAATTGATTTCTAAGTTGAGGACTTAGGGATTTAGTGCATATACGTCCTTTCCTCCTAATCATGTTGTTCATGACTGTATGGATTCTGCTCACACTGCTTCTCACGGCCTTGGTCGTTAGAAGCAGAAGTCTGACCAGCTTCTGTCTTGCAAAACTGAGGAAGTCTGGCAGCTTCTGTTCTTACCCAGTTTCCTCTACCACCTTGACTGTTAATACACACATTGTTGTGGGAAGCCCTTCATTAAATACCCAAAGTAACAGTAAGGAAAAAAAAACAACAGAAGCACAGAAGGATAATTGTAACAGACTTGTGCCTGTTTAACATCATCTATTCCGTTGGTGATCCAAAACACAGAGGGACCTAGCAGTTTATAGCAGGATGGGCTTAGAGTCTGAATTAAATAATTGCAGAAGGAAGAAACGAAAAGTCTGGTTGTCAGAGCTTCCTGGGTTCTACTTAACATTTTCCATCCCCTCCTTTGCTTCTGCAGCGTCTATTTTTACAAATGTGTAAAATAGGAGTAAATAATAAATCTAGTTACAGAAATCTTTTGTCTTAAATACCTTAAACTCTTCCCTGAGGAAAGGTGCTTTATGTTTATTAACTACATCTCTATTTTTTTTACGACAAATAAAGCAGTAGGACTTATTTTTATTGTCCACAATTATTGAAATAATTCACTCTAATTCAGATTCTTATATATGAGAAGCTCCACATACTTACAACTCTCATGGCATTGTTATAAAGTGTGCAGGTCATAAATATCTTGGTTAAGATGGGCAAAGGAAGTCACAGAGATATGAAGTGAGTTCACATCACAACATAAGTCAATAAGAATGGCTTGAGTTCAGAGGCTAGATCTGGGCTCGCATGTCCTTGACATACTCTAAAGCCCGCGATACAAAAGATTAGGGTGATACTCAGTTTAAACCCCCCTCCCTTTTTTTAAAAATGCCATTTAATGATTCCACAGACTTCTTGAATGTCAAGTCAGGTGAGGTTTAATTACATTTAGTCATTTCCAAAAATTGCTATTTCTTTAAAATGGCTAATCAAGACTTAAAAATTGCAGACTATTTCCTAATTCAGGAAGACATGTGGTGCAATTCCTCCAAACATGAGGCATTCTGAAACAGCCATGACGATGTCCTAATCTGCCCAGAATATAGCAGGATGTCTAAACACATTACAGAATAATGCAGCTTTCTCTAAGTCTGTTGGCAACTCTAGTTCTCACAATATTTCTGCCTCCAGGAGAAAAGCCTAAGACTTGCTTTCTGCCTGGCTCCTTCATGGTCAGTGGAGTCTCTCTGGGGTCTTATGTTCGGACACATTAGGAATTGATGATGGATCTGAACTGTTGCTGCAGTGCATTTGAGCCCGTGGCCTGCTGGCCTCTATCTAGTTTAGAACCATTCAGTTTGCCAGATATTTCATTTTCAGTGAGGCAGGGGAAAGAGGACCCATCTTGGGCTGCTACACAGCATCATATATTTAATATCCATTTATCTGGGTTTTTAAATATAATGTTGCTTTACAGTTATACAGTGCTTGGCAATTTTCAGATTTTCAATTGATGCTCAAAACAGTTTTAGGAGGCAGTGATGTTATCCCCATTTTTACAGATAAGAAACTGAGATGTAGAGAGGTTATACTGCTTAAATCCACATCTGCCTGATTTCAAAGCTTATGATCTTTATTTTAAGTTTTATTTTGAAATATGCACATGAGGCTGCAAAGAAATATACAGAGAATTCTGGGTACCCTTTTCCCAGTCGCTCTGCTGTCAACATCTTACACAAATAGAGTATAATATTAAAACCAAGATAACGACACTGGCACCATCCATAGAGCTTATTCAGAGTTCACCAGTTTCACATGCACTGTTTGTGTGTGCATGTGTATGTAGCTCTATGAAATTTTGTCATGTGCTTTTTATACATAAACTACTCACTATTCTATTAATTTTAAATATTAAGTCAGATTATAGGAATGGCTAAAAGACTTCCTTCAATAGAACAGTATCTACCAATAATTATGTATACAACCAAACAGTTTTTTATATCTAGTTGCAACTAAGAAGAAAGAAAAGGAAGAAATCCTACAAACCCCAGCTCTGGGAGCACTCGTCTGTGCTACATGCCTTTATGGGTACATTTTCTGAAGGTTATGATAGGTATGAAATAGGGGAACTTGATTTATTGCTAATTATGGCAGCAATAGTCTCTCATGTTGAACATTTCCATCAGTAAAAGGAAGGTGATCTTACCTTGCCTTCAAATTTAGTCTCATCATCTTCCAGAGAGTTCACATCTGTCTCTGCATGAGATTCTTCAGATGTTTTCTGAAGAAGACCTAGAGGGTCAAAGAAAACCAGCCATGAATTTGGCGACTCGGCTTATAAATAATTCAGAGCGCTCAGCCTGACTTGGGCAAGCAAGTAGACTGTGTTGAGGCAGTTGATTTAAAAAGCTAAATTGAGCTGCTGTGGTGACTTCCAAGGTGGCAGATGCACCAGGAGGTGAAGGAGAGATGCAGAAATGAAATAGAGTCCTTTACCCCAGGCACCTGACATTGATCTAAAGAGATAAAAGTCATATCCAATACCACATGAAATATCAAAATGCAACACATCAGTAAATGCAATGTGGTAAAAGTGATAGTGTTTCCATCATTCCCATTTTTAAGGTCCAGCATCGAGTTATTAAGGGTCACTTTCTTCGTGAAGTCTTCCCTGACTTGCAAACTTCATGGATTCTTTTATGCACTACTGCTTGAGCATTTATCATTTGTACTGTAAAATATTGCACTTGGTGTTATTCTTGGATTAGAAGACCAGATTCAATTCTAGGTGCCACAGCCTATTGTATGTGTTACATATTCCTTATATGGTAATTAATTGGTGCTTATTATGAAAATTTGAAAAATATTGAAATTTTACAACTTAAATACAACCACTTGGTATATTTCCTTACACACACACACACGCACACACACACACTCACACTGTGGTTATAGAAGGGGATGTCCGTGTGCGCCTTAGTCAGAGGAATTGTTGCTAATCTGAGGATATAACAGTTGGATTCCAGAGCTGATAGAACCATATTTATTAGTATATACGACTGAGAGAAGAATCAGGTGGCTGAGTCAGAAGGGAATTGGGCTTTCTTGCTCTTTATCTCTTCTCTTTGTCACTGTGTCTCCCTGCTCCCCTTCCCACAGGGTTCTTAGGCACCTGGGAGAAATCCTTTCTTCAGGCTCCATAGCCATTGGCAATAAGAGTAGGACTTGGGGAAGAGAAGCCCTGGTTGGGTCTTGAGGCTTTCTAACCCAGCTTTACCAGAAAGCTACACTGGGGATGATGGCTACAAGGCTAATAAGTAAGTGGTACTTCAAGTTCTTATTTGTCACTGTTACTACTCTTGTATATACAGTTCCCTTGGGAAACTGACAGAATAATGTGATTAGCTTGAGCCAGGATTTGAGCATTTCTAGGTCTCATGGCCAAATGCCATCCATCTAATGTCATTGATATAGCACCTTGATTCTTATTTGTGGTTGTCTTGATGGAAGTTGACCATCTAACTTCCAGAGGCCCCTCAAATCCCCCAGATTCTGTGAGCCAGCTGGAAGCAGCTGAGCTTTCTATGGGTTTTTCATGGAGGCTATGGTAAAATCTATAGTGAAGTACAGGGTTTGCTGCCCTAGGTTATATGACCACACACACACTGAAGCTACTTGATAACAATGGACAGTCCTTTGGTCTCCTCACTTTCTGCAGTTTCTCTGTAAGCTGAGTGATTCCAGGTATAATAACTCGATGCTAGAAATGCATACCCTGTAATTGGTGACACCCATGACTGAGAAGCACCTGCCTTTAACACTATTAAGTACAGTGGCAAAATTAAAGGCAGGACTGTGGGAGCCATACTGCCAGCCTTTAAGTCTTGCTCTTTCATGAATGCGACACATTACAGAGAAATCTCTGTGCCTTAGCTTCTTCATCTGGAAAGTAGGGAATAATAAGAAAGCCTATAGGACTGGGTTGCTATGAAGCTTTAATGAGTTAATATATAAACAATGTTTAGATCACTGTAAGCACTCAGGACATTTTAGCTATTATTACAGCCACATGGAATTAAAATTTTTTCACATTTCTTACAAACTTCAAAGAGATTAAATGTTGTACCCAAGATACATAACTAATAAGATTCAGAGCTGACATTACAGCTCCCATTTCTGAACTCTTTGCCCACGTACCTTACACTGTGAAATATAATAGTTTATCTTGGCACAGACTCAGTTACTAAGGAATCAGACAAATATGTTTGAAAATCCTGTTAGTGACCTGCCTGAGTCCACACTCAGTGGTTATACTCCAAAACAAAAGTATAGGATTGTTCTGCAAAAATGAGCTAGTTGCCTCACCAAGGTCAAACATTATTATCTATTTACCCTAGGAGGATAATTACCTATTATGAAATCATGTGTTTGAAAAGCCAAGAAACGATCCATCATTCTTGCTTTATTTACTTGTAATAGACATATACATCCCTTAAACAATGAGAAAGACAAAGTCATTAAAGTGAACATAATTTAGTTTGGGGAAAGAGCTTTCGATGAGAAGTCAGGAGAACCAAGCCATAGGAGAAGAATTTCTCTACTTGTCTGAGTGTTTGTGTGTATCTGTGGTATGTGTGCATAAGTGTGGATGACTGTGCATGTGTATGTATGTGTGTGTTGAGTGTGTGTGTGATTGTGTGCACATAGAAAATTCAGGAAAGAAATGCACTGAACTGTTATCAAGGTTTACTTTTGAAAAGTTAAATAGATGATAAGAGACATGGGACTATAAATTGTACTAAATGGAGAATTACCAAAGAACCTCATCATTTTGAGACAAATAACAATTGAAAAATTTGTTGTACAACAAGGAAGTTTTTCAGCTTGAATAGAAATGACACAAGATGGCAATTCAAATGTACAATAAGGAATAAAGAACACAAGAAATGGTGAAATAAGGATTAATATAAAAGAATATTTGTTTATTTTTTCTTCTTTTCTCTTAATTTTTTTAAAAGTTATGTGATTGTTTAAAGCAAAAATTATAACATAACATTTGGGGACTTAACATATGTAGATGTAACATTTATGATAAGAATAGCACAGAGAATGGGTGAGGGAGGCATGTGAAACCATACCATTGCAAATTTCCTATATTAGATACATTATATATTACATAAATTTCATATTTTACACAAAGTGCTATAATATTAACTCAAAGTAGAGAGCAATAAGTTAAGAATGGATATGTACTCCTTAGGAGAAATATCTGGGAAAAAAAATAATGCAAAGAGGTATGTATGCTAAAAAGCCAATAGAGGAATTACAACAGAAGACTAAAAAAAATGTGCTAACCCAAAAGATGGCAGGAAAGGAAGAACTGAGGCACAAAGAACACATATGCGACAAATAGACAACGAAAAAAATAGGAGCCCTAAATCCAACTACTTCAATTATTACATTATTTGTAAATAAACGCTCCAAGGAGAGGACAAAAGTTAACAGAAAATAATAAAAAGGCAAGATCCTACTATATTCAGCCCATAAGAAATATACTTTAAAATAAAAAAGAGAAGTAGAGAAATGGAAAAAGTATATTCTGCAAGCACTAAGGAAGCATACGAAAGTTGGAATGGCTGTACTAACAGCAAACAAAACAGACTTCAAGACGAAGAGCTTTACTACACATACGGAGAGGGGAGACACTTCATAGAGGGACCAGCACATCTGGAAGATGAAACGATTTTGAGTATGCATGCGCTTATTAATGGAGTTCCGAAATACATGAAACAATCAATACATCATGTCCAAGAGCAGTTTACCCCAAGAATGTATGATTATTTCAACATTTGACAATAAATCATTGTAATCCACCATATTAACAACAACAAAAAAAGAAAAACCCGCCTGAGTCCACACTCAGTGGACGATCACCTCAATATATAGCACCAAAAAGAGCATCTGAAAAACTCAATGATTATTCATGATGAAAACTCTCATCAAACTAGGAATAGAAGGAAACATCCTCAATCTGATAAAATACATCTGTGAAAACTTACTACTAACATCATACTTCAAAGTGAAACATGAACTATTTCCCTTCATATTAGGAAAAGACAGAGATATCTGCTCTCCACTTATATTCAACGTTGTCCTGAAGGTCTCTGCCATTAGAATAAGGCAGGGGGAAAAGGCATAGAAGAAGGAAAATCATTCCTATTTACAGATGACATGATTGTATTTCTATACAGAAATAGATTCCTATTGTGAGTTATATATGGTAATTCTATTTACTATAGGGTTAAAAAACATGAAATGCCTAAGACCTTTACATTCAAAACTGCTATATTGCCAAGAGAAGTTGAAGAGGACCTAAATAAATGAAGAGTTATAATATTTATGAACTGGAACCCTCAATATTGGGGGTTCTCCCCAAACTAATCTATATATTCAGTTCATTCTCAGTCTCCCCAAACTAATCTATATATTCAGTTCATTCTCAGTCATAATCCTAGCAGAAATCGAAAGGTGATTCTAAAATTCATATAGAAATGAAAAGGATCTAAAATAGCCTAAACAATCTTGAAAAAAAACAAAGTCGGAAGACTTACACTACTTGATCTCAAGGCTTAGTAATAAACTAAGACCATGTGGGATTGTGTAAGACTTACTTATTTTTCAAAATCTTTTCAAAGAACCAACTTAACTACTCCATTGCTAATAGTATCTGGTAAGACTTTTAAAGGTCCTTAACGAAGTTTTTTATGCTAATGTTATTTGTGCACTTATATTATTCCTCTGCTAGACTGAGCTTTTCCTTGCATCCAGGTATTCACTTTTATCAAACTTTATAAGTCTTCAGTGCCTGCACTATTTCATATCTATAGTTTCTTTTAAATAATATCTGTCAAAACAACAATCAGTATGCATCTTAAACAACCACAATCTTCAGCCTCATGAGCAGAGATGAAACACAAAGCTTTCTTGCCCAAATAACCTACCCGAGGCAGAGGGCTGGCTGGTTTTTGGTGACACCCATTTTGGGGAGGATTCAGGATGGGGAGCCACAGGTTGCACTGGGCGAGTCTGTCTGGCTGCCAGTTTCATCAGACTCATTTGCCTCTTGTGAAATATTTCCTGTACATCACCCAGCTTCTGCAGGACTTTCTGGGCTTTGGCCTGCAGGAACAAAGCAAATCATGAGCAGATCACTCTGCACTGAGCCTGAGGACATGATGCATTCTGTTTCAACCATCTTCCCTCCTCCCCCTCCCCCTAACCTCTTTCAGGTGACACAGCTCTAGGCATCCATTTGCAAGTCATCACATGTCTTGCCTTGCACCAGAATTGTGCTTCTAAGAGTCTGCATTTCCCACGTGAGTGGCAATAATTATATCCTTCTCACTGCTGTATCGCCAATGCCTGGAACACTGCCTAGCATAGAGTACTGCTCGGTAAATACATGTTGTGTGGGAAAATGTTCATTAAGCCATGTCCATTAATGGTAGAAAAGGATGCCATAGGCCATGGATGAAGGGCATTGGGCTAACTTACCAAACAGGAGAATTTAAAAACAAGAAATGCATCCTGAATAAAGGCCCTACTGGGTTTAGAAGAGTTTAAGTGTTCTGGAGGAAAGAGTTGGCTACATTGTGCAGCAGGATTAAGGAAACCACAAACACCTGTAATAAAAAGGCTACACATTTAAATGTTATTCTGTGTGACTCCTTCATATACAAGTAGAAATAAACTGAAGAAATACCAGGGGAGAGATGAAGCTCACAGGTGTTCCCATAACTGACTATGTGCTCTAAGGCAGCGGTCCCAACATTTTTGGCACCAGGGACCGGTGCTCCTATGAGAATCTAATGTCCGATGATCCGAGGTAGAGCTGAAGTAGTGATGCTAGCGCTGGGAAGCTGCTGCAAATACAGATGAAGTTTTGCTTGCTCACCTCCTGCCCTGTGGCCCGGTTCCTAACAGGTCAAGGGCCATTGCTGGACCACAGCTCCAGGGTTGGGGACCCCTGCTCTAAGGCAGAGATTCAGGAGAATAAGAAACAAGACCTAGATGTCTTTGAGTTTCACCAAGGCCTGAATTCAGCTGAATGTATTTCTTCTGACCTTGCTCTCAGCATAACATCCCTCAAGCTCCAGTAAATCAAGGGAAGTGAATAACCTTTTCTTTGTCATGTGGACATCTATCTTGTGGATGGTTTTAACCACCAAAGAAGGGACCCAGAATTAAAAGAGCTGAAGCACTTTAGCCACACAGGGTGCTCTGAGGATGTACAGGCTCACCTCACACCCAGGAAGGCTGCCACCTTTTGCAGCTGAAAAAGTAAATTTGTCTTTTTTTTTTTTTTTTTTAAATGCAGGACCATCTTCTGAGGGGAATAACCAATATCCCTGAGACAGGATTCAAGTGTCAGCTACAGAAAAACTGTTCCCCTACAGACTTAGGGCCCTGTCAAGGCTGACCTCTTCACCGAGATCTGGGGCTGGTTTCACTCTTTAGAGGGTCTGAGTGCAGACTGGTACTGTCCATACAGTAACCACTAGCTATGTGAAGCTACTGAGCTACCCGAAATGTGGCTGGTCTAAATTGAGCTGTGCTGTCAGTATAAAATACACGCTGGATTTTGCAGACTTAGCATGAAAAAAGAACATAAAATATCTCATTTATAATTTTTATATCAATTGTATATTGAAATCATATTTTGGACATAGGTTAAATAAAACATTAAAATTGATTTCACTTATTTCTTTTTATTTTTTAAAATGTGGCTGCTAGAAATCTTATTAGCTCACCTATGTGACTTGCAATTTATTTCTACTGGACATATTGGTCTAGAACAGGGGTTGGCAAACTTTTTCTGTAAAGGGCCAAACAATAAATCTTTCAGACTTTGCAAACCATCCGGTCTCTGTTGCAACTACTGCACTCTGCTATTGCAACATAAAAACAGTCATAGATAATAAATAATATAGAAATGAATGAGTGTAGCTGTGTTCTAATAAAACTTGACTTACATAAGCAAGCTGCTTTGGTCCACAGGCTATAGTTTGCTCACCCTGAGTCTAGATTAAGCTCGCGGTCTGTGTTTAAAGGGTCTTTTCAGAGAACGTACTTCTAGCCCCAGGAAGCTCAGTTATATCATGCACTAGAGGTTCTGATAACAAAGCTACGAGTCCAAGTCCCAAAAGAAACCAAATTCTCTGATGTCAGGGTGATGGAAATGTCAGTTTATATTCCTTGGGGGATGGTGATAGGACCTGGTGACCAGCCACTACCACTCTGCCCTTCTAGCCTAGTGATAAGCTTGAGGAAACCGAGACAAGGGTGTTAATTGCTGCACAAAGATAAAATATCTGACTGAGCAAACAACTGTCAAATAGTGATATACAGTGGGTTTGCTGCCCTCGCATGAGGTCTGTGCCATATTCTCACCTCTTGGTCTGGACAGGACTTGAATCACCTTTGCCCTTTTACATCTATCCCTTAAGATCCCAGAGTGAACCTTAAAAATGGTGAAGCAGTCAGAAGAGACCCTAAATTCCTAAGCTTAGATGAGGGGGAGGTTAGATGACAAGCTTAGATGACAACTGCATCCTCCCCTTCCCCTCTCCTCTTTTTACTTGCAAATCCGAACTCTCCGAAATGTAAATCTGATCATGTAACCTACCTGTTTAAAAGCCCTACAGTGGCACCCCACCTCCTCATCCTAGAGCACCGGGATCGGATCATCGTGTCCCACTGTCACTCCACTGTATATGCTCTTGGACCGAGGAGCATTACTGGGGACACGTTTTTCTTCCACTACACTGCCAGCATCATGATTGCAGGAACTGTGACTTTCATTATTGTATTCCCAGAATACAGCACAAACTGGGTACCCAACGAATATCTATCTGAAGAACTGAATTTTGCTATTTGCTACTGAGATTGTTTCATTCCCTAGACTGGCCGGTGAAAGTGAATGAGGGAGAAAAGTCAACAGCGGCACCCGAGGGTCAGCACAATAGCCCTGTATTAGAGAAAAGCCTTGAAGAGCCTCAGGGTGGATATTACAAGAACAACAGTTTAATGCCCAATGTCTTTGATAATCCTTATGTCGTAAGTGTAACAGATTCAATCTTCTAGACATAGAGCACCTGGTTTTTTTAGAAACAAATTTTAATTTTTAGAATAGTTTTAGATTTACAGAAAAATGGCAAAATAGTACAGAATTCCCACATAGACCACACCTTGTTTCTCCTATTAACAGCTTACTTTACTATGGTACACTTGTCGCAATTAATGAGTTGATATTGATACATCGTTTTTATTTTTAAAATAAATTATTACCATTAAATAAAGTACATATTTTATTTAGGTTTCCTTGGTTTTTACCTAACGTGACTTTTTTCATCCAGAATACCACTTTACATTTAGCTTTTTTTGGCTGTGACAGTTTCTCAGCTTTTCCTGGTTTTTAATGACCTTGACAATTTTGAAGAGTATTGCTTGGGTATTTTGTACAATGTCCCTCAGTTTATACTTATCTGATGTTTTTCTCATAATTAGTCTAAACTTATGATTTTTTTAGGGGGAAGACCACCGACGTAAAGTGCCATTTTCATCACATCGTATCAAGGGTGTTAATCTGTTGCTGTTGAACTTGGCCACCTGGCTGAGGTAGTATGTGTTAGTTTTCTCCACTGTAAAGTCATTCTTTTATTTCTCTCTTCTCACACGGTACTCTTTGGAAGGAAGTCACCATGTACAATCCGCACTTTAGGTTGAGGAAGTTTTGTTCCATCTGCTCAAGGGCAAAATAGCTACATAATTTGGAATTCTTTTGCACGTGAGATTAGGTAACTCTCCCCCAACCCCATTTATTTATTCCTTCCTTCCTTCCTTCCTTCCTTCCTTCCTTCCTTCCTTCCTTCCTTCCTTCCTTCCTTCCTTCCATCAGTATGGATTCATGGATATCTACTTTATACTTTGGGTTGTAATTCAACAATACTTTATTAATTTAGTTGCTCCAATTGTTCCAGCATTGACCTTGGGGAGGTCTTTCAATTGCCTCCTATGTCCCATCATTGTGGTTTGTTTTGTTTTTAGCAGTTCCTTACTTTCTGGCACTAGGCTAGTTCCTGCTCCAGTCCTAGAATCAGCCATGTCTCCAAGGAGCCTGGGTCTCTGTTATTGGAGAATGGTATTAGAAACCAAGATTTGGGTGCTAGGTGTGCTCATTGACACTGGGGGTCTCATTGCTTTTAGGCCCTCTCTACTGTCCAAGTAAGGAGATACATGTGTCAATCCCAACCCGTGTGTATACATATATCTTGGGATATTTCTATATATGTAAATTATAAGTTTTGACATTAAAGTCATTACCTCTCAGTGGACAAAACTTTTTCTGACATAATAGGACATTTAGTCTTGTAATCTAGAATTTTATTTCCAACCAAAAGAATAGATGGGCTTTGGGAATATTTCGGCCTGTTTTACATATAGGATTTTAAAATATATATATGTTTTCTTTTAATCTTTTCCTTACTCCATGCTTCTCCCTGTTTCTCAGAGTGTTATTAAGTTTTATTTATTTCCTGGTGGGTGGTCAATAAGTTTGCTGAATTTGGCCGGAACGGCAGCTGTGGCCACTTCATTTGCTCTCTGTACTCCAGCCACCCTGATATTTGGGTTCTGTACTTGTGCCAGGCTCACTTCAGCCTTGTGGCCTCTGCACATGCTGTTCCTTCTGTCTGGAAAGAATCTCTCATCTTCTATATTTATTCTCCAGGCCTTGGCTCGAATGACCCCAGTCCAGGTCAAGTTCCTGTGTCACATGCTCAATAGGACCTTCTCAGCTGGGAACACTTTTTTGTGTTTTGTGTCTGACATTTATTATTGTCAGCTTGTCCCATTAAACTATAAGTTCCATGAGGGATGGAACCATGTCTATGTCTGTTCATCGTGTCCTCAGCACAATGCGTGCTACATCAGAGAGACTCATGAAGGATTTGTAGAGAAATGAATCATGGAAGGTGATATTTGAGTCAGACCATGTAGGGTCAGTTTTCCAGAAAGCAGTTTGCCCAAAGTCTAAGAGGCCACCTGGGGGTTCAAGAACTGGTTAACCTGCTCGGTACATCCTATCTGGATTTTTGCAATAGGCAGACCCCCCTCCTCCTCCCAATGCTTCCTTCCCAACCACAAAATCAAAATAACCTGACAACATTACCTTCACATCAAGGGTGAGCATCAGCTCAAACTGGTTGTGAAATTCCTTGGGGCTGGGCAACTGGTACTCCTTTGCTGTGTCCAGGAATGCCTCAATGTCATTCAAGGCAACATCAACCCCCTCTCGCGACTGGCACTTGTCTACAGCTTGGGAAGCCAAGAGGTAGATTCCCGCTTCACACCAGTGGCTGACCTTTTGAAAAGGAATGCAGAGCTCTACGCAGTTAGCCTGACCACAACTCAGCCGCCACAATCCTCAGGAGGTCTGAGCTCATCTGGGGTTTACAAGAATTCAGAGGCAATGGGAAATTGTCATGGGACAGTAGCTAACCACCATAAATACAACTACAAGGTGGACAAACCCAAACCAATTTTACATTTGTCCACTTCTTAGGGACATCACCCAGTTAGTAAAATGAATCATGCAAACATTCTTCTCTTTTCTACTGACAGTAATTGCTGCACCTCCAAGAGGAGAGAGTTAAGGATTTTTAAGTCTGGTCTAACTACATAGAAAGGTAACCGATGACTTTTTGGGTTGTCCTTCAAGACCACTTTTCCTGCATCCTAATTGGTCTCAAGAGCACAGGGTGATTTAAGAAGGGTTTAGACCTGGCCCTACTAATGCTTTCCTGGGGGAGGGACTGTCCCTTTGACAAAACAAACAGCACTTTTCTTTGCCCACATTTGTATTTATTATCATTTGTCTTCCCCAGGGAGGTATCCAAGAATGCAAAGCTCTGTAATCCAGAACAGCAACACTCACACTGTCCAGAATGCTAGGATGAAATCAGATAGGTGATGAATCCTAACGGCTCCATTTTTAAAAGATGTCAATAGAAAGACAAGGGCCCTTGTGCTGCCTGAATACTTATATGGAAAGAAGATGTAAGTGCAAGCACATCTGCCTTTCCATTTACCTTGTGACCTGAAGAGCTGTGCGAAATAACTGTACAAGGGAAAAAAGATCCAAAGTGAGCACTCCATAGGAGTTACCGCTACGTGGAAAATTACAGGCAACTTAACTCTGTCTCCCCCCCCCACACTAAATTATCTACACTGAGGGTGTGCTACTTTTAGAATAACAAAAAAACAATAAAGATATTTAAAAATTACCGATTACCACTGTGTGGGGATGAGGAGGGGACTGGGATGTGTGGGTGTCTGTAACTTTTTCCCTCCACTTTCCTCTGTTTTGGGGTTTTCAAAATAATATGAAATTGTGCTTTGATATATACTGTGAAAACTTTCTCTTGAAACATCATGTCTCCATCTGCAGAAAACATTAAGCTGAAGTCTTCCGTAGAGTCACAGCAGCCACTTGCTCTCCTAGACACACACACACACACACACACACACACCACACACACACACACACACACACCCCCGCACTCCACTCCTCAGTATTAGGTTATTTATTATCTATGGAGCAGAAATGGAGCGAGAAAAACAGTAGTTGATCCTGTAGAGAACTCACCACACAGAGCAGGCTGTGCACCAGGTCCTTCTGAGCCACTTGCTCCTGGGAACAGCTGTATTTCACTGACATTAAAAGCCCTCAGGCAATGGGTGGGTGCTCCCAGCCATTCGAGAGAAAGAGCTGTGGGACTGCAATGGCCACAAGCCTCCCGCTGCCTGGCAACAGCTGAGAGGGAAGGCTCCAGAAGTTACTGCCCCTGTTGACTGGGCTCTTGCCCCAGAGGTCACTGCCAAAGGGCACCAGAGACTGTGCCCCCGCCCTGTGAGCTCTCTTCACACAGCGTTGCTGTCTAATCTAAGGAGCCTGGGGTTTGGAATTTGGGAGTGCTGACTTCAAAGCTGCAATGCCCTATTTGCGCATTGTGCAGTCTTGGGCAATCACTTATCCGAGGGGTCTCTGTACCACCTGCACCAGAATTACCTGGGCACTTGATGAAAATACCGATTCCTGGGCATCATCCCAGATCTACTGAATCTGAGTTTCCCAAGTGGTACATCCAGGAATCTGCAATATAGCAACAAGCTCTCCAGGTGATTTTCATACACTAAGTGCTGTGACCCATTGACTTAACCACACTGAATATCAGTTTCTGCCTCTGTAAAATGAAGCCATTAATATGGATGAGGATTAAATAGATGATAGAATTATGTTTCTGGTAGGAAAACAGTAGATGCTCAATAATGGGTAGGAGTGTACAATGGTCATTATTACTTGAGCTCCCCCAGGAGGATTTGCAATGTGATACTTTTCTATGAGGAGAAGCATTTTTCAGATATTGTGCTTGGTTCTCTGTATGCCCAAAGGGGAATCAGGAACTTTTTCACAGGGCCAGGCCAAAACAACCACTTTAAGTCTGGGTCCACACGGAGGAAAATGGACTTTAGTTTATTATAGTAGGATGTGGTGGGGTGGCAGAGTCACTTCTGACCTTTGATACCTCTATGATCTACAATCTGCACAGTTTTTAATACTTCTTGAACATTGTTTCACATTAAGTTCCTTATTCTCAGCAATCAAGTGGAGCAGGGAGAACTATAATTAGGACTGCTTCACAGAAAATTTTACATCTTACCTTGTCTAGCTGTCGGTGCAACTCCAAAGATTTTCCTAAAATGTCGTATTTTTTCCTGTTTTCATTGGTGAAGTCGTCACAGAGGTGCCTGAGCTCCGCACACTTGGGTCTGATGGAGTCCGCTGCGTAGTGGTGGCTTTGGATGAGCTGGTCCCCAATGACTGCAAGCAGCTGGGCTTTTTCCAAGGGCTCCTGCAAAGTGTATACGCGCAGCCAAGCATCAGACACCAGGCTGATGTCTGCCTGGCACTGTGCGCGCCCGTGCTGGAGGGATGCTAGGGAGGTATTGATCCAGGTCTCAGGCTGAGAGTCTGAAGCTGGGGAACCCGGGAAAGCTCTTCCTTTCCTAAGAAGTCTAGCCTAGCCCAGGGACATTTGCATTCTGAAGAAGAGCAAGTCAGTCATTCAAATATTTGTTGAGTTCTGGGGTAGGTGCTGAGGATATAGAGTTCACAAGCCAGGAATTTGCAGCCCAGTGTAGAACTCAGACATTAAGTAAATAATACAAATAATTAAATTATTACAGCTGTGATAAGTTCTAGGGCAGCAGAGCACAAAGTGTTACATTGCACAGAATGAGACTCTGAATTCCCCTGCTGACTAAATGGAAAAGGAGAAAGGACAGATACGTGACCCTAGGAGACTGGGGAGGGAGCTGAAGTTGACACGCCGGTAAAGATTCTGGTTTGAACAACTTCCTGAGGGAGTTCATGAGACTTAAGAAATACGTTTCCCTAAACCCCTTCCTGCCACCAACAAGGTCATGGCTGCTCTGACCTTGTCTGCTCAGCACCCACATCTCCTCCCTCCGTGCGCATGGCTGGCTTTGTTCTAACCACATGTGGCATGTTTTTCTATTTCCAATCCGTTCATCACATATTACTGAGGATTACAATGTGCCGAGCACTATCCAGCTATCAAGGGTTTGATGGTAAACGAAGCAGGCAAAACCCCCTGCCTTCATAAAGCTTACATTGTGATAGGAGATGTAGGCAACAAACAATGAAATATGTCGATTATATAATATCTTAGATACAGTGGTGAGTGCCATGGAGAAAAATCAAACAGGTGGGCAGGGCAGGGAGTGCTGGTGGAGGAGCTGCTATTTTAAACAGGATGGTGAGAGAAGGGTTCACTGAGAAGGTGCTATCCGAACTGTGCAGAAGAGTTAATACAGCAGGCCTGAGACTATAGTCCTAAGAGAGGCTGCTTGCAAGGCTGGCCTTTGAGTGGCATCTGGGAACGTCCGGAGGGTTCCTACCATCCTCATGGAGCATGGCTCCATGTCTAAGCTGCTTGTGCAAACGCTATACTTTATGCTGAACCCTTTCTTTCTTTCTAGGAGTCTGGAATTCTGGTGCGTGCCAGGCAGAGGTTACCTACATGACCAGCTTCCAATACAAAAACTCTGAGTACTGAGCTCCTAATGAGTGAGCTTCCCTGATCAGAATGCATGGCTGGGGGAATTTGGTGCATCCTGCAAAACTCCACGGGGAGAGGGCCCCTAGAAACTTGCTCCTGGTTTCCTCCAGAATTCACCCATGAACCATTTCCTGTTGCCGATTTGACTTGGTATCCTCTCACTATAATAAATCATAACCACAAGTAAAATTATATGCTGAGTCCTATGAGTCCTCTTAGGAAATCTTCAAATCTTGGTGCGGTCCTAGGAACCCTGACACAGACGCCAAGACCTGGAGTAAGGGATAAGCCAAGCAGTATCTGGCAGAGAGGTTGGGGCATGTTTGATGTGTTCAGGTGAGTGGGAGGAGGTCACTGTGGTTAAGCAGAGGAGTAAGCAGGAAAGAAGTCAGAGATGTAATCAGAGAGGAAAGAAAGGGGCTGGGCTGCGGAGGGCCTTGCTGCCACTGTGAGCACTCTGGCTTTTACTCATTATGGCATGGGAAGCCTGGAGGGTTTAAGGGAGAGGATCTCATTCAGAAAAGGATTGCTGCAGCTCTGGAGTGGGGAATGACAGAGAAGAGGCAAAGCAGGAAGACCAGTTAGGGGACTGCTGCATTCATCCAGGTGAAAGAACGGCTTAAAGGAGGCTGGCAACCAAACTAGCTCCTTCCCTGAAATGCTCCTCCCAGGGTCATTCTGGTCGAAGCTCCTGGCTCACCTCCTGGTGGGGGCCCTTCTCTGACTGGGGAACCTAAAGCCACTCCCTGCGACCCGCCCACTCGCTTTGTTTTCAGTTTCTAACAGCACTAATCTCTCTCTGAAAGCATCTTCGTTTAATGTGCAACTTCTCCATTCTCTTCCCACTCTTATCAATATGTAAATTCCATGCAGGCACTTAATAGGCATCTTATAAATATTCAATTAATAAGATGAATAGATAAATGAACCAATGCATGAGATGATGTAGTCATCTGCTTGCCAGGAATTGTGTGAAACAACACTAATCTGTGAGTCAACGCAGATGACTGACACATTCCCAAAGGAGCAGAGGGCTCATGTGCACCCTCGCTGACCACATTTAGCAGCTGTGTGCCACACGTGCCCTGGCTTAACTTTTTACAGTAACACAAAGAGTCATGTTGACTCCAGGTGATGACAACCAGCCTGTCTCTTAACTTCCAGTGGTTCATGATTTCAAGTCTCAAAAACCCTACCCCCTACCCTGCCAGTTATTCGCTAAGCCCTGCAGGGCCCGCCTCCTCCTTAATACCTTTTGAATTCCGAGCCCTTTCCACCACTTCCTTGTCACCGTCTGTTCAGGCTTTCTGACTGGGACAGCTGGCCTCTTCGCTCTCCTTCAGGCTGTTCTTCAAACCATGCCCCACATTGCTGATGAAGCAGCAATTCCATCGCAATGCTTATCATGCCTACATCACTCCCAACCTTCGAGTCCTTTTTTGGCTCTCTACAGTCTTCAGGAGAAAGTTCAAACTCCTAAGCAATGTGCAGAAAGCCTTTCATTATCAGGCTCGCGCCTGTGCCTCCTCCTCCTCCACTTCTCTCACCCTCTGCTGTATCTGACCCGTCTGTAGTTCCCCAAATATTCAGGCAGCTTCAGGCCTCCATGCCTTCTCTATTTGTCTCTCTGCCTAGGAAGTCCCATCCTTCCCTTCCCACCCGTGCCCCCCACCACTCCACCCCCTACCTCCCGATGCACACATGCTCCTCTGTATCGTTCCAATTTTAGTATATGTGCTGCCGAAGCGAGCACGTACACACTCCTCTGGAGCTAACTCTAAACCGCCCTTCAGGGTTCATCTCCAGGAAACTAACTCCACCATTTTATTCCGACGTCCCTCCTCTGTGCTCCCATAACACTCTGTGCCTTTCCTGATCAGAGCACACACTTCACTGTATTGTGTTCACTTATCTATTGCCCTCACTACGTCACAGACCCTTGTTGGCATACATTAGATCTTATTGGACTTAAAACAGTATATAGCATAAATTAGGTACTTAAGGATAAATGATTGTTGTGTAAAATAAAAAGGAGTGATGGCATGGGAATAAAGTGACACCAATCAAGCAGTGACTATTTGAAAGAACTCAGAGATGAATACCCAGTGCACTCGTATGGAACAGCAAAGGCCCCAATACACAGTGGTCACCATCCCTGAAAGGAGGTTAGAACGCTAATTCCTTAGGCGGTGATTTTTAAATGTGCTGCTTATTGCTGTGTCCTCAGAACCTAGAACAGCGATTGGCATGGTAGGAGAGCAATAAATATTGACAGAATGAATGAAGAATGAATGAGACACTTACTAGAACTGCTCAGCCACTTTAGGTTGAACCTAGGAAACATTCCACAGCACAGAATTGAGCCTGTTACCTCTGCGACATTAATGACAATAGCTAACTTTCACCGAGAGCTTACTATATGCCAGGCACTGCTCTGAATGCTTATATTCATCGTTTCTTTTACTTTTCATAACAAGCCTTTTCATATAGATGCTGTTTTATGAAAGAGCAGTGAAGGCACAGTGGCCCAAGGTGACCCAGGTAGGGAAGAGTAGAGCCATGCTTCAGATGCAGGCAGTTTGGCTCCAAAATCAGGCTCTGACCACCACATACTGCATTTGTTCTGCCTAAGCTTAGGGAGTTTATTAGGCTGATCAAACCTGGCCGATTTTAGTTAAATACAGATGCATGTAACTTCCTTCCTTTTTGGCAAGGAAGTATCTGTTGACTTTTTCTTTTTTAAGGCTAGCTGCCTAATTGATTAAGAATAACACAGGTTTCCTGGGTCCAGGGAACTTCACCACAGGATATTTCCCAAATGCCCCATGGCAATCATAGCTTGCCCTTCACTTAGCATGTGGCACCTCACCTTTCAAAAGTGTTCTTAAAACATTTGAGATTGAAGAAAAGATGCGAGTAACAGGTCCAAGGAGATCTTGGGAAAAGATCCATAAATATAACTTAGGAGCCACTGCTAGATGACTGGATGATCACTCTACTGAAATGAATGGATAATAATAATAATAGCTTCTAAGTTCTGACCACCTATGACATTCAAGACACTCAGTAAGTCCTTATTACCCCTCTACTCATTTTACCTTCACAGGGATTTGTGAGGTCGGAATTATTATTATAATATTTTATAGCTGAGGGGATGTGTTCAGAAAGGCTAAGACATCTGACTAGGGTTGCACAGCTGGTAGTTGTTGGCGCTGAGAGTTGAATCTGGTTCCTCCTGACTCCAAAGGCTGAGTCTGCTCACCCTTCAGCCCACAGGGCCTCCCCACATGTGCTGTGAATGACAGACAGGTGCACAACCACGACTGCCAAATCCTTCCGAGAACTTACAAGACTTCACTGTCAAACATCCAAATCACAGCTTATTTTTCAGTCTGTACAGCTTCTGCTCACGGCAAATAGGCAATCAGACTTAAGTGAAAACGAAATAGTGAGAAAGAAATGGCTGAGATCTGGTGCTCAGTTCACAAGCCTTTCAGATACTGAAAATTCCAGAAGACTGGATAGTCAAATTGCAACATGCAATTCAAAAATCTTTATTATAATAACAGGTCCCCCCCCCCAAGGACTCCACTGCTATGACAGAGAAAGATGAGAGCACCTATTATGGAAGGAAATAGTGACAAACTGTGATGCGACTACATCAGGAAGCCCGGAACGAACCCCCAGGTAATGGCATAGGATAGAATGTATGTATAGGGAAGTGAGCCAGGCGACACAAGAAAGGCAGAAAGTTAACACCCGTTGCAGGTGAGCAATAGATACATGGCAGTTCATTGCACTTGTCAATCTACTTTTGTGTGTGTTTGAAAATTTCCACTAAAAGAAAAAAAAAGAAGCCATGCCCTCTAGCTAGATTATGGCCCTGGAGGGGTTAATGATCTGAGTCCCATGCTTCTTGGGCACAGTAGTGTAACTGCTGGCTCCTGCCTTGAGGGGAGAGGTCAAAGCTGAAATCGAGTTGGTCCTTCTTGCCCTGTCATAGTCTATTCCCTGCTGGCTCATCACTGAAGGCCCCAGCATGCCTCAGACCAAAAATCCTGTAGGAAGTTCTGCTTTTAGAAGTAAGAGTAGGGGCTGAAATCATTGTTTCTCAGAATTAGAAATGAGCACTCAAAAGTTTGCTAAACCCTCAAACTAGAATAAGACAAAAGAACAGGTTCAATTAGCATGCACAAGAATCTGCTTAGTGAGTTGGCTCAGAGGGTACCTGTGACATCACTGCACAGAATAATGAAGTTGGCAGCAAATCAGAAATCAGTGTGTGGCTATGCCAAGAGGGAAGGTGACACCTGAGTGTGGAGTGAAGGACAAACCAAGCAAGTTTTGGTGGATTCTTGCCAGACATCACCTTGTTCTTTAACACTTTACAAGACAAATGGAAAGACTGGCCAAGCCCTTCTCATCTGAAGAAACAATGATTCTTAGAAATCTGAGTGAAGACATGCAAAAACAGTCCCAGTTATGTTAAGGTAGCTTTGCTCTGTTCACTCAAAGGCAGAGGAATAGGTCTAATGCATCCTTTAGGAAATAAGAGAAAACAGGGTAAACAAGGTACAGGATGGGTAAAAAACGAACTCTCTGGGGGGTGGTGTATGTATTAGTCCAGCTGGTACAAAGAAACTTCACAGATGGCTCATGGGTTCACAGCACATTGCTATGTCCCGTGACCATAGGTTGAGCCCCTAGCTCCAGTCAGCGATCTTTAAAGTATGTACCAAGGATCATAAGCCCAATAAGGTGAGCAGAAGGCAGAATATGGATGCAGTCATACAGATCCATCCCCACTATTTAAAACACAACCCAGAGCACCCTCCAATGGCTTCCCATTCCACTGAGAATAAAATCCAGTCCTCATGGCCACTGCTCCCACCTCCTTCCTACCTGGCTCACTGGGCTCCAGCCACATTCCCTGAACCCATCAACCATTTCTGCCTCAAGACCTGGCACTTGAAGCTTCTCTGCCTTGAGTGCTAGTCTCCAAATCTTTGCATGGCTATCCAGATCTCAGATCCAAGATCACTCCTTAGAGAGGCCTTTCCTGACTACCCTAGCTGAGGTAGCACCTCCTGGTCACTTTCTATTATGTCCTGTTATTTTCCTGATACCACTTGTCACTATCTGATATTATTATTTATTTGATCACTTTTTACCAGATATCTATCTCTCCCCAGTAGAATGTAAGCTCCAAGAGAGCACGGTCTTGACTATCTGGTTTGCCACCACATGCACAGAACCCAGGGCAAGGACTACCTAATGCTAAATGAACACCTACATTCATGGTATAGGTATACATATGCTGTGACCATATTTTTCAAACCGAAAATAAAGGCATTGAGCTTGGTGAGGCATTTTCCCCCTCATATGTATATATGTATATAAGAGAAAATACATAATCTACATTTAATAAGGAGTTCTCTTAAAAAAAAAAACTAAAATTACATAATATTGGGACTATCTTGGAGAATCTAAGACACATCAGATATATGAAATTCAATTACTTCATTGTTTGATAAACATTTCTGATGACTTGTGCCTCCAGCGCTAAAGTATTTAGCTGCCAATGATCACTAGGGAAGGATGGGATTCCTGAGTGGGAGTACGAGCCAGGCGGGTCCACGTGTTCGCCCACACGCAGAAGCACCTTCAGCTCAGGATCCACAGCTGACAGCTCTCAGAGCCAGAGAGGCATTCGTTTACATTTGGTACTATTCTTTAGGGAAGTATGTCTCAACTACACTGTGCATGTATCACCTGAGGATCTTATTAAAATGTGGATTCTGACACTGAGGTGGGGCCGAAAAGTCCATATTTCGAATAAGTCTGGCTCAGGTGACATTGATGCCACCAGCACGAGGATCAGACTTTAAAAAGCAAATCTCTAGCACCACGACATTACCTTTGGGGAAACATGCCTCTAGATCAGTTCAGAAGAGAAATGCTAACAATAGAGTACCTGGTCTCCAAGAGACAAAAATATAGAAAACCTAATTAAAGAAAAGCAGAAGGAAAGAGATGACTGGGCTTTCTTAACTTGAAGTAAGCTAAATTTATAAGGACCTGTGTGCAGATCTGGAAAACGGTTTAATTCTGGCATGAGAATTGTGAAACATGTCTTCTTTTACAAGTTTGATATTTACAACTCTTGGGGCATGAGAAAGGAGAAAGCACTGCCAGTTCTGTGTAGCAACGGAACTAATGTGGACCCATTTCCCCCTTTTTCACTGTCTTGCTGGTTATAAAACAAGTTATTTTTTTTCTGGTTTCCCCTTTTAAAGTTTCCCCTCTTACCACCAACCCCATGCCATGTCTCCACATCCGGCCCAATGGGTAATGCACCTAGTGTTCCACCCTGAGGGCCAGAGCTCTCGCCCCACCTGCACCTCCAGCCTCAGCCGGGAGCTCTGGGAGCCTTCACAGAACTCTGCGGGCACTGCGTATCATGGTTGTGAATGTGCACATCTCCTTGGGAAGTGGGGCGGGAGTGGGGTGACTAAAAGGGCAGGATTTGGGCATTTCTGTGTCCTTTGGCAATCTTTTGACAATGATGGGCATGATCTGTCACTGTCCACAGCAACTACTTTTCTAGTACACACACAAAAAAAACTACTTTTCTAGTACACAAGAAAAGGCAAAGAACAAACCTGGCCTTTTCCTTCCAGTTTTTCGTGTTCCTTAAGAAGTTGCTCCACACGCATCACACTGTCTCCAAGGTCTGTAAACTCTGCTTGCTCTGCCAACAAGTCGTCCAGGGCAAGCTTAACCTACAAGACACATTAGAACAGTCTACAAATAAGCCAATGAGCACTCATCTGGAGATAGAGGTTTGCTATACTCTAAGCAAACCTAAAAATCCAAAAGGATTCAGGACAAACGTACATATATTAAAGCTGATCCGCTTTCAGATCAAGCTGGGGATAGGTAGGTGCTGAGACACATGTGGATGGAATATTAAAGCTACATTCAACAGATTGTCAATTAAAAAGGAAGATGAACCAGCACTGAAATAACATGTATGCCAACCGAGAAATGGGATTTGAGAACATCGCTACCCCACTGAAAAAGTGAGAAGAGGATACCTGTGAGGAAGTAAGAATTTCAGGAGGGGCTCCATTAGGGGGAGGAAGGGAGCCCAATACTCAGTTTTAGATGGGAAAGTGAATCGAAGGTCACTGAACCATAAAAGGAAGTTCTATTAAAAAAGAAAATAAGACCTCACGAAATTTGTGCTCAAAATGCTGTAGTTGTAGGCATTGGTTAAGCTTCAGGTGATGCTTGGACCAAAACTGACTAAAGGCTTTTTCTGTTTCATCCAATTGAACTAGTAACCTGTCAGGAAAGAAGGACAAAGTGACATTGTGGTTAATATTCATTTCTACAGGCATCTGGATAGGCTCATCTATGTTTCAGTCACTGTTATAAATTATGGTAATGTCCTTACTATGAAAGTCTGTGTCATCTATGACTTTCTCATGGTTCAGGTAGTTCTCATATTTTGATTTTTCAATCAGTTCACCCTCAGTGCTAGGCAGAAGCTTCACTTCAGTTGCAGCTGCCGTGTTTAATATATGCCCCTGATAACCGCACCTGTGTGTCTTGTCTTTGACAGGTGCGCAAAGCACAGCACCCAGCCAAGCTGTTATTTAGAAATAAAACTCAACCAAAACTACCATCCCCTTCGAAATCCTGCATTTTATAAGAGAAGGGAATGGCATTCTCATAAAAGCATCTCTGTAGCTGGATGCCAGGTGGGTACCATCTTTTTTCCTTTGTTGTCTCAAATATTATTCTTTCTTGACCCTACTAAGACCCAAGAGTAACTGTTCTAATGTGACCGAAGTTGTTTCTGATCATCTAGTTCTATTCTATCTTTTTAAAAAAGCCATATTCCACCTTCACTCACCTTTCTATGGTAGCTACATTCTCAAGTTCATTGGCATTGAGTTTACTGGTAGGATTTTTGGTTGCTGGTTCTTGAATGCAGGACAGCAACATGGCCCCTTGCTTTCCAAGTAATTTCAGCTCATCCTAGAGAAAAAAATATATAGTCTCTCTTATAAGGAATTAATGAAAGAAAATTCTTGGTAGGTTTGGGATAAGGAGAATGACAGATCAGTATATCTTTCATTTAGGAAATTAAATGCTAAAAATATCAAGCTGCAGCTTTATAAAATTCACTTATTTTTAATAGATAATACATACACATTATACAAAATTCAAACTATTCAAAAGGGCATATATTGGAAAAAGCAAGTCTTTTGTCCCCAGTTCATCTATCTTCCCTCTCCCAAAGCAACAACTGTTAAATTTTCTATGGATCTCAAGCTGTCATTGTAAATTAAAAGCAAAATTAATTAAAAGCAAAGTTAATAAAAACTGTTTGTAATCCAAGATAGTGGCCAGAAATAAGTGACAGATATTGAATGTTAAATGCTAGGAACTACCACCTGATAATAATGTAATAATTGCTAGTTGGCCATGAAAAACTTCATCTGGTCTCATCAATAAACCCTACCTCTCCTTCCACCTGCTCCCGAAGTGTGGCCTTGTTCAGTTGTTGAAATTTGACAGAGATGGGCAACAATTTCAGTTTGACATGTAAAGATTCATACTTCCAAGGCAACTCTACTCAGCTCTTTTTACATAGAGACTTAGAGCTTTGCAATTGGGGAAGACGTCAGGCTAGCTCCTTCCAAATCCAACAGCTCTAGCCATCAACTCACACAGTGTAGTCATTGCAATGCCTGAGAGTAACCATGAGGTAAGACAAAAGGGTAGAACCTGGCCTAGAATTTTGCTGCCTGGAGTTCTGGGTTTGGTTCTTGGGTCACACAGGATGCTGGTTTAGTATATCCTGGGAGTTAGAATAGTCCCATAGTTACTAAACAAACCCTGTGCACATAAACACTGAGTCTCTTCCTCCTGGACCAGCCACCACCAGTGTTCACACAGCCTCTAGCTCATTTCCTGTGGGGAGAGCTTTATACTCTCTCCTCTGCTCACACAGAAGTCTGGCCCTCTCACCCTCATGCCTTTTCTCTTTGTAGCCCACTCCATTGCAGTATTCACCCCCTTGAAGGCGTCCATCATCCATACCCAGACTCATGATAGGTTTGATTTCTCTTATCTAGCCCTTAAAATTTCTGTGGATAATGCCTGTGGCTCTGTTCACTCCAGGTAATGCCCCAAGTTGGCCGTATGGCTGCTATTCCTGCCTGGGGCTAAACATATCCTTTCTTTTCCATTCTGGGTATCGGCCACATTTCTTCTTATCTCATCAATGTTCATTAAATATTTGTAGGTTGGATGAATTAATAATAATCTGAAAGAAATCAGGTTACATATGAATAAAGACAAATAAGACATGATGCGGGGAAAGCACTCATTAATAAGTGCTGTTAGCTTTACCCTCCTCTTCTTACTCACTAACAGGAGTTCTGGCTTTTTTCACTCAGTTACTTAACTGCCTCTGAGCTTCTAGCATTCCAGCAGTATTCTGGCATTAACCGTTATTAGAAAAAAATATATACATTGTATGTCTGTGTGTGTGGTGCAGAGTTAAGAGGAAAGGTGAAGGGGCCAAAGAAGAAATATATTGCTAGGGAAGGTTGAAAGAGAGATACACCCAAAAGCCTGCAGAGTGTGTGAGAGGTGAAACTTTGTAAGTGATGTCATACACTAAGTATCCCCTTCACATGGTGAAAAAAATACAAGGAAAAATCGTGACCTGGTTACTGCTTTGGGACTAGACCACATGGTCAGCTTCAAAATCTGCCATGAACACAGAGGGAAAGTTTGAGGAACTATGGTACTTGAAAACCATAAAGGTAAGTTGCCCAGCCCCCAAATGGAGTTTGCCCTTGGCCACAGCAGTAACAATTCAAAATATTTAGTACCTGTACAGAGCAGGTGCAGATGTCAGATACAATGCTGAAACAATCCTGAGACCAGCTGGGGTCCAGGTACTAATCCTTTAGTTGACAGGAAATGGGTCAAGGAGGTAAGTGGGGCACTCAAGGGATGTGCTCATCATTACGGTTCCATCATTATGAAACAAGCAATTGGTCCAAAAGACAACCCACTTAACAGGGCAAGAAGGATGACTTCAGGCTCTAAAGAATCAAAATTTTCTGCAGAAATTCTTTCCTACGACAAGGGTAAGCATGAATGTAGACGTCCATCAAAATATGTTTATAAAGACCTATTATTCCATGGCAAGCACTGTGCTCTGCTGTGTCATACGCTGGGAGTGTAAGTGGCATAGGAAGTAAGAGGATATATAACGATTAATGATTGATGCTCTTTATTCCACTGTTACTACTTACTCCATTTCTACCATTGAAAGTTAGCTCTTTGTTCTGTTTTGTTTATAATGCAAACTAACAAATTCTAGAAATCGGTCCTTTAAAATGCATAATTTAGAAAAAAAGAGGCCTCTGAAAGACATGAGATGTCTCCTTTCCTCAGCAGCTACGGAGAGGGATCTTCCTGTGGTACAAAACTAGTTCAAAACACTGATTTGTTAAGGTATTAACACTGAAAATATTCATAAGAATGCCATTTCTATCTTTGGGTGCAAAACCGAGGCCTCTGTGCCTATTCATTTCTTACAACGCTCTCTGCAAAGTAGAGTTTGAACAAACGGGTCTTAAAAAAATTCCTAAGACCATAAAATTATTTCTAGGGCCCTTGAAAATAACTTATAATTCTGATTATCTTCTTGATTGTGCATTACCCTAATAATATGGATGAAATTGTAATTTCTGAATACAAAATTGAGAAACCCCATACCTATTACCAGAAAGCCCCTATTAGGTGTTTTCCTAATTATTTTTAAAATTACTTAATTAGTTGTATAACTTTTAGTTAAAAGGTAATATAATCTAATAAGAATAAAATAAAATAAAATATATATAAATAATCACAAAAGCTACTAAGTTTTTAATAAAAGTTAAAATGTATTCCTTTTGAAATATAAACCCTTTCTCTGTTTAAAGCATTTTTGGATGGAAAAAAGGAAAAATATATCCCTAGTTTAACAATTTGGGTGTTTTTGCTTCTAATTTATAAGATAAGGAACAAGGAAACCCAATTTGTGTTAGGCCAATAGTTAGTTATCACAAAAAACTTTATACACCCTCTATGTTGTCTTTAAAAGAATAATAATATATTTGGCAAAATAAAGACAGAATAATTATATTTTAATCCAAATTTGATTAATACTCTTAGTCAAGGTAAGCACTTGGACAAATTAAACTCTTTGAGAATTTTATCTTAAAATAGTTATAGGTCTATTTGGAATATAAATGCAAGTATAACAGTTTAGTTTACGAAAGAGTTTGCATTTATTTCTTACTAAAAGGCTAATGAATGGAATCTCCTAACTCTTTTTGCTTGTCTTACTGGTTAGATATGGGTGTTTTACCAAATTGAGATAAAATAGAGTATAAATTTGTTTCTTATAAATGTCAGACAGTACTGCAAATTTTGTGGATCTGCAAAGTTACTCCATACATAATCTGAGTGACATTTTAGCCTTCTTTGCACAGAGTTGTATATTGTAATACCAACAACAGCTTGTCACCACACCCAAGAAAATGACCTTATTCCATCTTGGAAAGTGGTTCTTTCCCTCCCCTTACCTCTGCGGAACCCTTTGCCTATGTAGAAATGACAGCACACCCACTTCTCTGCCTCTCTGGGAACCCTCAGTGTACATACCACAGGATCTCACTAGCTGGTCTCACCCGTCAGACAAAATGTTTTACCTTTTCCCCAGAGACCTCCCTAAGTGACCACATGTCGTCTCGGTGCTTCTGTCCTGCAGCCTCTTCAAACCCCTCCTGGAACAGGGCAGATTGCCTGGGCCCGGAGCTCCATGCACAGCGCCCTCCTGCCGCACTTGCATTCCAAACATCACACCCGTGTGTTAACCGACCACTCTTTAGGTTCCTGAGGTTGGTGACCTGTGGGCCCGGACCGCCAGCCCTTTTCTAGTAGACTTCACAGAGGCACCCAAGACTCAGCCTCCTGCAATACATGCCATCTCTTCCAAGAATCATGGGAGGTGAACTTGGGCAATATGTTTGGCAAGGAAAAGGGCAAACTTCTGAGAGACACTTTCAGGGAACACTTCTAGTATCCTACCAGGCTTTCACAGTTCCAATCCAGAGTTTTTGGTTACTCACAGTCATCTTGGGAATATATTTTGAACTCCTTTTAGATATCAAGAGAGAATTAAATAATGCTCCCTGACACATGGAAGAACTATTTTCTTCAACTACTAGACTCTCAGACTCTCCTAAATAAACTATATATGCCTTGAATTTTCATTGTTTGTTTGTTTTTCAGACATGTAGTGATGAGTAATCAATAAGTGTTGAATAAATGAACAAATCAACCACCTAGCAAGCATTTTTGCAAATTTTGGATAGAGTTCAGCTCTTCTCAAGCTCCATGCAGCAAGAAAACACGTAATGCTAAAATGTATCAATGTTCTAATCCTCAATTTGCTGCCTCCTTGAGTTCTGGTCCTCTGTGAAATAATGGATTTGGTTTGTTTGTTTCTGGAGGCAGAAAGCGGCTGACACCCATGCAATCAGCCCCAGGAAAACTTCCTTTTACCACATGACCTGAAAGAACCTGCCACCTCCCTTTTCAGCAACTCACAGAAGCAGTGTTGACGTGATTTTGTGAATTGTTTAATAGGTGCCTCTCCTTAAACCCAGTTTAGAGCACCTTCCACAGTCCTTTCTCAAATTAATCCCCAAATAAAGACACATCCCTGGGAAAGTGAAGTAATATGTCAGCTTATTAGTCTGCTCCCAAGGTTCACAACAGCTGCAGAAAAGCTTATGCTTCAAAAGCCAACTCCCTCCTCTCAGTGCAATTTCAGCCCATTATCTGTCCTGAGCAGTACACTGGAGTGCTGCCCTTGAAGGGATGTTCATACACCTCATCTCGCCAGCACAAAGCTGGAATGAGTTTCCCTTTGCGGAGATGCTTCTCACAGGTCATAATTGCGATCCTTTTACATGTACCAACCAGTCTCAAGAGATTTTTCCCTTCGCAGACTGCCTATCTGGAAGGTTGAAGATGATCGGTGGCTGCCAAGTCACTGGAGAAGAGGGGAGAAGATAACTTAATTCTTCTCTGGGCTCTCTCCAGGAGGCTGACCATCTGCTGGCACACAGAGCCTGGGCTGTGAGAGGCCACTGACCACTCACCTGCAGCTTGTCCCACTGCCTCGTGTGCAACACGAAAAGCTCTTCAGTGGACAGCATGCCTCTGGGCAGCTCTGTCGCGGACAGGCGGGACCCAACCATCTGAAGCATCTGGGCAGTGGTCTTCAATGTCAAGGCAAAATTTTCGATAGCCTAGAAGGTCAGACAATCATAACAATGTAGCGGGATTAACATGCACTAATATTCTTTCTCAACAGAAGGACAGTGAAACTATGTACCATTTCCTGGGTATCTGCAAGGGCCATGCACTGTAGTCAGTGCTATAATTTGTCTATCATCTCAATAATCCAGAGTGGGAGGTATTTTATCTCCATTTTACAGAAAAGGAAACTCCAAAAGGTCAAGTGAATTGCCCAAGATCAGATTACTCGGGCAATAAAGGAGGAAGGAAGGCTGGATTCAAACAAGGTTAGCTCTTTGAATTTTGGAGCACTGTTTGTTACCCTAAGAACACCTAACATTAAATCTGACTCAGGATTTACAGTAGGTAAAATGCTGAAAAGAGCAGGACCAACAACCCCTCCCTCTAATAAACCTTTCCTTCTCTTCTAGCTTCTACACTGCATTCTATGCCCCACCCACACACACCACCCCATCCTGTTTCCCTGCACCACACAGCCAGGCTGTCTGACACCTCTGAGAAGCTTGTCAAAAGCAGCTGAGAGGATATTACATTGAGGAAAAGGATGAACATAGTGATTAAGTCACTAGTGACCTTTTACAGTCATTTCTGTCGCATGCGGGGAGAGGTTGGGGACCTCTTCTTCTTTCTTTTCCTTTCTAAAAATTTACCTTGCCTGTGTCCCTTGAACTTAATGATCCTATTCTGCCATTAAATGAATACCTGCTAATGGGTTAGTGACCTCACAGCTAATATCCCCGTGAGATATCTGCGTTTTATCAGAGTGCTTTAAGAAACATGTGGCCTACCCTAGAAAAAGTGACAATGACTATCAGAAAAGTTAGATAAGTAGCTATCGAGAGTCCCACAAATCATTCTACTCAGCTAGATTAGCACTGCCTCACCCACTTCCCTCTGCTCCGAGACAATTTTGCCCCTGAAGGGCAAGCACAATGTCACATTCATTTCTGTTCCCCCAGGGCATGGAACTGTGCCCTGTCACACAGGTGGCCCATAAGTGCCTGCTGAATGTATGAATGACAGGAGCAAAGAGGCCCTACCTAATTTTCATTTGGGAAAAAGTTATTTCTGTTCCTGCATCATCAGAGAACATTTCAGACTATCCAACACATCAGAAAAAACGTGCCAGATCTGAGGTGACCTTTCTTTACGCCAGAGGACAGGGCTGAGGCAAGCATGATAAAGCTTCCTGAGCACTGCACACCTCACTCTACTGTCTAAACCCAAAGTCTTCTCTACATCAACCATTTTCTTCCTTGAAAAATTGCTGTAGGTGAAATCTCCCCTATTAGCACAAATACTGATGAAGCAACAATCTTTAATTTTTTAAAGTTTATTTTTCAATTATAGTTGACATATGATATGATATTAGTTTCAGGTGTACAACATAGCAATTAGACATTTATATAACTTATGAAGCAATCACCATGATAAGTCTAGCACCCATCTCACACTACACATAGTTCTTTTAATATTATTAACTGTATTCCACATGCTGTAGTTCACATACCAGTGACTATTTTCATAACTGCCAATTTATATTTCTTAATCTCTTCCCCTTTTTCACCCTTCCCCTGAACCCCTCTCCCATCTGGCAGTCATCAATTTATTCTCTGCATCTATGAGTTTGTTTCAATACAGCAATAATCTTGAACATTACAGTACTTTAGGACTGGAAAGTCGAACAAATACCTTCATAAAAATCATTCCTTCAAGTACATCAAAGTATTATTACTTTCACATAATCTAACATCCATATTAGATACTCTTTCAACTGTATTTGCTAATAGCCTATGATGAATAACCTATAAAAAATCCAATCTATCAGGGAATTATAATAAGAAAATGAGTTTATTCAGTATTTTGCTTTACATGCACTATGTCTTATAACACCTCTCAATTAGGTGTTATTCTCCCCATATTCTATAGACGAGGAGATGAGGCCTATTGAGGTTAAGTAACTTCCCCAAAGTCATACAAAACAAAAGAAGTGGCAACCTGGGTAACCTGGTAACCTTAAGGCCTGACACTCTTAAGCCTATGCTACACCATCTCTTGGCAGTCAAAACTAGATTTAATACAACTGGATTTAAAACTGGCTCAACAAAGATCTTGACTTTGAGAGTTGAAGACTTGAATTAGAGTCCAGATTCTGATCGTCTCTAACTCTGTGATCTTGGGTACACTATGTAATGCCTTTGAGTCCCAGAGTTCTCATTTGAAAAATAGAGATAATGCTTGTTCTGTTTTTAAAGGTGTTTTTTTTGTTTTTTTTGTTTTTTGTTTTGTTTTGTTTTGTTTTTTTGAGGACCAAAAGGAACAGCAGATGTAAAAGGATCTTGGGACACAGTAGAGCACCTTGTAATAACCCGGTGAGTCAGGTGTGAGGCCTACAAAAGTCATCCTGGAAGTAGAGGAAAGCCAGAGGTTTCCACTGGAAGGTCCTATAACAAATTAACTTGATTCCATGTGCCTGATTTGTGAAGTACCACTTGGGAGTGGTACAGAGGACCTTATCCTGATAGGGTGATAAAAAAGAACTTGACCTTAGTCTTGGTTCTGCCACCTCTGGATAAATCAAATGATCTTTAAGGTTCTTTTCAGTTCTAACTTTATGAGTATCAAAGATCTGACATCCAGAAAGCACACTGTTACAAAAGGAGAAAGAAAGAATTTATATATTCATAAGATATAAGATAATGCATATATGTGAAAATATACTTCTAATTATATATTTATACGTATAAAATATGTACATAAAACATGCAAAAGACATGTAAGGAATAGCTCTGATGTTTCAATACTAGCTGTGTATTTTAAAGTTCACAATAATATGTTTAACACATACACAAACACAAACCATGGATACAAACTAGGCCTGGGGAAAGAGGAGATGTGTGCACAAGTCTGCTCATGCCAGGTCTTTAATAATCAATCTTTATGACCTCAGGCTCCTTTACCTCTTTAAGTTCTTAAAGAACTATTATTATCTTTAAAGTCAAGGTGCATTAGTTTTCTTCTTGTTGCAAATTTGTGTTATTTCAAAAAACATCTGAGGCAACTTGAAAACCATGAACAGCATAACAAAATAATGATAGAGAAATCAGAGCATAATGGAGAGCTAGGTAGCCCAATAAGGCTGGTGGGATAGTAAATTCTTTTCATTTTTTTAAAGCAATGTATTAAAAATCTAGCAAGTGAAGAAAAAGTCTGGAAATACTCCAGGTTCCATGTTTTATATATTTAAAGAAACTGCATCCTGAGACATCACACTCATGTATGATATTCTACTTTAGCTTCCTTCCATATTTTCATGTTTAGGTTTATTTAGATTTATATGTTTGTGAAGAATTTCACATTTCACTTCTTTTTTAAAATAAGATTCTCTTGGAGTCACTGTTATTACAGTAAAACTGATGAGAAGTTTAAAAAGTTTTTGCCCCATTTGTGGGCCTTCCTCTAGATTTTGGGAAGGGATGTGACTTCTTTGAAGTTATATGGCATACAAGAAGAGAGACATTAGAATCTGTCGCTTTGAAATTGTTACTAGAGATCTACTTTTATTTAATTCTTAAATTTCCTTTTTAAAAAATCAGAGAACATTATACTCTAAAACAAGGTGAATTCTCCTACCTAATTAATGGAGTTCGGGGGTTGGGCAACTTGTTTCCAAAGTGACCACATACAGGGAGGTGTGCTGACACAAGTGTCATCAGGGTAGTGGAGGGAGCTTCTGAATTTTGCTTAGAAACCTAATTTTTTCAAGGGTATCAGGGATACGAGAGCAGGGAAAGGGGAATGACAACTTTATGTTGAAATACTTATTGTTCGATGAGTTTCAATTTCACTTTTCCCTCAACATTACTAACACTTCTAGTTTAGTATAATCGCCACTCATTTGAGTAAGTGGAAAAAGTAAAACACTGTGTGTCAGGTACTTCTGGAACTTCCAATCTGTCTGTATATTAGAATCATCTGGGGAGTTTTGTGAAACACTAATGACCCATCCCAACTCAAGTAATTTAAGTTCTCTGAGGTATAGCAGGGTACTGGTATTTTGAAAATTCCCCAGATGCACTCTAAGTGAAATTCCCAAAATCCCCATGCCAGAAGATGAGGATGAGGTGAAGGTTGTCAGGAGAACCGCCAGCCTTTTCCCTTCACCCTATTTCTCCCCCAGCCTGTGGCTTGCAAAACCCAACCTTCCTGATCTTAGGTAGTCATGGCAGTTTAAGATGCCAACAGTGGATCTTAAACTCCTCTATTTTCTGGAAAACATGGAGAGACATTAAAAAGGGCACACAAGTTGGTACTCACAGTTCGATGACTTATCCAATGACTGTGGCGATATTCCAAAGTTTCCCCCTTAGTCTTCTGTCAGTTGGCTTTTGGCAATGTAGCCATGAAGGTCAGAGATAGAATTTAACATAACGATCTATAAAGGGAAAAAAATTAATATATTCCTCACAGATAATTAAATAATAGCTCGTCTAGATTCTACTGTAATTTATGTAGTGCTTCCGCTTTGCCTTCTTGGGCATTTATATCCAAAATGGTTCCTACATCTAGCAAAGAAACATTTTTAAAGTCTAATTCTGTTTTCCCTCTTTGAGAGAAGAATGCCAAAATGTTGAATAGTTTGTGACAAAAGGGTAACTTGGATCAGGGAACTCAGTTCTAAGCTAACTAGAAGTCAGTTCTTCCTTAAGGTGAAGTTTTGTCAAAAGTTCTCAGGCTAAGGTATACTCTTCAGATGACAAAATCAAGCGCTATCCTGAGGTTAAAAGTCTGCATTGAGAAGTGCAATAAAAAGTGGGCTGGTAAATATCAAAGTAAAATTAGAATACAGGGATCTACTAGGAATACACATTGATAAGATTCACTATATTGATGCACCCTCCCATGAAGTATGTTGATATGCCCCTGATTTATCTTGCATGGGGGAGATTTGGAGGTAATAGGAAGTGGGTTTTTATAAATTAACAGTCCTGTTGATGAACACACCCATGCTGATGAATGAAGGCCCACACACCTAGAGGAAGTTGTCCATTCCAAATTGTCCCTTTCTACTCTGCTACAGTGGCCCTGACCAGGGCAGGTTCCTGGTTCTCTGTCCCAGACACTATATCACACCCCTTACTCACTCCCAACCAAAAAATACATCCCCCTGAAGACTTTAACTAATGAATGACCTTATATTTCTTTACTCCTTGTTGATTATTCTGAAAATTGATTTTTGTTTAGAGAACATAAGTATATAGGCTTTTTTCCTATTATTATATAAAATTAGTCAAGTGAAAATCCACTTTGGAATAAAAAGAATATAAGTCACGGCCCAAAGTGTATAGATAAAAACAAAATTGATTTATTCATTCAACAAATATGTATTGAACTTCTATTACATGCCAGGCTCTGAGGTTAAAATAGCATAAATGATGGGTGTTGCCTTCAAGGAACTTAGGTTTAGTGAGATCTGATTACTACAAACCAATGTGTTAACCTCACCAGGCCCGATACCATTCTCCTTCATTTCTGAAAAAGAGTTTGAGAATTTTAAAACCTATTTTTATGAGAAAAAGAAAGAAAAATCCTGTCCATCTATGCCTTTCCTAATATTTAGAAACCACTTTCAGGAGTTTCAAAAAAGATTTTCAGTCTTTCTAAGATTAGAAATTATAGGACATATAACAAGAAATTATCAGGTGAAAAATGGATCTTATTCTCAGAACATTAGTTGCTCTGGTAAAACTTGTAATTTTTTTTTTAAATACCATTATGCAACATCATATGGGCAGAAGGAGCAACTTTGCCTGCTGCCGGGAGCTTCGGAAACCTATCCCGCCGGGCCCGGCCACACACCTTCTGTTCCACTTAACAGGAGAGGGAGGTGTGCATTCCCATCTGCCAGGGCTCTCTTTCTCATCTTTTCTGTGAAAACCCCAATAAAGGCTCTGGTCTAGCTTTTCCCTTCATCCTGCTTCTGCCTCCTGGTGCTTCCTCTGTGGGTCTCTGCTATGTGGCATGAGGTGACGCTCCTCTCTGGGACTTGTGAGTATAATAAACTTTGTCCTTCAAACCTTGTTCTCATTTTCTCCTGTGGCAGCATCAGCTTTACATACTTTTATATGTATATATATTTATTAAAGTATTTACATATTTATTAAGTATTATCAAAGTATTGAATTGATTGGGTAGACCATAATTTTTTTAACTGGTCCCCTACCACTGGGCATTGTTTCCAATCATTTACTATGTATATGTATATGTGTGTTTGTATATCTTTATATATATATTTATCTCTTTATATATAAAATATATATGTAACATATATTATTCATGCTATACAGAGATAAGTACACATATATATGTATGTGTTATATATGTATTAACATATTACTATCAATGTAATAATATAGGTATTAATTATATTAACTTATAATATAATATGTAATGTATATAGAGAAAATATATACCTATACATATATAATAATGTATATAGAGAAGCGGATCATGAATAATAAAGCAAATGAGGATGAAATGTTAACAATAGGTGAATAAATATGGGTAAAGAGCATTTGATGTTCTTTGTACTATTCTTATTCTTGAAGTTTTTTCTATTGGTTTGAAGTTATTCCCAATGAGCCAAAAATAAAATCAAAAATATACATTAAAAACTTTTCTATATCACTGTAGATTTATCTTATTTATTTTAACTGTTTTTCTTTTTTTTTTCATTTTTTAATTGAGATATCATTTACATCAACAAAATGCATATTTTAAGGGTACAGTTCAATTAGTTCTGACAAATGTTTATACATGCAATACTATCCATCCAATCAAGGTATAGAACATTTCCCCAGAAAGTTCTCTTGTACCTCCTTCCAATCAATTCCCTCTATCCTTCACCCTTAACAGCAGCCACTGTTTGATTTTCTATCATCACAGCTTAGTTTTGCCTCTTCTTGAACTTTGTATAAAAAGAATCAGAGTATGTCATTAGTGTCTAATTTCTTTTTCTCAAAAAAACATTTTTGAGATGCATCCAGGCTACTGCATGTGCAGTACTTCACTCCTTTTTTTTTTCTTGTGATTATTTTTCTAGTGGTCCCTTTAATGTCAAAATGATATTGTTTTTAAAATTAGTAAACATTGAAAAAAATCCACACAGCAGTACTTCTCTCATGAGACTTTCTTAGAGCTCTTAGCAGCAGGCTAGAAAAAATTAATGCTTCCTGATTTCTGTTCCAGTACTCCTATGCGATCCTGGCTGGCGGTCTATCATTGTGCTCTTTAGCCCTGTGGGCATGATTTTCAGAATAAATTGGGAATTACTCATGCATATAAATTAATCTTGGCTCTTTCATTCTCTTAAAGAAGGAAGTATTCTTTGAAAGCCTGGTTTATATTAAGATTAAGAGCTGTACTTTCTGTACAGCCTTGTTTCCAATCTTAGTTTTTTTGTTCTAAGAAGCATTTGTCCTTGTCTTGTTTCTACTTGTTTCTTTAATCATATTTAAGAAGTATCCATAAGGAGTGCTTTACCTCCTTGAAAATTAAAGCCTGGAAGTCCTGAGCCATTCCCCATCCATATGTCTGCAAAACTGAGAGTCATCAACACTCCTTCCACAAACTTCAGAAGAGCCTGACAGCATTCTGGTAGTGAAGATGGAAGAAGAAGAGGCCTGTAATCTGGACTCCAGCCTCCTCTGGAGAAGCTGCTATAGCCTAGAGACTTTCCACCAGCACTTCAGCAGTTTGGATACCAGGAGTCACCTGGGCCCCGGGGGGCCCTGAACCAGCTCCAGGAGCTTTGCTGTCAGTGGCTGAGGCCAGAGGTGTACACCAAGAAGCAGATCCTGGAGCTGCTAGTGCTGGAGCAGTTCCTGGCCATCCTGCCAGAGGAGTTGCAGGCCTGGCTGCAAGAGCACCAGCCAGAGAACGGAGAGGAAGCTGACCTCACTCCTTTTTTTATAGCTTAATGTTGTTATTTCATTACATGAACGTGCCAAAATTTCTTTTTAATTTATTTTTGTTAAAGTATAGCTGACATGTAATATTATTAGTTTCAGGTATACGACATAGTGATTCAACATTCATCTATCTTACAATGAGATTGTCACAATAACTAGTAACCATCTGTCATTATACAAGTTTTTACGATATTATTGACTGTTTTCCCTATGCTGTATGTTACATCCCTGTGACTTATTTATTTAATAACTGGAAGTTTTTACCTCCTATTATCCTTCACCTTTTCACCCATCTCCCCACCCCCTCTCTCTGGCAACCATGAATTTGTTCTCTGTATCTATGAGTCTGTTTCTATTTTGTTTTGTTTGTTCATTTGTTTTGGTATTTAGATCTTACAGTATTTATTTTTCTATGCCATAATTTCTTCATCTTCTCACATGCTGATAAACATATTTTTTGGTGGATGTATATTTTCATTTCTCTTGGGTAGGTCACAGATTAGGTATATGTTAACTTTATAAACATATAAAATTATGTCAACTGTTTCCACTGTGATTTTACCATACCTTACCACTTTTTATGGCTACAGACTATTTAAATGATTGGGTAGACCATAAGTTATTTAACCACTACTGGTTGCTGGGCATTAAGTTGTTTCTGATCTTTTACTATTACAAACAATTTGGTAATGAATATTATTATATATGTAGCTTTGTGCAGAAGTGTGAGAGTATCTGTAGAATAACTTTAATAGGTAGATAAAAAAGTGTGTACATTTTAACTTTTTATAAACACTGCCAATTAGTCCTTCATAATGGCCATTATCAACTTCATTTCTATAAGCAAAGTATAAAGGGGACTGTTTCCCCCACATCTCTGCCAAAGTTTATAGGCAAAATTTTTAATCTTGTCATTTTAATTTGCTTTCCTTTTATGAATATCACGATGTTGGTTTTTATTTTTACTCTACAGTTGCTAGTATTTATGCTGCCCCCATTTTTTAGATCCTTATTTTCTTTCTTCCATACTACTACAATTTCTCTCCTTCCTTCGATCTTTTTCTACAGTCTTAGACAACACCTTCAGATTTATATACTCCAGTCCCACTTACCCAAGTCACTCTCCAACTCAAAAATCTTCACTAGATCCCCATTGCCGACTGAATGAAATCCAGAATCTTGATCTTTACACTTAAGACCTATTCCACGTTTCCTACTTTTTCTTCCAAAAGATTATCCTATATGTATTCCAACGAAGAGCTTCCCCATGGACCATAAAGTGTGTACTTCCTGCCTCCGCACCCTTACACACACTGTCCCCTCTGTCCAGATGGCCGCCTCTCCCTCTCGACCTGTGGAGTCCTACCTTCTCAGAAAACAGTTCTACTGCCATTTTCTCCACATGCCCTATCCAAATGGAGACAAGATAAGAGGTCATACTTGCCGGCACTTTCCTTTTAAATTCATCTCGATAGTATTTAATGCCAATGTCCGTGATTGTCCTCTGGATGAAGCTAGATGGACGAAGGATGAATATGAGCTGCAGGTTTCCTGGAAATGCTACCTGGAAGGATCATGAAAAGTGTCAAGGCAAATACCACATCCATTGGTCTCCTCGGGCCGAAGACTACAGCTGACAAAGTAAAAGTACACACCATGAATGCCAAAGAGAATATATTTCACAACGTTTCAGAGCTGAAAGAGATCTTGGATCAGATAATCCAAGCCTCTCCTTTAAAACTGAACCAAATCAAATCAAACAAATGTAAAAAATGTTTCCGATTATAAAAATAATTAATACTCTTTATTTAAAAAATTGGAAAATTAATAAAAGTATACATTGGAAAAAGAAAACCACTCATGATCTCATTACCATTTTTGATGTTTTAACCTAATTACTTATAGCCTATTTTCTCTGCTTAAACATTTTTATTGTGGTTAAACTCATTGTAGAAATATGTTATCGACCTTTTCACTTAATTTTAATACCATGAGCTTTCATCCTTGTTATTAAAAGTTCTTGGAAATATCAGTTTTCATGGATGCAAAATTTATTTAACGATCTCTAATTGCTAGGGATTTTGGCTTTTCCATATTTTTTATTATAAATAACACTGAAATGAACATCTTTATCCACATCTTGGAACATTTTCTCTAGCACAGCTTCCTAGAAGAATCACAGAATCAAAGACTTAGTATTTTAAGGGTTCTTAATCATATTATTGCTAAGTTTCTTCTAGAAAGCTCTGTCCTCATTTTGAGGTGCGGTCCTAAGAAATGAGATAACTCAGATTCATATAAAGACTTAGTGACAAAGGTGGAATCCACATCTACCGCCGCTCGTGGCTTTCCATTCTTCTAGTGGTTCCCAAAAGCAACCTCCTGAGGTGCTTGTTATGAAAAAAAAAAAAAAAAAAAAACTGGTCTGTGCCCTGGAACACTCTGATTCATTAAGACTGGGCTAAAAGTCCAGGTAATTGTATTTTCAATAAGCACATGAAGAGATTCTGATTAGTAGCCAGGTATTGGGATCCCGCACTACAGTATCTTTAATGCTTTAAGTCACCAGTGTAATTCTTGGACAAATTATGCTCAAGTATTAGGTGATTCAACACTGTCTATGGACCCTGGGAAATCAGAACTCGCTAGAGGCCAGATCTCTGGAATAGTTATGGGACTGTCAAGTGTCCAGATCCTCAGGGCATCAGCCATCATTGTAGTTATCCCCAAAATAAATCCTGTAGCCAAAACCAAACCAAAGGGACAAAACGATCCATGCATAAAGGAAGGGAGGCTTCCAGTCTCCAATCTTTGAAATGCAAGGTCCCAAACAGAAGAACCTTACATTGTGTTATGTCATGACAGGACAGGTGAGAAACTGTTTGTATATTTGGCTGAGGCTGTAAAGCAATATGGGAGAGACTCTATGTGCGCATATCTGTATGTGTGACTGCCTCTGTAAGTAAACATAAATATCCCTCTCCTGTCCCAGCCTCTCCACACATATTACAACCCTACCATGTCCTATCCTACTCCAGAGAACCTGTGCTTTGGTGAAAATGCTGGCATGGCTCACCGTGAGGTGTCTCTGTCTGCCCGTGTGGCTGAGTGCCCTGCTGAAGTCCCAATAGAGAAAGGACACATCTGCTTGCTGAAAGGCAGCAAACAGGGATGAAAATCAGACTGAGATTGAAAAGGAACCCCAACCAAAGTTTAATGCTAAAAAGAATTTAATGCCAAAAGCAAGCACATCTCCAGTCAAGCTAGTTAAATAACATTTCTCTAGATTAGCCAAGTGTCTTTGTAATATGTGAAAAAAAAGTAATTTCAATACTAAAATGAAGACTGTCTTAAGTTAGATGCCTCCCATAGCAAACCTGATGACAAGTATTTGGGTATAACGTATTTGTTGAGGAGGCGATCCCAGGAAACACAGAGAAGAGCTGGGGCAGGGAGGGTGAGGGTGAGAGTAAGATGCTGATGGCCAGAGAGCCAGTGTTTCAATGAGAGGGGACTGCTGTGGACAAGAAGGGCTGGGCCCCCCTGAGATACCATGCGGGACAACCTCAGAATTGTCCCTCTGAAGTTGGGGTATTTATCCAACTCACATTACTCAATAGCTGCAGGTCACTCCTGGAGCATTTACTTCCTAGCATTCTCTACCTGCCCTTCTTCACTGACCAGAGAAGTGAATAAAGGTAGAGAGACTCAGGAAACCTTTGGCATGCTCAAGAATGCTCTGCAGTGACCTTCAGGAGGCAGAGGGAATACAGATGTGACACAACAGCTTCTGCTACAAAGACCTGCCCAAAATTTGGCATAAAATAGTCACTTTTTCCCTTTGACTCTGATACAAATAAATGAACAGAGAATTTAAATTACTTTTATAAAAAAGCATAAAGGTAAATATTTACAGCTATTCGTGTCAAGGATGCTTTTATGGAGCTCCACTTGTCCATTCGTCTGTCAATAACAATGACGAATCCGATGCTGGCAGCTTCCGCACTGCAATAAAGGATAGTCAGTATCAGAGACCAAGCGAGACACATGGGTTCTTAGTGGGTTCATTCACAGCCTCTGTGGCACTCCAGGCTCATGTGTAAACAACCTGTATGACACAAGGGAATAACTGGGTCTAACTTCCCTGACAATGGAACTAACTTTCTCTCTTCATCTCATCTGGCAGCCTTACCAACACAGAAATACTTGATGTCTCAGACCCTCTCAAGGCCCCTGTTTCTGTCTGGTAAACGTGTGAAACACTCAAGAACACACATGCTCACACCTGAAGGAAGATGCACACGTCAGTTGAGCATCACATGGCCCAGTGTATACAGAGGACCTCGAGGCTGAGCTCTGCCATCTTTCCACTCCCAAGACTGACATTCAGGAGCTAGCAATACCCTTCCCTAGGAGTCATTCTGAGAGGTGTTCAAAAATAAAACATGTCAATGGGAAAAACAACTCCCTTCTAGTGCCTAGCCCTAAATGGCTAGCAAACCATATTGGTGAGAAGGTATTTTCATTAAGACCAAAAGGAAGCTGTCTGGTCCCCTCTTAAGTCCCCCCAAAATTCTCACAAAATCCTTTTAAACTAAAGTTGTAAAAGGGAAAACTTTTCTCTCTCTCTCTCTCTTTGGGAGGAAGTATGGTACAGAGGGAAGAGCAAGGGCTTTGGAGCATGGTTCAAACCGCAGTCCTGCCACGTACTGGTAATGACACTGGGGAGGTTACTCTGTGAAGTTCAATTTCCTTATCCATAAAATGAGGACAATACCCCTAATGGTTAAAAGCACATTTTCTGAAGCCAGACTGCCAAAGTGTGAAACCTGAATTTATAGATTGTGTATTTGGGCGGGGGGGGGGGGGGGTATTACTTAGTCTCTATAGTTTCTCAGACTCCTCATTTTAAAGTAGGAACAATAACAGTACCTATCTATAGGGTTGATGTGAAAATTAAATGGGTATGTAAAATATTCAATGAGATGTACAAAATGCTCAGAACAATGCCTGGTACTTGGCAACACTTTATATAAATATTATTATTATTAATTATTATTGTTATTAATTATTATTATCATTTCTTATGTGCTCATTAGATCAAGTATACAAAAAGTATCTGGCCTATAATAAACCTTTGATAACTCTCTAATATTGGTAAAATGTGAGCTTTATTCTAAAAATTATCTTTATGTGAATAAGACAGAAGAGCTAAGCAAAATCTGTAAGAAAACATAAGTAGCTGATCTGAAGTAAACATCACTAGACCAACCCATTATCACATTTCCATATTGACTCAGGCTCTCTCTTTGGAAACATTTTCCAAGTAACGGTGCAAGAAGGTAGAGCTCACTGAGTGGAAGAGGCAGCTATTAGGCATTATGGATGGAAAAGTGGCCAGGATTTGAGGGGTGTGGCTGTCAAGGAGGGAAGCCTCAGAGAGGGAACCCCAGAAATCTTCATGGAAATTTCACTTTAATGCTTGGCCAGTTCCTGGGCCCCACAAGCTTAGGAGAGAATCCAGGAGGCTGGCAGAGAATATAGCAACTGCACATGTGAGACCGGTGAGAAATTATGAAGCTAACATAGTTCTGGGGTTAAGACAACTGGTGTTTCGGCCCAGCCAGAAGAGACAGACTTTGATGAACACCCTGGGTGTTCAGGTGAAATTCTATACAGGCCATAATCTATGATAAATGAAATACCATAGGAGTTGACATAGGACTAAGGCTACACTCTTAGAGTAAGAATAAAACAGAAATGGAGTTGCTCTAAGAAAATCTAGAACCAGGCCTCAGAAAAATTAAGGTGATCCACCAGAAATTTAATTGCGGGAAAGATTAAAACTCAATGTTGTTTGTGAATAGATTAGCCTCTACAACGTATCATCAACCACATCCAGCATAAAATTAAAAATTAATAGAAATGCAAAGCATGCAGGAAAAAGTAAACAATAATCAAGAGATAAAATAATCAACAGATACAGTCTCAAAGATGTCCCTGTTGTTGGCAGACAAAAACTTCACTATGATCAAAACACTAAGAAAACACCACAAAAGTAAACAAATTTCAACAGAGAATTAGAATCTATAATAAAGAATCAAATGTCCCTTTTAGAGTTACAAAAACTAATACCTGAAATTTGTTTAACAGCAGACTGAACACAGCAGAAGACAGGATAGGTGGAAATGAAAACAGATCAATTAAAATATCCAAAATGAAACACAGGTGAAAAACGAAAAGAGATGTGGGACATGAACAGAAGTCCCCAAAAGAGAGGAGAGAGAATATGCTACAGAAATAATATTTTTAAAAATTATGGTGATTTTCCATATCTGATTAAATACATCAACTCACAGATTCAAACAGCTCTTTCAAGTCCGAGCAAGATAAATACAAAGTAAATTTAACCTAGGCCTATAAGAGCTAAGTGATTTAAAATGAAAGATAAGGAGAAAATCTTATAAGCAACCAGTGGGGGGAAAAAAAGATGCATTCCCTTCAGAATAATAACAAAATTAATGACTTTTTGATGGAAACTATGGACGCTACAATTGAATGGAACGGTATCTTTGCAGTATTGACCAGAAAAACCACCCATTTAGGATTCTATACACCTTGAAAATTCATGTTAAAAAATGAAGGTGAAATAAGAACATTTCCAGACAACTAGAGCTGAGAGATTTATTGCCAGTAGACTTATACTTCCAAAAACATCAAAAGATGTTCTCCAGGCTGAATGAATTTAGAAGCATGGAGGTGCAAGAAAGATAAACTGAAAAAGGATAAATATATGGGCAATTAAGTTAGGCTGCTAATTAGGAAGACTTTCATTCCTATAAAAAAAAATTGGTTAAATTAAACTCATATTTGTCCTTAAAGACATTAGAAAACACTGAAGATAAAGAAATCGAAATGAACACATTCCAGAGAGAGTTAATACTTCCACAGTGAGCAAATACTAGAGGAGATTTTCACATGAAGTAGTGGTTGTCTATTCTGGTAATGTTCCTGAAAGGAAATAATCCCACATGGTAACCCAAATCTGCAAGAAGAAGTGAAAAGCACTGTACACATTAAAAATGTGGATAAACAGTATCGACTACTTTTTTTATTTCACTAAAAGACTACTGACTATTCAAAGCAAAATAATAAAGTATTATTAAATATATTACATATATAAAAGTAAAATATATCAATAATAGCATTAAGGATGGGATAAAGTAAATGCAATTATACTATTGAAACTAGCATTTGGATGAAATTAAATTATACTATTTATATTGTATATAAAGTGGTATGAAATTAATTCAAGATAGTGCTAACTTTAGGATACATGTTGTTACACTAGAGAACCAGTTGTTAAAAATCCAATAGAGGAGATAAAGTGGAATAGTGAAAATATTTGAAAAATTCAAAACAGAGCAAGTGCCATAGACTAAATTCATATATTGAAGCTCTAATTCCCAATGTGACCATAATTAGAGATAGGGCCTATGAGGAGGTGATAAAGGTTAAATAAGGACACGAAGGGGAGGATCCTAATTCCGAAGGACCAGTGCCCTTATAATAAAAGTAACAAATACCAGAGTACTCTCTCTGACATGAGAGAACACAGCAAGAAGGCAGCCGTCTGCAGCAGGAAAGGAGCCTTGCCCTGAAATGGAATTGGCCAGAACCTTGATCTTGCACTTCGAGCCTCCATAACTGTAAAGAAATAAATGTCTGTTGTTTAAGCCACCTAGTCTAAGGTATTTTGTTTGGAAGCCCAAGCAGAATACAATAGAAAAGGAGAACTAAAGGAACAAGTCACAGATGGTACAAATAGCAAGATGGTAGATTTAAACCAAGCAATCTCAATAATCACATTGCGTGGAAATGGTCTATACTACTCTATTTAAAAGATAAATAGTTTTGGAGTGAAAATACTGATTAAAAGAGATACATTTTAAATTTATGGATGGAGGTAGATTGAAAGAAACAATATGGTAAAAGGTATACCGTGCAATGATGACTAATTAGAAGAAAGCCAGTGTGGCTTTATTAATATTAGGAAAAGCAGTGTTGAAGACAAGGAGTATTGGCAGAGATATATGATTCGTAAAGATAAAAGGGGCAGTTTATTAGGAAGACATAACAATCCTAAATGTGTATATATAACATGATATTGCTTCAAAATAACCAACAAGTGATAGAACTAAAAGAAAAATAGGTAAATACACAGAGGTAGATCTTAGTAATTGATAAAACAAGCACCCAAAAACATCAGTAAGGATATAGACCTGACTTTGAGGAATTTGACATCCAACAACTATAGATATACCACATTCTTTTCAAATCCTCATTTATCAAAATAATCCATTATTTATCAAAATAGTCCTAGGCCATAAAATGAATCTCAACAAATTTTAAAGGACTGCAAAGGGTGTATTTCTGATCTCCATGTAATTAAACTGGAATTCTATTATTCTTCTGTTTTCTATTTTATTTACCTTTCTTTTTTCTTTCTTTACAATTTCCTTCTTCCTTTCCTTGGGAAGGAAATTATCATTCATTGTCATTCTCTCTCTCTCTTTTTTAAACTTCTTAAATTAAATCATTGATTTTAAACCTTCCCTCTCTTCTATTATAAGTATTTAAAGCAAGTTTCCTCCTAATCACTGTTTTAGCTACATCATATAATTGTTGATACATTTTTATTATTCAGCTAAAAATGTGTTCTAATTTCCTATGTAATTTCTTTTTTTAGCCTATAGATAGATTATTTAGAGGTGGTTGCTTAACTCTCAAATATTTTGCAATTTTTCTAATCATTGGTAATAAAAGTCAGAAGAGTGGTTTCCTTGGGGAAGGGAGACAAATAAATGAGGTGGAAAGGGGTGCAGATACGGATGGAAAAGAAAAGGAAACTTTACAGAAATACTCTATACGTTGATCATGGTATATAAACAGGTAAATATTCATTGAATTATACAGTCGAGATCTGTGTACTCTACTATATGTAAACTATAACTCAGTTTAAAAATCAAAAGAATAAATTCAAGTTGTGAAAAAAAATGACAAAATTTAAAAGGAAAGATCACTATTTATCAAGTGCCCAACATGTGTCAGACTGATCAAAGAGGATATAAGGATGAGCAAAAATTCTGTAGTACAGCAAAAACAAACTGACATTGATAATAAATGATAATTTTAGATAATAATAGCTACTATATATTGAGCACCCATCATTTGTCAGGCACATTAATTTTTTATATCACTTAATCTTACAAAATAGATATTTTACCTAAAACAGATATTGTTATCTATAAAATAGATATATTGTTATCTGCACATATATAGTTATCTATAAAACAGATATTGTTATCTCTTTTTTATAGATGAAGAAACAAAGGCTGATAGAAATAAAACGACTTGCCTGATATCACATTAGCAAAACTGAATTTCAAACTCAGAAATCTGATACTAATCAAAAGGCTCCGAACCCTACCGTCTTACTCCCCTTCGATTTCATCTTACAGCAGATTTGCTTCTATCTCTGACAGGTTTATTCTGTAGATTTTGCTGTTCCTAGTGTTTGCTTTTTCTTTTCTTTTCTTTTCTTTTTTTAAAATCAAACAATCATTGGTGAGTTGTGAGGGAGCATCTGGAACTCTTAAGCAAGGTGGAGCTGAGAGAGGCTCAGCAAATATTATATACTACATAAACACAGGCTGTTTTTTGATCTATGAAGTAAGATCAATTGACAACCCATGTGGCCTCCCAGCCAAACTGCGGGCAAATGCCTCTTACAACAAGGTTCTTGTTAGCTCCATGCAGACCAAGTCCCGAAACCAGAGCATTTGGGTAAACGGTGTGGGCTCTACTGGGAGAGTACCTGTGTACATAAAGGGCTGTGTCTCCTGACACATTGTGCATAGGCCACAGTTCAGAAAGAAGAAATAATGAATCACAACAATTTTGAAGGCAGTTCTCCCACAAGGTGTACATTCTAAACAACATACAGTAATATCAACTGCTGTGGAGTATTTGGCCCACCCTATCGAGTTCAACAAAAGCATCAAAACCTCAACTAAACCAAACCCACAGGAAATGGGGTTTCTGAACAATGTATTTCTTTAGGTAACACTTGGCTGTTTTTATTTATCTCTACCGCTCCTTTTAAATAACACTAGACACCTGCATAAATGCTATTTAGTATAATCCTCACAACCAGGTTGGTCATAATATTTCCACTTTATAGATGAGAAAACTAATACTGAGAGATGTTTAAAAACTAATAACTTGCCCAAAGTCACACACACTATGTGTAGAGTTAAGATCTAGTTGAAGTCTTCAGACCCTAAGGCCAATGCTCGTGCTATAAAATTCATACAAAATTCATATATATATATTTGGTATGGAAAGTATTTTCACATATTTTTTCATTTTCCAATCTTAGTAACTCCTGATTGAATTTTTGATGAGTCAAAACTGACATTCTGAATATGACTAAACGTAAGAGTTGAGGTAAATGTGTTCTGATCCTAAAATATTAGAAAAGTTTTGCGAAGGACATGGTACTTTACATCTCCATGACTGTTTTCATAACTGGCAATCTGTACATCTTAATCCCTTTCAATTTTCCACCCTTTCCCCCTAACTCCCTCCTATCTGGCAACTATCAATTTGTTCTCTGTATCTATGAGTTTGTTTCTGTTTTGTGTATTTTGTTTTTTAGATTCTACATATAAGTAAAACCATATAGCTTTTGTCTTTCTCTGTCTTACTTTTGTTTTTCTCTTTTTTTCTTGATGAGTCTGGCTAAAAGTTCATCAGTTTTGTTTACCTTTGCAAAGAACCAGCTCTTTGTTTCATTGATCTTTTCTATTGTTTTTAAGACTCTATTTCATTTATTTCTACTCTGATCTTGAGTACTTCCTTCCTTCTACTCACTTTAGGTTTTACCTTGTTCTTATTTTTCTAATTCCTTTAGGTGTGTGGTTAGATTGTTTATTTGAGATTTTTCTTGTTTCTTGAGGTAGGCATGTATTGCCATAAATTTCCTCTTTAGAACTGATTTGTCTGTGTCCCATAGATTTTGGCTCATCATGTTTTCATTTTCATTTGTCTCAAGGTATTTTTTGATTTCTTCCTTGATTTCATTGTTAACCCATTCATTGTTTAGCAGAATGTTATTTAGCCCCCATATGTTTGTGGTTTTCTGTTTTCTGTAAGCAATTTCTAGTTTCATACCACTGTTATTGGAGAAGATGCATGATATGATTTCAATCTTATTAAATTTACTGAGACTTGTTTTGTGGCCTAACATGTGGTCTATCCTGGAAAAAATGTTCTATGCACACTTAAGAAAAATATGCATTCTGCTACTTTGGTGTCATTAGTCCTAAAAATATCAATTAAGTCTATCTGGTCTAATCTGTCACTTAAGGCCACTGTTTTCTAAGTAATTTTCTGTCTGGGTGATCTATCACTGATGTCAACGGGGTATTATTCGAGACTTCTTATTGCTCCTATAGTAAACTGGCAGTCTAAACTTACTGATATGGTTGAAGGTCCTGGGATTCTCACTGTGTCATATGACAAAGGGTTTCAATTTGTAGCTTGCAACACTGCCTCTAAGCAAGAATTTTATCTTGTCCATAAAAATCCCTGAAATACGGCATTGATTTGGCTTCCTTATGGATAAAAGTCCTTTCACTCATCAATTTCCAGAATAAGAAGATTTCATTCATATTGAAAATTTGCTCTGGCAAGTAATTTCCCTCCATGTTCAGCTTGTCTCGAGTTTTAAAAAATTCTTCAGCTGCTTTCACATCAACACTCACAGACTCACATTTACTTTCATATTCAATCGTGAATAACAATTCTTGAATCATTTAAACCACCATGAACTGGCATTAAATTGAACATCGTAGCCAAGTTCAGCCTTTTCTTTCAACATCGCAAACAAGCTTTTACTTTTGGTTGTAAAGGTCATGGTGCTGAAAAGGTTACACTTCCGTGTCTGATCTTCAATCCATATAATTAGAAGTTTCTCCATATCTGCTATAGATGCTTCTCGAATTTTTGTTAGTTTCATTGTCTTAAGTGAAGCAGATCTTTTAACAACTTTTGTCACTTTGTTCTTGCTCTTCAAGATCATAGCTATGGAAAATGGAGCATGCCTGACTGGTGAGCAAAAACTATTACTGATGCTCCACCTTTGTAGTCCTTAATAGCTCTTAATTTTGTGTCCAGGTCTATCACTCAATGTGGCCTCTTACTGGCAACATTATCTTATCAGTGGCTTAGGGGCCATGATGAACTAAACAACACAAGATTAAATCGAGTACAAGAGAAAATGATGTGATCAAGAGACAACGTAAACACGAGATGTATGAGGTTGCTGCTGGCAAAACACAGCACATTATTTAACAACAAACTTTTTTTAAGTAGAAAGAGTACACTCTAAAATAAAAAAGTTACAGTACAGTAAATAAATAAACCAAGGCAGGAGATGTCTCAGCTCAGGCAGAGAAAGAATTCACCCTTATTATAACTTTTTGTTCTATTCAGGCACTTAGGAGATTGGATGATACCTATCCACGTCTGTTTTACTCAGTTCATGAATTCAAATGTTAATCTCTTCCATAAACACCATCGCAGACACACTCAGAAATAGTGTTTTACGAGCTATCTGGGCATCCCCTAGCCCATTCAAGTCCCACAGGTTCTATTTCTCCGAGAAACCCTGACTAATACATAGACAATGTCGAGAGAAGAGGGGATTGAGATAAAACTATCTTCAGGAAAAAAAAAGTTCACCCTAAGAGCAAAGATACTAAAGAGAGAGTCCTGGTAAATCACGGTACTAACTGGAGAAGTATTCAAAGAGGAAGTCTTGGAAAGGTAAAGCTTCTATAAGAGAAAAAGAAAGGAAAGGAGAAATAGCGACTATGTGATAAAGACAGAAAGATGCAAGAGGTAAATTTTAGCATCCAACAAGAGAAAAAAAATGAAGGATACAAATCTTTTCCCCCTAACTAATTGTTAAGATCATTAATAAAAGGTGATCTACATCTTTAAAAGTACATCGATAAAAGATGTACTAACAAAAGACGGTATTCTTGAATTAGGAATCTTGTAAACCACCCCAAACTACCAACCCTGTCCACTAAATGCAGAGATGCAAGAAGTATTCATCTATACAAAATTACTATAAAGAGGGCAAAACAATAAGAATAAAAACTTTTACCTTCAGGAGAATGAGAACATCAGCTACGAATTGGAAGAAAATATTTGAAAAAGATATAGTAAAAAAATAAATAAATAAACTGTTAACCAAAGTATACAAAGAACCTTAAAACTCAACACTAAGAAAACAACAAACAACTCAACTTAAAAATGGGCAGAAAACCAAAATGAACATCTTGACAAAGAAGATACATAGACGACAAATAAGCATATTTAAAGATGTTTAACAACATATGTCATAAAGCAATTGCAAATTAAAACAATGAGATACCACAATGCACCTATTAAAATGGCCAAAATTCAAAACACCAACAATACCAAATACTAGCAAAAATGTGGAGCAACAGGAATTCTCATTTAAGGGTGGGAATTCAAAATGGTAGAGCCACTTTGGAAGATCATTTGGCTGTTTCTTATAAAACTAAACATACTTGTACCATATGATCCAGCAAGTGTGCTTCTTGGTATTGACCTAAATAAACTGAAATTTTATGTCCACACAGAAACTCTCATGGATGTTTATAGCAGCTTTATTCATAAATTACCAAAACTTAGAAGCAACCAAGATGTCCTTTGGGAGGTGAATGGATAAACTGTGGTACATCTAGACAATGGAATGTTATTCAGTACTAAAAAGAAATGAGCTATCAAGCCATGAAAAGGCACAGAGGAAACTTAAATGCATACCACTAAGTGAAAGAAGTGTGAAAAGGAGACTTCCATGACATGACTGCTGTTATACCCACAAGTTAGATCTGGGCCAGAAATGATATTATATCCTGTAAATTCCCTCAGAGACTATCTGATCAACTTCTCCCTATGCCCCATAGCATGCTTGTTCCTAAAACAGACTGTTGCCCTGTCCTGAGGCAAGCATGTAAGGTATTTTCCCTTATCTGGGATGGGCCATGCATCAGTGCCCCGTCCATTCTGTTCTGTTCTATACAATTCTTTAGCACCTGCCATGCAGTGTGGAGGAGACCCACTTGTCTTGCCAATGCCCAAGATGTGCCTCATAGTAAGTTTCCCTTAATGAACTGTTCGTTGCCAGACTGGAGCAGCCTGTCCCTTTTTAAAGTTTTTTTCTGTGCCCTCCAATTATAGAGTAGATTTTCAGTCTTGGGGCTTTACCCTAGGTCTGTATGTACAAATAAGAAGTCAATCTGATAAAGCTACATACTGTGTAATTCCAACCACATAACATTCTGGAAACAGCAAAACTATGGAGACAGTTTCAGTGGATGGCAAGTGTGCAGGATTGGAGGCACGGGAGAGATGAACAGGCAGAGCACAGAGGATGTTTAGGGCAGCAAAACTATTCCGTATGATACTATAATGGTGGATATATGTCATTATACATTTATCCAAACACACAGTATGTACAACACAAGGAGTGAACACTAATATAAACTATGGATTTGAGATGACAATGGTGTGTCAATGTGCTTCATCAATTGTACCACTCTGCTGTGAAAGGTTGTACCTTGAGTGAGGGGTGGGAGGGGAGAGGCAAGGATTGGATGGTAAATTTTTTTAACTTTCTGCTTAACTTTGCTGTAAACTTAAAACTGCTCTTTTAAAAAGTCTATTTTATAAAAACATTTTAGATATTGCAAATTCCTCCAAAAAATTAGTCATCAAGCAGAAAAAAAAAAATCTATAACATAGCTAGCTCTCCAAAATGACATGTCTACAAACAAGAATTTGGAAGTATGGGTGAGAACACCTTAAATAGGAAACTCAAAAACCAAGAACAGAAATGGATTTTTTGATGTGTAAAGAAAAGAAAAAATAAGTTTTTTAAAGTCATAAAAATAAAAGGAAAAGATAGAATCATACGAGAAATGCAGTCTAAATTACAAGATCCACAGGGATAACATTTGAACAAAAATTTAATAAGGGACAATGAATAACATAAAGAAAACAAACAAGTGATTGAAAATGGGGGGTGGGGGGACAGTAAAAAAGGTCAGAAATCAAGTGGTTGAAATGAAGCCAGACAAAAAGAACCAACATACTTATAATTGAAGTCCCTAAAGGCTAAAAACAAAATGAAAGAACAGAAATAATATTTACAAGTATAAGCCAAAAAAAGTTCCCAGAAGTAAAAAAAAAAAAAAAAAAAAAAACACCTGAATCTACATATACTTGATAGGACCTAGCAGGCCCCTGAGAAAGTAGATCTGAAACAATCAACTCTGAGACATAACCTAGTTAAACTGTTAAGTTGTAAGAATAAAGTAAAAATTCTAAGCATCTCCAGGCAAAAAGATAAAATAATTTACTAGAACAAGAGAAACAGACTGTCATCATACTTCTCAAAAGCAAAATACAAAAATGGAACATCATTCTATAACCACTCATCACCAAAATGTGTGAACCAAAAATTTTATATCCTGATAAGCTGGGTTTCAAGTATTAAGGAAATATAAAAACAGTTATAAACATGTAAAAACTTAGGAAATTCTGTACCTAGTATCCCTTTTTGAAGACTCTAGTAAAGAGCCCATAAAAGATAAGTTGGAGAAAACAGCAAAGGGATTAATTTAATATATTTAATTGTCTAGTACTAAATATGATAGAAGAATAACATATAGAAGTAATGCAAGTGCAAAGATGGAGGAAGAAAGGCGAGGAGAAGAGAAAATAACAAGGACGTTGTTGTAGAGGTGACACAGGTGGGAATCAAAGGATGGTATCGAAAATGACAAATGGCACTAAAAAAGGCATACCTACAAGGACAAAATCACAAGTCATCCTAAATACCAAATTAAAAATAAAAAGAGCAAAGAAAACACATCATGTAGAGAAATGCAATATATATATCTAGTAGTTGTAAGAAAACAATGACAAAATTGAGACCGCATCAGTCATAGCAATAAATATGAATGGGTTTAATTCATCTAATGTAAGAAAAGATTTTCAATTTGACTCATAAAGTGAGAAGCAACTATATACTGTATACAAGAGAAAAATCCAGAACAAAGTGATTCAGAAAGGTTAAGAATTAAAGAAATTGGCAAAAGTATACTAAGCACATGGAAGCAATAGCAAGGGAGTTCAGTCTTGATATCAGACGAAGTATAATTCAAGCCATAAAGCATTAAACATAACAAGAAACACTTTATAATGCTAAAAGTTACAATTCACAATGAAGATAAAATAGTCATAAATATCTATGCTCCAAATAACAGAATAACCAACTTTTTAAGGCAGACACTAAAGGAGATATGAGGAGACAGAAATACACTTTACAAGATTTTAATATACCACTTTCAGTATAAGACAGAGCAAACACAACACATCCATATGGTTGGTTATGCAAGACCTCAGCAACACAATAAGGAAGATGTAATGGGTGTGTGTTGAAATTTACGTCCTGATAATAGAGAATTCATCTTTTTTCTCAAGTACACATGGAACATCTACAAAAACTGATCCTGCTATAAGGCCACCAAAAAAACACCACCTAAAAATAAAAAAAAACTTTCCATTAAACAACTCTTCAGTTAGGGGAGAAATATTTAAAAAAATTACAGAATTTCTAAAACATAGTGATAATAATACTACATATCAGAATTTATAAAATATACTTAAAAAATGGATCAGAGAAAATTCATAACCTTAAACATTTACGTTAATAAAATGAAAATAAATATAATTTTCAACTCAAAAAGTGACCAAAAAAAAGGTGAACCAAAAACACAAGGAAGACGATATTAAAGATAAAGGCAGAAATGAATAAGACAAAGAAGAAGGAAATAATAGATCTAATTAATATATGAATATCCTTTCCCTGTCCTGAGTATCCTCTTCTACTGTATCAGTTCTTCCTGGTTCAAAGTCAGGAGCCAACTGCCACCAACTATAAAACATTCTGCAACCTGGGAAGGGCTTTCACGCCTGGTGACCATGGTAACATGTAGGAAGATGAAAATTTTTATAAATAAGAATCATAAAAGGAACTAGGTTGGTTTCATTCTTTGGAATCTGAAATGAAACTGGACAATAAGGTTCAGGGCAAATTCCCCTTGCAGGCCTTCTTATCTATTGTCTCTGTTTTATGCTGAATCCAAGAGGTGGGGCTGGGAGTGGGTATGAGCAAAGGCCAAGAAGAGAAAAGGGGAATAACTGGTCAGACAGCTACTCTTTCTCAAGAGACAAACAGCACTCGAGGAAAGGAAAATATTCCCTTACCAGCAATTATATGAGGAACATAGAGCAGGAAAAAAAGAATCAGGCCCAAACAAGAGCTTCCTCGTTCTCTTATTTTCTATCTGTGAGGTGGGAGTTTCTACCTCTCAGTGCTTCTCTCTACTCTGGTTGAGATGGCACCTGATATACTGTCCTCAGTGTGACTCAGAGAAGGTTGTAAGTACAAGGTGAAAGTCACCCATTTCATTTAGCTTATGACTACATCCAGGGACTCAGTAAAATTAGTGAGCTTAAAACAAATATAATAGGGGGTGGGCACATCCACCTATTGCATATCTCCCGGCTCATTCTCTTCCTGGTTGCTCCCCACAGAAGGAGAAGGTGCTAAAATGATGGTGATTATTTTGGAATGTAACTGAGCCAAAGAGGGAGACCAGGTTCAACGCCCTACAGCCCAGGGAGGTCAAGACACGAGAGGAATAGGATTCTCCTCTCTCAGTCGTTGTTCCCCTTCTCACCCTATAAAAATATCTTCTGACTGAAATGAATCATATCAAAACTGAAAATTCTACCAACATTTCTTCTTTAGAATTGACTGTGTGCTGGGCACTGTACCAGGGCTACAGATTAAAAAAGAAGAAGAAGAAGAAGAAATTGGCTCCTCTTCTTAAGCAGTTCACAGTCTAATGTTATTTTGATCTACTATGGTGCTATACAGGGGTAAGCTCTGGGTTCTGAGGAAATAGAGTCTGTGAGAGGAAAATAATGAAAATGTAGGAGTTAGCCAGGCCTAGAAAGGTGTTCCTGCAGAGAGAACCACATAAGCAAGGCCCGGAGCCCACAGTGTCCTTACCTTAAACCAACAAAGCCCCAAATCCTCATATGCCTGCATAATGCATACCATATGTGGGGATGGAAGGAGGAGATGGAGGGAATTGGTGAAATAGAATTTAAGCATGGAACTTTGATGAAGTACATTAAAAATAAATCCATAGCCTTCTTTCCAAAGTAAGAGAGTAAAAAACAAACAAAAAAAAAACCAACCAACTTTTAGAGTGGGTATGGTTAAAGCAAACGAATCAACTTCCTCATCTCCATAGGTGGGATCAGACTCCAGGTGGCCTTTCAATGATACAGCTGGTGTTTACTGCTAGATCACATGAGGCAGATGGAAAGCAAGCACAATAGCATGTGCGGGAGTACACGCATACACACACGCGCGCGCGCCTGTTGTGTAAATTCCAAACCGCACATCAGTTAAGTAGGAGATGCTATCATAAGCAACACAAACTATGGAGGGTGGGGCCAGTCTACTCTGCTGGAGAGGGGACACAGCAATATCTAAGAATCAGGTGCGAAGGAAGAAGTAAAATTGTCCTTATTTGCCGATGGCATGATACTATATAGAGAGAACCCTAAAGATTCCACCAAGAAAAACTATTAGAATGATAAATGAATTAAGCAATGTAGTAGGATACAAAATTAACATTCAGAAACCAGTTGCATTTATGCATCAATAATGAACAATCAGAAAGAGAAATTAAGAAGACAATCCCATTTACAATTATATCTAAAAGTAAAATACTTAGGAATAAATTTAACCAAAGAGGTAAAAGACTTGTATTAAGAAAAGTATAAGACATTGAAGAAAGAAATTGAAGAAGGTACAAATAAATGGAAGCATATACTGTACTTATGGATAGAAATAATTTACATTATTAAAATATTCATACTATTCAAAGCAATCTATAGATTCAATGCAATCCCTATCAAAATGCCAATGTATTTTTCACAAAACTAGAACAAATAATCCTAAAATTTATATGGAACCATAGAAGACTTTGAATAGCCACAGTAATCTTGAGAAAGAGGAACAAAGTTGTAGGTGTCACAATACCTGATATCAAACCATACTACAAGGCTATTGTAACCAAAATAGCATGGTACTGGCATATATCAATGGAACAGAATAGAGAGCCCAGAAATAAACCCATGCCTATATGGTCAATTTATCTATGACAAAGGAGGCAAGAATATATAATGGGTAAAGACGATCTGTTCAATAAATGGTGCTGGGAAAACTGGACAGATACATGTTAAAAAGTGTGAAACTAAACCATCTTCTTACACGATATGCAAGCATAAACTCAAAATGGATTAAAGACTTAAATGTAAGACCCGAAATCATAAAACTCTTAAGAGGAAAACATAGGCAGTAAAATCTCTGACACTGCCTTTAGTGATATTTTTTCTGCTGTATCTCTTGGGGCAAGGGAAACGAAAGAAAAAAATAAGCAAATAGGACTGCATAAAACTAAAAAGTTTTACACAGTAAAAGAAACCATCAACAAAAACAAAACGGCAACCTACTGAATGGGAGAAGATATTCACCAATGATACATCTGATAAGGCATTAATATCTAAAACTTATAAAGAACTGACACAACTCAACATCTCCAAAAATTAAAAATCCAATTAAAAATGGACAGGAACAGTCTAAGGAACTGTCACACATCAGGGACAAAGGAGATACAACCTACTAAAATGCTATACCAATATTAATTTATTAGTTTTGATGTCAACATTAGGGAAAGCTTGATGAAGGGCACAAAGGAAAAAAAATATTTTTAAAGAATCCAGGACATTTCTGGTTCAAATAGAAAGCAAATGCTCATTTGAAATTCAGGCGAGGAGAAAAATGAATAAAGCATTTCTAGGACTCAGCTCTCTCAGGGCTACAGATTTATGCCTCCTTTATGATGCTAATCTCCTTGCTTTGTAACTGTCAGTTTATCTATGTCCTCCCATTAGACAGTAATACCATGTAGTGCAAGAACATTCTTTTCATCTTTGTATTTTCAGTACCTAGCCTAATACCTAAGGGATAACAGGATTCGGTTGGTACAATAATTCTTAAAAATTCCATTCAGAGAAGAAACAATATAAATTGTTTCAATGACCAAATCTGTTGCATTTATACCTTCTATTTTCTTAAAGATCTTTCTCACCTTAAGATCTGTGTTATCTACAAGCAGAACTTTCTTAACCTGTGATAACTAATAAGGCAAGGCTTAGCTAACCTCAGTCAATATCCAGATTGGTAAAAATATGGATATCAAATCATGTGGGTCCCTGCTTTACACTATACTGTTAATGTGATGTACATCATAACCAGGATATAACATTAAAATAGTTAACATTAACTTGTTGTTACTTCAGAAATAGTTTAGGTTCTGGTTTCATGTGTAGTAATGTACTGGCTAAACAAATCCCTAATTTATTGGAAAGAAGTTATTTATTTCTCCATAGTAAACAAAACCATTTATTTATAAACAACTTCCTTATGAACCAGATTTATAATTTTTCAGTAAAGAGTTATAGAGTATTAGCAAATTTTACATCCATCAAATGCAGATATTCACTAGATTATAAACACATGTACACACACTGTACACACACTGTACACACACACACACACACACACACACACACACACACACACACACAAAGGGGCAGAGGACCTGAATAGACATTTCTCCCAACAGGACATATAGATGGCCAAAAAGATATATGAAAAGATACTCAGCATAATCATCAAAGAAATGCAAATTAAAACCACAATGAGCTATCACCTCACATCTGTCAGAATGGCCATCATCAATAAATCAAGGAACAACAAGTGTTGGCAAGGATGTGGAAAAAAGGGAATTCTCGTGCACTGTATGTGAGACTGCAAATTAGTACGGCCACCATGGAAAACAGTGTGGAGGTCCCTCAAAATATTAAAAATAGAACTACTTTATGACCTAGCAATTCCACTTCTGGGTAGTTATCCAAAAAGCTCCACAACACTAATTCAGAAAGATATATGCTCCCCTATGTTCATTGTAATATTATGTACAATATAGGTGGTACATATATACAATGAAATATTACTTGGCCATTAAAAAGAATTAAACTTTCCCATTTGCAACAACATAGATGGACCTAGAAGGTCCAAATAAATCAAAGATAAATATCATTTATATGTGGAATCTATAGAACAAAATAAACAAACAAAATAGAAACAGACTCGGAGATACAGAGAACAAACTGGTGAGTGCCAGATGGAAGGGAGGTTGGGAGGCTGGGTAATAAAGGTGAAGGGATTGAGAAGTACAAATTAGTAGTTACAAAATACTTAAGGCGATAGAAAGTACAGCATAGGGAATATACTCAATAATATATTGTAATAACTATGTATAGTGCCAGGTAGGTACTAGAGTAATTGTGGGATCACTTTGTAAATTATATAAATGTCTAACCACTATGCTGTATATCTGAAACTAATATAATCATATTGAATGTCAACTGTAATTGAAAATAAATTTTTTAAAAAGAATCAGGTTTGAACCTCACTCCCTGCTCTATCTCTATCTGTGAAATGATTGTCACCAATATGAATTCTGCCCTGCACTCCAATCTTTGGAGACCGGGCTATTTCTTAACTTAAATGGCACGAAGATGTGAGACCCGTGCTGCAGAGGGTGGAAGTAATGGATGCCGGAAAGCATCTCTGCCATGGTCTCCACTACAAGCACATTTCTCATTCTAGCCTTTCCGTTGCCTTGCTCTGCGCCTTAGTTTCTCCATCCAACAATGTCAATTACAAAATCTGTCCCTAAATTCCTTATTTAGGGGAGATAAATAATTCCTAACATGGCGTAAGCTCCTTGAGCGGTGGCCATGTGTCCCAGAAGACAGGCCCCAGGAAGTCAGAATCACCTTAATCTAGAACAATGAACCTAAAGGGACAAAGACAGCTTTGGCTGTTCAATTTTTCATTCACTCAACAATGTTTATTAAGTAACTCTTACATGCACCGCAGAGACAGAACTGATGCTCATTTATCTTTGTTTTCTAGTCTCATTACACATCACTCATCTGTGACTAATGGATAAGAGAAATTGACCAAGTTATATACTAGTGTGAGATTCCCATGGAAAGTTCCATCTTAATTCAGCCCTTTCACACATGGGAAATGCAGAATAAAGCCAGTGACAAGGAAGGTAGCAGAAAGAATGCTGTGTTCAGCTCACCTGGGAACACTGGTCAGGTAGGTCATGACATTCAGGAAGTCTTCATCTGGGATGTGTTTGAATCCCACAAACTCTGGAAAAGTGATAATGGGGGCACCATCTTTTCCTCGACCTCCTGCAAGAAAAATGAGTGGTCAAGATAACAGCAAAATGTTTTCATGTCACACCTCTGCAGGTAAAGGAGTCTGACTAATATCAAGTTGGGAGGTGTGTATTGGCCTCCCCCTTTTCAATATATATTATTTCACAGTAGAATGTGGAAAGGTTGACACTGAACTATTTTTAATTAAGTCTCTCTTCTCATATTTGCTCAGTGATGTTGTGAGAATTCAATTTTTAATCCAATTCAATTTTAATTCAATTTTTGAAGATCGTTACTGTATAAAAGGTAATATTGATCTAATTATTTTAGAATAGGTAGTAAATAATGCCAAAACGAATATATAATATATTTCTCTTCATTTTTGTAGTCCGTAAATATCAAAGCTAAAATAGCATGGTGATTAAGAGAGTCAGCTCCAAAATCAGACAACCTGGTTCAAATCCTGCTTTGCCACTTAATTTCTATGTGATTTTAGGCAAGATACTAACTTAAATATGAGTTTATATATTTATATGTATAATTACATGAATAATATATATGTTAATACAACTTGTAACTACCTCAAAAGATATTGTGAGGATTAAGTGAGAACATATGAAAAGCACCTTAGCAGAGTGCTTATTACATATTATGTGCTCAATAAATGGTGACAGTTATTATTATTATAAAGAGGCATAATCAGCTGCCTTTCATTAACTTATAAACAGAAATATAACTTATAAACAGACATTCCAGTGAGTAAAAATAAAATTAATATTTAAATATTTAATTCATCGGAACAGAGGCCACCAGATTAAATTAAATGGATTCTATTTCCCAACCTCCTTGCTAGATGTAGCCACATGACTAAGTTCTATCCCCACAGTTCCCAAACTGTGTGTCAGCTACCCAGAAAACCACAGTGAACTCAAAAAGCACCATGAATATTTTAAATTTTTGAGGAAAACAGCAATGGTTGGCATCTGTTAGACGCCATGCATGCTACTAGCTTGAGGTAGTTCACACTTTCAGCATTAATTGCACTATATTCTTTAGAATAGCATTGCGTCTTTGTGAAGGTAGGTTTTTGGTGGCTGCTCAAATAAAAGCAAGGGCAGTATGAAAATCAGTGTAGAACAGGAAATGAGGTTGGTGACATCTAGTCTGATTCTAAGGTTTGTGATCATTGTAGTTATCTAAGAGTAAAATTTAACTGAAGTGTCCTACGATAGGTGATTGGATAAAGAAGATGTGGTACGCACATACAATGGAATATTACTCAGGTATAAGAAGAGATGAAATATTGCCATTTATGACAACATGGATGGACCTTGAGCGAAATAAGCCAGGCAAGAAAAGTTGAAAACTGATATCACTTATATGTTGGATATAAACCTAAAAGTAACAAACAAACAGGAAAAACAAACAGAGACTAATGGACATAGACAACAGACTACTGGTTACCAGAGGGTAGTGGGTAGGGGAGAGGTAGATGGGTAAAATGGGTTAAATATGTGATGACAGAAAGAAATCTAACTATGGGCGTTGAACATACAATGTAAAGTATATATGACTTACTGTTGAATTGTACACTTGAAACTTACTGGATTTCGTTAATCAATGTCACCGTAATAAACAAACAAACTTTTTTTAAAAAGTGAGATTTGAATGTTACTTTTTCTTTCAACTTATGTGTATTTATTTTTTCAAATGGCTATTCTTTGTTAGGACTTATAGATTTATTAAGATGTTTTAACCATTAGGTATTGATTTTGGCCAAGAAGGGCTATGAAAAAAATTACTGAGATACTGAGCCACCAAGAACTGAAGCCATTGGGGAACAATGGTATATGAACTGACATGCTGCGAGCATCTTCCAGGTGATGCCTATGGAGGAGAACTATGCTAAGAGGAATGATGACTACCAAGTAAAGCCAATTACTACAAATGATGCATGTATTTCACATATCTAACAAAAGAGGTATCAGTGTAGGGTGTGGTTAGTAAGGACTGTGTGATGAATATGGGTGTGGGATCTATGAATAAATTACAGAAAAGAGAAGCAAAGGCAGGCTGTCTATCTGAGGACATCACCATCAAGATCATCCAACCCATTCTGCCATTTTTAGTGCATGTCTTCTTTAGTGCATGAGCATCTTCCGCTCACATTCTAACTTTCCATATAAATTTGTTTCAAGGGGGAGAATGTGCTATTGAACAAACATGACTATTTGTACCATGTAAAGAGTAAGTCAGCAGTGTGGTTCTTCTACATAAGTCTCTTGTGAGTATTGTTATTGCAAGTATTTGGTTCTCAAAGACCAGTCAGGAAGGTATGAAACTGTGAGATTTGTCTGGATGACTAAGTTATTCTCCAGGAAGTTTCTCTTTACTAATCCTGTTTGATGAAAGTTTAAAAAAAGATACCAAGCTTTGACAAGGAAACTGAGCTACCTCTTTACGTTGACTGAAACAATTTAGATCAGATACATTCAGCTTTTACCTAATATTCTTCCTCTTTGCAGTTTCACAACCATAAGGAAGTTTCAGAGAAACCTAAATTAAGAGAATCTGCATCTCTCGTAAGGCTAAATTTAGATGCATTAAAACACTGTATTAGTTGCGTCACCAATATTTGCCAAGAGAATGGCTAAAACATTTCAAGGAACCAAAACACCCTGAAATATTCCTTAGGATATGATTACACGATTTAATGATTTTACCTTTTATCGTTAATTATAAATGAACGCTACTCACACCTAAATGGAGAAAGGTAGGTAGAGTTTTCTCGTACCTTGGTTAATATTCATACTCAGCACTAGAGAGGCCCTACCCTTCGCTGCCCCAAGGCTAATTGGGGACACCACCTGCTGTTGAACTTTAGTCTTAAGAGGCAGAAGCACCAAAGAAAAAAAAGCTGAGCCTAGGGACAGAAGGGACAGACGTTGCCAACCCACAAGGTATTCGGTGCCACCTTGTGAAGAAACATGGAAATGCAAAAGGAAGAAAGGGCCCAAGAGCCACATTCAAGGAAGATAAAACCAAACTACTGGAACTAAGTAAAATGATTACCTAAATAAACTTCACTCCTCCTCGTATAATTTTTATCTGTTCATTAAATGACATGAAGAATTCATCATATAGAGGATTTGGAATGCTGGGAAATCCTGTAGGAAGATGGTGAAGATCAACAACAGGAAAGAGAATGAGGCAGTTACTGCCATTTGCCTTTTAGTATCTATTTTCCTTTTCTCTTTCCCCAAAGAACTGATTTTAGCTAGATAAATGCCAGCCACTCTCCCTGGTAGGCACTTTGGAAATCTCAGGGACTGGGATACTAAATAATCTGTCCTACATAATCAAGAATTGTCATACATTCTACACAATATAAGTGAAAAATCCACCTATTTTGATCTGATTCTAGACTCTAACTCTGTTTTACACATAATCACCAAGCTTTTAAAATACTTTTCCAGTTTTATTGATATAATTGATATATGACATTGTATTAGCTTTAAATGTACAACACCATAATTTGATATATGTATATATTGTGAAACAATCACCACAATGTTCAGTTAACATGCATTACCTCATATAGTTACAAACTTTTTTTCTTGTGGTAAGAACTTTTAAGATTTATTCTCTTAGCAATTTTCAAATATGAAATACAGCATTAACTACAGTCACCATGCTGTACATTACGTCCCCAGAACTTACTTATCGTATAACTAACTGAAAGTTTATACCTTTTGATCACCGTCACCCATTTCTCCCACCGCCACCACCACTTCTGGCAACCATCAAATCTGTTCTGTTTCTATGAGCTCTCTCTCTCTCTTTTTTTTTTTTTACAGTTCACCTATGAGAGATCTTAAAGTGTTTTTCTCTGACTTATTGCACCTAGCATAATGCCCTCAGTTCCAACTGTGTTGTCATAAACCATAAAGTATTTGTAAACAGTTTTAATAGATACTGAATTTTCCAGGAACACAAGTACCCTATAAACTAAGGAAAGATACTACTTTACTCTGTTCAGAACTTTATCAACAATTGTTTACTATTTTGGAAAATCTCTACGGTAAGGCCACTCAGGGTGTCTGATAACTCATAACACCACCCTCGCATTTGCACCTGTCACACACATGGGGAAGCACCTGACAATTTCATTATTTTTTCTAGTGTAGCTAGAAACACACATTGAAATATATATTATTTTATTTTATTATGTTTACTTTCCTTTTATTTCTCCTTTCATTAAAAAAATGTTTTTAAGTATATGAGTATGTATGGGGGTGAGTGTTCACCCTCTGTGGACACACAGCTAACCACATTTCCCAGCTTCCCTTGCTGTTAAGTGCATCCATATAACCGAGCCAAGTTCAAGTCAATGGAATGTAATTCGTGCTGTTGCTGAACTGAGGCTTTAAAGAAGCAGTATGTTTCTATTTCCCTGTCTGCTTTCTAGATGCAGATCATGAGAAGGCCACAAAATGGATAACAGTAATAAGAGCCACAACGTGAAAGGACCCTCCATTAGTGAACCTTTGCATGAAGAAGAGTCATCTGCTGACCAGAAACATACATACTGGACTGTTCCAAGAGTAAGATTGAATTTCTATTGTGTTTGTTTGAGTCACTATACATTTCAAAGTCTATTTGTTACAGGTTACAATATCTATAAATTTCATTTCAGGATGGTGAGAGCAATATAAATCATTTCATATATTAAGGAGGAATTTGGCCCATTGAGAACCATTTCTGTAGCCTGTACTGTCCAACACAATAGCCACGAGACACATGTGGCTATTGAGCATTTGAAATGTGACCAGTCCAAACTGAGATGTGCTGTAAGTGTAAAATACAAACTAGATTTCAAAACTTAGTACAAAAAAATGTTAAGTATCTCACCAATAATTTTGAATATTGATGACAGGTTGAATAATTTTTAGATATAGTGGGTTAAATAAAACATTACTAAAATTAATTTCATGTGTTCCTTTCTGCTTTTCTAATATGGTTACTACAAAATTTAAAAGTACATATGTGGGTCACTTCATATTTCTATTAAATAGCACTACTCTAGACCTTCTTCCATTGGTTTTTATTTCCCAGGTGACTTGTTACTATCTCCATCTCTGACTGAGGTATCTGTTTTAACTCTGCTCACTTCCTTGGTGAGAACTCCCCACTCACCATAGGGAACTCCACCACTGCCAACCCTGGGCTCCACTTGCATATGGGCGAAATGTGAGGGACTCTACAAGACTAAGGTATTTTGCCTTCATTATTAATTATTTCTAAGAAGATTAAAGGTGGGGATGGGGGAGAGGCATCCAGACTATGATTCCAAAGGGGAAAATGACTATTAAAAAATAAAGAAAGAGAGAAAAAAAAAATGGCATAGATGATAGAGGCTCTGTTCCTCCCTCTGGCGACCAAATCAAAGTTGTAAAGGAAATAAGGAGCAGCAGCAAGGAAAAATCACCTGGGATCTAAATGAACAAGCCACACAACTATGGAATCCAAGAAAGCACCCTGTCACAGCAGAAGGTAGGACGGGCGAGACGCGAGGCTGCCTGGTCCGGAGCAGCTGAGTGAGACAGAGCCGCGGTGGCGTCTGTGAGTGGATTTCGCAGTGACAGACCTGCTGGCTCTGAGCACCAGTGCCTGTTGGGCTTCCGTAGGGGGCACCAAGGACTTACAGACAGGGAGATATTGTCAGAGTGAGGCGAGACTCGTCGGGTCCAGAAGTGCCGGCGGAATCCATTGTTCCCTGTTGAGCCCTGCCCACTACCAGTGCACCAGACACGGCCCTGCCATAGCTGTGACATCATCAAACTGGGTCACAGAGGTCGCTCCGCCCAGATGATTCTCTGAAACCCCGCCTCCCCCAACTAGTGGCCCCTCCTAAACCACATCCAGGTATATTCTCAGCGAGTCAGTTGCTCTTTGCTGAGCAGTGCCTAGACGCACACTGGAGCCAGCTGGCTTCGGTTTCTGATGTGGCCTTTTGAGGCAACTATAAGCACAGCATCTGTGGATTGCTTGCTGAATCTTGACACACTAATAAGACCAGGAGACTTAGGAGCCTTGCTTAGTACAAAGAAACAGACACAGAAAGGCAGCCAAAATGGGAAGACAAAGAAGCAGAAACCATATGACAGAACAAAACAGAGATCCAGATATAATGGAGTCAAGTAATCTAACAGATGCAGAGTTCAAAACACTGGTTTTAAAGATGCTCGATAAACTTTTGGGAAATGTAGAAAACTCCCAACAAAGAGATAAATTACATATTCATTATATACTTATTGTGTAATTATATACTAATATACCGAGGCATTAGAGCTTTGGTATAAAGCTGTAGGAATTCACCTTGCCCCACCCCATCATCATTCCAGACCTGATGCATGTCGGCCTTGGGGCCTTCCATGGTGCAGGGCCACAGCAGCAGTTGCTAGAAACCCAGAGAGAGTCCCCATCCTGCATTTTGTTTTGGACAATCATAGGCTCGCTGTGAGAAGCTCTGAGACTGCACCTTTAAGAGGTTGGTGGGGCACTCCTGCCAGAGCCAACACTGTGGTACCTAGACTGAGGATGCAGGGAGCAAGGCATCCACTGGCCTCACAGGACACCAGGAGGACCTGAACAATTTAAAACTCAGCACCTATTATGTCTCGGGCTCTGTTCCAAGCACTGGCAATGCAGGCAGAAATAAGAAAAATGGGGACTTTGTGCTTACAGAGCTTTCAGTGACTATTCGAGCATTGACTAATGTGGTGAATTCCACAGAATTTCTCAGATGTTCTGGATTGTGTAAGATGTCACCACCTAGGACACAACTCTGGGATGGGAAGAGGTATCCAAATAATAGAGATTAAATTTCCCTTAAACTCAGTAGAATAAGGAGTTTAGAGCAAATTAAATATAATTTAGAGAAAGAAAAGAAATGTGACTTTTTTTACATCCCATGCTGTAGAGTAAAATAAACCATACCAACTACATATTCTCTCTGTGATGTAACTAAGATGGCTTTGTTGCATTTTTCAGAAGAGATATAAAAGATAAAGAGTGACTTGTCACCTTATTCTCTGTGATGTGTGCTAAAAACATCTAATCTCACTATCTCATGCTTCCAAGTTTAAGCTAACTATAATTTAGGGTTTGGTATGTACCTCCAGTTTCAGTAATTAAAGTCATGTCACCCTTCGCTAAATGAATAAGAATTGTAATAAGAATTGTAATAAGGTTGTGCCCAGGCTCAGAAAATTTCTAGCATATTATTAGCCTCTCTTTATTCCCAATCAAATGCCTAATGTAAAACAATGTTGTTATAATTAGGTCCTTAAAAACAGAATAAAAGACAAATCTATCAGCAATGTTCATTTGCCCTTAAAACCAAGACTCTCTAAAGTTTGGATCTTAGAAGAACAGCTAACAAGAACATTAGAACACCTGGTGATAGCTGATGTCACTAGTTATTTATTTTTTCTTCCTAAAAATCTTTTCGGCTCTGTTCTTTCACAACCTTGAAGAAATGTACTTCCTTGAGAAACAACAAATTGTACCCAGAATTGCAAACAGAATTGCAAACAGAATGCCATCTATGAGATCCCACCCTCTTTCAGCTGAATAGTCCCCAGTTCATTTTAGTCCTAGGTGAGGCTTAAGGGGTGACTGAGACTTGAGTATAATGTTCATCAAGATTCAAGAGGCTGGGTTCTCCCAGCTGGACCCCACAACAAAATCTAGAAATGCAAATGAATTTGCCCCTTACCTGAAAGAATGGCAAATTGCCTGTGAAGTTGTTCAATTATATCCACTGCCAACAAGGGCCTGATTTCCTGCTGCATAATTTCATCTGCACAAATGAAATACAAATTAGGTTAGATCTTTGCAAATTACAAAGAAAAATTGAAAGGAAGAAAGGAAAGCTCTACTATTAGGGAAATGTGGGACTTATCAAGGTATGGTTATAGACACATTATTCTCTTAAGAACTCTATTCCTGAGATACATGCATGGATTGGATTTTCAGTGTTTGAAGCTTATCTACATGAGACAGGGACACATTTCTAGAGCTTCTCCCAAGCTTTTGGGTGAGGTTAATGCAAGGAGGGGCCCCTAAAGTTTAAGCCTCTATAGCTTCACAGTAAACTGTCTGGGACGGTCTCATCGCCAAGGCAAATATTAAGGTTTCCGCTTACATTTTTGGGTCCGCAGGACATTTACAACACAAACTACGTAAGTTACCACATAAGTTCATCTCAAGCTAGATCATAAAATCAATCTGGATTTAGGAATGTTCTTTGATTTTCATTTCCCTCCCTCCCTCACTTCCTTCCTTTGTCATCTTCTTTATTCACCTATTTTTTTTCCTTCCAGAATACTTTTAGGGGCCTCTTCCCACTGCCAAGTATGTTTAAGGAGGCAATTCTTTATTTTGCTATTTAAAGATGCTGCTTACTAAATAAATGGTTATAGGCATCCAAGACAAAAATCCAAGTCTTTCAAGCACAAATCTAAAGATGTCCTCTTACCCTAACAAGTGATTTATAAGCCTATGATTTGCATTCTACCCATATGGGGAGGAGAGAAGGGGAAGACTAAGTGGAATGCCTTAGCCTGGGCTGGGAAGAGAAAGACATTTTCATGCTCTCTCTACCTAAAATACTATTATCCTCATTTGCTCAGAGAATCTCAAAGAATAAACTGGTTATTATTTCTATAGTTAACATCTGGTAGATTAAGGCACAGATCAACGAGTCTGTACACTAACGCTAAGTAGGAACTGCCTATTGATTCAGCATGAAGTCAGGATAACGTCATGATACTCTAATGTAGACCAATCAGAGGTTGTATTTGGTAAGCTTCTCAGCTTTGGTGAGAAGGTTAAAGGACATGATGCATATGGAGATGTACACAGTAGGTACTTAGTAAATTGGTCATATCCATTTCTTTGGACAGGTCTTTCCCATATTTGTTTTCTGAAAGTTGTATAAAGGATTGGACAAGTGTCAACTTAAACTGTAAAACCTTCTTGTGTATTCTACCTTTTTTCTTTTTTTTTTTTTTTTTCCTGGAGGAAAGGGAGTAAACTCAGGCCGGAGCTCCTAAAAATTCAAAGAACTCCTGATTTGCTATTAATTTTATGTGTGCAGTAATGGTACTGTTGTTATACTTTATAAAAAGGAAAGGTCTTCTCTGTGAGATACACAAAGTATTTAGCAATAAAATTTTAGAAGTCCGAGATCTGTTTAAAATATTCCAGCGGTTCTCTCTGCCAAAAATGTACAGGGAGAAGGGGAGATGAAACCAGATTGAGAAAATGTGGATAATAGCTGAAGTGGTTGATGGGTCCATTAGGGTTCATTATACAATCTTTTACTATATTTCAAATTTTCCATAATAATATGTAAATTACGATTGGATAACAACATAGAGAATTTAAGCAGAAAAAGGAGTTATGTAACTGAAGAGTTTTTCAGAATATAATCTCCCAGTGGTCTAGGAAAGAGGCATATTCAAAAATAGAGCTGGATTATTATTTTTTCATGCCTGAGGGAGCACATTTAAGAGACAATGACTCCATAGAAAAACCAAGATCATAAGATGCAATTTATCGTTACTGTACCTCAATATGAGGTATGCTTTTAAACATTTTAAATTAAAGATGTAAGATGTGAAAGGGACAACAGAAAGTAAGCCAACTATCCCTTGCATCATCTCATTTTTTAAATTTTATTTTATTAAAATATAGTTAATATACATTATGATATTAGTTTCAGGTATAAATATAGTTATTCAACAGTAATATATCTAATAAAATGGTCATTATGCTGCCTAGTAACCATCTGCCATTGTACAAGGTGACTGCAATATTATTGACTCTATTCCCTATACTATACAAACCCATCTCATTTTTTTCCTTAAGCCCACCCCCGCCCTGGTTTGGCAACCATCAGCTTGTTCTCTATACTTACGAGTCTGTTTTTGTTTTGTTTTGTTTATTCGTTTTTGTAGATTCCACATGTGAGTTCATACATATGTCTTTCTTTGTCTGACTTACTTCTCTTAACATTATACCCTCTAGGTCTATCTATGTTGTCGCAAATGGCAAGATTTCATTCTTTTTTATTGCTGAATAATATTCAATTGTATATGTATATACCACATTTTATTGATCCATTCATCTGTTGATGGACATCTAGGTTGCTTCCATATCTTGGCTGCAATGAACATGGAAGTGTATATATCTTTTCAAATTAGTGTTTTTATTTTCTTCAGATAAACACCCAGAAGTGGAATTGCTGGATCACATGGCAGCTGTATTTTTAATTTTTGAGGAATTTCCATGCTGTTTTCCATAGTGGCTGCACCAATTTACAATCTCGCCAACAGTACACAAGGGTTCCCTTTTCTCCACATCCTTGCCAACATTCATTATTTGTTGATTTATTGATGATAGCCATTCTGATACATAAAAGGTGATAGCTCATTGTGGTTTTGATTTGCAACTCCCTGATAGTGACATTGAACATCTTTTCATGTCTGGGAGAAATATTTATTGAGGTCCTCTGCTCATTTTTAATTAGATTGTTTGTTTTTTTGGTGTTAAGTAGTATATTTTGGATATTAACCCCTTACTGGGGTATAATTTATGAATATCTTCTTCCATTCAATAAGTTGTCTTAGCGTTTTGTTGATGGTTTCCCATGCTGTGCAAAAACTTTTTAGTTTGATGTAGTCCCATTTATTTTTTTCTTTTGTTTCCCTTGCTCAAGGAGATATATCAAAAAAGATATTGCTAAAAGCGATGTCAAGAGTTTACTGCCTATGTTTTCTTCTAGGAGTTTTATGGTTTCAGGTCTAACGTTTAAGTCTTTAATCCATTTTGAGTTTATTTTTGTGTATGGTATAAGAAAGTAGTCCAATTTCATTTTTTTACATGTATCTGTCCAGTTTGTCGACACCACTTACTAAAGAGGCTGTCTTTTTACCATATTGGATATTCTTGCCTACTTTGTCATAGATAGACTGACCATATAGGCATGGGTTTATTTCTGGGCTCTTTATTCTGTTCCATGGATCTATGTGTCTGTTTTTATGCCTGTACTTTACTGTTTTGATTACTGTAGCTTTGTAGTGGAGTTTGAAATCTGGGAGTGTGCTATCTCCCACTTTGTTCTTTCTCAAGAATTTTTTTGCTATTCAAGGTCTTTTGTGGTTCTATATAAATTTTAGGATTCGTTGTTCTAGTTCTGAAAAGTGTCTTTGGTATTTTAATAGCAATTGCACTGAATCTGCATATTACTTTAGGCAGTAAGGATATTTTAATAATATTAATCCTTCCAAACCATATACCTTATTTGTATCTTCTTCAATGTCTTACAGTTTTCAGAGCACAGGTCTTTCACAACTTTGGTTAAATTTATTCATAGGTGTTTTATACTTTTTTGATGTAACTATAAATGGGATTATTTTCTTTATTTCTTCTGATCGTTCACTATTGGTGTATAGAAATGCAACAGGTTTCTGTTTATTGATTCTGTATCCTACAACATTACTGAAGTCATTTGTTAGTTCTAATAAATTAGTTTTCTGGTGGTGTCTTTAAGGCTTTCTATTTTATCCCTCCCCTCCGCCTTTAAGGCTTTCTATATAGAGTATCATGTCATCTGCAAATAATCAGTTGTATTTCTTACTTTCCAGTTTGGATGCCTTTTATTTCTTTGTCTTGTCTGATTACTGTGACTCGAATTTGAATAGAAGTGGTGATTTGGACATCCTTGTCTTGTTCCTGATCTTAGAGGAAAGGCTATCAGCTTTTCACTATTGAGTATGACATTAGCAGTGGGTTTGTCATATATAGCCTTTATAATGTTGAAATATGTTTCTTCTATATCCACTTTGTTAAGAATTGTATCATAAAAAGATGTTGAATTGTTCGAAATGCTTTTTCTGCACCTATGAGATGAAAATATGATTTTTATCCTTTATTTTGTTAATGTGAGGTAGTACATTAATTAATTTACAGATGTTGAACCATCCTTGCATCCCTGGGATGAATCTCACTTGGTCATGGTGTATAATCTTTTTAATGTATTGTTGAATCTGGTTTGCTAATATTTTGTTGAGAACTTCTGCATCTATATTCATCAAGGATATTGGCCTGTAATCTTCTTTTTTTGTAATGTCTTTATCTAGTTTTGGTATCAGAGAAATGCTGGCTTCATAAAATGACTATCTTATAATCAAAGAAGCATTAAATCAAACCATCATTAGTCAAGGACCATCTGCATAATTATGAAGACTATGTCTACAGAGAAAGATTTAAGATATGATATCAAGGACATAAAAATCTTATGATAGTATGATCATGGCCAAGTAAAAAAGAAGAAAGCATGTGGTGTATTTGTGTATATGTGTGCGGCATATGAAAAAAGAACACATGAAATAGTTATGTTAGAGTGGTGGGCTCATACTGTGGTTACACCTTATAACTTACATAGAGAAAAGTATGCTCTGGTAGCCTTTATTTTTTTACACTAACAGGACTTTATTGATGTGCAATTTACATGAAATTCAATGCACAAATATTATGTGTACAGTTTGATGAATTTTGACAACTACATACACTGATATAACCATCTAACAAATCAAAATATGGAACATTTGCATCACCCCAGGAAGTTTTCTTGTGACCCTTGCCCCTAACTCCACACTTGTGAGAACTCCACATATCACAGCCCTCCTTTGCATAAATTTATGAGTTAAAGACCACATAGGTGCCTCTATCAGTCATGATCCAAGCCTCAGTGCTACAAGGCACACTGTAGTTCTAAACATCCACTCTCTTAACACCACTGGGTCCCCATGGGAATACTTCTTGACATCTCTTGGTCTATGTCCTCAAAAAGAAAGGTGACTGTATCCAAATGCTAGGATGGTTTACGGGCTGTGCCACTGGTGGTATCAGGGACAAACACTGCTTCTGAGTCTTGGGAGGATTTGAATGGTGAAGATTCAAGCAGTGGAAGTGCTTAGTTAAAAGAAAAAACAAATTAATTAACTTGTCGAATCCTTCCTCTCACATGGCACAAATGTTGTAGATTCTTATATAATGACCATGTCCAGATACAATATCATGTCCAGTACTACCAAACATCAATGTTCTTACTTTTTTCCCTTCCAATTCATTATGCAAACATTCAAATTTTGAACTCCTTGAACACAATCACATTTTACTTAGATCACATTTACTTCAGATCGCTGCTCCCAAGAGCTCAAATTATGTGAAAATCTCAATTATAACAATTTGGTGCTTTTCCTGAGATGAAGACAAGAAAAAAATATTTTATGGGTTAATTAATGATATGTGGATTATGGTATCTTTATTATTCATCACTTCACTAGCTGATTAACACAACAGTCAGACACAAGCAATAATTTAATTTAGTCATCTTTGCTATTTTCTGATTTTTAGTCATATAAAACTATAGTTTTAACATATTTTAATTTTTTTCTTATGAGAGCATGTTTGTCAAGGTAGAATATTTATTTAACTGTGGCATGTGGGCCTCCATTTGTAGTCTTGACCCGGCTCTGCAAAGGCCTACTTAAACTTGCTTTGAGAACTGAGTAAATATGAACTAGGCGTAGCATTCTGGTTTCGAATACGTATACAAATCTCTTTTCTTCCTTTTTGTTCATTACAGACAATGTTGATACATTTTTTTTTTTAAGCTTCTTCATTTCTGCTCTGACATTTCACATTGTCCTCGTGCGAGACAAGCACTTCTGCAGAGGCGGAAGTTTCTTTGCGGAGGGTTTCCTTAGCAACAAAGCTGGAGATGACGTTCTCTTGTAGCCCTTCAGAACTCCAGGAGAGGTGAAATGAGTTCTGTTGCCTGGGGTATTCTGATAAAAAGCAATCAAGGCCCTGGAGGAAATTTTTTAAATCTCTGAAAATTCCTAACCCCTCCTTGCCATAAAGCGCTCATGTTTTAGAACTAGATTTCAAAAGTGCCCCAACCAGCATTTTAATCAACACTCCCCCAGAGCAGTGTTCCTCAAATTATAATGGATATTTAAATCACTTGGGTTTTAAAATGCAGATTATGATTCCGTAGGCGTGGGGTGGGGCATTTCTAACAGGCTCTCCTGATGACTGATGCAACAGAGAAGCAAGCACACATGGATTCCAAGGCCTTAGACTATTCATGGTCCTTTCCTGTTGCTTATGAAAATGCAGCTCAGGGAAAATTCAATAAAAATAATCATCTATGTGTATTCAACGTATTCTTGAAACAGGCCTACATGGTGTAATTTTTGGCTTAAAATCTCCTTCCGTGTTGTTTTTGAAGTCAGCACCCTGGGAAACAAGCCATCCCTGGCTTAAGCTCCTGCTTACCTTTCTTTCCTGCACACTTCAAGCCTACCCCAACACTCAGTGTGGGCCCCTTAATGCTTACAGCCTATTATTCTTAGCCTACTCCCAGCCCTGGATTTAGTCAAATCTATCAGCTGGAAGGAATGTCTTAGATAAGAAAACGTAATATGGTATAACATGAGGAGATGAGAAGACTCAATATGATTAATGATCATTGAACATGGCCTTCTTCTTCCAAGAGTTTCTACATTTTCATTTCTTTCTAAAACTCCTTAGAGAAAAAAATATCAACACAAAGGAATCAAAATGGTAGGATTTTATATGCTTTAGCAATGCGATGGATAAACAATTTTACTTCTGTTTAAGAAAAAGCCCCGGAGGCTCTGGCCAAACATTCCTTCTTTCCTCTCTCAATTAATTCATTCATTCAGGTACTATGGAAGCAGAATGAAAAGAACTAGACTTGCATCCCAGCTCTGCCCCTGACCAGCATCTTCAGGTTCTCCCTCTGTAAAATGGGAATGATAATAATAATATCTCTTTAGAGGGTTGTTGTGAGGATTAATATTACCATTTATTAAGCACTTACTACCTACTGCGTGCTGTGCTATATGCTTTACATACATATCTAATTTAATTAAGTTAAGATAACATGTGGAAGCAGTTTGGATATAATAGATTTAATTCAAATAGAATCCAATTAAGTTTACCATTCAGTCCTTTGAGTTATGATCCCAAACATATCACAATAAATCTTTCTCAAACACCCATGTTATTGCCATGTATTGGTGGTTTGCCTTGAAATTCTGCTCATGAAATTCCCCGCTGATGTCATGTTACCTCTTTCACTATGAAGTAAATTTGATAGAACTTGTCATGAGCTTGGAAGGACTCAGGAGCAGAACAGAGATTAGAATTAGACCAAAATATAAATTGGAATGTAGTACATGATAAAAGTGGCATTTCAAATGGGGGTAGAGGGGAGATTACTCAAGAAATAGTGTTGGGTCAATCTGTTGACCATACCAGGATATCAAGTGCAGTGGATTAAGAGCATGACTTCTGGTGCCACAATGTGTAGGTTCAAATCCTGGCTCTGCCACTTACAGCAAAGTGACCTCAAGCAAGTTTGCTTAACTTCCCTGTGCCTTAATTTCCTGATCTGAATATAGCGGAAATTCTAATATATGCTCTTGGTATGGTTGTTGTAAGAACTGAGTAATATAGCTGGAGAACTTAAAATTTCTGGTATATGGTAGGTGCTACGTAAAGGTATTTTATTATTGTCAAAATGTTTAAGTTGTGCCCATATTTCACTTCTTGAATCAAAAATCTCCAGCCAGATTAAATACTGTAAACACAAAAATGTTATAAGAAAATATGGGAGAACACTTAATACATAAAATGATAATGCTGTAATTATAACAGCCTTTCAAAATATGATAGAAATCCCAATAAGAAAAGACTAATAAAGTCAACTAATTTAAAATCTACTTTAGCAGGGCACACATACCTTGAACAAACTCAAAAGACAATTGGGATATTTATAGCCCACGTGGATGAAAAAAGGCTATTTTCCTAGAGAGTCCTTACAAATTAATAATAAATATGTATAATGGTCTGAATGCTGCCCCCCCCCACCCAAAACCATATAGCCATTTCCTAATCCCAATACTTGTGAACATTACCTTATTTGGAAAAAAAGGGTCTTTGTAGATGTGATTAAGCGTCTTGAAGAGCCCACTAAAAATCCACAGTTCCTCTTTCCTACAGTAGTATTAACACGGAAAGATGACTCCTTAACCAGGGACTCAATCTCCCAGTCACCCCCATCCCCATCAACTGTTATGGCCATGTGACTAGCAAACGCCAATGGCAAATGAGCAGAAATGATGTGTTACTTCTGAGCTGGGGTACATAAGAAATAGGTGTACCTTCACCATTGTCTCTTTGCCCTCCTATAAACTGCAAAGTGACAACTCTGAAGCTAGAAGGTGGCAGACCCACAAGATAGAAGCAGGAAAGGTCTCTGAAATACTCTGAGGAAAATGGTCCTTTGACCAGACAGTGTACTGGAGTGTATTAATATACTAAAATTTGAGGGTTGTAGTAGTTGGTATTACCCTAACTTTCAGGCATGCATTCATTTAAAGTAATATCTTAAATACATTTTGTTCTTTTTTTATTCTATTTACTTTTAAATTAAATTATTGGAGTGACACTGGTTAATAACATTATAGAAGTTTCAAGTGTATAATTCTATAATACATCATGTGTATATTGCATAGTGTGCTTGCCGCCTATAGTCTAGTCTCCCTCTGCCTCTATATATTTTATTCCCTTTACCCTCTTCATTCTCCCCCGACTCCTTTTCCCTTCATATTATCTGTGTCTGAGTTCAGTTGTTTTGTTTTTTAAGAAGAAAAAAGGTGGGGGGGGGGGAGGCGGGTAGTCAATGAAAAGCAAACCTTCAAGTGTCAATTTTCCCTGACCTCCAACAATTAAATAAAATATGGGTTTTGGGTAACACATATTTCAATCAGCATGTCTTCTCTGGAGTTTCATTCCTTTAATCCCAAGAAATTAGTATTATGCCAACAAGTCTACTGACAGCATCCAATAAATATACGATTGTCGTAATGCCAGAAAGGCCACTCGGACACTCCTAAAACTTGCATAAAGATATCCAAACTTGCTTTGCTGTCTTGAGTCACAGATAGAAAAATGACTGACAGCAAAAGCCGGTAGGTGAACCTTTCATAACCTTTAAGAGTGGGAAAAAAAGAAAATAGTGTATGTAATGTTGTCAGTTTAGGATTCAGAAATACATCATATTCTTTTTCAAGTTACTTCCTCTCCTCACTACTAACAAAACTGGAATGCTCTTATGATCTAACTGTAGGAAAATTAGGGCAATAATTTATATCTGAATTCAAGCCCTATAAGGATTTGTATGCATGCACAGGCAAGCACTTATGTGTTTTAAGTATGGAAAGCAAGATTTGATTAACAAGTTGTTCTTTCTTAAGTAGCAAATACGCAGTGGCCCTTGCCTTTGAAAATATAGTATATGTATTATACTGTAAAAGTACATGGTATAGAATCATAGTATAAGTATGAATCATTTCTCAACCAGAAAGCATAACTCTAACAATGATGAATTTATTTTAAAAGCATCTTTCTCTATTAATTTTCCTCTCTTGAAGAAATAGGTTCCAAGTATAAATAAAGAATAATGAGACAAAGATATTTGCTTTAGTCACTGTTCTTAGCCTGTGATCCAAAGGGGGAAAATATATTATTAACATTTTCAAGGTTAAAAAAAAGAAAAAAAAGAAAGTGAGAGTATATTAATAAGCCCATCCATAAAAGAAAAAGCCTTAGAAACAAGTAGTTGTTTCAGCTCTTAGTCGATTTTTGGAACATTCGCTTCCAAATACATGTAAGGCAGACTTAGAAATGCTGTTCCTTCTCACTCAGCCCACTGAAGGGAAGTGTTTTTCTTTTTTCTATTCTTAAATCACCAGTCTGTTATCAGCTCATATGTCTAACATGAAGCTTAGCATTTTAGATTTAACATTTTTCTTCAGACTTAACATTTTTCTTCAGCAATGTGAATTTCAATCTGGATTCTTATTTTAATTTTACAAAAAAATATATTTTTTAAATAAAAAGACAACAAACAAAAATAAGTAGAATTCTTTACGATTCCTTCATTCAAAATTAAATAGTTATCTCATTGGCATATAATAGTCTCTCTCTCTTTCTCTCTTTATATACATATATATTAAAATATATGTCTATATATACATATAGACATAGACATACATGCTTTTAAAATAGGTTCATACTTACATATTCCATTTTACAGCTTTATTTTTTTAGAATATTTGGTCATCTCTTTTTATTTGAATTTTTCAATAATGACCATCTATAATGTTAATAGCTGATTGCCTTTTTCAAAAAGTTATTTTTTTAAAACTCCTTAGCCCACTTGAGGCAGCATTTCAATGTAAAATTTTTTAATATAAAATTTGTTAAACCATTATGCCACTGAGAAAAAGGTGAATAAAAAAAAAAAACATACAGAAAATAAAGGCATTATTGCTCTCACAGTACCTTTTTTTGCCATATATTCTAACCTGATGCAACTTCCTAGGAAATGATGGTAAGCCCTCATCTCTGCCTCTGTTATCCGCACCGAGGTGTAAGGTAAGTATCTAGGGTCTTGCTGCCCGCATTTCTTACACCAGGAGGCCATTGGATCCCAGAAGACAGTGCCAACATCACTCTCCTTCCATTCCACTCTCAGCATTGCACTTTACATAGATGTGTTTAATCCTTTCTTCTGGCTAATCTCTCTGAAGTTCACTCAAGGTCATTTTATTGCTGAGAGCTGATCCTCTGGATTGGAGGGTGCTCACAGGATTACAGGCCAACAGATAACCATGTTTCTTCATTTGGAAATGAAAGGAAAATGGTGATGAGGATGTCAAGGTAGAAGGGAAATCCTAGAGTCCATAAGCATCAGAATGTTTTTGGGTTTTTTTTAGAGGAATCACACTATGAGATATACACCAGGCTACTAGATATTTAAAATAAAATAAGAGACAGGGATGTGGTTTTTTTTTAAGGATGTTCTTAAGAAAATCTATTCCAGGCCACAATCCCCCCACCTCCACCCTACCCTTCTTCTCTCTCAACTTCTCCAGGATGTCAAGGAATACTACCCAGAGAATTAACAATGCAGCCAACAGAAGTTCCTATCCAAGAGACACAGATAGGTTGTACCATCTGTGCAACATGGTTTGGCACAGCAATGGCACAGTAAATATTCGAATCCTAAAATGGGATGTGTTTCCTGAACTACATCTAAAGATCAGGTACAAGTATAATATCATGACTGCAGTGAAGGAAGTTCTTTGATCTGACCAAGAGCTCACTCTTGGGGAAAAGTGAGTTCACCTTTCAGAATTGAATTATACTGAGCGGAAAGTGTGGTATACTCAGAGAGAGGCTACTTTTTCATAGTGCATTTTATTTTAGTTGTCATGCTTAATGTCTTTGCTTATTAATGTTGTGCTCCAAGATTTAAAGAAAGGGTGTAATGTGAAATACTGAAAAGTAAGTAATAAATAAGTTTGTATATGAACTTCTCATTTTTATTTGTAATAGTTGAGCTAAAATTTCAAAGGTTTCTAATTGGCCAAGGAGAAACTGAAAAAAATTTTTATTAAAAAAGATAAATGTAGGGAGAGTAAAAGTTACCTATGTTGAAATACTCAAATCAGAAGTGAATTTTGACAAATGGATACATCTCTGTAACCATTTTTGCAAGTTATACCCTTTCAAGATACAGAACATTTCCATCAATAGAAAGTACCCTCACATGTCCCTTCCTAGTCAACCTTTGCTCCTAAACCCCAGCTGACTGGACTGGCCACTCTTGTGATTTATTTCAGTAGAGACTAGTTTTGCCTGTTTGAAACTTCATATAATGTAATCTTACAGCATGTATTCTTTCGAGTCTAACTTCTTTCTCTCAGAATAATGCTTCTGAGGTTCATCCATGTTATATATATTAGTATTCATTCATTTTTATTGCTGAGCTGTAGTCCATTATATGGATGGTCACAGTTTGTCCAGTCTCCTGCTCATAGACAGCGAGGGGTTTTTTTTCCAGTTTGGGCTGTTATGAATAAAGTTGCTGTGAACGTTCATATAAAGGTCTTTCTGTGGACATCTGCTTGCATTTCTCTTAGATAAATAACTAAGAGTGGTATTGCTGAGTCAAGGGAGAGGTGTATATTTAACTTGCAAAAAACTACCAAACCTTTCCAATTGGCTACAGCAGAAGGCCCTTTAAGATTACAGGCTGCTCTGTTAAGTAATCCTCAGAGCCAGTTCTCTGTTAGTATTAACTGTGTGTCAAGTACTTTAAGAAAATACCTAAATTACGATGAAGAAATTTAATGTAATTTGAGACTCTAAAACTTATGAAGCCTCTTTTTTTCTCTATGAAAATGCTAATTCTTACAAAATGCAAAGTCTGAACGTCTTCTAATGCAGGACAGCAAATATAGCAGTTTGCAAACAACAGTTTCTTAGGTATTGCCAAATTTCTCTCCAAAATGGCTGTATCCATTTATATTGCCACCAGCAACACAGAAAATGCCCTACACCCACACGCAGGCTCTTTTTCTTAATAAACATTGACTTCCCTACCCTTCCATTCATGCAAATAGCCACTAATGCATGGCTGACAACACAGCACCTTTGAACATAAGAGCTAACTTGCTGACCACATAAACCCACAGTGGCAGTGTGTGTGCACCTACACCCATCCAAAGACAATCATAATTTTATCTTTTTGCAGCTTACAGAAAACTCTAGGGATAGGCAGACTGTTAATTCTTGGACTCTTTATTACATTTGAATCTATTGTATGAACAAATTGTACAGCTCTTATAAATCTTTTATTCCATACACTGACATTACCGATTGATCAAGATATTGGATATTAAAGGATTATTGGATATTAAAGGATTGTATTTTCTTTATGTTTAATAATGAATTCTGAAATAAACTGGTACTAGGTAACTCTCCTTAAAAAAGAGCTGATATTTCAGTATTAATGACAATGGGAGATGACTGTGTCCCCCTTTTACTCCCACACAAGAAACTACTGTTATATGTATAAAAGAAAAAAAGTTTTAGTACTTCTAGATTTTCCTCTATTTTTAAAAAAGTTGTATACGCTTTGTATCTGTTTAGCAGAATAAACTGAAGCCATTCACCTGCCCCTACCCTATCAGGGCAAAATGGAGAATGAGAAGTAACCTGCAAGCTCAAAAAAAAGACTGAAGTTATTTATCCATTCACAAGGGTATCGGGGTTATAATTTTACCAGAAGTAGAACAAAGTTATATTAAAAGGAGGGATATTTTTTTCTTATATAGTCTAGACTTTGTTTTCCTTAGAATTATAAACACTGGAATGGTCAGGTGTATTTTCTAGGGAGACTAAATTGACTTTCCCCCAGAGTTGACTAGGGGGTGAAGGGAGTAATAGGATCTGTTGGCTGTAAAGTCGTGAGGACCACCACACTCCCACCAGCTGACCACTGGGCTGCAGCACTACAGACCCACTCATTCCTGATCCTCCCCTTTCACAGGGGAGCAAGGACACCTCCTTCTCTTTGGGTCAGAGAGGAAGGGATTGCCACATCCATTACATGCATGCAGAAGAACCCCCCGAGGAAGAATGCTAAGTAGATACATGGTCCCACTGGGAGAGGGACTGGGATTCGTGGGTGACTGGGGTGACTCTGACTTTTAATTTCATGCCCTTCTGTATTATGTGTAGTTTAAACAAACATTGTGCATTACTTTCATTATTAGTAAACTAAAATTGTGTTAATAAAGATCTTTTTCAATTATTTTATCTGGGTTACTTGCTCAATATACAAGTTCCAACATGCCCTTCACTAATATTTTGAGAACATGGCCTGTCCTTTCTGAATGTTATTGACCATCGGGCAAAGTGCTGATGACTGTTGAAGCTGAGTGCAGAGTGAGGTTTGTAAGGCTATCCTGTTTTTGTGATGTCTTAAAACTTCTGTAACTAAAACTACCATCAAGAGTCAGTGCGAAAATGAGTAAGATGAACAAAGGGGAGGAGACAGCCCTCCTATCGCCTTCAGTGCACAAAGATGTGCGTGCAGTGTTGAATCTCTAAACAATGCAAGTAACTTGAGCATCATGATTGGGTTTCATTTTTATTGTGTTAAGCTAATATTAAAAATCATATTAAGACGATGTTTTAAAACAGAGGGTTTAAGCAGAAACAAGAATAAAACCCTCCATGTAATATGAACCCGAAGCTAAACAATCATTTTAATTAACAATTATAATTATTTTAATTCATTACTATTTTAAGTAATTATTTTAAGTAATACTTCTAATATATTTAGCTTTGTTTTAGACTTTCTTATTAACACAAAAACAAGAACTAAAAATAAAAATGTATAACTAAAGGAAACAAAGGACCACAGGGAGTTATCACTATTCATAGATAACATAATTATCAGTCGTTATTTCATAAGTATTTACTGGACATCTATGTGTATTAAAAAAAAAAAGAAAAGAAAATCAACTGAAAAACTATTAGACTCAATATTTCCATAAAATAGCATGTTATAAATGAATATCCCCAAATCAGTATCTTATACTCTAGTAATAATAAGTAAAAAGATATCATAAAAAAATTATTCACAACATCAACAAAAAACATAAAGGCTGAGGAAAACATTAATAGGAAATGTGTGAGATCTATATGAAAAGAACACAAATTTTCATTGAGAAATACAAAATATTTGAATGAGATATAGTCCTAAAATTTTTTTTAAAAAATCTTAAAATGTCATTGCTTCCCAGATGAAGTTATAGTCAGAATACAATTCTACCCAAATTATAGTAAGTGTGTGAGGATGAAGGGGATTAACAGAATAATTATATGGTTTATTTGAAAAAATTAAAAATGCTAGAACAGTTTTAAAAATATTTTTTTAAAAAAGGATGGATGGAAAAAGAAAATTTCTCCTAGCAAGTATTTAAAGATATATAGCAATAATAATCTAAACTGTGGTACTGACATAAAAATGATCAGAAGAATAAACAGGAAGACCCAGAAACTGACTATAAATTCTAAAATAACCTAACATGTAAAGGAGGCATCACCAACAAATGAAGGAACATTTAATAAATGCTATTGAGAAAAGTTAGAGTCTCACCTCATATCACAGACAAAAACACTTATCAAAGATTCTTAAAAAATAAATAAGTAAATAACACCATTAAAAATACTAGAATAAACCTGATGATTATTTACCTCTTTATTTGAGAAAGGATATAAGACAGAAGAAGTCACAAAATAAAAGATATATAGATTTGATAAATAAAATCTAAAATCAAAAAGAAAAAGTATAGTGTATGGCCATGCCACCCTGAACACACCCTATCTCGTCTGACCTTGGAAACTAAGCAGGGTCAGGCCTGATTAGTACTTGGATGGGAGACCACCTAGGAATACCAGGTGCTATAGGTTTTAAAAAAGAAAAGAAAGAAAAGAAAAGAAAGAAAAGAGAAGAGAAAAGAAGAGAAAGAGAAAAGAAGAGAAGAGAAAGAGAAGAGAAGAGAAAAGGAAAAAGAAAAAAGAAAAATTATAAACAGCAAACTGTAAAATAAAAAATAGCTATAAAATTTTTAAAAACTTAAGGCTTAATATATGTCACATAGAAAAAGCCTACACAAAAATATCTTGGTCCTGAAACACACATAAATAAGTCACAGAACAAAAGCAAACAGAACAAAAGCAAAACAGCAAACAAACTTATTAAAAATTATTCTAGTCACTAGTATTTTTTTTTAATTTTAATTAAATTTATTGGGGTAACACTGGTCAATAAGATTATATAAGTTTCAAGTGTACAATATTATAATACATCATCTGGACATTGCATTTTTGCTCATCACCCAAAACATAGTCTCCTGCCATCACCATATATTTGATCCCCCATGCCTCTTTCCCTCTGCTAACCATCACACTATTGTCTGTGTCAATGAGTTTTTTTTCTTTTGTTCATTCAATTGTTGCTTTCTCAGTTAAAATGAATACTATACTACTTTTATTCTATCAAACCTGCAAAAATTCAAATAATCTCATCAAAGAGGGCTAACATCACAGGTACTGTGCCATGCACTTAACATGCATGACTTCAAAATCCTATGCAGTGGTCCCCAACCTTTTTGGCACCAGGGACTGGTGCTCCTATTAGAATCGAATGCCTGATGATCTGAGGTGGAGCTGAGGCGGTGATGCCAGCACTGGGAAGTGGCTGCAAATACAGATGGAGCTTCGCTCACTCGCCCACTGCTAACCTCCCACTGTGCAGCCCAGTTCCTAACAGGCCACGGACCAGTAATGGTCCACAGCCCAGGGGTTGGGGACCCCTGTCCAATAGGATAAGTTCTGTCGTTACTCTCATTTGACATATGAGGAAACAGATAATCACAAATGCTGATGAAGAGATCAGGTGAATTCAAGAACCCCGACGCCTTATTGATGGTCCATTAATAAATTGTAAGTTTCCCAGAAGCAATTTGACCAAAGAGTATTTTAAAAGTTAATACTTATACTCTTTGATCCAATATAACATTTTCTAGAACTCTAACCTTAAAAAACAATCTGAAACATGTGAAACTTGTACAAAGATTTCTGAACAACTAAGTTCCTTGCATTAAAAAAAATAATAATAACATTGAGAAATAAAAAAACCTATACAGCCAATATTAGGGCATTTGTTAAATGAATTATGCTACATCCATAAAGTGAAAAATTATGAAGCCATTAAAATATTGTGAAGTTGTATAATATAGAGAATTATTCATAAAATAATTTAGTCTCATTTATAGTACAGTTTTTAAAAACAGAATACAACATATAATTATATATGTAATATGTATGACATATATAAAGAGATAGGTCATATATTATCTATGTAAAAATGCCAAAAGAAAAAAAACTGGAAGGATATATACCCAAAGGATAACTATGATTATTACTAGGAGATGGAATTATAGATTTCCTTTTTTGTGCTTTTCTGAATACTGAACAATGAGCATATATTAGTTTTTCCTGCTTTTTGTTTGTTTGGTAGTGCTTTTTAAATTATTTTAAAAATGATATACAGTATAATTTATTCTTTTTGGTGTAGTTTTGAGTTTTGATAAATGCATGGAGTCATCTAACTATTATCACAATCAGGAAACGGAATAGTTCCATCATCCCTTTGTAGTGAAATAACCCCTTCCCACCCTTAAAAAAATCCCTGGCATCCACTCCATCCCTATATTTTTACCTTTTCGAATGTCATACAATGGAATCATTTAGTATATATCTTTTGAGTCTGGCATGTTTCCCTTAGCAAAACACATTTCAGATATATTCATGTTGTCATATGTATTAATAATTCATTTTTTATCATTAAATATTCCATTGTACCAATGGGCCACAGGTTGTTCATCTGCTCCCCAGGTGAGGGACTATTGGATTGTTTCCAGTTTTCAGTGACAACAAATAAAGGTGCTATAAATATTCACATACAGATTTTTGTGCAACCATAAGTTTTTATTTCTCTTGAGACGGGATTACAGGGTTGTATAATAAGTGTATGTGTAACTTGTTAATAAACTGCTGTTTCCCAAAGTGGCTGTATCATTTTACATTCCCACTTCCAGTGCAGAGTGTGAGATCTAGCCCTGTCCTCTTCGCCATGACTTGGTATTGTCATTTTGTTTTAACCACTCTGAGAGGTGTGCAATCTCCCTGATGACTCCTGATGTTGAGCATATTGTCATGTGCTTATTTTCCATCTGTGTATCTTCTTTGGTAAGTATCCATTCAATATTTTGCCCACTGTAAAATTGGGTTGTTTGTTTTTATTTATAAAGAATTAGTTATACATTCTGGATACAAGTCCCTTGTCAGATAAGTGATTTTCAAATGTTTTTCCCAGTTGGTGGGCTTTCTTTTCATTCTCTTAACAGTGTCTTCTTCAGAGCAAACATTTTTAACTTTGATGAAGTCCAATTTATCAAACTTTTCTTTTATGAATCACACTTTTGGTGTTGACTTAAAAACTCTTTGTCCAACTAAGGTCACAAAGATTTTGTTTGCCTATGCTTTCCAAAAGATTTCTAATTCCGTTTTACATTTGGGTCCATGATCCACTTTGAGTTAATTTTTGTATATAGGGTAAGGCTTAGGTCAAGATTCATTTTTTTGTACACGGATGTCTAATTTTTCAAGCACCTTTTGTTGAAATTGCCTTTATGCTTTTTTCCATTGAATTGCCCCTATACTTTTGTCAAAAATCAGTTAACCATATTTGTGCGGGACTATTTCTGGATCTCCATTCTGTTCCATTGACCTATGTCTTTTTACCAATACCAATACCTGTCTTTTTACCAATACCACATTGTCTTGATTATTTTGCTTTATAGTGAGTCTTGAAATTAGATAGTGTGAGTCCTCCAACTGTGTTCTTTTTCAAAAAAATTGGCTGTTATAGTCCTTTTTGCCTATTATAGTATCTTTTAGTTAATTCTAAACCTTAGAATCAGCCAGTTGATTATTACCAAAATAAAAACTTGATGGATTTTTGACTGGAGTTGTGTTTAATTTAAAGATAAATTTAGGGGAATTTACTTCTTAATATTGATTCTCCCGAACCTCAAAACACAGACCATGTATTATTTTTACAAGGGGAGTTTTTAAAGCCCTTATGAAATACCACATAATGGTCATTCTGCTCTCATTTCTTCTGTTTCTTTTTTAGATTATACCACAAAGCCATAGAAAATGATGAACTTGATCTTTCTCTTTAAAATCTGGGTCAGTTTTCCCAAGGTACTGAGGGAGAAAATGCTCAGGTCACACCTGAAGGGCAAACCAGATTTGAGTAGTGGAATTTTCCATCTCGTCTCTGCACCATATGTCAAAGTCCAAAATCCCACTTCACAGCCTGAGAGGTTTTTTCTCCTTTGTAAGCAAAGCTTCTTTTGGTTGCTGGAGGGATAAATACAATGGAAACAAAATGGAAGGAAAAGTAGAAGGGTGCAGGTTGGGAAGTTCCCATCTTCTAGTTTAGGTCCTATACCAGATCTTCCTCACAGCAGGGGAAAAAGAAGAAAGGAAAGAAAAAGAAGGGAGCCACAGTGAAGGGAGGGAGCCTGTGAAATGGTGAAGGGAAGGGCCTGTGATACCCCAGGAGCTGGGGTGGCCAGAGGACATTTTAAAAACAATGATGCCTCCAGGTCTATTTCAAAGTGTCTGTGTTGCTAGAGCATAAATCTCCTCTCCCATATTCAAAAACCTGCCCCCTGCCCCTGTACCACCCCTCAATCTTCTGTATACATGAGTTTTGAGATACTGGGAAAGAGAGTTGATTTCACAACTGAATCACCCCAGTGCAAGAGCGAGGTGGTGCACGTGGAAGCCACAGAACGAGAGAGGCCCAATAAAATAAAGGAGGAACTGGGGACCGATGGACTGATGGCTGACTCTGCCTAAAATTTTCCCGTTTGCTTTACATCAACCACCCCACAAGACCAAAAGCCTAGGACGTTCATTTATCCCTCCGAGCCCCGGACACCTGAGGAGCAGCACAGAGCCCGAGGGCTACAGTGATAGAGAAGGCGGCCTGGATCTGGCCCTACAGCGCCTAGGGCCACAGCCAGGGGTCGTGGCCACTCCCAGCACCTGGGCTGTGTCCAGACCCGCAGGCCCTCAGCAAATGTGGTCAGTCTTAAACGAGGGGTACAAAAAAGGAGAAACAGGCAGGAGGACCTCTTGCCCCTCAGTAACGGAATTAATCATAGCTTCCTCAGGTAAAGAAAGAGAGAAGGATTAAAATGAATTTAAACTGATTTGATAACAGGTTAAAAAAAAAAAAAAAACAGACTCACCAGCCAAAATCTGGGCTGGACAAGATCTGGGATGAGATGACTGAACAAAGAAATCCAGAAGTTAGCTGAACAAGACCAATAGACTCCACCATTTAAGGCACCTGTGGTGTGTCCTACTGTGTATATTTTGAACTTGAATCTGCCTCATAATAAAGTCCTCTAAATATACTAAATAAAAGTGCATGGTGGTGCTGTTACCTTGCTGTTATAACCGTGCTTTATAACTTATTAGACTTTTTCCCCTGAACACTCTGGTGCTGAGCACAGGAAGTGCCAGTAGGCACGTCTAAAAATTTCTTCCTTAACCAAGTCTTATTTCAAAAATAATAAGTGCTACACATTTATTATCTTTGCATATTTAAAGACTATAAAGTAAATCCTCAAGTTTTAAATGATAGTTTTTCTTTGGAAGAAAGTGACAATAAATGAACATTTCAAGTGGTTTGTAATGTATTTACACTCAGAAGACTAATGCTTTTAGCTTCCATTAGGTTTTTCCAAAGATTTTTAAAGTTCGCTAATAAACCACCTATCATATACTGGTTTATATAACATTCTTTAATGGGAAATAAAAGTATTACTACAGGCCTTAACACCAGCTATACCTGACTTTTAATTCTGACCCTTCACTCGGCATGACAGTAAACAAACTTCCTAACCTAAAATGGACTGTACTTCAGATTAAATGTAATTAAATCACAACGGCTATAAAGCACAATACATGACACTAAACAGGCAATAAACGGTAGCTATAGGAAAAGAAGTGAGACACCATACATCTGCCTTCCAACTTCGGGTCATTCCTTCTTTCAAAGCTTCTCCGTTGTCCGAGGGAGATTCACTGACCAGGGAAGTCTAAGCAAAGAATGAAATAAATGGATGACCAGCATAGGAAGACAAATGCAGTTACTAAAAGTGGTCATTCCCCTTACTCCACCCCAATGAGAAAGCTTTCCACTCTCCATCTACCTTAATTCTCTCCTTCCTTCAAGATCCAGCTCAAATTACACAACCAATATGAAACTTTCTTGATTCCCAGAGCTTACAACCACTTCAGCCTCTAAATGCTTACAGCACTGTCTGGATTGGCAACCAATCAGAGACCAACTTGTGAGTTTTCTGCACTGTCTCCTGATATAACTATCAGATTGGTTCCAGGACCACCCCTTCCCCCAGCCTCCCATGGATACCAAAATTTGCAGATGCTCAAGACCTTATATAAAATGATGTAGAACGATGCATACAGTCAGCCCTCTGCATCCGCACGATTCCCAACCACGGATCAAAAAGCTGTTTTCAATCCACTTTTTGAAAATCATGTTTAATGTTTTTGTATTCCATCATGTCTACAAAACGCCCATCTGTGTCTCCTGCTTCTGGTGAGAAAAGAGGAAGGTAATTATTCTTGAGAAGAAACTCAAAATAATTGCCCAACTGTTGGTTTATGTTAAGTGTTCTGAGTGCATTTAAGGTAGGCTAAGCTAAACTATGATGTTCAGTAGGTTATATGTATTAAATGCATTTCTGACTTATAATATTTTCAACTTACAATACATTTATCAACACTTAAACTCCATCGTAAATCGAGGAGCACCTGTGGTGGAATTCCAACTATGCATTTTTTTTTTTTTTTAATGAAAAGGCTGTATTACAGAAAGAATGGGGCTCAGTCTTTCTTGGCTGCTGCCTTCTTCATGGCAGCAAGGACACTGCTCCGCTCCTCTCTTCCTCTTGGCACGGGTGTGTGTCCCCACCCTTTTCTTGATGAACTTCAGGGCCCACTTGTCCTTAGAGACCTTGAGCAGCTCCACGGCATGCCACTGATAGTGGGCAAAGCCACACACCTCTCATCTCTCAGATCGTGCCCCGCAGAGACTTGATGGGCTTGGTGAGGCGCCCTCAGCAGCAGCTATACCTCAGCTTGCTCATGTTCTTAGTCACCTTGTGACCCTTGTTGAGGCCCATGGCCATGGGGCAGTGCAGAGCCATGGCTGCTGTTCCTCAATGGCTACCATGGCAAAAGGTTGCATTGGTTTTTAATGCAATGAAATGTTATTTTATTGTGAGCAAGAGAGCTTTTGTAGATATTTAAACATTTCTTAAATTTTATTTTGCACTTCGCAATTTAGTTGTCGATCAATTTCTTTTAGTGTTCAAACATTTTTAACAGACTTTAAACAATCCATAAGCCCTAGGGCACCGTGTCTAGAGAGCCTAATAGAAAAATGGCTCAGATGCAGTTAATTCACTTTGGGGGTTGATGAAGTCATTACTCCAGCATGTCTAGTTGTCCCTACTGGCGCATTCCCATCTAAGCAGCAAATACTCTAATTAGATCCACCCCTCAGCACCAACAGCTGAGGCATGGTCCTCGGCATTTCATCCACTACTCCATTGTAGAATAATGAGTCATGGGCTGAATTTCTCAGTTTAGTTTTTCTGGTTGCATGTTACCAATGCCAGTAGTGTCCTAAAAGTAATGGCCTGATTCCAAGTCAAAAGCCTACAGCTCTTGTCACCAAAATAGCCATCAATCCAATCTCCAATCATGTACAGAATGTCTCAAAGGTTGTTCCTTTCGCCCTGATGGTTTAATTGGGTGTATCTCAACATATGAAACTATTTTAGAACAATGACAGAGTAAGATCAAAACCATGACTCCTAATATGAAATGACAAGGTAGGGCAGTGAGCTGGACTGGAAATGTGAAGCCTGCGCAGGGGATTACTGACACCAACCAGCTGGATGACTAAGGTTTTCCGCTAACTGGAAGCACCAGGTGAGCCATATGTATCTGTCGATCAAAATCCTAGAGCAATCTGAGATGCATTAGTAGAAGTCCATGTGTGCTTAGGCAGCACCTCTGCATATCAATGGCAGTACAGCAAAACTTTCAGAGAGGACTCAAGAACTGGAAAGGATGCGGTAGAGAAAATAAAACAACTATTTTCTGATTGTGAAACTCTGTAGTTGAACCAACGTGGCTCTATAGTCCAGAATAAAGGGGAGAAGTTATTCCTACTTGTGTCCCACATGGGTAAAAATATATCTGGACACCGTCTACATGTGAACTGCATATTTTATGAGAGTACCCGACAAACTAATAAAATCCAAAGAACGAGGTCCCCACAGCGAACCGCATCATATAAAGAAGACTTGAGAAACTTAATGTTAACTTGGAAAGTATGGTTAAGGAAACAAAAGAGTTCTCCACAAATACTTCAGAACTATCCTTAAAAGTGTAAAAATTGTCTGACATTGCTCAATATGCAAGGTCCGTTCTAAGGCACAACAATCCATTCATTTATTCAGCAAACGTTGATTCTGCATCTCCTTAGAGGAAGGCCCTGTGCTAGGGAACTGTCCAGGACACATGGGTAAGCAATGAGGAGCCTAGGAGCAGACATAAGACAAGCACAGATAACCAAATAACCATAATAGAGGGAGAGTATGCGAGGCATCATGAGTAGTGAAACAAAACCTACTTGGGAAATCTGAAGCAGGAGTCATTATGTCCTATGGGCAGGATCAGAGAAAGTACCTGGTGAAGGAAGCACTGAAAGGTGTGTACTATCTGTGAGGGGAAATATGTTAAGGGGTCATTCCAGGTAGAGGGAAAGCAGAAGCAAAAGTTTACAGGTGGGAACAGAGTTGGAAAATGTAGTGTTACAAAGCTGAAGAACTAAATAGCCCAAGTTGATCAAACACAGGTATAGAAATATCAAGTACTGAAAGATAAGACTAGAAGGGTACCAAATACTAAAGAGCTTGTGTGCGCCAGGCTACAGAGAATGACTATGTAAGAGTATCATAAAGGTTCTGGTATACACAAGTGCTGTATTCTTAGTGGGTTCTTTCATTCCTGGTATAGGTTAGAGGCAAATACAGGAGAGGAAGGAGGTTTACACAATGCTTAGCCAGGAGAAAATGAAGTCCCGAAACAGGTCAGAGGCAGGTAGCAGTGGGAATGGACATGAAGAAAGAGACTCATGAGATATTTCAGAAACTGAATCAACAGGACTCAGACATGAATTGTCAAATTTCAGGAACTGTAGAAAGCAAATTTCGGGGACTGTGAAAAGAGCAGAAACCCAAGCTGGAAGAAGAAATGGGTGAAGAACAGGATGGCAGAGTGAATTATGGATATGCAGTGTTATGGATGAGTGTCTAGGATGGGATCAGGAGACTACTTTAACCCACAGCCTTGTTCCAAGCATTCCTCAACTCTTCTCAACTCATGAGCATAACCCTCAGAAGCTGCTTCCCAAGGAAACTCTGGAAAAGAACAGTCAAACACAGAGCCAATCCACCCTAGCAGAAGCTTCACTGGCCACTCAATGCCATTCTCCCTGAAGACAGGGGGCTATTGCAGGGTGAGAGACCCCTCAGTGAGATGTCTGAACAGGGTATCCAAAGAGCTTCCTTCTGGTCCCAAGCCTACCATTTTGTTACCGCTGAAACCTTAAAAGATGAACTTCCTAAGTCTCAATTTCTTCATTATAAGATGGGCATAATAATACGTACCCACCTATTTTACAGTTTTGTGAGGTTACACAGAGGACAGAATGCTGCAAAGCTCACAAATGCAGGGTCAACAGATTTCTTCTTTGAGGGCAGCAGAAACCACACAAATTCATGTTTGTATGCTGAATGGAGCTGACTATGGAAGAAGAGAAGGAGCAAGGTGGTCAAAAAAACACCATAGCCTGGGCCCCACAGGCAGCCTAATGTTTTAGCCAAGGAAATATTGCCTAGCAAATCTCCCAGAAGATCTACATCCAAAGAAGTAGGAGGGAACTTGATAATCATCTTGGTCTATCTTCTTATTTAACAGATGAGAGAGACCCAGCGACCTGCCCAAGATTTTTAGTGGCAAAGGGCCCAGAGATATGACCCATAACACATTCACAGTGTAGACAGTGTTTTTACCCTGTCTTTATCTTACAAATAGCCTTGGAGTTGAGTAAAAAAAGAACTATTAAAATTCCCATTTTTCAACCTGAGGTTGAATGATTTATCCACGGAAGGATTCAAATTCAGCCAGTCATACCCCTAGTCCACTGATCTTTCTCTACACCACAATTTGATGCGCAGGGTGGTATTTAGCACAATCACTTCAGCATTCGATATATTCCAAACTCCAAATTGTTTCATTAGAAGGTATTTTTCTTCTTATTTCAACCTGCCTTCAGCAGCATTTCATACTGAGCCTTTCCCCGTAAGGCTGTACTGACCTTTTCTCTTAAAGAAAAACAAGTTTGGTGGCCACATTTGGTACCAGAAACATTTTTGAAAACGGAATCATCAAAACTGGGCCTTGCTATATAAATCAGCTTCACAAAATATATCCCCACATGTGTATCATTCTAGATGTACGTCATTATTGTGCTAAACACACTGGACTAAGGTACTCGAAGCGCAATAATCTCTCACTAACTGAACCAAGACTTAACAAATACCAAGAAGGCACTTTTAACAAATGGGTGCGACAGTGAGGTAAAAACTTACTGACTTTATCAATGAAAACTGATTCGCATTCATGGAAGCGTCTCAAAGTGAGCAACACAGAAAATCACCCCGATAATTCCTGTCATCTCTATCCAAAGGCTCTCAACACGAATGTGTCTTTATTTGGGGGAGGTCCGGGGAAGGGTAGGAGGGAAGCACATGTGTTTCACCAAGCTCTCTCCTGAACAAGCCTCCAGCGGTTTGGCGGTAGTTTCTGCTGAAAAGCACTGGCTTCCGTTCCTGGTTCCCTTTCCTTTCCCATTACTGTGTAAACTACGACACAACTCCCACCCGCGCCATGGTTAGAACAGGTAACGGGTGGTAACAGCCCAGAAGCCCTCGGTTTATGGCTCAGCAGACTTGGCAATCGCCTGCCTGGTAAAGGCACCTGTCCCACGGCCCGACCCGGCCCCGACAGATGTGGAGACCCCAGGGCCCCGAAGGCTGCGAGAGCCGCGCCCCAGGGATGCCTGTTACTCACGGCCCCAAGCAGCAGCCGAGGCACGCGCCCCATGGCCTTCGCAGGTAGGACGCTGCCCCCGGCTGCGGGTGAGGGCAGGTGGGACCCGGCCCCAGACTACGCCCCCAACCCTCCCTCAATAATACGCAAGGGAGGGGAAAAAAAAAAAGCTTCATTTACCGATATGAGTGATCACTGTTGCCAGTCGCCGAGTGAGCTCCTGGGGGGCCATATCTTCTTTTAACCAAAATAGCATTTCACCGAAAAGAAAAAAAAAAAAGTCAGAATAAACCAAAAAAAAAAAAAAAAAAGCAACACGAAACTCTCTACTTCTGGTCTGGATAATTTTCAAAAGGATGCTCTGCCCTCACTCTTCCTCGCTGTCTTCAGGCACAAAACGAGAGTCACTCCCAGTCGAAACCAACTCTACGGGGCCACTCGGCCAGACAACGCCGGCCACGCCCTACTGGGGATTATTTTAGAGATTAAGTCAAGCAGCTTTCCTAGCATAACGTCTGGCTCTGGGAGAGAAGGAGAAAGCAGCTCTGGAGGTGAGAAAAGCGAGTCGTCCCAATCTCGTGATAGCAGCGGAGGGAGCGTGTGGGTTTCTGGATTTATGGTCCTGAGCAGTCGAGTCTCTGCTGCCCCCTCTCGGGAGGGTCAGGATGAAGGATGCTCTGCCGGCGCGCAGTGAGAGCGCGGAGCCAGAGTGTGCAGAGGGCGGAGGAGCGGAGGCACCGGCATCTGCTCAGCGCTGCCGACCCCACGCCCAGCCGCGCGCGCCGTGATTCCCGCCTCGGCGCCCACCTCTTCCAATGCGCCGCGGCGCGGGGGCGGGGGTTCTGGAGAGGTGCGCACGCGCCGGAGCGCCGCCCGTTTTCGCTTGGCCAAGCTGCGCCCCTTTCCCTGCGAGAAGACCGCGCTTCGGCCCAGGAGTGGAGGAGGCTCACAGTCTGTCTTTGTCACTGTAGGGTAGAGGAGACGGCGGCTTAGGCGCTCCTGCCAAGACCCGGGTCTGAACGCCAGCCGCGCGCCTTCCTGGCTAGCCCCTCCTCGTTTCCCGCCAGGTATCTGCGGAGAAGCCGAGGCGAGAAGGGGCCAAAGGGGAGAGGGGCAGTCATCCTGCCAGGGCTCGGAAAGAAGGGCTGGGTGAGGCTCCTTTCTCCCAGCTTGGGGCTGGGGGCGGAGGGAGGGGGGGAGGGCTGTTGTGGGAGGTGAAGGCGGCTGGAATTTGCCCCCACCCCCTTAGGGGTTGTATCACGCAGCTGTCAGCGTTCGCTGGACACACCCTTACTTGGAGCCGGCAGCGCGGGGCTGTGCAGAGACAGGACAGGGCATGCATGTGCATACATGTGTCTCCACCGTGTGGGCCTTTTCCTTTGTGCAGGTACTGCCGTGCGCTGCTGCTCTGGCTGCTGTCAGGCTCGCCAAGGCTCCATCCTGGAAGGGTCTGGCCCAGCACCCTTGCTGGCCCTCCTCCGCATTAGCCCGAGGAGCGTCTTCTGCGAGCAGCTATACAGTGGGAGACGCTGTCCCGCAGCTTCCTTAGGTGGTTCCAGATACTGGTTCCAGGTCCTGACAGGAGGCAAAAGACTAACTGTTCAGCAGAGCTCCACGGGAGAAACCTAAGCAAACGTGTATCTGGTCAGGTGGTCACTCAATACAATAAACGGAGGACCCTGATTATCGGGTCACCAGAGTACCAGGATCACCCACATGTTCTGAACCAATGCCCGCCAAACCCCAAACACCCTGGATCCAATTTGCAATAGTAGTCACCCATTGCAGGGGTTTGGGCTGTGGTTAAGAGATGACGTTAGTCCACCTGCAACGTGGGTTTTGTGCAAAGGTTCCTCCCTTCAGTGAGGCTTGGGCACTTTGCATTTTGCCTGCACAAGTAAAGCAACCATTTTCATAGCAATCTCTTGCAAGAAATTCAGAAAGGCGTTAAAGACAAAGGAGTCGAACTGCCCTGGGTCGTGTTTACACAAAGGTTTCTGGCTACTCAAAGGTGACAAGTATTTCTGAAGAACCAAATGAGTGCTTCCTATCGGTGTAATCAGAACCCTGGTGCCCAATCAGAACCAATTGTGAGTTTGGGTCAGTAGATACCAGCACATTGCTAAGGAAACTGATCATGTGGAACATTATGGACTTTGCAGATCCAGTAACCTCAGCTTCCTGGATTAGGCTAGATCCTTATGGGAGGACTTATGAAAGAGGAATATGAGGCAGGAGAAGCTTATGAACAGGAATGAGAGCAAAAAAAAAAAAAAAAGAGAGAGAGAGAGAGGAAATAAATCACACTCAGAGGGCTACTCTCCTTTCCCACATCTGTACATGCACAATCTTCAAAGGTTTCCATGGAGATGAATTTGCTGAATTTATGGCAAGATGTAGCAGGTAGTGCCTGTCCTCAGAAACCAATTATGTGCCCCCATCTCTAACACATTGCTTCACCTGGGCCATAGAAGGGTAGGTATGTGACCTCCAAGTTCCCTTTTTGAGTTCTGAAATCCTGTAACTGTAAGAAGAAAGGAGCACGTAGTTTTCAATAGCTTCGTAACTCCTTGTTCCTCCAAGACGGTTATTGTCTCCATTGCTTCTGTGACTGTGAACATGTTTCTGTCTTCTCTCCTTCCCTACCCTCCACCCTTCCGCGCTTCCTTTTCTCCTTCCTAATTATGATCTGTTTCCTGTCTCTGACAAATCACATTGCTCTAATACATGGCGAAATTAAGGAACAAGCCAGAATAGCCTGCCTTTCTCTCACATCTATTGAACATTAATTATATGTCCAGAGTTTTGGTAGGCTGTGTCAAGTACAGCAACTATCACCAGCCTATAATAAGTGACTGCTCTATGCCTGGTTATGATGGTAGGCATTTCACAAACATCATTTAAACCTCACAATAAGCCCTTAAGGGCTTTCGTCTCATTTTACAGATGCTGCTGGTCCAAGGACCAAACTGTGTCTTATTAATCTTAAGCCTCTAGACATTTTCTGCCTTAAGGTAAGGGTTTACCTGAGCTTGCTTGCAAAGAGAAAGCATTCTCCACACACTGCCAAGGTAGATTCCACCTCCCTGGTAGCAGACTGTCAGCACTGCCTCTGACAATGAAGAAAGAGACAAAAGACTCACCTTAGGTGCCACAGGTGAGGGTGAGAGATGCCTGGGACACCACTGGGATCAACCAGATCAGTGGTTCTCACACTAGCAGAATCATCTGGAAATACAGGTGATTTTTTAAAAATACAGTTTCCTAGTCTCACCTACAGAGATTCTGATTCAGCAGTGCAGAGTGGGACCCAAGAACTTGCATTTCTAATGAGTCCCCTGAATACTGATGCTGTTGGTCCTAGGACCACACTTTGAGCACCACTGGCTTAGAGCAGGGCTCTCCGAATTTCTTAGACTGCAAACCACAGTGTGATATAAATTTTACATCATGATACAGTAGACATACTTACTCATAATAAAACAAAAATTGTATAGAACAGTTGTCCCTTATCACATGTGAAGCCCTGAAATACTTTCTGTTTCATTTTTTCAAAACAGTAGTCCAAACTGGGGAGATTTGCATTTGGAAAGTATAGTATTGTAATTATGTAAGAAAATGTCCTTATCCTCTTAGAATGTATGTTGAAGTCTTTAGGGATGAGACATCATTGTCTGTGATTTCAACTACCTTAGCAAAGAGAATAAATGAGATAAATACTGGGAAATATTAATTGTTAAATTGAGGTGGTGTATGGTTATTTTACTTTTCTCTATACTTTTCTGCATAAAGTTTTTTCATAATAAAATGTTTTTTAGAATGATTGTTTGGACCTACTGAGTTGATTTTGTGACCCACTAAGCAGTTGTTTCCAGCAGTATGAAAAACACTGTGTTAAGGCAGAAGAGAGGAAACAAGAAAGAGAAGAAGTGATGATGGGAAAAAGAAAAGGAAGGGAGAAGGTAACAAAAGATAGAGGATAAAGTAGGTAGAAGGGCACTGCCGGAGGTAGCAGGAGTCACCACAAATTCCTCAAGATAATGCCCCTGTAAAGGGCCTCTTCCTACACATCCCTGTCTGTCTTCACTGAATCTTCCCCTTTGGACTTGGGCTACTTGGCAGGGAAAATACTTTATTTACTTCTGTAAACCTCACTGCCCTGGATCAAGCAAAGAATGGGAGAATGTCCCTCAGTCAAAGCCACTCATTTTACAGAGGCTTGTATCTGCCTCAACATTGCGATAGTCCTCCAGTGCTAGCTGACAGGATAGCCCTGAGTTGGGAGCTCTTCTGTTCTAATATGCAGGATCAGAGTGGGATCCTTTTCTAAGGGGGTCACACCACGTGCCACCTACTGCACAAATGACTTGGATAGGTGAACCCAAGAAGTGAAAAAGTCACCTGAGCTCACACCATTCTGATGGTTGTTCCACTGTCATCTTTTGTCTCCTAAAACCAACCTGAATTGCCTTTCTTCCTTTGTCAAAGATCAATTGACCATATTTATGTGGGTCTATATCTGGGCATTTTATTCTATTCAATTGATCTATTTGTCTGTTCTTTCACCAATAGCATTCTGCCTTGATTATTGTGAATTTTACCTCCACGAGCTCTACCAGGCCTTCAAGTTCTTCCAACTTGATCTGTAGTTTCAAAGTAATCCCAATCACAATTCCATCAAGTTATTTTGCAGATATTGAAAAAGTGATTCTAAAGTTTGTATGGAGAGACAAAAGACCCAGAATAGCCAACACACACAAAACTGAAGAACAATATTGGTGGACCAATGCTACCCAACTTTGAGATTGATTTCCTATAAAGCTATAGTAATCAAGACACCGTGGTATTGGCAACGGACTAGACAAAAAGATTAATCAAAAAGAATAGAAAGCCTATAAATAAACCCACATAAATACATCAATCAATCTCTGACAAAGGAGCAAAGGCAATACAATGGAGTAAAGATAGTCTTTTCAACAAATGGTGCTGGAACAACATATACGCATGCACACAGGCACACATGCACACACGCACACACAGAAGAAAGAAAAGAATCTAGACACAGACCTTACAATCTTTACATAAAATAACTTAAAATGGGTCATAGACCTAAATGTAAAGTATAAAACTATGAAATTCCTATAAATTAACATAGGAGAAAAATCTATGGCCTAGGGTTTGATGAAGATGTTATAACACCAAAACACAATCCACAAAAGAATTGATAAGCTGGACTTCATTAAAATTAATATTTTCTGCTGTATGAAGATACCATCAAGAGAATGAAAAGAGAAGCTGGAGACTCGGAGAAAATATTTACAAAAGACATCTGCTAAAGAACTATTATCTAAAATATACAAAGAATCCATAAAACTCAACAGTAAGAAAACAACCTGATTTTAAAAATGAACCAAAGACCTTAACAGACACCTCACCAAAGAAGACATACAGATGGCAAATAAGCATATGAAAAGATGCTTCAAATCATATGTCATCGGAGAAACGCACACTAAAACAACAATGACATATCAATACACACCCATAAGAATGGCCAAAATCTGGGATACTGATGACACCAAACACTGGTGGGGGTGTGGAGCACTAGGAACTCTCATTCATTGCAGGTGGGCATAAAAAAATGGTACACCACTTTGGAAAATAGTTTGGCTGATCTTGACAAAACTAAATATACTCTTGCCATATGACTCAACAATGGTACTCCTTTGTATTTATCCAAGAGTTGGAAATTTATGTCCACACAAAAACCTACACATGGATGTTTATAGCAGTTTTATTCATAATTGCCAAAACTTGGAAGCAACCAAGATGTCCTCCAGCAGGTGAATGGACAAATAAACTGTGGTACATCCAGACAATGAAATAGTATTCAGCACTAGAAAGAAATGAGCTATTAAGCTTTGAAAAGACATAGAGAAAACTTAAGTACATATTACCAAGTGAAAGAAGCCAATCTGAAAAGGCTGCCTACTGTATAATTCCTACTATATGACATTCTGGAAAACACAAAACTATGAAGACAGTAAAAAGATCAGCGGTTGCCAGAGGTTATTGGGGAGGAAGGAATGAATGGGCACAGAGGATTTTTAGATTAGATTTTTAGAGCAGTAAAATTACTCTTTGTGATGTTTTAATCGTAGACACGGAGCATGAAAATTTTGTCCAAACTCATAGAAGTACAACACCAAGCGTGAATGCCAATATCAACTATGGGTCTCCAGTGATTACAATAAGTTAATGTAGGTTCATTCATTATAGCAGATGTAACACTTCGGTGGGGATATTGAGAATGGAGGAGGCTATGCATGTGTGGCGGCAAGGAGATACATCGGAAATCTCTGGATCTTCTGCTCAATTTTGTGAACTAAAACTGCTGTAAAAATAATAATAATAAAGTCTACAAACTTGCAACTATAAGTTGAGTAAGTCCTGGAGATTTAATGCACTGCATAGTGATTATAGTAAAAAATACTATATTATATACTTCAAAGGTGCTAAGAGATTAAATCTTAAATGTTCTTACCACAAAAAATCAAAAATAATTATGTGACACAATAGAAGTGTTAGCTATGATAGTCCTATTGCAGTACATGTCACAAATCAACACACATCATACACCTTAAACTTACACAATGTGATATGTCAATTATACTCAATTTTTTAAAATAGCATATAGAAAAAATAAGCCTATTAAAAATTCTGTAGGTTTTGAGATAATTAAGAAGAGGATTTTTTAAATACATGTTTTTCACATTTTTGAAAATGTTATAAAATTTTGTATTCTTCTTACCCCACAACCTTTCAATATCCTACACAGGTACCCTCTGCTCTCGGAGGCTCAGATGATTAAAGGTCATGAAGGGTTCCGCGCCCTGGAACCCACGAACCCACAAACCCTGGAGGACCCATGGATCCAGCACCCACGTTGCCAAGGAGACTGAAGACAGAGCAAAGCCCTCCGGAGTTGGAGCCCAGCCCACAGGGCAGAGGAAGCAAGGGACCACACCCCTGCAGGCTCGCAGCCCGACTGGCCAATCGCCACGAAAACCCTGCTCGCTCCTTTGATTGGTTTTAGCCGTGACGCGCCCTCCCAAATGCCTCTCTCGGATTGGCCTATTTCTGGGTTTTGACTTGGACGGTGGCCAGAGGAGGACAAAAGGCTTCTGTAAGGGATGGCGGGACTGAATGGAGGGACGGTTTGTATGACATCTGAGGCACAGCTGCACATCGATTAGCCTCCGGGCTCCGGGGACGTGGCAGCCGCTTCTGTGGTGTCGGTGCTGCTGTTGGCGACTGAGAGGACCCGGTGGCAGCGTGGACTGAGCCTGCTGCTGCTGCCGCGGCCACCGCCGCCGCAGCCACGGTAACGGGGCGGGGCGGGGGGAGGGGCGTTCCTGCCCTGGGGCGAGGCGTGGGTTCTCGGCCTTCCTGAGCAGAGAGAGATGCAGTGGTACCCGAGGGTTGAGGGGAGGAGGAAGACAAAGGGAAAGAATCTGCTTTCAGTTCTATCTCCGAGAGGGTCCTACACCCAACCCTTCTCTTCCCCATCTCTATGTTCCTCCTTCAGCCCGCCGTTTGCTTCAGTTTTCACCATTTAGGAGGTGAGGGGAATGGCCCTGGGCCTGCTACCCTTTATGCATCCCTCGCCATGGGGGCAAGGATAGCTCGCCAGATTTAGCAATAAAAATATAGGGTGCTAATTAAGATTAAATTTCAGATAAACAACAAATAATTTACTAGTATCGATATGTCCCAATAAAAAATAAAATTAAGATATAAAATGTTATTTGTTATCTGTCTGAAATTTAATTGGGCACTATTTTTTATCTGGCAACCCTAGACAAGAGTAACACTTGTACACTTCCTAAACATTTACAGTGTGCTTTCATAGCACTCCTTATATGGGGAGTGTCATGATAATCCATGTCAGGATGAAACCCAAAGGGACTTGCCCAGGGTTACAAAACTAGTATTAGGGACAGGGCACCTTAAAAGCTCATTTCAGATCTGTTGTCCTTTATCAGGTGTGCAATTTGAAGAAAGACTCTGGGGAGTTCTTTCTCATTGTTAGAATGAATCTATTAGCAAAAGCAAATTTATCTTTCAGAGGGGTCGGAGAGTTGTTTTAGATTCAAGTTCTCCGCTGTGGCATTTGCCTTATATTTTTGGAAAGAAAGAACTGCATTAAACTGTCAAGGAACGTTTATTTACTATACGATATTGAAAGCACATTTTATATATTAAATCACAATGTCATATCATTTGGTTTTGATGTCAGTGGAGAAGGTTATATTCATATGTATTACAAGAGATCCATACATCCCTATCAAGGTACACATTAAAGAAGTATCATATAGAAGCTAAGAGTTCATATTCTGGAATGGGACACAGCTGGGTTCAAAGCCTCTTCTACCACTTTGATGACAGCAGACAAGTTATATAATCTCTCTGGGTCTCAGTTTCTTCTTTAAAATAGAAATGATAATAATTGTACCCACTGTTGTATTAAATCCTTGCCACATGCCTGGAACATTGAAAGCACTTAATTAATTTTAGCTATTATTAGCTATAATAATTTGACCATTAGTAAGTGTGAATCTTTGACCTAAATCATTAGATAATTAATTTAAAAATTTTAAACTTTACATTGAAAAAAGCCAAGCAATTAAGAATATTATGGATATCTTGAGTTTCGGTGAAAAGAAATGTACTGTTCATTAAGGGTTAAAGCAGATACTTTAAACCATAATATACTGATTTACTAAATCAGATAGCTGTAAGCTGGGCTAATATAATCATATATTTATGTATCAGTCTCAGTAATTCTCCCCATGTATAATTTATGTGATTTTCCTTTTCATTGTGTTATAAACAGGAAGAAACATTACCAGGTATCAAGCAAGAGAAAATGACAGGGTGATGGTTAAAGCCAGAAAATGGGTTCACAATCAGTGGCTGTTTCTAGTGAAATAGACAGTATTTTTAAAAACTAAAGGTCAAGCTTTGTGGATGTTTTATATTTCTTAGTATATTATTTTATTTCCTTGGTGTTTACAGTGTTAAAGTAGTTTACTTACAAACTATTCCCTAAAATTCCTCTTAGGAACTCTTCCCTTTTTTTCCTCCAAAATAGTATAAAAACTTTTAACCACTTACAAAGGAATATGGGATTTTAAAGACTCAAGTTCTAATCTTAACATCTACTATTTATTACTCAAGTGATCACAAATAAGTTATTTAACATATCTGAACCTTGGTTTATTTGTAATATAACTAACAAAAACCTAGTCCCACACTCCCCAAATTTATAAATGCTACCTATTATTGCTAGCTATTATCCATCTGGGAAAACTTCAACCATATATGAATCCAACTATTTGTCTTCTTTGTGCCTGTAGCAAGCCTCCTAGAGGAGCTGGAGAAATTTGTACTCTGGGAAGACTTCGTACTAAAATTAATTCATGATACAGTCAACTTCACCTGAGCTTTCAGCACTATGCAGCAGGCCCCGGTGTTTTCTGGCTACGTCATTCTTCTATTTTATGCTACTGCTGTTTCAAACCTTCTTTATTCTGTTCAAACTTCTAATAAGCCATTCTCAGCGAATGATCTTAATGTTATTTAGAAAATACAATACCTGAGCTTCTGAGCTTCCTGCCAGCACATCCACCCACCCACCTTCATCTGTATCCATCCAACTCCATAAAAGTCCCTTCTTCCCCTCTCACCATCTCAGGGATCTCTACCACCAGTTATCTCTTCTGCCACCTGCATGGTTAACCACTCCCTCTATACTAAATTCTTTCCACCAGTATTTAAATATTCTGCAGTCTCTCCCTCCTTCAAGTAACAATTGTTCATGTCTCCACTCTTCCCTATACCTAACACTTTCTTCTCTCACTTACAATCAGTTTTTAAGAATTGTCGGCCCTGCTGTTTCTATTTCTTTACTTCCCATTCTCTTCTCAGCTCACTCTACTGTGGTTTGTCCTCACCCCTCTACTAAAACTGTTTCTGCTGAGGTCACCAATAACTTCCTTGTCCCTAAACCCAGTGGACTTTTGACCTTTTAGCAGCATTTCACACTGTTCACCAGTGTTCAAGCAAACTACAGCATGTGGACCAAATTCAGCTTCAGCATGTTTTAATATGGCTTGTGAGCGAAGAATGGGTTTTACATTTTTAAGGAGTTATAAAAGGAAAACGAAGTCCACATGTGACAGAGATTCTGTAGTCTCAAAGCCTAAAATATTTACTGTCAAGCCCTTTACAGAAAAAGGTTGCCAACCCCTTCTAGAGATTACTCCCTCCTTTAAGAAATAAATTCTTCTCCAGGCTCCCACGGCCCCTTGTAAGTCTAGTTTTCCTTTTACTCTTTTCTTCTCTCTTTCTCAGTCTCTTGCTGGATTACCAGACCCTTAGTTGTTGGAATTCCTCAACACATAAGGTTGGAAGAGAGATCTTCCCACTGTACACTCTGGATCTCATCTTCTGTATCTTTGTTAAAAACCTCAAATTTCTATTTCTAACTTAGGTTTTCTTTTGAGCATCATGAATGCATATTCAGCTGCCTGTTCATCATCTTCACTTGGTGTGCTACAGGTACCCCACACTCAAGATATTTGAAATTAAACTCACAGTCTTGTACTAATCCTGTTTTTCCTGCAGACTCTCGTAACTCAGTAGATTACAGCATCATTGATCATAAAGTTAATGCCAGAAATTTGGGAGTCTTTGAACATCTCTCCCTTTCCTTTCCCCAGTCTTGCTCCACGCACATCAAAGCGATCACCAAGTGCTAGTAATTATATTGCCTACATACTTTTTAAATCTAATTACTTCTTTCTGCCCAGCACCACTACACCCTTAAGTGGTCCATCATCTCTTGCCTGGTCAAATGCTTTAGCATTCTACATGGTCTTCCTACTTCTCTCTGATCTTTTTAAAAACATTATTTTTTATTGGGATATAATTCACATACCACAAAATTTACCCTAAGCTATACAATTTAGTGGTTCTCAGTATATTCACAAGATTCAAACATCTTCACTATTTAATTCCAGAACATTTTCATCACCACAAGAAGAAACCTCATACCTGTTAGCAGTTACTTCCCATTCTTCCCTTTCCTCAGCCTCTGGTGACCACTAATCTACTTTCTGCCTATGGATTTGCCTTTTCTAGATACTTCATATAAATGGAATCATACAATATGTGGTCCTTTTGCCTGGCTTCTTTCACTTGGCATAATATTTTCCAGGTTTATCCACATTGTAGCATGTGTATTTCATTCCTTTTATGGCTATTATACCACTGTATGGCTATATTACTTTTTGTATCCATTTTTCAGTTGATGGACATTTGAGTTGTATTTTCATGCCTGACCATTATGAATAATGCTTCTTTGAATACTTGTTAAGTTTTTGTGTGGACATATGGTTTCACTTTTTTTTTTTTTTTTTTAGATCTACATGTAAGAATGGGATTGCTGGTCATACAGTGACTGTTTGATTTTTTGAAGAACTGCCAAACTGTTTTTCAAATTGGCTGCACCATTTTACATTCCCATCAGCAATGCAATGTAAGAGGATTCCAATTTCTCCACATCTTTGCCAACACTCATTGAGAGATACTGGTCTCTACTTTTCTTTCCTTTTCTTCCTTCCTTCTTTCTTTTCTTTTTTCTTTCTTTTTCTTTCTTTCCTTCTTTCTTTCTTCCTTTCTTTCTTTCTTTCTTTCTTTCTTTCTTTCTTTCTTTCTTTTTATTTGTACTTTCTTTGTCTATATTTGGTGACGGGGTAATACTGGCCTTACAAATGAGTTGGAAAGTGTTTCTTCTTCTTCTGTTACCTAGAAGAGATTGTATAAAATTGATATCAATTCTTTAAGTGGTAGAATTCTTCAGTGAAGATTTCTTTTGCGGGAGATTTTTCATTACAGATGTATTTTTTAAATGGCTATAGGACTATTCAGATTACCTATTTTATATTATTTTTGGTAGTCGATGGTTTTCAAAGAATCTATTTCTTTTCAATTGTAGTATGAGCTTCAATTTATGAGGAATCATTGAAAGTTTTCTTATCAACATATTTCTAAAAATGGGCACGTGGTCATGTTATTAATTACATAAATATAAGTGACAAATATACATAACTACTCTAAGATCTAGAATTTATGGAAATAATGCAAAACCATTAATCTGTGGAAAGCTGACAGTTTCTGCAATGAGCAGCATTTCTTGATGAAGTATATAAAGTTGGCTTTTCCTTTTATCTTCTTACATTTGATACATAAAAATATAATACCGAGTTTATTAGAAATTTCTAGTAAGCGAGATTTATTTAAATTAACTATTATTCTCTCTCTCTCTCTCTCTATCTTTTTTTTTTTTTTTTTTTTTTTTTTTTTTTTACATCCAGGAATGAGACTTTACTCAGGGCTCTGCTCAGTTGTCACGAATTCAGGGAGTCCTTCCCTGGCTACCTATTTAAAATAGGACTCTTATTTACATATTTACTGTCTGTCTTCTTCACTAAAAGGTAAGCTCTGTGACGGCAAGGACTTTATTTTGTTTTTCTGCTGTGTCTTGTACCTAGAAAGTTACTAAATAAATACATACATCTCTTTTAGGTTCACACAACTGGTGTTTCTTTTGGTCCTATTTATTGGGGTGGCGTTGGGTTATCCTGTACATTTCTCATTCCTCATATCAGGATATAAAATTCAAATCTTAAATTTGGAAAGAAGCTGCTTTGAAGTCATCTAGTCCAGTCCCTTCCCAGTATAGCAATCCTGCATGTTGTGTGCAGGCTGTTTTGTGGCAGTGTTCTGAATGGCAAGTGACAAGACTTATTATGCATTACTAAGCACTTAGTGCCCTCCTACCATGAGCCGATTACATGTTTCCACCCCACTACTCTGTGGCCTCTTGTCATACCATAATTCAGTTTTGAGTCCTGCAAGCCCATAGTAGTTCAGTAGAACATGTGCCCTACAGCATTTTTCCTGAAAATGATATTTTCCCATTCATTAGAGACTGTGTTGTACTTCCTCTTCCAAGACTGTCAGACTGTACACCACATCGACTTCTTACTCCTCCTGTCAGGCCTCCCAGAGTTTTAGGCTGGAAATGAAAACACAAGACTCTTTCAGTATCACCTGATAAAATTCCCCTTAAAGGGCCTCAGCCAGATAAATTTTCTGCCAGGCATCTCTGAGTCTCATTCTTGGGCCTGAACAAACAGTATAAAGTGGTCCATTGAGAGCTTTCTTTTTAATCACGCATGCACAGAGTTTTTGTTTCAAATGAAACAGTAACTAGGTTTGTAATCTGGTTCATAGGGCTGCATCTCAACAGACTAACAACCATAGCTTTGTTTCAGGGGGACAGGATCCATGCCCTTAGTGTTATTGTTGTTAAGTTTAAATGCAGTTTTGCAACAGGAAAACTGCGTGGCATGTAATTAGTTGGAATCTCTGTTGTTTGTGATACATCTGTTGCATGCTGTCATGGGGAGGGGAAAATTCTCCTCTCTATCCTTGAGTTCTTATTGGCTGGACTAATAATAAAATTGACACAAGACCAGACTAACAGGAGAAAAAGCAATTTAACATGTGCGCATAGGAAATCATCCATGATGCTTCAAGAAATGATGAACCAGCCAGCTTTTTGTACTTTTTAGACAAAGAAACAATATATTTGTGAAGAATTGACAGGACAAAGACACTTAGGTTTGGGTGCTCGTTAGTGAGGAACGCAGAGTTGGAGCTTGGATAGTAAATTAGGAAAGGAGTAACAAGGTTCGTTTATATAAGCTTTTCGAGCGGATTCCTTAACTCTAGCAGTAAGGGTGACTCTCTCAGGCCCCGTGCAGCAAGGAGGGCACCTTTCACAATGGAGATTTATTTCCTGCATCCAAGGAGGCAAGCGCCAATGTACCCTTCTTGCACCAGCTATTTGTCAAGCAACTTTAATTCAAAGTAATCAATATGGCATTGTGGGATATTTGGGGCAGCCTGCCCTGGGCCCTGACTCTGTTTTCAAAGCTCACTGCTATATTAGCTCTGAAATCAAGCTTTTCTTAACAAAGCTGTAGGCTTTACAAAGATCAAGGCCGTATATGTCAGTTTCCTATTGAAAAGATTTTTAAAGTGAATGATAAGCAGCGAATATATATCAGAACAATTTGTCTTGGAGCTGCAAAGGCAAAGCTCTTTCCAGTAAATACATGTCTTCACACAGAAGAATAAGGACAGCAATGTTTGTTTTGGTTCTTTAATTATCTAGCTGATATCTTTAGGAAAGTGAGAATTCCAAGTTTGAAAAGGCATCAAAATCTAATTTAAAATGAGACACCTAAAGGGATTTTATCAATGAAGCAGTTTGATTGGTTGTAAACGTGGAAACGATTTTATGTTGTGCTTTATAAAGGTTGTTTGCAGACCAGAATTTTAAATTAAACATGAAAAGTTCAGCATTTAGCCATGTTCTCCAGAAGTCATTTGATAGAGCCTTTATTTCTACAACATCATAATTTAAGCTTTTGACTTTTAGATCCAAAAGCTAATTCTTGGCACTTGAATAGTATCTGGGAGTAACTTGTCATGCCTGTACTGTGGAATCAGTTTTCAAAATGAAAGGCAAAGTATGGTGGCCGTCACAGCACATACTAGTTATTGATGCTCCAGAGAGCAAGCACATGGTGTGTTAAATGGTAGACATCTTTATACACATTGCCGTATTTTATCTAAGGCATTTTTTAACTAGCGATATTTGGGATATGGGAAAGAAAAATAGTCTAATTGTTTAAGCCAATTACATGCATGAATATTTTGAGGTGATACTAAGACTTTAATAGACTTTATTTTTTAGAATGGCTTTAGGTTTACAGAAAAATTGAGAGGCTAATACTGAGAGTTCCCATATAGCCTGCACTCAGTTCCCATATTATTAACATCTTAAATTAGTATGGTATATTTGTTCAAATTAATGAAGTCATGAACCAACATCAATACATTGTTATACGCTTTAGTCCAGAGTTTATTCAGATGTCCTTAGTCTTTACCTACTGTTTTTTCTGTTCCAGGATCCCACCCAAGGATGCTATATTACATTTAACTGTCTTTTCCCCTCTTGGCTGTATGTAACAGTTCCTTAAATTTGTCTTGTTTTTGATGACCTTGAACTTTTTGAGGAATATTGGTCCAGTAGTAGAATACCCTAGTATTGAAATCTGTTGTTTTCTTTGAGGTTGGACAGGGGTTATAGTTTTGGGGAGAGAAAGACCACAGAGTGCCATTTTCATCTCATTAAATCAAGTGTTATGATTGTTACTGTTGACCTTGATTACCTGCTGAGGTAGTAGTTATGAGGTTTCTCCACTGTGAAGTTCCCCTTCCCTGTCCTGTTCCATACCATCGTCTTTGGGAGGAAGTCTCTATGCGCAACCCACATGTAAGCAAGATTTTTTTTCTTTTTCTTTCCAAAATGGATCAAGATGCTTGTTTTGAATAAAGCAGAAATGTGTTGAACCAAGGAATTAGGGATCAAATCCTTGAGAAATACTATAAATTAAATACAAGTATTCAGGTGTGCATATTATTATTATTATTATTATTATTATTATTATCATTATTATTGGTAGATGGCGGGTTGGGTTAATTGTTACAATATAGCTGTGAAGTGCTATATTGTCCTTTCCCCTGCTGAAAGCAATTGTTTCCTACAATCTCTGTCTGGCTCATTTCTATAGTAAGACAGGGACGCTTGGTCTCAAACATCATGTCTCCAAGTATTATTATGAAAACTGTTATATCTACTCAATTGCTGTGTTGACATAGTTAGTCACTGTCTCTTTTTTAAGGTTGTGTTGCTTTCTGCCTCGGTGCCAGTCGACTGCTACAAGACATCAGAAAGTTCATGAGAGATCCGTTTTTAAATTCTGGTGAAGAAGGAAGAATAGACCCTTGAAAGTGGGTAATGTTTTTTCTAATTGGTATACCTAAAAATTATAGCCAGATTTTTTTAACCTTATTTAAGCTCTATACTAAAATGGCAGAAACTAGTATCATGTCTAAGTATTTGTAATAAAGCTAGCAGAGTAGACACAAGAAGATAAACAGCTATACCAGATAGTAGAAAAACTAAGATGAACCTCTTTCTTAAGTCCAGTGTACTTTGTTCTAAGACTAGTACAATAATATCTGTATTTAAATAGAATTAATAGAATGAATTTATAACTGGTCTCTTCCAATGGTAAGGATGAGAGTTAGAAATCAAATAGCTTTTTATTGAGACTTGATAGGAACTAACATTTTACTCTCTGAAATACTGTAGGGAAGGAGATTTTATGTTCTTCGTAACATGTGAGAGACCCACCAGTACCAGGCTGTTCTTTTTCAGAACACAAGACAAAGAGTAGCTGGTTTCTGAGAAAAATATGAGCCAGGAATTTCAATTTCTGATGTGATAAGAGTGCTTCTTACCCAGCACTGCTAATTAAGCCACTGGTACAATCTAATTATTTTCTTGATAAACTGAGGCAGGAACTAATTACAATGTAGCTGTGAAGTGCTGCATTGTCCTTGCCCCCTGCTCAGAATAAAACTGTTTCCATTCTAGCCCTGTGGGCCAGTGGTGCTGCAGCCACCAGGGATGCAAGGTCTCACACATGTTTACCATTTAAACACCAACTTGATCTTGATTGATGACTCTTGAGCATTAAGTCTTGTTAATATTTTGTAAGTGGTGACAGAAAGAGACATTATCAAGAGGGAATTTAGATAAGGAATAAACTACATTTAGGTTACTACTGACTTATTGGGAGTTTAATTCCTTGTTTCATTACAATATTTATCTCCCAAAAGCTGGTTTTGAGGAGAAGATTTTTAGTTGTCTTCGTCAGCTCAAGCTATGTGGGAGAATAAAGACCACACTCTGCAGAGAACAGGATGCTGTCTATGCAAGTCATTACTGTTTTGTGGCCTAGAAGACTACAGCTTTTGAATCAAAATGTGAACATATACTATTGTACCCCAGGCTCCTGATTTTTATGTACAACTAGTGTTATGGTTATAAACAATGATGAAAACTATATTCTTGTGAAAACTATATTCTTAGTTGAATATATGTCCTCTTCATTGAATTACTTACTTTTATTCCAGTGAATTGAAGTCATGTATTGCTTTTCAAGTGTGGTTTTGCCAACCTGTCTACCTTGAAAATCAGATAAATGAATCAGAAAAATAATATTATCACCTACTAATGTGATATGATGCATAAAATTGTACTTTGAGAAGATTCATGGTTGATCAAAACACAGTGTGAAAGCAAAAGTGAAATAAAAAGTCCAGATTTTTGACTTTAATCAGTTGATATTCAAAGGAAAATCAGTAATGCTTTTATATCTGATTGCCTTGGCTTACACATGAATCTTTTTTTAGCCATGTTGCCCATTTCTTGTGCTTTCTTGATGATTCCTCTATAATTGGAATTTTCTGTTATTTTCTGGTAGGAATTTATACCCTGGTATAGGTATAGTGGCTTTATCACTAAATAAATTGAACGATGTCTCGCTACTATTGTAAAAATAACCTTGTTTTTTAAAAAAAAAATGTAGTAGTTGATAAGAATAGGTGACTAGGTGGACTGATTTAGAACATAGATTCATAAGTGAAACAGCATGTCATTTGGATAAAGAGTGAATCAGTATTTCCATATTTGTTTTTCTCTTGTCCTGGTTATTTGATATTTTAAGTTGCTCCAGCCATTTTTGATTGGTTGTATTATGTATTTTGGTGGAGAGCTGTGGTGGCAAACATATCTCAGTCACTTGCGTTGCAGTGTGCAAAGTGTCAGAAAGCAGTGATAAATTCAGGTGACCATAACAAGTTTTTGGAGGTTTGCTTCCTCACACTGGAACAAGTTTTAAGTCCTGGATCAAGTCTGTCCAATAGAACTCTCTGCAGTGATGGAAATGTTCTATATCTGAGTTGCCCAACGCAGTAGTGACGGGCCATGTGTGGCTACTGAAATGTAGTTAATGCAACTAAAAAACCAAATTTTCTTTTTTATTTAATTTTAATTAATTTCAACTTAAATAGCCACGTGTGGCTAGTGGCTATTGTATTGGACAGTATAGTCTTAAATAATAGTTAACATTCCAGAGTTTATATTTGCAGTTTTTAGTTCCAAAAGTGTGTCAAAATGAATTACATAACTGTTCTTTTTGCTGTGCTCCTGGTGTTTCTATCTGTCCCAGGCTGACACCTGCTCTTGGCCCACTTTGGTATGTGATTTCATATAACTGCCCCAAACTAAAACTGTAATCTGCTTTATAAATAATAATGTTCAAGGTACCTGATAGAATCCAGTCTTGCAGCCAAATGAATTCTTTTGCACTAACTACAAAAGACATCATTTCTTTTTTCCTAGATATTATGATTAGCATCTACTCCTCCAATTACAAGTACTCGAGGTATAATCTTGGCAAATAGCCACTAATAGATAACAGGTAGCTCATATTGTTAGTGCTTCCTATAGTATTTGGTAAGTAATATTCTGATTAGTAATTTTTCTTTTGTTCAGAATTGGCAGTGGGAGGAAAGCAATGGCCATAAGCATTGAAGAAGACAAAAGGATTCTTCACTGAGACTTTTTATCATACTATAGTAGAAGAAATTTCAATGAATGCGGCTGGCCTTATCTTATTCCTTGGGTGATATAGTTTGAATGTAGTGTTCGCTGTTGCTGAATAGGTGACTGCAACATGCATTATGCTTCTTTCTTTGGGAATATTTGAATCTTATGTGAGTATACGTAACAGATCAAAAATACAGATTTTGATAACAAAGTGACTTCAGTCACGAGCTCTTTTGAGGAAAATCATTGACTTTTTCCTCTTTCGAGTTAGACTATTGGGATTGTGTATAAAAGAGGAGACTATAAAAATCTTTCTTAGAAATTTATTTCCTAGTTCTGTAAAACTGGTTATATTGAGTGTCCTCTATCATTTAAAGAAATATTTGTGGACTGAAAATTATATGCTGTATATAAGCAGCCAATTCAAGTAGGATCTGCCTTTATTGTGTTAGTCATTAGACTGAATAGAATAAACTTTTAAATAATTTAAAAAATATATTTGAATTCATTGTGTTTGGTATTGTGTTTTTATTCAATAAAGTATTTCATGAGTGGAGACTTTTGCTAAACAGCAGCAACAATTATATCCTAGGGTTAAATCCCAGAGAAATTACCATATTATATATTGAACGTTCAATAAATTATAATGAAATACATTTTTAAATGTGGTTTGGTCCTTATTACTTTAAGGTTTGTACTTGTTGCCAGAACTCCATATTTTCAAAGGAAGAAGATAAAATGTCATTTTATAGTATATATTTTATTTTAATTACAAAATTACACACAACGGATACAGGACATGTGGCTTTTCACTAAAAGGTTTAATAGTCCTAAGTTGGCTGCAGCTTGGAAGCAGCTCAAAGACCAATCCTTGCAGGTGTTCACCAGCACCGTGTGCTCAGCATCATCTTCTTTGAGGAAAAAGAAGCATCAGAATATAAAATTCATCTCTCTCCATTTCTCTCTCTCCCATGTGGCAAACATTTCCTGGTACAATACAGTGTAGCTATTTAACAGCAAGGTTTTCTATTAATAAACTAATAAATCAGTGAAGTTCTTTTCCATTACCATAACATGGAGTTGCTATAATAGGTCCCGTCCAGAAGGATTGACATTGAGTATGATCTTTGTTTTTTTCTACTCACAAATTACTTATTTAACGATCCTTGTCTTAACCACAGCTTATAATTTGTCAAAAGGACCACTGTGACAGGCAGTGACTGTTACGCCGGTTGTTTCAATCGGTACTGTCTAGAAAAAGATATGGTAATGACCTTCTAGGTGAGAGCAGCCCTCTGTCCTTTCTAAGGCCTAGTACTGGTGCTTGCATGTATCATAACACTGCTGTTGCGACAAACCAAATGCTAGGATCCCTGGAAGTATGAGATCAACTAAAAGTCATCATTGTCTCTAGTAAGTAAGCATGCAAAAAGGAGATCCTAAAGAATAAGGTGTAGGGGATGTCACCTATCCTGACGGTCATCCCCTACAGAGATTGGGAGTCAAGTGGTGAGAACCGCATAGAGACAAAAACAAGCAAGCGTGATTTGTACTGTGGTAAGAAAATGTGCACCTAGAAAACTTCCTAGGAGGCCTTCACCGCCCTGTCGAATGACGTGGATTCCATGTAGCATCAAGGCCATCCATCCAAGGGCACCTTTGATTACTTTCCTGAATGCAGTAGCATGAGGTACTGCTTCTCCTGCCACAACTGCCCCCCCAGGGCCCTGCGCCCACTTTCTTCCTCCTCCGTACGTGGCCCTTGGGCTGTCCTTTCAACACTCTTAGGCTCCCTGCGTGCTCTTCCCAGCATCAGCCCGACGGCTCCCTGGATGTTTTCAGTCTGATGACTCGATATGTTCAAAACCAAACTTAGCATCTCGCCCCAGTGCTACTTATCTCATTACCTTGAATGTCATTCTCTGATCCAGACCGTTACAGATTAATCCTGTATCCTGCAAATCTGCTAGAATCGCTCATTAGTTCTAGGAGGGTTTTTTGGTTGATTCTTTTGGATTTTACATAAAGAATCCTGTCATCTGCAAACAAAGATAGTTTTATATCTCCTTTCCAATCTGCATACTTTTATTATGATGTCAAAAACCAGCGGTGGGATGTTTAAAAACTGTTCTGTAGTCTTATGAATGGGTCTCAGTCTCTAAGTGAGCCTCTGCCCCTCAGCTGTGAACTTCATATATGCTTCTTATTTCTTCCATTTACTCCTAACCCTGCCCTTTGGGGACAGTATAGCTAGATGATTTATGTCATATCCATTAAACACTGAAAGCGGTGTTGCTTGCAGGCTGATTTGAGAGGGCTGCCATATGGATTTATACTTATTCCCCAACCTTCAACACTCATTGACTAAAACTGTACTGGGGAAGGGGTTTCCTGGGATGCAAGACTGGCAATGCAAATCAACAGTCCTGGGCAAATGGGAACAGTCGGTTGCTGTCCTCAGTTCAGTGTAATTATGAAATTTTAAAACCAAAACTTCCCTTTCAGAACAGCTTGAATTGTTTAGCCGCTGTTTAGTTAATTATAATTAAACTCCACAGATAGTTTTGACCTGATGAGGGGAAGATTTAGGAAAGGCAAACTATTCTTTTATAGTACTCAGCCTCTTTTTTATAAAAAAGAACACCTAACTCCTCCAAGTTGAACAAAGTCACTAGGTGGCTTTTCCCAACCCAAAGCAAAAGCACTTCCATGATCTAATTCATTCATTACAACTAAACAATATTGCCCCCAACTCTAGCTTTGCTGATGGAGACCACACACATGCGATCAACACCCACTCTTCTGGTTTACACAGATTCTTGAAGCTTCTCTAAAGCATATCTTCTACCTTCCATATTCAAAGTGCAAGATAGAGAACTGGGAAGAAGCCTGCAGGCCTGCCCAACCTGGACAAAGGAAATGCTGAGCCCTACGGAAAACAAAGCAATCCCCACAATGCATGCAAAGCTCAGCAACTGTCCACAACAGAATGCTGTGGGTGCAGCTTCCTTTGTGTGCGCAGTGCAGTTCGTGACCAATCCACAAACTGGAAACTCCAGGGCTACCCCTGTTTGAGCCTAGATTTATTGTGGAACCTCAAGCACCCTCACTACACTCTGATGTGGTGACTTCATCTGCAAAGTAGGGACGAAAATTGATGTATTGTTATTGAGAGGATATAAAAATTACAAATGACTCAGAGCCTGCTGAAAATAGGAACAGGAGAGATTATAGGAGAAAACAGGACAAAGAACTAAGAACTTCTTGAAGGAAAATATGCAAACATTTGGATCGTAACTTGGGTTTGTTTATATTGGAACTGAGAAGAAGGAGCAAATATCTTTAGTATTCTCATTCTTAACAGACAAAAGTAGTCAGAAGAATAAAGAATAGAAGTAGAACATCAGAAAAGAAAGTGGAAGACCCCACCCTAAATACTTTTCACTTTCGTAGCTGTGCCCTTCAGTTACTCAACAATATTTCTTCCAAGGGAGCTCGTTAAACTTTTCTGGAAGCAACGAGTTCATACACCTAACGGCCACAAATTCCCCTAACCATCTTTGATTTTTTTTCTACTTCAATCATGCCGTAAACTCATTTCTTTGAGTCCACTTTTTTTTATGGTTAACAATATTCAGTAAGTTTCAGGTGTACAATTCAACAGTAAGGCATATGTGTTGTGTGTTTACCACCCATAGTTAGATTTCTTTTTGTCACCACATATTAGACCCCTTTTACTCCAAGTACCTCCTCTCTCCCCTCTACCCTCCGGTAACCACTGTAAATCCATTGTCCTTGTCCTTGAGTCTCTGTTTGTTTGTCCTGTTTATTTGTGTTGTGAGAGATGCCTGCAGTCCTGGCAGGATGCCTGGTGCTTGGAGCAACAAGGTCACACTACAGGGAGGGCACATGCGCCTTACCTATTCTGGGACTTCTTGCTCTAGGCTCAAGGATAAGAAAAAGAGAGGGAGTAGCTGATAACTGGGTAGTGGCCTTGAGGCTGAATTTGGGAGTTGGCCATAATCTGTAATTACTAATCTGATTGTAACTAATAATAATAACAAAGCCAGCTTTGTGAGAGGGAGAATAGAAAGCCGTGGAGACAGGGGTGGGGAGGCTAGCATTGCCATTCATCCCCTCTCCTTTGTCCATGTTGGTTAATGCGTTTTCAGACTCTGACTCTCCTTCCCTCCGCAACAGTTGGTTGCTTTTAGGTTTATATCTATATATAAGTGATATTATGTGGTTTTCAACTTTTCTGTCTTGCTTATTTCACTTAGCATGATTATCTTGAGATCCATCCATGTCGTTGCAAATAGCAATATTTCATCTCTTCTTATGGCTGAGTAATATTCCATTGTATATATGTACCACAGCTTCTTTAACCAGTCCTCTATTGTAGGATACTTTGGTTGCTTCCATGTTTTGGCCGTCGTGAATAATCTTGCTATGAACATCGGCATGCAAATATCTTTTTGAATATATGTTTTCAAGTCTTTGGGGTAAACACCTAGTAGAGGGATTGCTGGATCATATGGTAGATCAATTCTTAGTTTTTTGAGGAACTTCCATGCTGTTTCCATAGTTGTTGTACCAATTTGCAGTCCATTTTCCTGATCTTAAAATATTATGTAAAACCTGTAAGGTTCGGCTGCTCCACAGGCAGAGTCTGACTCGGGAATGACAGGCGTCCTTTATTGAAAGGCAAGCGGTCCCGGGTGTGGTTCTCTGGTCCCGAGGAAAGGGGTCAGAGAAGTCACCCGGGGGGGTTGGGGCAGGGTTTTAAGGGTCACTTCCAGGAAGAGGAAGATTCAAAAAAGGCAAAAGCACAGCGTGGGGCTCGTTCCCTGGTGCAGCAGTTTGGCGCCTGAGAGAAGTCCTGGCACCAGCAGATTGGTCCATGGGCCTCAGGTGGCTAGCAGTGGGGAGCTAGGGGCGGAGACCTGCCCCTGGGCAAGACTTGCGGCTTTTTCTGGGAGCGCTGGCCTTACAAAGCATGCTATAAACTTTGAAGTGTTGATAAAGATGATGAATCCTGCACTTTAAGTTCAAATTAAACAACCTCAGTGTCTGATGTTTCAATTAATCCAACAAGCACGTACGTATTTGCTCTGGAAATACTGGTACGCAAGCATAGTGGGAATTATGAGGTGGCATTTTGTGGTTTCCAATCTGAAGGCACCCACAATCCATTTGACACAAGACTCGGTGCCCCATGAAAACACAGTTCCCATGGACAGTCTCACATCACAGTGAGGTACAGACAGGTGTCAGTGCTAATTTGGGCAAGTCTAGCTCCAGGCACAATAGCAGTGTCCCTAGGAGTAGAGATCAGTGACAGTGGGTTGGGAAGGTCTGAGGAGGAAAGGATTTGGGTGGTTGCAGAAAGAGGAACAGTCTGTTTCAGGCAAGAAAGGAAGGAATCACAGTGTGGCCAACATTTGAGAAACGGGCATGTATTTGGAAGCGGGGAGGCTGGGGCCTGCTCATGCAGAGCCTTGAAAGTGAGGCAGAGGAGCCAGTGACTGCTGTGGGGACGGCAGGAAGTTCGTGTTTTTGTTTTTAATAACGCCCTGTCAACGCGCATCACGCTTTCTGCAAAAGGGGCTACTCTGGCAGTGGCTCGCAGGGCGGATGCAGGAGGGCTGGAGATCAGGTCACCAGTCCTGTCAGGGCCTCGTGTTGAAGCTTGAGGTGAGGAGGCTCTAGTCTGGGTGGCACAAGTGGGGACGGAAGGAAGGGAGAAAGGAGACCCTCTCAGGAAAAAGGAAACCCCAGCAGTCAGTCCCTGGGGAGTGGTCTGGGATGAGGTGTTGGAGAGGAGGAGGAGTGAAAACTGGTTTCAAGCGAAGCTGATAAAGGAGGGAAAACTGGTTTCCTGGTAGTGGCGGGGCAGAACGTGATTGTGTCAGACTTGCAGTGAGTGTGAGGTGCTGGAGACACACAGGTGGACATGTCCAGCAGGTAATGAGAGCGGAGGGCGCTGGCACCGCAGACCGAGGGTCGCTCTGAGCCTACAGCAGACGGCTGCTATGCCGTATGCACGTGGTGGAGAGAGGAACGGAGAGGCCTGGAGGACATAAACTCTGAGAGGAGAAGAGGGAGGAGTCAAAGAAAAGAGAACTACGTTAAAAGGCTAGTTCATCAGAAGAGTAAGATAAGCAGAAGGAGGACAGATAAGGCCCGGTCCTGGAGCTCTGAGAGCTCTGGGCGGGAAGACTGACACAGAGCACCTAGTGGCAGCTGTGCTGGGGGCCTGGGAGAGCCGGAAGCGGGACCGGCCCCATTGGAGGTGGGGCGGAGGTGGGGAAGGCATTTTCCAGGAGGAGAAGCAACCCTGAATCTGAGGCCTGGAGGCCGAGTGATGTGAGCTCGAGAAAGCCAGTGAGTCTGAATTCAAATTGCACGTGTTTTTGTGTTCGTCCTCATTTTCTTGACCCCTGATTCTGGCCATTGTTGTAATAGCTTAACAACATCTAATCTTAGAGAAACTATATTTCTGTATCTTATTTAGTAGACACAAAACACTCAGCAGTTTAAGGAACCTTATTTTTATGGTGTATACACCACTGTGTTCACATCACCTCACACTCCACACAACTTATCAGCAAATCAGTTGTTTATGTGGCTTACGTAGAACTGCATTTCCTCTGAAATTCTAAATCCTAGTACACACACTTTGCAGTACACTCACTCTTCAATCACAACCTCCAAACATTCAACTAGAATCCTCTGCCCACCCCTTGCCTGCTCCTGACCTTTCTTCTCCCTGTCTCAGACGAGGCATCCTCTGGCACCTGTGCCCTCCTCTCCGTGGCTCCTGTCTTTCTATCCCAACTCCAGAGCTTGGGTGACTCCCATCTTCTCTGCTCCCACAGCACCTGCCAGGCTGCTGGGGGAGCGTGACATGCCAGGCAGGCAGCATCGCTGCGAATGGCAACCTCTAGCTGTGGCAGGGCACTGCATGCGGTGTGACTGTCCTCCTGTCCTGGACCTTCTCCCTCTGCCAGTCTCGTCACCAGCCATGCTGTCTTCTCTGCTCTCCCAAGGCCTGTCCTCCTCACTTAGCTGAGTTAATCCTCCAGCCTCACATAGAGAAAGAAGCCATCACACACATTGTCAGCTTCTCATCCCCACATGTCTTTTCTCCATGGTTTCCCAGGCTCACCAACCCTTTCCATTCCCTCTATAAAGCACACTGCTGGTCAGAACCAAGACTGCGCGAGGCAAGTAAGGCACTCATTTGAGGCACGAAATTTAAGGAGGCACCCAAACGTATAGTAATCAAAATCAATCATATTTTTTAAAATCAAGATTCACGCAAAAAAAATCCATTATGAACAAAACATCAGAATTTAGACGGAGACAGGATCCAACCCTGCGTCTACTCAGCCCCGCCTCCCTCGCCTCACCCGGTCTTGTCCTGCGGACTGTGGCGCCGCCGGTGCTGACGGTTTCAGACTGCAAAGTTCTTGATCCTGCATCCATCTCTACACAATGGAAACAAGGTTTCCCCGAACGACATTTACACTTACTATATCCAGTACACATTTTCACTTAAAAAAAAAAAATCTGATGGTAATTCACTGAACATTAATGAGTAGAGACCTGAACTTTGAAGAAACCACCAGTAGAGGGGTCTGAAGTTCTCTCCTACTGTAAAATTGTCGTCTCAGCTTCTGACCATTGATTGCCAAAATAAAAACACCCCGAGGTTCCATATAAGTAGGTAATGTACTACCAAGGGAAGACTAGGGGACTAGACTTAGTAGATATTATAGGACTATCAGAAAAAAAACTAGTAATTTAATTATTCCGTTGTGACTTCAGGTTCCTCCTTATAAAAGAAATAAAACGTTATAAGGAAACCTGTCCCTCTGAATGTCGCTAATCACCTCTGTGGAAATACACTCAAATTTTAGGTCCCTTACTCTAATCTGAATAGTTTCATAATTAATCAGGAAATAGAGCTTGTGCTCTCATTTAAAAAAATAAACAACCTACTATTCAAAATGCCCCATGAAGCATTAGTATTAAAGACTTAAGGGGCAGGTTTAAAAGCTAAGAATATTAACTGGTGAAGATCCTCTAGGAAGCCGCAGTAAAAAAAATCAATTTTGCCACTTTTTGCCTTTTACTTTTAATCTCTCAAGTCCCATTTTAGGATAATGCTTGACTCTTGTCCAAGGATGACAAAGGAAGAAGAAGATTACCTATAAATTCTTTATGCTACATCAATTTCTAAATTCTAAACATTTTTTTCCTAGCTTGTTCTGGTAATCTATCATTCCCCGTTAAACAAATGTGCCCCTGCTAAGTACAGTCCGGAGCCAAATGGGCGTGTTAAAAGAAATCACAAATCACCCAGAATTTACTGGAAAGCTTGTAGTTTTAGTAAATTTTTCTCGGTAAATCCATTTTATCAGCTGGTGCTGAGAAGCATAAATGGTTGCTCTTAGTAGTAACTTTATCTTACCCACCTGAGGAGAAAGGAAACATCCTGAAATGGGATTTACAACACACATTTTTTAGGTGTGAAAAATTAAGTATTCTTGTAGTTGTTATATCATTAGTTAACTCAAATTTGAGGGGTTCCAGTTAGTATGTCTCTTCTACAAAAGACAAAATTCTACTCAAAACTATCGGTGTTTTGTGGTTATGACTTGAAATATAAAATTTTAGTTCATGCCATGATTATTGCCCCATTTGGAGTATCTCTCTGCAAAGAATAAGTTCTTGACTGGTGTTAGTCCGAAGACTTTGTGGGCAGAAAGGGAACTTGGGTTACATTACCATTTCTCACTGTTGGCCACTTGAGACCTAAAAAAAAAATAAAATAAAAACTGTATGAATTCAGCAACAAGGTCCCTGCCTACATAACCTAAGTGTTTACCTTTTTTCACAAGTTACACATGCGGGTAGAATTCTATTCTCTGGTGTGGAAAAATAAAGGTGGAAATGGCAAATGAACAAATAGATAAAGACGAGCCCTGAGTCTTTGCTTAGGAAATGGGTCGCATGGGGATTATATTTTAAAGGAGTTATGCTAAGAATCATTAAAAATTCTCAATAATGAGTTTGATTATGCAAAATTTGGAACAAACAAAAAATCTGAAATATAGAATAGGCTTTATAAAGGTCAAACGTGTGCTTTTCTAAGCTTGGCCCTCTGGCTTCATTCTTGAGGCACAGTCGTTGGGTTGACAGGGTTCCTTGTTCTTTTAAACACAGTTTCGTTCCTGCCTACTCAGGAAACAAACTCCTGTGCCTGCTCCGGCAACAGTTGCCTGCATGGGTGTGCTTACTGTGCAGGGCATGTTCTGAATGCTTTCTGTACGTAGTAACTCTTTATGCCTCACAACAAGCTATGAGGGAGAAGTGATCTCCCCATTTTGCAGAAGAAAAAAACCGAGGCACCAAGATGTGGGGTTCGCCACCTAACCTCCATAAATTCCGGAAGCTGTGGCCAGCTCCATAAAGTCCAGTCTGGTTCCAGGCCGGGTCCCTCAGCTCCTCACCTGCCCTCCCTTCCTGGCACTGGCGCAGCTGCTCTTCCTGGAGCTCCCGTCCGGATGCAGGGGCAGGGCCAAGAGAAGCGGCTCAAGGAGGCAAAGAATTTGCTTCACTGTCTGAAGTTTGGAGTCACTCATGTTTTGCTGCCTGCCCCCTGCATTTTCTCAGAGCTTGTTCTCATTTTCTTTGTAATATACCCTTTTCTTAACCTTCCATTTCAACTTCGCTAAAGAGCACTGCTGCTTTGCTAGATAGGTGGTAAGTGCCTTCCATTGTGTACATGTAGAATTTCCCCCAGAAAGAGAATTAGCAAACCTGAGGAGGGGGATCTGAAGTGGTAAAGGCTGCTGCCAGGCTTAATGGTGAGGATAGAGATAGAGTTTGAGGATGGGGGCTGGGCGGGGGTGGGGGGGGTGGGGGTGGGGAGGGGAGTGGAGAGGGAGTGAGAGAGGGAGGGAGAGGATAGGGAGAAGAGAGAAAGGGATAAAACAGTAATCAGCACATGTCTTAAAGGAAAATTTCATTTGCTGACATCCTCTCTCTCTCTCTCTCTCTCTCTCTCTCTCTCTCTCTCTCCCACCTCCATCCTCCTCCCCCTGCAAAAACTGTCCTTTAGTTACTAGAAAGCAAAATAAAAACTGTCTTTAAATATATAATTGATTTTTTTCTTTTAGTTTCTCTATGATTGCATCATATATTGCAATCCTTCCATTCTTTCTGCAGACCCCATACAGAGGCATGGCTCAGTACTCATTATTTGATCCCAGTATAAAATAATACAGTTTTCTTGCCTCAATATAAAATGCCATTTGACCATCAAATCACAGAGTAATAATTTATAGTAGGTAATTTGTTAAAAAGCCATTGGCATTGATCCACAAATAAACTGATTCATTGTTGGTAGAGAACAAATACATCTGTTGCTTTGCTCTGCCTGCTCCAACTGTAAATCCTGAGCAGAATCAGGCGTTCAGTTAGATACTGTGTACATGTGCAAATGTTCACACAAGTTTGTGTTCCTTTCTTTTCAAGCCGAACAACGCCCACCCAGGAACCCGTGTCAAATTTGCCCTCAAAAAAACACATAGAACTATACCCATACCCTAAAACCTGTAGTGATACTCATATACACAAAATCAAAATTTTACATAATCTTATGTACAGATTAAAACACACATAAATAAACATTCTCAAAATAAGCCAGCTTTTGTTGGGAGGAGGGGAGGGTGTGTATGAGACATGGGAGGAACAACATGGCCCTAAATGCCTGCCCTGGAGCCCGCACGTGCACACGACACTCAACACTCGGGGATGAGGACAGCAGTCTGAGAGGCCCTTTTGCCCATCTGGGAGGGTTTCCTACAGTGGCCTGGCTTCCCAAAGAATCCCCTGAAATAGGAAAAAGGAGCAGAAGTTTTCGTAGCTCAGAACAAAGTACTGTCACTTTTATTGAAAGTACACAAAGATTTTGAAATATGTTGGAAATTAACACAGAGAACAGTGATGATGAAGACAGTGGACAAGACAGTAGCTGCTTTAATGGAAGGAAGGTAGGAATTTGATTTTCAGACCAGAAGGGAGCTACAAAGACTATTAGAAAACATATTGTAGCATCAAGATGATGGGCTTGAAAAATGAAAGCGTTGTGGTGCAATCCAATCTAAGACCCCGGAGCCAATGGAGATGAATTGTGAGCCTTTATTAGCCGTCCTGCCACTGACTCTCTACCCCGCAGGGTAAGAGGAGATCAGTCCTGAGCTTGCAGAGGAGGCAGCTTATAAAGCCTAAAACCACAACATCAAGCAAGCAGGTTTACAGAAGCAGAAGTTGGTCATTAGCATATCTTTGCACAGGACCTCTCCTAGAACTACACCCTGTTTAACATTAAACAAGCAAGCAGATTATAGAAGCAGAAGTTGGCCCTTTGAAAATTTCCCACCCTTAACAAAAGGAGTGGTGATTTGCATGTCACACTTGGGAAGAGGAATAGATAAGGCAGAAGAAGGATGGGGAGACGCAGATTTATAGGAAAAACTCAGTGAAGATGGTTGAGTTTTATCAACTGTGGAAGGAGATGCCCAAAACTTGAAAGGAGAACACAGAAGTAATCATGAAACCTGGTGCGGGAACTGACTGCCTTAATACCCAACACAACTGACGAACATGGTGCTGGGCTTGACTTGCTCCGTTAATTTGCTCTTTCTGGATTCTCTTAAGAGATTTTCTCACAAACCCCATCCTATGAATTAGAACCACAACAAAGGCTATGTGTTCTGAAACTGGTATGCCCATGCAAGGCCTGGGCTGCAGGAGGCATGGGCTGGAATCCTGACTAGCTTCCGGCTGGCCCCCGGACCTGGGCAGGTAACCCAGCTTCTTCGCCCCCTACGGTAATTCCTGCCTGGAAGGGTGTAGTGAGGACTGAACGCAAGAACAAGAACGTGTGTGAAGTGCAGAGCACGGCTTTGGGCAGTCCTCATGGGCGGGGTGCACGGCTGTCATCCTCATGCCCACCTCAGGCTGCAGAAAGCTCCTCTCCCTGGTGAGCTGGCAGAGGTGGTCGTCGTGCCGCATCCCATCATCATCGCTATGGAAGGACCCGCTGCGTTTCACATCTCTGAAAGTACATTCCTGTTCATACAGCATCATCTGTTAAAGTCACGCAAAATCTCCTTGGCTGCCTCCTTCCCCTTTACCGCCCCCCAGCCCCTCCCCGCCATACACATCCTCGGGGTGTTCTTTTCTCCTCACACGCGCCGCGCTCCTTGCTGATCTCATCCATTGCCTTTTATATTTCTAGTCTGGATTCTGAGCTCCACACTGGAATGTCTTCACTTAAATGTGTCACATCAGTCGTAAGCTGAACGTGTCTAAAATGGAATATCCAAACACACGCTTATGAAACGGTTCCTGGATGGGACTGGAGTGTCCCAAAGGCCAGAATCTTCTTCTCACCCTGTAAGACGCAGCCCAGGGCCTTCCATGTCAATAACAGTTGACATCATTTTGTCGCTGTATACATTGTCTGTAGGTCTGCATTCCTACTCTTTCGAGGGTCCTCAGACCTCTTGAGGTTGGGGCCCATGTCCTGCTCGTCTCCAGTGTCCCGAGGAGCCCCCACAAGCTCTGCACAGAGTGGATACTATCAACCGCTGGTTGACCTGGATTTTTGCTGATCGCGTCCCTCATTCCTCAAACGTTCAAACTTTCTTTCCAAGCAGCCTCGTCTCCAGCACGGTGGCCCCAGCCCACTTCCCCCTTGATGCCGTAGGCCCCAGAGCGGACGCGGGAGGCCGCTTGCCGCTCTCCTGGAGCTCTTGCTCCTGCTTCTGCGGTGTGGCCTGGTCGGCCCCTCGCTCAATCCCAGGCCCTTGGCAGTTGGTCGGAGCCCCGCTGGCTCGACCCGGAAATGGAAGACGAGGAAACTGGCGGCACCGAGGCACTCGCTGCAGGCCATTCTCAGAACCCATCTTCTTCCCTTCTCTCTCTGTACGGGGGAGGGTCTCCTAAACGGATCATCTCTTCCACATTAACACATGAGTGTATCTCTGTGCGCCCATCGAACCCTCAGCAGGGCCCCCACAGGGACAGGGACAGCCTCGGAGGTTGCTGGGCCCCTCCCTGGTCCGGTCCAGCAGCGCTGTGCTGCGGAAAAGGTGGGCCTCTCTCCGGGAAGAGAATGGTGGGGCAGGGCGGCGGGGAGTGAGGCTGACAGGTTTCCCTGCATGCTGCACGTGCTCAGACAGCCCCTGTGACAGTGGCCCAATACCACTCCCTGACAGTGGGGCTCGGCATTTCTCCTCCCCCCACCCGCCCCACCTGCAGGGAAAACGCGCACTTCACACCCCCTGGACCATTCAGGGTTCTGCGCAAAGTTCCAAGGGGCTGCCTCTACCTCCCTCCACCTCCTGATCTCCTGCTGGGGAGGGCAGGTCCAAGTTGAGTGAATGAGTGACTTTTGTGTAGGGACAATTTTGAATGCTGTCTGATTAACACTTATATTTTAAAAGATAATTGACACCCGTCTTGCCACAGCTATCTAAACTGAGCAAAATGATTTGGGTCCTGGGATGGAGTAGTAAGTACAAGGAAAACAAGACAATTACAGCACATGGAGATGTTCAGAAAATTGTTATTGATTATGGTCAGGGGACTACGAGCCTGGCCCAGATGCAATCATTTGTGTTAGAATTTTGCACCCAAGTTTGGTTGTGCTGATATTTTAAGGACAACTAAAATTCTCTATTTCTCTTTTCTTAATCGTTAATAATTACTAAATACTCATTGCCTGCTTTAGTTGTTCAGTGTAACAATTACTAAGTTAACAACTACTAACTTCATAGTTAATAATTATTAAGTTAACAATTACTAAGTGCTCATTGCCTGCTTTATGGAGCATACGTGGCTTGAATCCTACTCAAATCAATTCCAAAAGGCAGTTATAAGTCTGACTGACGTTTCTAGCGAATAGTTTTTTAAGTAAATAGATGGTTGGTTGAGTATTAGAAATATTTTTTCATATTGAGATATTTTGTGTAATTTCTTAAAAGCCAATAACTAGAGTCCTTGATACATACAAATGACCTGAAATAATATAATTTTTTAGTCCAGGTTGGTCAAATGGTCTAAAGCACAATAATTACACCTTATTGACCCTACAGATTCCGAGCAAAAGAATATTAGGAACAGGGGGCAGTATGCCATAGAAGTATACTGGTACTGTATTGAATGTATTTCTCTTGAGAGTAAAGGAATTCGAATAATAGAAAATCTGCGGGGTCCATAAAAATGCAAATGTGCCTAGAGAAGGCAGCCAGCTCTTCCAAACATTTTTGGCTCTTTGAATATTAAACAGTCTTGTTTTTCACCCTTGGGAGTTTTTATACTGGGTCTGCTTGTGTTTCTATGTAATCCAGGTGATTATTTATTGGCGATTATTTAGTTACTCGGATACTCCTGCTGGAATTAGCCAGCAGAATTCTTTCCTGCATGTTGAAGCAGTATGGCTTTTCTAATACTTCTATCTGCAGTGTCCCAGGAACCTCCGTGCTGTCCCAGAAACCTCTCACTCAGTGTCTGGCTGCGTGTAGATTCTGGGTTTGCTCTACACCAGGACTCTGAGATTCAGGCCAGGTTCCTCCAATCCTAGGCATAAACAGAGGAGAGCTTGAGGCAAGCCCCTGTCTCTAACCTGCTGGCCTGTGTCCTTGCTGTGTAGGCCCTGTTACTCAAGGAGCTATACTGCATACTCAGATATTGGCTGTTTTTTCTTCCTCGCCATCAGCTTCCCTAATGGTCTCTGCTCTTAAAGCCAGGAGCCTGAACTTGACCTCTTAGTCAGCAATTTAACCTCAGTCAAGTCACTTAACTAGTCTGAATCGTAATTTCAATGGTATATACTGGCAAATGTTTAAAAGGCGGCTCTCAAGAGATGGAGAGGAAGGGGTGCTGACTTAAAGTATTTGCTGATTTCTTAGGTGTAACCCACTATGGCCACTTTCAAGCTGACAAAGGTAAAGTCATTTAATAAAACTGGACCTGGGAAGAAATAAATGCCATCAGCTCTCCTGAGATGGCCCCAGGGACTCCAGCACACCACTGCATGCTCTTCGGTGAAATGGGAATAATCATGAGTACATATTCTTGCTCCAGAATTGTCGATGGCTTATTTTTTTTCAATAAGTGTTTATGGAAAAGCTATCTAGGTCAAAGGCACTGTGCCAGGTACGCAGGATTGAAGAGCTCACCATCAGAGGATTTCTGGCTTGAATAAAATAATGCACAATAACCAAACAAAAACAAAAACAAACAAACAAACAAAAACAGAAAAAACTACTTCACCTTTTTAATTCTTAAAATGCTACGCAAATGCAAATTAACCTGAACGAGGTTTAATGGGTGGATTTATAAAGGACAAAACACCTGCATATAGAAAGACTTATTTTGTCATTATTTAGTATAATGAAATATTGAAGAACATGTATCTAGAGAAACTTCAGTAATAATTTATTTATATCCCATCTGCTTCCAAAAAGCATTGGAAATAGTTTATTACCTTAAAAAAATTAGACATATAAGACCAACTCCAATGATCTCTAAGACAGAAACTAAGACACAAAAAGAAAGAGGAAGGAACAGATAGCAGAGGAATTACTGAGAAAAACTCTCAACTAGGAGCCTCCTAAGAACTAAGGGAAGTATTTATATTCATCAGATTTTTAAATTAATTCTTAAAAAAAAAAAAACACTGGTTTCATATGATCCTTGTATGGGTCTATAGTGTTCTCTGTTCTTGCCATGTACAATTCTGAGAATTTATTTTGAAATTATGTAATACCAAATGAAACAAAAAAAGAGTATGAAAACATGTTTTCTTAAGTCTGAGCCCTCAAGACCTACCCTGTGCTTAATGAAACAGGCTCTGAAGAGTTATCTGCCCTGCTATCCAAATCAATCTCCTACACCTTCCCTGGGCTCCTGCATCGAGCCTGCACTGTAGCCTGGCATGACAACCATCTCCCCCACACAAGCTCCCCCTGCCTCTCATGCTCACCCTCCAGACCCTGCCCAGCAGCCTGGTTCCCACAAGGCCCATGCGTAGCCAGGACTCCTACACTGTGCTCATGTGGCCTTCTTCCTGGAACACCCTCCTGTCTTCCTGGTCAACCCCTCGCCTCTTGCAAAAGATTGTTCAGATTTCACCTCCTCCAAGACCTCTCCACCCACATCGATTACCCTTCTCCTGCTGTCCTATTGCACATTTTAGTTACACATCCACTATTTAGCTAATTGAGGTTGTAAATGAATGAAAATTCTCACAACCTTTGTTTCATTTCTTGTGGAAATGAAAGTAAGGTGTGATCACACCAAAGACCACATCATAAATTTTTTGAGAAATAGAAATTAATTTATAGATTAATTTTTTTAGATCAAGGGAGGATAGCAAAGATAATCTAGTCCAGCTCTTTTACACATAAAGAAACTGAGATCCTGAGAAAAGAAGCAACTTGCTCGAGGTTATCCGGTGTGTTAGTAGTAGAAACAGAACTGCAATTGACTTAATCCCAGCAGTTTTATAATACCATATTAGTTTCATTTTGTGTTTTATTTAACAGCCAGCAAATAGGATTTTAGATATTCACCTGTATAGGCCCAAAACATTGTGATGAAGGGAAAAGAACATTCAAGTCAGTGAGAGTCAGGACGGCTCAATTTCCAGTCTAACTTTCTAAAATCTCAGCCCTGTAACAAATCACTTCATGGCTCTGGACCTCTGTCCTTTCACCTGTAAAACGAGAGGATGAACTGGATGACCTTTAGGTTATATCTGCTTCCAGTATTTTTTGTGGTTGGCCCAGCCCCTCTATAGAACTTAAAAGTATCAGAGAGCATACATCTCTTGCCTCTACTTCCTCCTCCATGCTGTTCCCCTTGTCCCAGGACACACTCCCCACACTGCCTCCCACCCACCCCCATTTCTCTCACTTGCTTTTTTTACAAAACTCTGCTCAAACTTCACTCACTAAATATTGCCAGTGTCTTCTCCAAACCCTGGCTAAGTGAGATGTCCCTCCGTTTTATATAATATTACTATCACTTTTTTACTCTGTTACATTTTTTTTCTTATCTTGTCTACTAGGTTATGAATTTACAAAAAAACTGGGAGTGCATCTGATTCATTTTACTATCCTAAGTACCTATGATTATGTCTGGCTCATAGCAAGAAGTAAATAAATATTTGGTAAATGCATTTAATTATTTTAGACAGGGAAACGAGATCAAGGCTGTGGTACTGATTTTAAGTGAAATTATTAGAGATGAGTTTACTGAAGGATGGGATTGGAACTGAATATTTGAGGATGATCAGAATATGAGAGATGTGGAAAACACTGACAACACTGGTCTAACTCAGGGGTCAGCAAATTTTTTCTGTAAAGGGTCAGATAGTATTTAAGGCTTTGCAGGTCATACAGTCTTGTCACAGTTACTCAGCTCTTGCAGCATGAAAACAGCCATGGACAACAGGTAAACAAAGGATGTGGCTATGTTTCAATAAAATTTTATTTATACACACTGACATTTGAATTTCATAAAATTTCATGTGACCAAATATTCTTTTAATTTTTTTAATCACTTAAAATATAAAAAATATTCTTAGTTTGTTCGCTGTAAAAACACAGGTAGTGGGTAAGTTGGATAAAAGTGTTGTATCAAAGTAAATTTATAAAATTGATAACCGTACTGCAGTTACTCTAAGGAAATATATACTGAGGTATTTAGGGGTGAGGAGCCCTGAAGAATGAAACTTTCTCACAAATGGTTCAGAAAAGTAGTTATAGATACATGACTGTGTGCTCTCCTACACACACAGAAAAAATGGCACGTATATATCATATGTGGAGGGCTACAGGGCATAGTGATGGGAAACAGACTGTTGAGCTGCTTGCCTCTTGATTTAACAAGGATCGTGGGATCCTGGTAAGGAGTATTTCTAAAAAATTAAATGGCCTTGGCTATGTTCCAATAAAATGTTATCCATCGACACTGAATTTGAATTTCACAGAATTTTCATGTCATAAGATAGTCGTTTTCTGATTTTTTTCCCCAACCATTTAAAAATATAAATACCATTCTTAGCTCGTGGCCTGTATAGAAATGGCCATCTGGTCTACCCACAGGCTGTATTTGCTGACTCCTGATGGAGAAAACAGAAAGAAGTGGGGGAATTAGGGGACTGCAAGGAGCAACCTTTTCTTAGTTGTAGAATTGATGTGTTAATAAAAAAGGAAGAAAGAAAGAAAAAGAAAGGAAGAAATTGGATGAGGTAAGAGAGAGAAATAATGGAGAACCAGGGTGTATAGAACTCTCTAGGCCTTTAGGAGAACTTTGGCATTAGGGAAGTGACGAGGCATTAGAGGGTTTTAAGCAAAAAAAAAAAAAAAAAAAAAAAAAAAAAAAAAAAAGTGCTATGATCTGACCTATGTTTTAAAATTATAAAGTCCAAATTTGACGTGGTTTTGCAATTGGAAATAGTTATACCTGAGGGGATGAATTCGCAAATAAAACACCTAGGGAAAATTTCTCCCAGGTGTGTGTACTCAATTAGTTCGTGGCTTAGCTAAATCACAGAGGGAAACACTTTCAGAGAGTATGGATCTCAACGGGATGAAGTTGATTTCCCTCCACGGGTCAAAAGCTTTTCTCTGTTGAATCCAACGCATGAGAAAAATGCCTTCAAATTCCATGTAGATCCTGATAGGTCACAAACAAGCTCCGAAGCTTGAATACTCATACTGAAAATAAACTATTTGTCTCTTCTGGGACTGGTTTGTGTGATTCAGCAATGAAAGTTTAGGACCATGGCCTCTATGTCCATTTTAGTCTCTAATTCCCTGAGCAAAAAGTTGGCTGCAGAGTAAGTCAAAAAGTAAGGCCGAGTAAATCATCTTAATAACGCAGTGGAACTGCCTTGTGCACCTACGTCTTAGAGAGGTTGGTTGTAGGGAGTAAATGAGAATAAATCATGATTCAGGAACCTAGCGCTGTGCCTGGCACCTGGTAGGTGACGAACACAGGGGCCCGAGGGCAGACTTATTTGGGTACCTGATCAGGCTGGAAGGGAAGACCCCTTTGCTTCTGACAATTGTAATGGGCTCCTTTGTCCCAAAGCTTCCGCTCTTCATTTCTGTCTCAGGCTGATTCATTTATCCAGATGTTTCCTGCTTCTTTGAGCAAGACGTTTACAGATCTGTCACGGTAGCTGTCATTTCCAGGAATGAAAATCCAGGCACCCAACAGAAATCTCTTTCTGGAAGCTAGTTTTCCCTGACTCACACTCTCAGTCCAATTCTTCATTTGGGCCATGTAGTAACATTTGAAATTCTCATACCTACAAGATGCCCATGCAACAAAATGATAACATTTTTTAAACAAAATGGAAGCAACACAGTCTAGGGTCCCTGCGCAGAATGAATGGGATGAGGCACCTAGCACAGCACCTGGTTCAGGGTAAGCTTTGGACTCATTACTAATTGGTTCTGTTAACTGTTTCTCAACGGTGAGAGAAGAACGTGGGATTCAGACTTTCAGACAGGGAAATGGCGTACTTCCTTTTCTGTGCTAGAGAGGATTCTAAAAAGCTGTGCATAAATTGTTTACCTTTCTTTTCTGAAAAAGAAAAAAATCAGATGGAACCTAAACAAAAATTAGTTTCTTTACTTTAAACCTGTGTGGGAAGAGCGGCCTCTAAACAAGTGGGATCTGGAGTGGTCCCATCTCGCCATCTAGTGGCCAACCCAGGAAAAGCCAGACTTAGGCACAGGCCTGACTGACACCAAAGCAACCCGCCTCTCATTTGCTCACTCACGTGCCTATGACCTGCTAGGGCCTGGGCCCAAGGTGCTGGGGGCCCCTCAATGCTACAACCTCCATAGTACCTAAGATGTAATACTCAAGGCCCTTAGTATCCCAGAGCCCAAGGCCAGTGAACCCAGGAGGAGAGGATTGAATATGGATTTGACAAAGCCTGTGCGTGAACTGCACTTTACTCCCCTGTAAAACCAGGGGCTTTGACTGAGGAACATTCTCCAAGGTTTGCCAGTTCTAAGAATTCTGGTTTGTCCCAGGAGCCATGGGGGATACTAGGCAAATAGGGCATTGTCTCTGCTGCCAAGAGCCCAGGGCCCCTGTGGGAGACAGGGGCAGCTGAAGTTTGTCTCAGAAGAAGTTCTCCTTCCAAAGGTCTTGTGATGTGACTGCAGGTGACCCCACCACCTCCCACAGCCCCTCCTGCCTCCTCTAGAGAACAGAAGAGAACAAAATGAAATAAAATAGAACAACAAAAAATGGAATAGAATAGATGACATCACACACTGTGAGGGTAATATCGTTCCACAAACTTGTGTCTTAATTTTATAAGTGTACTTTGTGTGTACGTTGTGTTAGCATGTAAAATTTGCATCTCCCTTTGTTGCACTAGAGAGTGGTTGGAGCTTGTCAGGTCCGTTAGTTCCCGTTGCCTCCCAGCCTGGCCCACCAGGCTGTGGGTGTTCTATGGCTAATGGAGGTCAGAGCCTGGTCCCACCCCCAGCCTCCCAGAGGGAGGCTTTCGGGTCCCTGACACCAGCATTGTCTAGGGTACTGAGGCTGCGACCCTGGAGACACAGCTCCTGTGTTCACGCAGGGAGTGTTCAAAGACGTGGCTGCTCTGATCCTCCCCTACAGCCTATCAGCAGCACCACCAGTCCTTGTCCTAACTGCTCCCTACATAGGGGTCAGGTTGGATGACCACCCTAAAGAGGCACATCTGGAGGGTTGATGGGAGGCACCACTGAGCCAGTTTCTTCTTTGCCCTCCATCTCTCACCCATTTTATATATATTACTAATCTCTTGCTGTGTAACAAATTCCCCAAACCTTAGTATCTTAAAACAACGAACATTTATTATCTCATGGTTTCTGAGGGGCAGCTAAGCTAGGTGTTCCAATAGAGCTGATGGCTGGGCTGAGGTCATCTGAAGGCTTGAGCTCTGGAGGATCTGTTTTTAATACAGATCAATTCTGCATAGCGTTGACAGGAGGCCTCTGTCCCTTGCCATGTGGGCCTTCTACAGGGATGCTTGAGCATCCTCGGAATATGGCAGCCAGCTTTCCCCCAGAGCAAGTGACCAAGAGAAAGAAAGGAAAAGACACAATGCTCTGATATCACCTAATCTCAGAAGTGATATCCTCATTTCTGTTACGTCCTATTCATTATACATGAGTCACTTAAGTTTAGCCCTGCCCAAGGAGAGGGGAGTAAGCCTCCACCTTTCAAAGAGACAAGCATTAAAAAATTTGTGGATGTATTTTAGAACCACCACACCTCATAATCCTGGATTTGGAATCGGATCCAGGACTAGATGAGCAAATGGACCAGGACACAACACTTAAGAAGGGACTCTTGCAAGTGCAGAATCGGCATATAGTTGACATACTACTTTATTCGATTTCTAGAAGGATGGTTGGTGATACTGTTTTTAGTCTCAATTTCTGATTATTCATAGTTAATACAAATACAATCCATCCTTTTGTATATTGATGTTTCTTATAACTTTACTAAATTCCCTTACTTGTTCTAAAAGTTTTTGTTGTTATTTTGTTGTGTATGTTTTTACAGATTCAGTGAGATTACCTACACAGATAACTATGTTACCTGCAAATAAAAATTATTTTAATTCTTCCTTTCCAATTAGGATGGCTTTCTTTCTTTTTTCCTTGCAAAGACAGTTCAGTGAGGGAAGAATAGTCTTTCTAACGAAGGTCATTGGGACAATTGGATATCTACATGCAAAAAGAAGAAAGAAAAATAATGGATTTGGACTTGCATCTCACACAGGACACAAAAATGTACTCAAAATGTATCATAGAACTAAATGTTAGATCTTTACAAATCGTATGTCTGATAAAGAACTCATATCCAGAATGTCTAGAAAATTCTTACAATTCAATCATAAAAAGACAAATAGCTCAATTTAAAAATGGGCAAAGGATTTGAAGAGACATTTCCTCAAAGATATATGAATGGCCAGTAAGCAAATAAAAAAAATGCTTCGCTAGTCATTAGGAAAACGCAAATCAAAACTACAATGAGATACTATTCACACCCACTAGAATGGATATAATAAAAAAGACAGACAATATCAAGTTTTGCCAAAGTTGTGGAGAGATTGGAATCCTTTCCATTGCTTTAGGGAACGTAAAATAGTGCAGTCACTTTGGAAAATAGTTTGGTACTTTCTCAAGATGTTAAGCATAGAGTTACTATATGACCCAACAATTTCAATCCTAAGTATAATACCCAAGAGAAAAGAAGTTGTATTTCTACACAGAAACTTGTATGCACACATTTATAGTTGTATTATTCATTATAACAGAAAGTTGGGAAAAGTCCAAATATTGTTTCTATCAATGGAAAAATGGGATAAATGTGTTATATCCATATAATAGAATATTATTTGGCCATTAAAAGGAATGAAACATTGGTATGTGACAATATACATGAACCTTGAAAACATTATGCTAAATCAAAAAAGCCAGTCATAAGACCACATATTATATCATTTCACTTATATGAAATATCAAGAATAGGTAAACCTTTAGAAGCAGACAGTAGAATAATGGTTGCCTAGGGCTTAGGGTGGAAATGGGAGTGGCTGCAAATGGACATGAAGGTTCTTTTGGGGGTGATGAAAATGTCCTAGTAGAATTTGATGATGTTTGCACAGCTCTGTAAATATACTAAAACCCATTAAATTGGACACTAAAGTCAGGTGAATTTTATGGCATGTAAATATCTCAATAAGGTTGTTTTCGAAAAGAATGAAAGTATTGATATAACAACAATAATGAATCTCGAAACAATTGCTAAGTGAAAAAAAATGCAGAGGGGAAAAGAAGAGTACACATTGTATGATACCATTTATGTAAAATTCTAGGAAATGCAAACTGCTCTATACTGACAGAAAGCCAATCATTGGTTGCCTGTCCAGGGTGATGGGGATGGATGGGAGGGAGGGGTCCCCAAGGGGCAGGAGAAACTTTGAGGGTGGATGGTTTTATCATCTTGTTTGCGATGATGGTTTCATGGATGTATACATAGGTCAAAACATCAAACAGTACACTTTAAATATGTGCTATTTATTGTATGCCACTTATAACCCAATAAGGCTATTCTAAGAAATGATAATAATGCCGTGATTTGGCACTGAAACTAAAGGCTATCGTGTACAGAAAAGCAAGGAAATAGAGAATTGGGAAGTAAATTTTGTATAAGTGGAACCAGTATTCATTAGAGGGGGAATGACCACAATCCTATATTTTCTTTCAAAGCAACAAGTGCTGTAAGACAGCTAAGTAAATGATGCTATATTATGCTTCATTACTGAGAACATGTGCTAAAGGAATGCAAGTGGCAGGTGGGGTAAAGGGCCAAATCTCTGAAGCAGGAAGAAAGGAACTCCAAGGCCAAAAAAAGTTGTCATGACTGATTCAACAGTGTGAAATTCTATCATTAAGGCATTGTATCATATTTCCTTTGTTAGAGTCACTTAAAGAAATGTTGCTTCTTACAATCAGTAGTGTCTTAGATTCAATGACCTCCGGGTAGAACAAGCCACTGTTGCCCTAAGTGCTCACTCTGAGAGAGGAGCCTGGTAACCAAACAACAGGGCTGGCAGTTCAGACCAGACCTTTCCTTTGGGAAATAAACCTCCAGAGTTCACGGCTCGCCCTATCACCAGGGTGTAACCGAGAAACTCTTCATTATCTTTTGCCCCCACGTGGACACATTTAAAAGTGCAGTTCTACCTCCTGCATGAGAGTTCGTTAGGACTGGAAGTCATCTCAGAGCTCACCTCCAATTCCTTTGTTTCTTTTTTTTTTTTTTTTTTTTTTTGGCAAAGGTCTCTGGCCTTGCACAGATCACATAGTGAGTTAGTAATGCATATTTCTAGATTTTTCAGGGTGTCTCTGGAATTGTGACTTGCATAATCTAAACTCCTTGAATCAGAATCATAGAGTTGCATGGGTCCTGTGTCATCACTGCCTTCAATATACCCACCTCCTCGCAAGTAGCAGTGAGCAGAGAAGAAGCATCATCAGCTTGGAAGACCCACAGACCTGTGTTCCGCTCTGACGCTGAGAAGTTACTCAAATTTCTCTGTTCCTCCGTTTTCTTATCCATAAAGCATCAGCTAACTTCAGAATTTGTGCAAGGATTAAACCAGCTAGTATATGTCAGAGGCTAAAATCAAGGCCCTCTGGACCAAGCAGGTCATTGGAGTCTGGCAAACAGAAGAGCACAGTCCTTTTCTAAAGGGAACATCCCCTATTTTGGTCCACCAGTTGGTAAGTAGAAATATGGCCCCAGTGTGGCCAATTTTAAAAAAATAAAAATATTGCACAGTAAAACTGCACAAAAGATATCTATGGTTTTTATCATTCAGCGTTTGATATGTGTGAAGTGTCCAGGAGGTAATCGATAATGGTGGTGGTAATTCCTGGCGCGGCAGCTTCTCAGCACCACCCCCAAACATTATTCGTGGCAGGTGATGATGTCACAATGTTCTTGTTCACGGTGTGCCAGGCTCTGTAGGCACAGCTGCTGTAGATGCAAGGACCAGCAAGAAAACGGCCGCCAGCCCTGTGGGATCTCAGTCCATGAAGGATAATTTTAGCAGCTGACTGTATGGAGCATTTACAGTCTGTCAGCCAGGGAGCTGACACATGTGTGATCTTGTTCAGTCCTCAACACAGCTCTGTGAGGTATAGACTATTATTACCTCCTTTGGAGTCAGGGAAGTGGAAGGAAAACACTGTGGCCTGGTCTAACCCACCACGTCTCCAGCCTCAGTTCCTACTGCGAATTCCAACCTCCTCCCGAGAAATGGATTCTCTACAATCATCTGGAAATAACACTTTTAGCAACTAATTTTTAGTTTGCATCTGAACTGCCATACATTTTATATAGATTTTTTAAATGGTTTGTTGTTTTGCACTTAACCATTAAGAATTTTTATTGTTTGTTTTTTTAATGTACTGAATTGCAGCCCACGTTTTTTCAAAAATCACCTAGGCTTCCTGGAGGTCCCCGAGTCTCAAAGTTCTGACCTTCATTCCCCTCACGCCACCCCACCAACGGCACCATTGATAGTCTCATTACCATGAGAACACCTTTGTGCCTGAGTACCGCTGGCTCCATTTACACAGGGCACGATGGGTAGCTCTTGGTTATTTGAGAAGCTTCCCCAAAGCCCCCAGACTCCCGTGACTAAGCAGTTGGGAGAGCCACCCCTGGCTCACCATGATGCGAGCACATAGGGTAGAATCAGAAAGACCAGGGATTTGGAGAAACAGCTCAATGTTTGTTGGCTTCTCAAAACCCTGGGTTTTCTAGCTACTCATTGCCACCATCAATGTAGCGGACGTGAATTTGTAAGGCACACGTTTGGGTGTGTAATGTTTATGAATCTTTAGCATTTCTGAACTTGTCTTATGCCCTATCATCTTCCTCTGGTTACTCTCAAAGTGTTTGCAGTGGCCTTGAGACTCCTGCCATCACTCTGGATTCACTCCAGCCACCAAAGCCTTTTGCTGTTCCTTGAATACACTGAGCCACCTGCCTCAGGGCCTTTGCCTTAGCTGTTACCTCTCCTTGAAACAGGCTTCCCCATCTCCAAAGGCCTTACACTTTCTCCTCACTCAAGTTACTGATGAACTGTCTCTTTATCAGAAAGGGCATCTCTGCTCCCCATTTCAAGCAACATACCTACTACCCTCTACCCTTTACATATACTGCTTTTCTAACATTTAACACTACTCGACATTACATAATGTACGTGTTTGGCTGCCGCCTGTCTCTCTACTGGAAAGTTAGTGCACGAGAGCAGGACGTGGATGGGAAGCCCTAGGACCTAGAATCATGCCTGGCACACAGGAGGTGCTCAATAAGTATTCACCGCATTGTTTCACAAAGACCCCATTATTTTCTTCATTAATGTCTGTTACCGACTTGGGCAGGACAATGTCAAATGTATCGTTTATTTTCCTCAAGGTTTCTACAGTGAACATTTCTGGGAATGCAACATTCTACCAGGAAGTACTTTGATCATTAAAAACCTCAGCATTTCTACCTAGGCTATTTTTGTTCTGTCCCATGTTCCTGGGAAATTACTCAATAGGACCATCTGCTCCTATTACTATATTTTTATTATGAAAGGATAGCATTTCACCCACAAAAATTTAGTTTATCTAAGGTTAGACTTACAGGTTTCTTCACATCATTAGATTCTTCTCTTGGGTGTCCGCCGTAACTGTTAAACTAGGTATTTGCCAACCTCCTCTTCCCTTGTCCCTGCCCAGGTCTATGCCTTTTCGCCTTGTTCTTCAGATGTAGGTTGTGACTTGTGACCCATTGGTGGGTGATAAACTTAATTTAGTAGGTTGTGAATACCATTTTAAGAAAAAATAAAAGAGAATAGCAAATAGTAAAAATAGTTCATTTTGAAACTGCAAAACGTAGTCCAAAATGTTTGAGAGCATTGGTCTGGCCTATATAGGTGAGAAGAAGGTTTAGCATTATTTTTCTCTAGTCATCTTTAGAATATTCTAGAAGAAGGAGTATTGACACTCCTAGTCTCACAGTAGGCTTGTGTTGGGTTGTCATTCTCTTTTAAAATATTTCCAGCAGTAGTACAAGTGTTGAGCACACCTGTTTCTTTAAGAATATCTATCTCATACCTGGGGCACTGGGAAATGCAAAAATTTTTTGCACAAGCTCCATCCAGATCCCTGCACTAAGAGATTTGATCAACCCTAGCATGGCTGCTGGTGGCCAGGGGTGGCAGACCTAGGATGACCCAGCCCACTTTGTGAGTTTCTGTCTGGAAAAGCTCAAGGCCATCATGAGATTTATCTTTTGATCTGGCCAAGACATGACAACAGGCCTCTAAATCCCTTCCTTAGAGCATTTACTAAGATGGTCTTAGAATTGTAAATCCCTCCTTGGTTCTTCTGAGATTAGATAGATAGATGATATAGATAGATAGATAGATAGATAGATAGATAGATAGATAGATAGATAGCCCTAAAGTCCAGGGCCTCTATCAAGGACAGGGCCTCTATTTCCCAGTTTCTGTGAAAGGACAGAATCCTAACTTCATGACTGACAGCCAGCAGACCATAGCTGACCTAATCACATTTAGGACCAACTTTTTATAATTTTCACTTCCTGGACTCTTCTTGACCCCCGCTCATTCCCCTCTACTCCCCCATTCTCCCTTTAAAGCACCCAGTTAGCTCTGCACAAGTCAGAATGGGGCTTGTCTTTTCCCTACTGTCAGTAGTAACTAAATAAAATCTGTTTTTACCACTTTAATGTCCAGCTTTGTTTATCTTCAACAGCATGTACACATGCACGCATGCACACACGCGCGCACGCACACACATACACACCTTCCTGAGGACAAACACTGCTTCTCAGGGAGAGCAAAATCTCGCCATCCTTGCTATCCAGAACATCGCTCCTTTCTGTGTTTATTTCTCTACGTCATCTCTAAGTCACCAGTAAAGTCTTACTTAAATGTTCTGGCCTGGTTTGTGATGTCCTTTGGGAAATTAAGTGAAAAGTCATGTACAGGACACTTTCCTTAAAGGGACAAAAGTTGGGACTATGAGATTCCCCACTGGGAGTTTCTCCCTCTACTGTAAAGTTGAAGGAATGGGGTTCATTTTACACAGGCAACCTTTCTTACACACAAACCTTCCTAAGAATTTAGAACCAGAAAGTCCCTGATCCTCTTTTGCTCTTCCTCCAAACCTCAGAAATTAGAGGCCCCCAGAGATGCTGTGGTGCTATGGTAGCTAGAGGTCAAGATGAGTAGCGTAATAATGAAGTTTCTATGTCTGAGGGTCCCAGGGGAAGTAGCAGCTTAAGGACCCAGGCAGATCATCAGAGATGGGGAATGGGTGTCAAGGTAGCCAGACATGCAGGGATCAATAAAAGGAGACATCGGAGCACTCAAGAAGGAAAGGAAAATTTTTAGGCATTAGAAACAAACATGGAAGTGAAAACCAGAGTGATTGGTAAGCAGGCAGGCTGACACTGAGCAGCTTGGGGTGGGTGGGACCTGACCCAAATAAGCCTCAGCACCAAGAGTCTTTACTTATGGCAGCATACTCTAACAGAAAATGAGCCATGGGCCCACGGAGTTTGGGGGGAACTGAGATCCTATATAAACCCTGCATCTCAACAAACAGGGGCTGGTCCAGGAGAAGTCAGACAGAAAAAAAAAAAAAAAGCACCAGGAGAAGGGAGAGAGCCAAAGAAAACGAGTCAGTTGCCAGGCCCTGGCCAAACTGCCCAGGCATCAGATTATCTTTTACAGCCATGAGGGAAATTGGAGGGCTCAGCAGTGAAGTTAGGTCAAAACCCCATCTTGATTCACAGCTAGTGCACTGGCTGTCAGATCTGTGGCCGAGGATTAACTCCAGAACACTTCCCAATGGTAAGACCCCAGGGCAGTGCTCCCCAAGGTTTTCCACCTAGAATTCCTAAAGCAGAGAAGCAAAAATCTCTATTTCTAGGACGTGGTTTCATAGTATAGTGGTTAGCATGTCTGCTTTACATGCAGTAGGTCCTGGGTTCACTCCTCAGTGGAGCTATAGTCCCTGGTCTATGGCCATGCCACCCTGAACAAGCCCAACGTCTGATCTGGAAGCTAAGCAGGGTCAGCTTGATTAGTACTTGGATGGGAGACCACCTAGGAAGAGCAGGTGCAGTAGGCATAAGTTAAAATTAAAAAAAAACAAAACAAAACTCTATTTCTAAGGAGGCCCAGGGCTAATCGGTCTAAAGCAATTCATGTGATCTCACATTTCTTTAAGCCTCAGGTTTTCCTTTTGAATTGCATAGGACCTTTGCATTGTACTCCAAAACAAACTAAATTGATGACAAGTTTTCCAGTGGCTGAGAACCACAGCACTCTGTCTCATATGCCACGTTCCTCAGGCCCTGATGTGAACAGTACAGGTCAGATAAGACTTCAGAGACAACATGATGACATTGGTGGGTTACTACAGGGCTGAGAGGTCAGATCAGAAACCTATAAGGGGGCCTCCTGTAATAAGAGATAAGAACAGGCAAGATGAGAGTCACGCAGTTTGCAAGTGGGTTGGTAAAAGCTTGCTCAGAGAGGAAGTTAGAGAGAGGCATTAGGGAGAAAAAAGCTGTTTACCTTTTGCCATTCTATAAACCAAATATGATTAATCCTATCCTATGCATTTATCTAAACCCTCTTAAACTAACTGAAACGTTTTAAATTTCTACCTCCTAACTCAAATTCTATTCAGATACCCTTATATCAACCAAAACAAGCAAAAAAAAAAATCACCTAGTAATTGTATACAACATATTCTTATAATTCCACACATATTTTTGAATAAATAAAACTTTATTTGCATAGTTACCAAAAACAATATCCTCAGTTTGATCACTTAAAAAAATACAAACTCATGTAACCAAAAATACTTGAAGGATTTGGTTAACTAAGTGTTGACTATTTTTACCTATAAATATGAAAATATAACCTGTCAAAATTGGTTTTGTAGTAGCCATATTTGAAATATCTGTGGATTTCCATGAAGGCTGACTCTTCATACTATGAGATCTATTACAACATCCAGATAAGGTATGAAAGGAAAAAATGATTTCACAAACCCAAGTTAGAACTTAATATAAGAAATTCCAATGATGTTTACCCACTTTGAAAATCCTATTGAGTACTTTTTCTTTTTCAAAATCAAGTAGGATAAGTAAATAATAATAGTACCTCAAAGACTTTTATAAATAGCAAAGCTATACTTTTTACAGCTATAAGCAAAAGGTATTTTCATTTCCCTGAGAACATAGTTTGTTTTGGGTTCAAGGGCAGTGTGTGTGATGTAGTCATTGACAGCAGAATGTGATGAGGGCTAAGAAAAGAACATTTATCTGTTGGTGTCTAGGTGAGCTTAGCTCCCTGCCTATTTCAGACCAGCCTTGTCAGCTGGGTCCCTTAACCTCTCCTACAGTTTCTACTCCATCCAAGCCTCTGGGCCTCATTCTCTCTAGGTCCAGTCAGGTAGGAGACCCAGCCAAGCAGCTCAGAGGCCCCACAGCACATGGGTCTGACTGTTAGTGCTCTAACTGGTGCCTCACTTGTAAGAAGTAGGTTCCTTATCGGAACCACTTGCCTAGAACCCCCGCTCCTTATTCTCCCCTTATCCTTCTTGAGAATGAAGTCCTATTCACAAACACTAGGGCCCCAGATATAATTTTCTAGCCTTATCATCTTCCTTAAATTTGACCTCGTCCTCCTCCTCCTTCTATGTCATCCTCTTCCTCCCAACCACAGGTGCTCTGTCCACTCACAGGACCTGTATCAAGATCCAGTCTGCTCTGCCGGGGTGTCCCACCCTCCCTGCTTGACCTTTAGGGCCCTTTGCTTTGGCTCATCTGGCATCTGTCTGCCTCACCCCCCTGCTGGTGGCATGGGTTAAGACAGTTAACTTGCTGCAAACAATTTTTATTTGTTTTTGTTTGTTTCCCCAACATGACTTGAAACTTTCGCTTTCTCTAAAACCTACAGACTGACAGCTTCAAGGGCAGAACTCTGGATCGCCTTAATAGGTATATATGTCTGCTGACCCATACCATTATTGAGAATCCCTATTTCTTGAGGTTTAGGCATCTGAGATTTTACCACAAGTCACCTGCACATCTGGTAATACAAGCATCATATAAAATTACTTCTTTGTCTTTATTTGGGTATTCTTAATTAGTCCTGAAACTTGGGTCCCACATTTAGAACCAAATTTAACACAGAGAACCTAAATCTTCAATTTTCTAGCATAGGGTCAACCCATTGATGGGCTCAGAATTTGCTGGCTGGTCTCATCCAAGGACGGCTGTGACAAGGAGTGCTGTCTTTCTGAGGGGAGGTCTTTTGCATATGCCAGTGATGCTGTCATTGAATATTCTCTTTGGAAGTTCTGCTCTGAAACCATCTTTGGAATATGATTTCTCCTCTAGCTCATAAACAGTTCCTGAAGGCGATCTCAAAGAAAAACAAATGTGTAATCAGTGGCTACATCACTGGCCTACGTGCATGGCTTCCCAGGAAGATTACTTGGAAGGACAATAGAGAATTGGATGCAGCCTCAATACTTTACATACATCTCATTTTTTGCTAACTTGACAAAACAAAAATTATAATATTGACTAGGAGCCTATTTGCCTGTTCATCAAGTGTCCCCAGGGTGGGAATTTGTCTTATTTATTGGTGTTCCCAAGGCTTGACGAACATAAAAATTTTCTTGTATGTTTGCTGAATTGAACCACATTAAATTGTTAAGGTTATTAGTGCTCATGACTAAGTGATACACATGTTCTAGATTCCACAAATGTTTGCATTTTTCCATGGTACTTTTCATAGTAGGGAGCTAAACTGTCACACCTGACCCCAAGAGACAGAGCTTTTCATATACCAAAATGCATTTAACTTATCCTCAATGATCTAAGCACAAACAGAAATCTCACTTGTAATTTTCTAAATCTATCTTACCTGCTTTGAACATTAGCTTCTTCTAACCATAACTTTTCTATGAAAATGAAATGCACTGTCAACTCTACTTCCTCTAACTTCCCAAACTGCTGAGAAGTACAACCACAATATGCCACATCTGATATGAAATAAAATTCTACGTAGAGGTTTGAAATCAGATGGTGAAAATAAACACATTGGGTAATGCAGTTACTATGCTGTCACCATTGTTGTTGCTTTTAAATAAGGCACATGAAACAGGATCCCTTCATCTCTTTCCTCAACTTGGGGATTAGAATGAATTTCCAGTGAGCTCATTTGAAAGCTCTAGCTAGCTCTTACAGGGAAGGACAGACTCTGTTCTTTGAGTTAAAATTGTGCCAAGCTGATCAAAAAACCAAACGGCAGGGCTTACAAGGAACTAAAAACTAAGGCTCCAGATAGGTGGTGTCTCAGGGACATGGACCCAAATCACTGTCCGAAGAGTCCATCATTCCTGCAGAGCCAGCAATGTTAGGATGTTCGCGTCTTTTTAAAACAGTTCTCTGGGTCGCTGGGAATCTCTTTTCTCCATGGCAGTGGAGACATTAAGAGGCCAGGACACTGGCCTGCGCCGAAGGTAAATTCTGTCTGGTAATGACAGTTCTATTCCGAAACAGGCCTCCTGTGATCATAAAAAACAGAGGCTTTTGACGGAAGAATAGAACACAAGTCTTTTATCTCTTTCAAAGCAAACGGGCCTTCTTGGATCCATCTCCCCAGATCGTTCAGATGAAACCACCTATGAGACATTCTTGACAAGGAGCCCAAGGCTCTAATCCAAGGGTTCTGTATAGTTTAAATATAAGGGGGAAAAAACGAAAAAAGAAACACCTTTACTTCCCTGCCTAGCTGAGTGACTCCTTTAGCAAACTCTTCAAAACAACAACAACACAAGTTTTTGGGGTTCTGTCTTTGTTTTTTGTCTCCTGCTCTGAGATACACAGTATGGCAGAAAGGGCACAGCCTTTGAGATTAAAGACCTGGGTTTAGACTCCTGGCTTTGCTAGTTGCAATCTGAGTGACCTGGGGCAAATCATTTAGTCTCTCTGAAACTCACCTGTAAAACATGAAGCAATAATATCCATTTACCAGGTCATTATGCTTAAATGACTTGAATATACAAAAGTGCCTGGCATAGAAGCTGGCATGGGGCAAATGTGTCCTGAACGTTTCATTACTCTTCTTCTCTCCTGAGGTAGGTCATGCAAACATGCCTGGCTGCTCTCAAGTGTCCTAAAGCTCTGACTTCCAAGGGATTCCCTGATGTATGGCTAAAACCCAAGCCCAGCCTGCTGTCTGAAGTGGGAAGGACAGGGTTGGTGCAGGGTCTCCAGGCTCCCCGCGTGGCTCCGCCTTTCCGCAGTCAGACTGATACTGCTCCAGGCACGATCCTCCTGATGTGGGTGTAGGACTTCCTGATGGTGACACTGCCGTGGTGCGACACCCCCCGGGGCAGGACGCACTCCTCCGTCAATTTCTGGGCCTCAGGGTCCCAGCACAGCACGGTGGCGATGACCTCGTTCTTCTCGTCCCGCCCCCCAGTGATGTAGAGCCGGTTGTTGCAGGGCGCAATGCCGCAGCTGGCCCTCTCGTGGCTGAGCTGAGTCACCAGGCACCAGCTGTCCTCCAGAGGGCTGTAGGCGTAAAGGGCTCTCATGGCCCCACCTGAAGGGGAAGAAAAACAAGGTGGGCATCTCACTATTTTTCTGGTTTTCTTCCCCTTTAAAACCCTTCGTCTGGTTAGGTCAAGCCTACCATCTTGCCAAGAGAAAGTAGATTTATGGCTCTCCAGAAAGCCAGGGTGGCTCAGCGTAACAGGAAGTGCTAGAGACACTTCACTGAGGCCCTTTAAATTCCACAGCCAGATGCAATCAGGTTCCAAAGGACACCTGGCTGTGTCTGGCTGCTAAAATGCACCCTAAGGCTGCTCCCAGGATAAAAATACCACCTGGTGCAGTCAGGTAGACTCAGCTTACAATCCCAGCTCTGCCACCTTTTGATCTGTAATCACCAGCACATAGACCATGGGTTATAAAACGTCAGAAGGACCAGGTGCATGAAGCAACTGGCAGAAGGCCTGGTACACAGAAGCCATCCAGTAACTAGAGGTGGTAGCCTCTCTGTAGACTGACTAGGACCTGGGACACCAGCCCAAGTCACTCATCTTGAGATTAGAGCTTTAAGCAGAGTCATGAGCCTGACGATAAACACACATGAAACCTGAAGCAAGGGAGAGAAGGACTTAAAAAAAAAAATCTGTTCTCATGTTTTACTTCTCTGATTAGCCCTTATTTGCTGAAGTTATTTATATTTGGCATCTCCTTAATCAGTAGTTCTCAGTCCTGGCTGCACAGTAAAATCACCTGCACATTAAAAACATTTGCACTGTTGGTCAGCATCCTCTTTCCCATTCTGATTTCATTGGTCCGAAGCAAGCCCCAGCTACCCATATTTTTGTAAAAAGCTCCCAATGATTCTAATGAGTCGTCAGAATTGAGATCCTCAACCTTAACAATCACATGCTAACCGTGGTCTGGCTGGCCAGGCTTTCCTTCTGGTGAACTGCAAATTTTCAGAGCACCCCAAGCAATTAGGAAAAATAAAATTCCCATGAATGCAGAATAAGAAATAATGATAACTACCATATGTTGGGCACTTTACTGTACTGTGCAATTCCAGTGTCTGTATTTTTCCTGCAGCAACTTCTAGCTCCTCCCTTTGCATGTCTCCTAAATGTGGACTGTTTCTGCCTCGAGGACTGCAAGAGAAATCCTACCAAGGCCTGGACCCACCCCACCTTCTCTTTCAGGAAGTCGTGAGTTCCCAGGAAGGCCCTGTCCGATCTACCTGCATGGCTGTGTGAGTGAGGAACCTCCGATAAATAAGAAGCCCTTTACTCACTTACCGACGACATAGATGCGGTCCCGGAAACTCACTGCATTGATGCATTTAGCCTCCACTGGCATGGATGACTTTAAATTCCACTTATTGGTTGAAGGGTCATAACACTGAGTCTTGTCCGTGGCCAGTTTGCCATTGGGCCCTCCCCCAATCACAAAGAGCTTCTTCTTATGACTGGTGGCTGCGAAGGAGCTGACATGGACAAGGAGGGGTGCAGCCTGCAGAGGCACAGGGCCCCAAGAGAAGTGGTTAGTCATGCTGCCCAGATTGCCACAATGGATCACAGGACACAGGCCAGGAGCCAGGGGACACAAGCCTGGGCATCCTTTGCCTAAAGTCACAAGACCTGTAGCCTTGACCTCCCCTTGAGACACAAGAGAGGATCAAAGCACACATCTCCCACCCTCCTTCCGTGCTCTGGGCAGGCTGGAGCAGGCTGAGTATTGGAGGTTTCTAGCCTGTTTCTCTCAGAATTCAGCTCTCAGGTGAGGAGGGGTGTTGTCAGTAATAAGTATTTATACAGATGAAACCAGCCAGTGCTGGAGAAAAAGGCTTTCTCCAGTGTGCATATTTATATCATTCATTCAAATGGTATTTGCTGAGTACCTGCTATGTGCCAGGCATTGTCTTTGGTGCTTACACAGGGAAGAAAAGCTTGTTTAGGGGTTTCAGATAGCCACAGGTAAGCAGACTCTCCCACTCTAGGGCTACATGCAGATATTGGGATTAAGCCAGACTTATGCTTCCACCTTGTGAACCCCAGGGCACTAAAGGGGACCTCCAAGAGCCTCTTGCCCATTGCCCGTTGACATGACCTTCTGGGTCATGGAGCAACTCTGTGATGGGATTTGTCGAATTGAGAAGCACTTAGGCACACCCCCTATAAATAGTAAGGGCTCCCTATATGGCAGTTTTGGGGTTGGCAGGTCTTGGCTGGATGCCATGATGACCTGGCTACCTTTGCTTGTGCCTACATTGACCATGTTTACACTCTCCAAAGCTGGGACATGCTCTGACACATGACTGATAAGGAGAAAGAAAATTTTAAACTGGGGATAACCCAGAAATATAGAAAGTGAGATCATTTTACCTTTTTAAAAAATTATTGTGACAAGAACACTTAACATGAGGTCTGCCCTCTTAATAAAATTTTAAGTGTAAAATACAGTATTTTTATCTATAGGTACAATGTAATACAGTAGATCTCCACAGCTTATTCATCTTCCATAACTTTTGCCCATTAATTAGCAGTGCTTTACCTTTGCCTGAGTATGACATATACCTGAATTTGTATTGCGGAAGTCTTGCATGCAGGTGTGTAAGTGGTTCATTAATAGGCAAATAAACAGGGGCTGACTTCTAAAGACTACCAAATGAATCTGCATTCAACAGTGTATTCAAGAGATCTCTGTGCATCCCTTGTGGAGAAGACAAGGGCAGATGGTGTCTGAGAAGACATAGACTCTGGGCCAAGACATGCACCAAAGTTAGGACCAAGCCTCCCCTCCGCAACTGGGGTTCTGGCCAGGAAAGGATGGGTGTCCACGGAGCTTCCCCACCTGGAAGGAATTTAAATGTTTCTGTGACCTGATCAGCAATGGCTTCTATGAGGATGGAGGCTCAGAGCCCCCCCCCCCAACTACGTTCTCAATGGGAGCAGAACGATCAGAAAGCCATATACCTATATTGGCCTATACCTCTTTTTGCAGCTTTGAAATAATAATACAAAAAGAGCTACTTGTAGAAATAATCTATACCTCTGACCAGCAGTTGTGGAAGGGGTCGTAGGTCTCCACGTTGTTGATCCTCTGCAAGCCATCGAAACCTCCAATCACATAGACCTTGCCACCTAGCACCACCATCTTATGCCTCCAGCGGCCTATGTTCAAATACTCAATTTGAATCCACTTGTTGATTGAAGAATTATATTTCCAAACATCGTGCTGTGTTTCTTTGCCACCTATAAGAGATACAGAGCATTTTAAAAACCATCTGATCTGTCAGAAATACGGCTTCTCCCATAATTTCCCACAGGTCCAAAAGTGCTAAATTCCCATGCCAGCCCCCCTCTTAAGAGGAAAGAAATCCTGAAGATGTGTGCAGTCTAGCTGGGGAGACAGAGCCAACACAGAGCAACACGAGAGACAGTGTAAGGCTGGGGTGAATCATGTTCCAAGCTATGTCATGTGCCACCTCTGTGCCATCAGAGTTTAGGGAACTCTGGGTGAGTGGGAACCAGCGGGAATCTGGACTCAGTGTTTGCGCAGCTGAGAGGCAGGAAGTAAGGCAGGACAGGTAAGGTTGGACTGTTGCAGGTGGGGATTGTAGGGTCTTGACCAGAAGGCAAATTAGAAAGCAGCTTAAGTTCTATGTTTGCTTATTTATTTTTTTAAACACTGCAAAGCCAGGAAATCTTACAAAATTCCTTTAGTTAATATCTCTGATCTATATAAAAATGTAAATGAGGTCTGTCCTATTTTTAAACAATTTTTATTATAAAAGAATGAGATGCTCACAATATATAATGTGAGAGTGAGCTGGTAAATTTATTTTTTCAAGACAATTGTCTTAATAAACAAAATACATAATCAGGAAGGGAGATCAAAACAAAAGAGAATTGACTTTTTTGGTGGCTTTAATCAAATATTTTAATGGCTTTGTGTTTCTATTTTTCCATCAGCACAGAGAACCACCAACTACTCAAAGAAGAAGATGTACTTTTCAGACATATCAATGGGCCCTAGTGCGGTAATGAACATCGCTGACGATGTTCTATGTCATAGGTAAAGTGATTCTTAGGATGGAGCCCAAGAAGTGGGATTTCCAGTTAAAGGGTGTACATACCTTGAATTTTTATAGGTGCTGCCAAGGAGCCCTCTAAAGCTGTCTTGGTTGACCTTTCCCCTTACCCCACCCACAATGAATGAGGATGGTTTGGGGATTGTTTTGTTCTGTTTCATTTTATAGTCCAATGAAGAAAAATGATGTCACAGTTTGGTTTTCTGTGGCCATTAGGGAGACTGAGCTTCCTCCTTTTCTGTGAATGTTTTGTTCATATAGTTTAACCATTTGGGGGGTATGTACCCTATAGAGGTCTCTCTTTATTTGAAACACTGTGATAGTTGTCTCATTTAGGGAGTGTCAAAAATTATTAAATAAGCATAAACTTTGAAGAAATGTATGCAAATTTTATCTTGTTGAAAAAAAAAAAAAACTCTATGAAGTTTTCTTCAGGACATAAAAGACCTGATTGACTAGGCAGACATTTGTGTGCATAGATGAGAAGACATGTTATTGCAAAGATGTCAACCTTCCCCAGATAAATCTATATATTCAGTGCCTTCAGGACTTTTCAGAGAACTTGAAAAGATCATTCTAAATTTCATTTTGAAGAGTAAATTTGGGAAAACTTGTAAGACATTTAGAGAAGGAAGAAGGAAGATGGGGGTTTTCCTAGCAAATATCAAAATACACTGCAAATCTATAATAAAAACAATGGGGTGCTAGCATCAAGCTAGACAAACTGATGGATTAAAAATTATTAAGAGTACAGAAACAGATTAAAAGATATAGAAATCTTTAAATGGTATTAGAATAATTGGCTATTTATTTGGAAAAAAATTAAGATAGATCCCTATTTCACATTACCCTTAAAATGAAATTCAAATTATAAATGCTATAAAAGTTACCAAGACAATGTTAATGATCTTGGGTGGGGAAGGACTTTGTAAGCAAGACCCAAAACCCAGAATCATATAGGAAAGTTACTATATAAAATAAAAATCAAAATTAAAAGACAACCACAGTCTGGGAGAAAGTATTTGCAATACAAATAGCAAAAGATATATAATAAGAGCTTCAAAAACTTAATAAGGAAAAGACAAGCAGCCAATAGAAAAGCAAAGGATGTGGACAATAATTTTTTTAAAAAAATAAATACATTAAACTAATAAATATATGAAAATATGCTCAATATTGATTCAAGAGTGTAAATGTAAACAATCTAGACTATTAAAAATGTAACTGAACTGTGTTGTACACCTGAAATTAATATATTGTATGTCAAGTATAAATGAAAAAATAAAAATATAAAAATTTAAGAAAATCTAATTGATAGCAAGGATGTAGGAAATGGCCACTGTTTTTCATCATTGGTTGAACTGTAATTTGGTACAATCTTTCTGGAGGACAATTTAGCAATATTTACAAGAATTCTAAATTTACACATCTTTTGACCACTTTCAGGAATCTCTCCAAATAGCAGCACAAGTTCATGAAACATGTGCATTAGAATGCCTATTGCATTTTTTTTTCAGTAGCAAAATAAAAGCTGAAAATGTCATGGTTCATCCATTCAGTACACTGCCCTGCAGCTGGTAAAAAGAATAACAATAATGACAATGACCCTAACGATGGCTAACGCTGATGAACTCTCACTGTGTGCTTGGGATTGTGCTGTGCTTTACATGTGTTATGTCATTTAATACATACAATAGATGCATCATATCAACATGCAGTGATGTCTAAAATATATTGTGAATGAAGGCACAAGTTCTTGTTCATTTAACTGTGTATAACATGTATTGTTTATATCATCTTTAAAAAGGAAACAACAAATTTAAGAGAAGAGGTAGAGCAACTTATAGAATAACATGTGCAGTGGATGTGGCAAAGACTGACTATGGTCACCAACCTGTCTTTTCCTCTGAACACACAGCTAAACTACATTTCCCAGCCCACCTGCATCAGGTGAGGTGCACAGGGAGGGCATGTGGCTAGTTCTCGCAAATAGAATGTCAGTAGAACGGATGCCACGTGTCCAGGCTGAGGCTGTTGTGAGCAGGTATATCTTTTCAACTCATGCAATTTCCCTTTCTTCTCAAAATGCTTAGACCTTGAAGGCCATGTGTGGAAAACAGACAAGATGGAAGGAGTCTAGGCCACTGAATGACTGCGTGAAGCAGATCCACTCCCCCTCTTCCCAATACTATTGTGGTAATTCACCGAGATCCAGAGTTTGTTACAGCAGATGCCGTTACTTACTCTAAGACAATATAAAACTATTTTGTACAAACATCTAAACATATAGGATTGGAATGGCACAGATGAACTGCCATATTTTACTTTGTACTCTCTGTATTGTTTGAATGTTCTATGCCAAGTAAAAATATTTCTACAAGATAAAAGAATGCTATAACCTAATCTATGGTATTAACATATTAATAACAATGAACTGACTTGCCCTTGATTTTTGAGGAAGCCAGTTCTGGGAAGCAGCTGCTTTTTGTCAAACAAGTGAAAATTAAAGGAAGCCTCCAAGAAAGGGGAAAGGATGTTCATCTTCTCCCTTGGGGCCCCAAGAAGAGCTGGGTGGCTTTTGATGTGATGGAGAGAGCATGGGACTCAAAGAACCTGGGACGAAATTCTGCCTGACATTTATCGGTATGTGATCTTTGGTACATTCTATAACCTTTCTGAGTCTGTTCTCATCATTTGTAGTCTGGAGATTAAAATCACTTACCTTATAGAGTTGATGTGAGAGGCAAATGATTAAATGCTACCGAAGTGTAAATTCATCAACTACACTGTGAAGATGGTAGACCATGTGTCATTTAATAAGTATTTATTGAGCATTTACTATGTGGCTAGGCACAAAAAAAATGAAATGCTGGGAATGTAGTGTTGACTCTCACAGAATTTTAGGACTAATGGGAGACAGGCATAGAGAAATTATAAAAAAGCCAACTACTTAGAAGCAAGACAGGAAAAAGTACTGGGTGCTGTTGGAGCGTCTAAAAGTTTGGCCTAATAAATCTGAAAGGTGGAGTCAGATTTGGGAGACATTTTTATTCACTGCTGTATTCCTAGTTTAGTGTGCTGCGCCTATAACAGACACCAAATAAACTCTAGTATCACTTTTCTTCTTCTTTTTCCATGAAGGACTGAACCTGTCTGCCTGCTCCCCCTGATTCTAGTACAATGCCACTCATAGGTTAGTGTTCATTAAGTAATAATGTGCCCTCCAAGACCACCTGATCTTGTTTCTATATTCGGACCCGGTCAGAGCTAGTTCACTGCCACTCACAGCAGCTCTAGGATGGCTGCCTAGAGCTCACCCAGGAAAATACAAAGTGCCACTGGGGGCGTGCTTTGGCATCAAGTGGCTCCTGCTTACCTGAGATGTAGACCTCATTTTTTAATGTCACGCATGCAAATTCCACCCACTTCTTATTCTCACTCTCCAGCTCATGCTCTGTCATTGGAAGCTTGGCCACCTCCAGGCGGCTGCGCCTCAGGGGGTCCAGGCAGGTTACCTCCGCCACAAACCGTTCATCCTTCGTGCAGCCACCAATGATCATGAACACCTCAGACTGGAACTCATGCATCCTGGGTTTGGTACGCTCTGAAATGATCTGGAAAATCAATGGGAGTACAGGAAGGCAGGATGACACAGCAGTTCAGAGCGCAGGCTATAGAGGCAGCAGAACAGGGCCCAATTCCCACCTCTGCCACTTTATGTCAGGGTGACTTCACCTCCTTGAACCTCAGTTTCATCACCGGTATAACGGATATTTTAGTGGTAACTACCCCACAGGTTCATTGTGAGGATTCAATGAGATTGTATGCATAGTGTGCCTGGCCCCGGGCCTGGTGTATTAAGGTTATTGTAACCCCAACAAAGGTTACCTGTTGTTGCTTTTGCTGCCATTTTAACAAGTCCAGGTCTGTTTATCAGCAAATGCACTTCTCATTTCTCCCTTCCCACCTGATCTAAAGCCTTGAATCCTGGAATTTCGTCCCTGGCCACCTTCCACTCCCCCTTATTTTAATTTCTTGATGGTATCCCATACTGCTCATTATTAGACTTCTGAAAGAGAGGTCCTGACAGTTGGCACAATAGAGTACCCAAAGATTTAGGGGGAAAAAATAAAAAGGAGCAGGGTGTGTCCAGGGAGGTTGGGGGACTGGATCCCAGCATCAACCATATGACCCTTCGGAGCCTCAAACAAGCAAAGAAAGTCACAGCTGAAAGAGCAGAGTTTTGGAGTCAAATACATCAGAGTTTGGTCCTAGTTCCACCACCTGTAGTCATGTAACCTTGGAGAAGTGACACAATCTCTGTAAATGCCTGTAATCACTTCTATGCCACCAGGTCTTTGGTATAGAGCAAGGTGGTCCCTGGAAATTTCAGAGGCAATGAAATGAAGGGGCAACTTTCTCTGTCTCAAAGACCTTTCCCAATGAAAATACCAGCTTCCTTTCCTAAATCAAATGTAGATTGAAATTCGCTTTTAGGGTTCGAAAATGTCCTACTGTTGCTGCTTTCATGAGCTCAGAGGAAAGAAAGGTTAAGAGGAAGTGGTAATGATCGGACAAGAAGGATTTAAGTTTGAGAAAGGAAGGTTAAGGGGAGAAGTGGGCTCAGGGAGTAGCCTCCGGGAGTACACTGCTGTCATTAGGAATAAATCCAAGATCATTCAAGTAATGAGCAAACAGGGAGTTTCAAGGAATCGACTGGCAGTGAGACTTCAATTCAGAGATCACAGGGGTTGATTGGTTCAGTACCCAGACTGTGAATTGAAAATGAGTAAGTGCCCTGAACAGGATTTGGGGCAATAGTGCAGCGGAATCCTAGGACATGTTGAAAAGAGAGATTTTAGCCTCCATGAAAGAGAATGCTTGATTTTGGGAGACAGAACACTGTGAAGGGCCTGAGTGAGAATAAGAACAGAGTTCATTTGGGGAGCACTTACCATGTGCCAGGCACTGTGCTGAGAACATCTCATTCACTATCTTATTTAATTCTCAAAACAATTCTAGCAGTTGGTAGGTATTATTATCCCCATGTTACAGATCAAGAGTGAACTTTAAAGCAGCTAAGTAGCTTGGCCAAGATCACCCTGGGGGTCAATTGTGCAGTCAATATTAAAGCCCAGATCTGCCTGATTGTAAGCCCAAATTCCTGCCACACATCAGAATTCTCTCTCCTCCCAAGTCCAGAGGATATCATTCTATTCCCTACACCCCTCCCCCCATTGCAAATACAAAAAACAGAGCAGATATTTTATAGCAGCAATTTTGCAGAAGACTTAGTAGAGACCGTTGATAGCAGAAGAATGCCTTTCAGGGACTTAGGAAATGGGGAGCCGAAACAAAAATAGCCAGAATGTTGAAAGTATAATTGATTAAGACTCTGTATTTCAAACGCTGAATTGAGAGCAGGGGCTGACACTCATCTTCAGGTGTGTGAGGGCTTTGATTCCCACTGCTGAGCCACCTGCCAGTAACCCACATACCAGCATGGAATAGGACCCAGGAAGCTGCCTGGACTCTCTCCATCAGTCTACTCATAGTCCTTCATTTGCTTAGTGTTCTGTCTTCTCTATGGACCATATGTTTAGTAAGGCAGAGAATATTTTAAAGTGCCTGGTGCCAAATCTGGCATATAGTTTTTGTTCAGGGTTTATTTGAGAAAAAAAAATGAAAGCATAGCATATTAAAACATATGGGATGCTGTTAAAGTAGTATTTAGAGGGAACTTTAAAACACTAATGACAGTATCAGGAGGAAAAATGGTCTCAAATCAATGACCTTCTCTTCTACCTTAAGAAATTAGAAACAAGAAGAGAAAATTAAACCTAAAGTAAGCATGAGAAAGGAAATAATCAAGATCAGAGTAGAAATAAAATAGAATAGAAATAAAATAGAAAACATAAAAACAATAAGGAAAATCAAATGAAACCAGAAACTGTTTCTTTGAGAAAATCAATAAAATTGATAAACCTCTAACCAGATCGATTAAGAAAGAAAAAGAGGAGACACAATTACCAATATCTGGAATGAGAGATGTGACATCATTACAGATTTTGCAGATATTAAAAGAATAAAGGAATACTGTGAACAATTACATACCAATAAATTTAATAACTTCTATGAAATGGAAAAATTCTTTGAAAGATACAAATTACAAAAGCTCAATCTAGAAGAACTGGATAACCTGAACTGCCCTATATTTATTAAAGAAATACAATTTGTAGTTAAAAACCTTCTCACAAAGAAAACTCCTGGTTCTGATAGCATCACCAGTAACTTCTACCAAACATTGACGGATGTGTTTGCAGAGTGAATGAGTGACAATACATCTGAGGATGACACATGACCAGAAAGGACACATAGAAAAAGGAGGAGGCTCCCAAGGGGCCTCAGACAGACAATTCCTAAGCCACTTTTGGCTAAGATTTCTACCAATGGCCTAATAAAGGAGGTTTCTTGTCAATCCCAGAGCTACTGTATACCAGTATATATGTGTGAGTGTTCATATGTACAAACTTGACAAACTGCTCCTATATCATTAATACTTAATTGTTTTATTCCTCCCCACTAAACTTATCCTTATCTTTATATAGTTCTGAATAAAACATTTCTTCAGGAATTGTTAAGGAGAACCAGGAAGATCCAAATCATATGTGTATTCGCCATCTTGGTCCTCCTTTATTCATTCAACAAACATTTGCCTATCACTTACTATGTGCCAGGGACTCTCCTAAGGTCTGGAGATGAAAAGTTCAATAAGACGTATTTCCAATGATAACAAGCTCCCAGTCTAGAGATATTTTCAAATGAGGAATTTAGTGGTTAACATGCAGCAGTTGGTGCTATGATAGAGCAATGCACCAGGTTCTATGGGAATGAGAGAGGCTTCTGGAGAAGGTGATGCTTGACCTGATTTTTGAAGCAGGATCAGAAGTTAACAAGAGGAAGAAGTGGAAAAAGCTGAAAAAGCAGGTCCACTTTAGGAAATTACAAGCAGTGCATGAGGACTGTAGCAGAAGAGAGGCACTGGAGACAGTGCTAGATAAGCAGGCAGGATATGAAGTACGTGAGGCCGGCTCTGGGAGCTCAGGTAGGAAGCGTGCGCTTTACCCTGAAGGTGGTGGGGAGCCAGTGAAGACGGTAGTCTCAAGAGAGAAATGATTAGGTTTGAGTTTTAGATCATCCATCTGGTGAATGAATTAGAAGGAGGTCACACTGGGAGCAGGAAGGTGAGTTCTGAGGAGTTTTCAGGGATAATGAGTCTGAACTAAAGTAACATCATAGGGGACCCAAGAGACTCAGGGTTCCCCAGAGTGGGCAGACTAGGAAAGCAGCACCCCGTGGGATGGTGACTAGATAGAGTACATTTTGTCCATGTGTTCATCACTCCACCAACTTCCCACCCTTACACAACTGGGAAGAGGAAGGCTGTGCCTGGCATGGTGCTGGGTGATTTCTCCATCTTACCTAATCCTCTCAGTACCTGTCTATGATGCAATGTCATCCCCATTTTACAGATAAGAAACCCAGGGCTCCTGGAACTGCCTGACTCAAACTGTAAACAGTGTGGCATCTTCTTCTTAATGCCCTAAGGATTTGCGAGCCAGCCTCCCCTATACCTTTGTGAAGCCCACTAACTCCCTTACTTCACTGGTTAACTACAGCACCTCTCATTGTCAGCTCACCTCGTTGCCAGAAAGGTGATACATCCTGGCTTCCTGGAGCAGCGGGAAGACCTCTGGACACTGCCTGATGAGAGGATCGGCTTCCACTGTTTCCACAAAGTACCATGGGTCCAGAAGGGGCAAGCGCACATTCTCCAGAACATAGGGGAGCAGGCAGAGTCGTTCCGACTGTTTGTGCCGGACCCAGCTCATCACAGTCTCAAACACTTGCGCCTCCTCAGTCACATAAAGGTCATCACTCTTCAAGATGTGATACAGAGTGTCCACAGGAAGTTCAAGGAACTCCTCAGCATTTAGAATCTGCACAAAGTTTTGGATGATGTAACTCTGAACCTGCTTCTTTAGACTGTCCAAGGAGTGCGTGTCTGCCAGCCTCAGTATTCCAACACAGTTTTCTGGGTTCAAGGCTTCTGTGAGGAAGCTGGCACAGGCATCCCATCCGCAGGAACTAAGAGAACAGAAGAGAAGCAAATTAGGCCAGAAAATGATTAGTCCACAGAGAGTTTTATCAGTGAGTTATATATAGTAGGAAAAATTAGAAACAACCTGACTAACTGACCATAGGGACTAGCTAAATAAATAAAAATACATTTGTATTTTTGACAGCTCTATTGTCATTAAGAAAACTTGTTGTAGAAGAATATTAAATGACATGTAAATTTTAATACTGCATCAAGTTTAAAAATCTGTTCATGAAACCTGATCGCGCTTCTAGTTTTATCAGCAACTTACGGGAAATACAACTGACCCTTGAACAACACGGTGGTCAGGTGCTGACCTCCCATGCAGACAAAAATCCACATACGACTACATATAGTGGAAAAGAGGAACATGTCAAATGACGCCATGAGAATATGGTCAGCAAAATCTAGACTGTGGGAAACTCTACAGAACAACCAGTTCAGTTTCTTCATCAAATACATCACAAGGGGAGAGAGAAGAGAGGGGGAGGGAGAGCCTAAGGATAAAAAGAGATTTAAGAGATACCTCAGTCTTTTGCAAAGTTATGGACCTTACTGGAATCCCTGATTTCAACAAAATAACATTAAAATTATACAATTTAACATTGTACAATGACTAATATTTGGTAATATGAAGCAATTATTATTAACTTTAAGTGCAATGAAGGTATGGTTATGTTTAGGGAAGAATCTTATCTTTTAGAGACAGATAGGAAAATATTTGCAGATGACATGACAAAGTACTTCACAAAATCATGGGTACATTATAATCCAATTTTTATAAGGAAAAGATATATAGAAGATATATAGGCAGAGGTAAAAAGCTGAAGGATATACATTAAAATATTAACAGTTGTCATCTCTCTGCATATTAGCTATCTTAGAACCAATTATACTGCAGTAATAACCCCCAAATCTCAGGTGCTTACAACAAGAAATGTTATTTCTCACTCACATTCCATGTCCTTCACAGGGCTCTTCATTCCATCACCCAGGATGATAGAAAAGCCCTTAGCTTAGATACACCAGTCTCGTGACAAATGGAGGAAAAGATGCCAGAACCACACGAAGGCTCTTAAATCTTTCACTCAGAGATGGCACATGCCATTCCCCCCAATACTTAACTGACCAGAGTAAGTCTTGCAGCAAAACTTGTTGTTAGGGGAACAGAAACAGGCCCCAACAATGGACAGGGAATATACTGTATAAATAATACAAGGCACCACACTCTCTAACAAGACTGTGAGAATTTTTTCTTATTCTATTTATATATTTTTTAAATCTTCTAAAATAAGTAATACTTGGGTAAACAAAAAATTAATTTTTAAAATTGATTGGCTTTCATGTCTTATTTTTAAATTATCATCATCCTCATAATCATATGAGCCCCTTAGGTGTAGTATACTACACTTTACAGTTTACAAAACACTGTCATGTCCATTATATTATTTAATACTTATTTTACAGATGAGGTGTCTCAAATATATCGGTTCATTTCTTATCCGTTGTTCTCTGAAGCTTAGCTTTAAATGAGTCCAACTTCCTGTCTCCACTCCTGATCCTTGTCTCCCCCTTAATAGGGTCAACTTCTCAATGTTCTTGGGTTGATCAGTTAGTAGAAGAATGGAAAAAAAAAAAAAAAAGCTGAGTGGACAGGGCCTGACAGAGAGGGCCGGTCTTGAGGACAGGGCCTGCTGAGAGTGTAGATAGGTGGGTGTGCAGAGGAGTCGGGGTGCGGGGTGGGGAGGGTAATGGTCTCCACAGAAGCTCTCGTGACAGGAACTGAGGGTAGCAGAAGTGTGGGGCCTGAAGGGTAGGGGCAAAGGCAGGACTGGTCTTAGAGTGCAACATATTTTCTTAGGCTTTGTTCTTCATTCCAAAGCATTCTCATTTTTTAACACAATCCCAATTGCAAAATATTCTCTCTCAGTGTCAGACCACATCTTCCAACTGTCAGTTTAGAAAACATTGACTGAGGGTCAGTGCAGTGTGGGAGTGAGCCAGAGTTCTGACTCAGCCCACCCTGTCGGCTGGCCCCCCACCGCCTGCGGATCTGCTCCTCGCATGAGCAACTGTGGAAACGGTTGAGACTGAGAATTCTAACACCTGTCTAGTTGTTTGCAGATTTTCAGTTCAAAGAGTAAAAATATGCAACTGAGACCAAGCCTCGCTGCACCCTCAGAACCTGTAACCAGAGCTCTTGTGGCCCTGCCTGCAAAGGCATCTGTCTGGGCTGAAAAGGAACTCACTTACGTGGTAGCCTCCAGAGCGAAACAGCGGGTACACCATGCCAGTGTTTGCGTGAGAGGAAGATAATATGAAAACCAAATCAATTTTCTAAATATGTAGGCTGTCTCTGAGAGGCCACCTAAGAACCTGGTAACAGTGATTGCCTCTGGGGAAGCGACCTGGTGACTGGTGTCAGGGTAGAGAGGAAGAATGACTTCCCTCTGTTTACCTTTTTGTAATCCTTCAAATTGTGTGCCATATGGAGGAATTACCTATTTAAAATATATAAAGTTTTTCATGAATAGAGAAAACACTAGAAGGGAACACACTAAAATGCTAACTGTGGTTATCTCTATTGCAGTTTTATAAAGGTATTAATTTGTTTCTTAGACTTTACTGTATAGACCAAGTTTTCTATGCTGAGCATGAAGTTGCTTTTAAAATCAGAAATAAATACTTGCTTCAATTGTCAAGTACACAGTGAGAAAAAAAAAATGTAAGAAATAAAATAAAAAGCACCCGCTATGCACCAGCCCTTTATACTAACCAGCCCATGTAATCCTCATGACACTCTACAGTAAACAATTATTATTCTTCTTGTTTTATACATGAGGAACACAAATTCAGAGACGTGAAGTAGTTTCCTTAGAGATGTATAACTAATAAGAGGTAGAGTTAAGATTTGAAACAGTCTTACTGATTCCAAAAATGCATGCTTTTTTTCATTATTTCAAACTATCTCCAATCAAATAGCATTTGCACAGGACAGAGGCTTGGCAGATGCCAAACATGATTTGCACACTTCACCAGAGAGCTCAGCTGATCTGATCTGCCCAGATGCGGAAGGGCCTGGCCAACAAGATGCCAATTCCCTGCTTGATGACTGCTGATGAACAAAGAAGGAAACGACGAAAGAGAATCAAATCAAGTGTGTGCTGAAGCTCACATTTGTTGGAAACATTGATCCAAACGTGTGTCTCCCCACTCAGAACCATGTATTCATCCACCATTCATTTCCTGAATGTGTACTGACCATCTGTTACGTTCTAGGCCCTCAGTTAATGCTAAGGGCACAGAAGTGGGCAGAAGGAGACATAGTGCTTTATGCTCTTTGGAGCTAATAGACCGATGTGGGAGGCAGGTGTTAATCAAATAATCATAGAAGTATAAAATTACAACTGTAAAAATGCTATGTAACAAAGTTTAGTGATTCCACTGCCCGAAACTGAAGAAAGTCCAGCTTCTACACCTCCAGCCATGTACAATCTGGCTCTCAGTGGTCACCAAGACCTCCCTGCTGGAACCCCTCCACAGCCAGGCTAGTCTACTCACCGTCTCCAAACATCCCTAAGCTTGCCTGTCCCCACTGCCTTTCCATGCTCATGCTATTCCCTCAGCCTGGACCAGCTTCTCCCTCATCACTAGTTGCTAAAATCCTGTTCTCCTCATTCAGACAAGTTTGACTCCAGAGCCCCACGAAAAGAAAGGACTCAGAATAACTCCCCCCCCACCCAGTTTCAACTGAGAAGTCTCCTCTTATATTTACCTCAAGAAGGGGGAAGAAAGGATAGCATGGTTATTTTCTTCATTCAGAGTTGTTAAGTCTAAGACCAATAGATGGGCTCCAGAAAGTCTGTGAACCCCTACGACTGTATGCAAACATTTGTTTGCACATGTGCCATTTCTCTGGGAATTGGGTTTGCAAGAGACACTGTGAGTTCCTCTCTAGCATCCACACACCTGAGGACAAAGCCAGCACAAGAGGGAGAGCCAGGCTGAGAGGACCAGAGAGTCTTAATTAGACTGTGCTTTAAGCCTTCCCTGTCTCTGGACATTTTTAATTCTGGGTCAATACTTGTTTAAGAAGGAAGTAAGAGAATAGAAAAACAGAGAATGGAAAAGAAGTGGAGAATCTTACCTATTCATGAAGCTTCTTCTCAAAAGTCACTCTCCCTTCATCATTTCTCCAATTACCCAACATGGAATCAATTCCTTCCTCCTTGTGCTCCACTGGGCAACTCACTTACCCTTCCGTGGAGCACCAACCACATTTCTGCCTGTACTATGGTCAAACATCTCAAGGGCAGGTTCTATGTCATATTTGTGTTTTTACTTCCAGCAGCACCTCGCACAAACTCTGGCGAAGAAAAAGGAGGGAAGGAGAGAGAAAGAAAGAAAATATTTTTTCAGATACCTAGTATATACCAAGATGTGTGCTAGAGACTTTCCCATCATTGTTTTATTTAATGAATAGATTTATTTTTAATGAATATATTTTTGTTTAACAAGAAATAATAAGATAGGTACTAGTATCAGAATTTGTACAGAGACAGAAATAGAGAATTCAAAGGGTGTTTTGCCCAAAGTCATACAGCTAGTAGGTGGTACTTGAGATCACGGCCAGCTAACTCTTTTCACTGAGCATTACGCTGCCATTGGAACGCTGCACTGTTGAGCTAACGCAATTCCAAGACAGTCTGAAGAAACCTTTTGAGGTCAAGAGTGGGTAGGGATCTCCAAGTCGCCTATATTCCTTTCCCCTCAGTAAACACTTTCGAGTATGAGGGGTGTCAGGCAGCATTGTGTAATTCCAACCAATGGCTGGGAAACTGTTGATATACAGTCAGAGGGACAAGAAATTGGTTTGTTTAAGAAGAAAATATGTATTTTTTTTTTCGTATTCAAGGATATTTAAGACTTTAGGGTAAATTTTCTGTCTAAGCTTGTCCCAATGGCACATGAACTTGTTTATTAAAGCTGAGCAACGACAGATAATGGCAACAGAAAAACAACTTCCTGCCTGACGGACATGTGAACAAAATGTTACAGCCAGGCACCTGACTCTCAAACAGGCAGACTAAAAATACAATCAAAGAAAACCACTTGAGACATGGCTGCAGTTCCCACGAGAAGTGTCTACCTCAAAGAGAATGTACCCCTGGCTCTCCCTCTCCACCACCCCTCCTCTGCTTCCCTTCATGCTCTCCAGAACTGGGGCCCTTAAAAGACTTTACCTATGTAATTCCACATCTCCCTAGAGGTTCCTTCAAATCCACTCCATGATAACTGAAGTCTAAGTTTAGCCCAAAAGGTCTATAAAGACATTGGTATTCTTACTCTTAAGCCCCAACAAATCAGTGAACAGTAAGAGTAAGCTGATGGGTGTGAAGCTGAATGTTAATGAAATGCAAATTTTCCGAAAGTATTTTTGAATGCATTGCAAAATTTTTTTCTGCCCTTTTTCTTCCCAGACAATAGATACTAAAAGTAAAGCTGTTCTGTGAGTTCTAATTGGTGTAAAAGAGGGGTCTTTATACTTAAAAATGACAAATTGCCACCTATTTTATCCTTGCCTCTCCCATTCTGTCAGGCAATACACCAACCTCAGACTCTGTGGGAATATGGTCCCCCACCCCAACATGTCCTCTGCTCCCTCAAGACTTTCAGTCCTTGCTCTCCACTTGGCTGAGAGGTCTGCTGGTCCCTGGGATGGGCAGGAAAAGAAGACGCTAAGACCTGCAAAAGGCTCAAGCACTAAGGGGGGCAGCTGCGTGGGACTAGGCAGCTATGGAGGTGGAACCTAAAAGTGGAACCAGAGTGTAAGGAAAGGGGCAGTGCCCAAGGTTGTGGCAAGTTTAGTCAAGTCAGGCAAGAGACAGGACAGCCCTGAGTGTCCAGAGGACAAGTGGGGGTTGGGAGGGACAACAGGCCAGTGGAGCACAATAGAGGACACATGTGGGTCACACTAAGATTCAAGGAAAAAGTGGCTCAGCTGGGGCTTAGTGACTTGGCCCAGGGACAAGGCGAAGGCCAGGGAGGGGCACCACTCACAGAAATATTGTCAACTAAATGGAGTGATTGTATCTGGGACATGGTTGATGCTCAGGATGTGGAGTAGTGTGCACGCGCCCGTGTGTGTGTGTGGTGCGTGTACGTGAGTGTGTAGAACACAGAGGCAGGTATGTGAGCAGAAATCAGGTCTTGTAGCAGGTACGTACATGCAGACAGCTGTAACAGGTGGGACAGCGGGTAGAGAAGGCAGGAACCTTAATCTTTGCTTACAAGTTCTCTCTGCCTGTAATAATTTTCTCCCATCCCAACTGCTACTTGATGAAATCCTCCCATTCTAGGAAGTCCTGTTCAACATCACCTCCTTCAGTGCCATAACTTTTCTCAACTCCTACATTCTTTCCTGGAACCTAGTTGCCTTCTGGGTTGGAAGCTCATTGGGAATCCTTGTTTTTGAAGCTTTGGGGTAGTGGATTGAAGCAAGTATATGGAGTCAGAAGTTTTCTCATCTGGAACTTGCTAAGAATAATAAAGCCCGCCTTGCAAGCTCATTGAGAGGGTGTTACCTGGCCTCTCCACTCACAGAAATATCAATATCAGACAGGATCACATAAGGGAAAGAATACAACAAATTGCTAATAAATGTGATCTATATTTACTATTTTTTATCTTTATTCCCCCCTGATATCTTCTTACAAAATACCTTGCACATAGTAGATGCTTAGTAATAGCAGTAAAAGTCAAAATCTGGTAGCAACATGGATTTTCATTACAACTAAGAAACCCATCCCACTTCCTGTATTCCACAACCTATAGGTATCAACCAGGGCACCCAGGCTTACCTATCAGAGAAGAAAATAAGGTGGACAACAGAAGACAACTTTGGTTTTGGGTTTCTAAATACACTTTCAGAACTTATATCATTTTGAAACACCAATTACCGTAATAACTGGGCCCTTGGAGCTTCAAAAGCCAGAATCTTAAGGAGTCTAGGCATATAGTTTATGCCAAAATAGTAGAGGAATAGATGATAATGTAAGAGTCAGCTGCATGGGAGGAGAGAACATCTAGGCCTGGAAGAGAGAAGAGAAAGAGTCCAGTAACGGAGCAAGAAACAATTGAGCATCCCCAAGATGATGTCCTGCCTCCCAACTCAGGCCGAACTCCAAAGCTATGGAGATGCTGAAAGCCCCTTAAAGATTATGGATCAGAGGACAAAACAACGTGTGCCTCGCCTGCTGAGACCAAATCAGAAATGCAGCAGTTCAGTATAGCAGCAGCAGAGAAACTGCAGTGTGCTATTTCCAGACAAAGGGGACCTGTAGCAGTCGCTCTGAGTTCCCTGTAGTTCTGGATTGGCACAAATGGAGGTTTCTTGCACATCGGTGAGAGCGGTTCAGAAGTATCTGAGAGGATTAGCAGACCTGAAGAAGCCTTGAAAACAGGACAAAGAGAATGCAAGATGACCCACGAGGATGGGTGGACAGAACCAAGTGGGACGGGAGACTTTCAGTCGATGCCCGTGGGGAAAGAGTTGATAACCAGAGAGAAATTGGTGGGAGCACAGATGCTCCAGCTTAGACCAATGATGCAAATGACCATAGTAAGCCGGGCCTAAATGCCTCTTTCTATGATGTCCTGGCACTATGTAGATAAGCCGCTCGAACTCTGAATTGATTTAGCTTTCCTGAAATGAGATGTCATTAAGTTATCTACAATTTCTGCCACTGGTAAAACAGGAAGCTCAGGATAGAGATTAGTTCAATGTTAAAAAATAATAGGTCGAATCACACTTTTTTTTTTTTTTGCATACCTGAGTTGGTAGCCTAAAATTTGTTTTTTTGTTTGTTTGTTTTTTGGGTTTTTTAAATTAAATTTATTGGGATAACATTGGTTAATATAATTATATAATTTGACATCTATATATTCTATTATGTGTTTACCACCCAAAGTCCAGTTTCCTTCAGCTACCATATATTTGATCCCCTTTACCCACTTTACCTTCCCCCTGTCCCCCTATATTTGACCCCTGGTAGCCTAAGATTTGGACCTCTATACTAATTAGAACTCAAGCACAGTATGAAATTCAAAAACAGGCAAACTAATCCACGGTGACAGATGATAGAGTTGTAGTTCCCCTTGGGGAGATAGTGCCTGGGGAAGGCACAAGAGATGCCAGAATGTTCTAGAGCTTTATAGGTATGGTGGTTACATAGTTATATACACATGTAAAAATTCATCAAGCTGTACACTTAGGATGTCTGCATTTTACTGAATGTAAGTTATATCTAAAAACAAAAAAGAGCAAACGTTGAGATCAAACACAGAAATGTAAAGTTGACAGAGATACTGTGGCAGCAGCAGGCTCACTGTGAAGACACCTGGTGATCCCAAGTGTCCAAGATTCCCCAGAGTGACTTAGACATAAAGGTAGCAGCTGTGCTGGTCTTGCATCCTGACACACTCCCCCAGAGCACCACTGGTCCCAGCACCTCCCATTGGGCAGCCCTTTCTTAGGATGCTGAAGGCATCAGCCACCTTCAGGATCATGGCTTGTTTCAAGCCTCACTGTGAGGGACAGTAGTGTAGTAAAGGACACACAGGCTACGCATGAGCAGACAGGAGTCTATTCAGGCTCTTGTCTCACTAGCCATGAAAACTTGAGCATTTACTTAACATTTTTGAATCCTATTACCCTCACCTATGAATTGACAGTATAAAATACCTACCTTATGTTAAATGAGATAGTACAGTCGACATACTGAATGCTCTGAAAAGGGCAACTGTTACTGGTGTGTGGACCCAAGAGATTAACCACAATTTCTTAACACTCACAGTAGCCACACAGCAACATCGGTTGACAGTATGTGGGGGAGACAGTGCATCGGACAGTCAACAGGTTGATTTTACCTGGATGATGGTAAAGAAATAGTTGGGCTGGTATTCCTGCCTAGGTCAACTGGCTATTCTGATGTTGAGTAGATATGATCTGTGGGTCCCTGTTAATGACAACAGAAGTTCATCTGTACCTTACAGTAATGGGACCTACTTTTTGTGAGGTGCCTGGCACTTAGCGGGTACTTAAAAATGAAGCAATGATTAGTATTAGCTTGTGGATTACTTTTTCCTCTACTAGCGCATGACACTTATGAGAGCCAGGATTGGGCTTCTTAGTGTTCTCTTAAAGAAGGTCAGACAATTTTTGTTGGCGTCTTGAGCAGTTTCTGCGGTAGTCCTCATATCCAGCTAGTACAAGAGCAACACGTGGATTCATTGATTCAACAAATATCTGTGTACTGTGTTCCAGGTATTAAGTAAGCCAGGAAGCCAACCCCAAGCCATCAAGTTGGGCACTGGCCACACGGCTACCTCCTCTATATAGGTCTCAGCATCATTCATTCTGTCATTAGCAAAAGAAATGTGAAAATAAGCAATGCCAGGACCTTCACCAAAGTCTCCATAAACTGCCACCATGATGACAGTTATGTGTTCTGGAGGCACCATATATGCCTTCTCAGGCCCAGGCCAGATGACCAGCCTCCTGCTCTGGCACCCCCCTTTCTTTTCTCACGTTGGCCACCAGGATTCAGCCTGATCTCTTTTTTCCTTCCAACCTCTTTTTTTCTAACCAGCTGCTCTGTATCTTAAGGATCCTCCTGCCCAAGACTAAATGTAGGCTGAGTATGGTCTCCCTAACTTAACATCCTCTTGCTACCCTGCAGACAAGCTCAGAAGCCCTTATTCTTTCATGAGTTTTTAATAACAAAAATGAAAGTAACAACTATGTTCCAGTTTCCCAAACACGGCAAAGTTCCCCAAGACTGAAAAATCTTACCAAATTCTTATAGTCCTTGTCCCATGTCTATAGTTCCTAACGACGTTGCTTCTTTAGGACTCAGAAGTCTGAAGGTCCAGGTAAGGCATGGAGGACCCCTTGCTCCTCTGGAGCCCCTGTGGGGTAACATTTATCTCGAAATCCTTGCCTTGCCTGTGAAGAGGTCGCTTTGCCCTTTCCCCTGAGGTGTTTCTCTTGCTTTTACCTTTCCAAAAACTACTTAGAGACAATATGTTTCTCCCCAGAGTTGGCCAATAAATTATGGCCAGTTTATTGAAAAGTTCCTCTAGTAAGCAATTCTTTCAGTACCTGCCGCACTCAAAGTCTCCTCCTTAAAGAAAGAAACTGTCCCAGCTCTGTCACAGCTGATTAGATCACGGGGCCTTTGACCCAAGGACCGTTCGCCTGTTAACAGGCCAGCAGCTAATGAAGTTGTCTGGCGTGAAAAGTTCTTTTCAAAAGCAAATAATGGTGATTGGCTGGGTCAATCAACTTCTCTCTTTCTGGACTGGGAAATCTTGGGAGAGAAGCGATCAGTGCATAACAGGAAGAGGCTAAGAAGAGGCCTGAAAAGAGGAGCAGAAAATGAGGGAAGAGCTGAGTCACACCAAAGGTATGAAAATTAAGAAATCTTTACTTCTGAATGGTGGGAAACATCAAAATAATCTGATTCCCGTTGATCTCAGTCTTATAAAAGGTGGTGTTGGCTTCTGCTGATATTCTAAAATGACAAGATAAAATGCCACCTCGGGCACACTTTTCTCTATAATTCTCATTTACCTAAACTACTGCACAGTCCTATACTAATCATGTGTCATATGAATGTGATCAAATAAAACTTTAAATCATGGTGTTTTATAATCCTAATCCAGGAAAAAACAAAGATTCGGGGGCGGCTTAGGGAAATATTCTCATAGTTCAACGTCAGCTCAGTTCATCCAAGGCACAAAGTGTAAAAATTAACTAGCAAATGATGGGAAGAAACTTCTACTTAACATCAATTACGTATCAGGTACTTTACAAATATCACTTCATTTAATCCCCAATTATTATCTCTGAAAAGTCGGTATTATTATCATCCTAATTTTACAAATGAGAAAGCGAAGGTTCAGAAAAGCTAAGTAACTTGTCCACAGCCACACAGCAAATAAAGTGACTGAACCAGGATTTCAACCCAGGTTATGCCTCATTTCAAACCCCGTGTTCTTTCCACTCTGCTACTCTGCCTTATAAGAGACTTTTACAGATAACTGGACATGTGCCACATCTAAAGAGACCCCAACAACATTATGCAGTCATTGAGAAAGAGCAAGGTAGCTAGCTCTACACATACTGACCTATAACAATCTTCAAAATACACTGTGAAGCCAAAAAACGAGTAAGATCCAAAATTGAATGAATAGAGGGCCAACATTTGTGTTTAAAGAAATGAGGCAATGAGTGGAGTGATATTTGCACATATATACTGGTAGGTACATAGAATATGAAGGGCAACGAGACTCTGCCAACAGTGAAGATGGAAAGTGTTTTACTATCTCTCTTTCATTTCTGAATTTGGAACAGGATATGTTTTATCCATCTAAAAGAATAAATAATTTTTTTTTAAACCACAAAGTGATTTCAACAACCTACAAACTTCTTTCCCTGGTGGTACCTTCAAACACAAAAATAATTCCAGTTTTCTATGTCTGAGACTTCAGAGCAAATAGTCTAAAAGCAAAAGAAATCAGAAAGTGGGTGAAATTGATATCCAGAAGCCCATAGAACTCTTATTTTCATAAAAATTAGCACTCATAAGAAAAAGAGTAAAATAGCTTCAGAGAAAAACTTAATATTTGTTGCCTAGAAAGTGAATGAGGTTTGGAAAAATCTAAGGTGAAAGATTACTAGAAAAGGGGAATCGACAATAAACAGAGCTCACTATATCTCTAATCTATCTCTGTCCTCCTCTGCCACCTCACTCATTAAATCTAAAGTCTCTATTGAAGCTCACTACTTGGGGAAAAAATGAAAAGAAGAAGAGGAAGAAGACGAAGAACAAGAAAAACAACTTTAGGCCAAAATAATCTCCAGACATACTATTAAGTATAAAGCTAGAGATTTAACAAAACTAAATGAAATTATAAGCAATTAAGTATATTATCGAGCAATGGGGAAGATTTTCCTAAAAATGAACAACAAAAAGAAAATCTATCAAGGAAATGATCAATAGATCTGACTAAATGCTAGTTTTAAGCTATGTACCTAAAAAAAAAGACATAGCTAAAGTTATGAGTTAAATGAGCAATGAACAACATTTGCAACATTATTACAAAAGATTACAATATTTACTATCTAAGGAGTTTTTGCAGCTCTCTTGAAAAATTACCCAAAACTGAAAGGAGAACAAGAAACAGAAATACAGACTTCATCCTCAATGAAACCAGGAGATATCAGTAACCCCAAACCACGGATTATGAAGACTGGTAAGTGACTTTGCTAAGAGGAGAGAGGTCACACCAAATGACTACATTGGAACAAGTTTGTCCCTCAGAACACAAAAAGCAGGAATATTAAAGTCTCAACGAACCAAGAAGGCCAAGGTAGTGGGAGGATGATAACAAGGAGTCAATTTAAGAAGTTAAGCTTCCTGGTTCTCCTTCTCACCTCTCCTTCTCTCACTCCCACTGAAGAAGAAGATTTATTCTCTGGAGAAAACACTCCAGAGAGGTTCTAGACTCAGGAACAGCAGAAACTAAAGATGACATGAGGATGTCTTACTTAAAATAAGGAGGTTAAGCAAATGTTTGCATACACACCGACACCTGCAAACCCATGATCCAGAATGTATGCAGCTGTCTTATAACCCTCAAGCAAGAGACTGAGTATCCTTATCCAGAGAAACTGAACAACTCTAAGAACAGTCCAATAGATGTTGACGTTAAGAGATCCCCAAGAAAAAAATTATCAGGCCACCTGATTACCCTGGTAAAACTCTCTAGTCTACTAGCCTCCTGTCCTGTTCCATGTGCACTAAGCTTCAAACCAGTATATTAAGTCTTCAATCTTAAATCTGACGAATAGTCAAAGATCAAATCATCAAAAGGATATTTGAGGAAACCCTCTTTAGTGGTTGAATGGTGCCCCCTCCCCCCCCACACCCCCGCAAAAGATATGTCTATGTCATAATCCCCACAACCTGTGAATATTACCTTTTATGGCCAAAGAACAAATATTACTTTACGTGGCACAAGGTGTGTTTAAGTTAAGGATCTTGAGAAGGTGGGCCCTAAATGCAATCAATTAAAACACAGACACAGAGAAAAGAAGACACACAGAAAAGGAAGAGGCATTGTTACCATGAATAGATTGGAGCGAAGGGATGCCAACAGCCTCCAGAAACTGGAAAAGGAAAAAAAGAGATTCTTCCCTATGGTCTTCAACCAAAGAGAGTACAGCCCTGCTGACCCTTGATTTTGGACTTCTGGTCTCCACAGGTCTGAAAGAATACATGTCTGCTGTTTTAAGCCACGCAGTTTGTGATAATCTGTGATGGTGACAGCCTCAGGAAACTGATACACCCTCTAGGATGAAAGTTGGAGACCTAAGCAAATAAGCAGAATAAAGAACTCAAAAGAAAGAGGAAGAACAGGAGAAGACTTCAAATATATTATAATAGCGTCAAAGAAATAAGAGTAAAAGGGCTGGAGAAAAGTAACTATCCCCCCCGGGTTGCACTAGGATTAGAAGTTACATGTTTGAACTGGTGACTGGAGCCCTTGGCTACAATTAGGCTTCCGTAAATTATCATCATTGTTCTTGGAGTTAGAAACCCAGTGTAGGTTCTAGGCACCAAGCTCCCTTGGCTTCGGTTCTTTAAGGAGTCAATGCTTCATTTCACCACCTCTCAGGAAATTTTCAAGAAAGCACAGGCCCGGGTGTGTGGGTGTGCGTCCCAAGTCTAGGCCTGGGAGCCAGTCCAGGCGGGTCTCCAGAATCGCACTTTCTCTGCTGCAGAGGAAAGCCGTGAGCCTGTTTGTTCACACACCTGGAAGAGGTTAGCAGCCTCCAGGACCCGCTGGACGTTCTGCTTGGTGATCAGGGCCTTGCTGGTGTACGTGTAGTCCAGGAGAGTGTGCATGGTCTCAGCATCAACCCCTTTGATAATGATCCTCTTCTCATACTTTTCCTTTAAATCATTGCAGAACATGGCCCTGGAAGAGAGACGTGAGAATGTGAGTCCTACCCTGCCCCTTGGTCCCAGGCCTTAAGAGACCCTCTTCAGACCTGTCTGCCCCATGGAACTGTAAAGTAATTAAAGTCAAATGATGTCATAAGGATGGGATCCTAATACCATAAGATCGGTGTCCTTATAAGAGAGAGACTAAAACTCTTTCTCTGCCATATGAGTACACATAAGCCAGAAAGATAGTCCTCACAGACACCGACCATGCTAGCACCATGATCTCAGGCTTCCAGCCTCTAAGATTATGAAAATGGGTGACAGAGAGCCATCATCTTCCAGCTAGGTCACTGAAATGGGAAGGTCTCAAAGTGGAGCCCTGGTGGCAGAATGTACTTCCCAAAATTTGGACTTCCATCTCAAAAAGAGGGGCTCATACCCCTAAATCTCACTCTCCTCCATTTCTCATACCTCCTATTTATTCCTAGAAATTACTAATCAGATGCAAATCACTGACTTGCTGACTTTTTTAAACCTTTTGTTTTAGCCAATGAGACCTTCTTCCTCAGAATTCCCTCTGTGCTTCCTCTGTCCTTGTTTTAATCAACAATAATTCTCCTACCCTTCTCTCTTCCCTCCTCTTCTCTCTATCCTCAACAGACTTCTGGCCAAAACATGACAGCATTAAAAAAAAAAAAAAAAGCAAATGTGAATTCTGCAAAGTTAAAAGCCTGGAACCAGAAAAAACAGTGATGTCATTTGGAAAGATGACCGATTTACTAGCCACCGTCTTCAGCCATAAATAATCTTGACCAGAGGGGCACAGAGCTGTCTGCTGAACCACACACCTTTTAAAGTGATGTCACACAGGACTCATCTGGTTGCCTCCTGACTCCATTAAGAACTCTGTCATCAGAATGGCAAAATAACTACACCTATGGCCATGTGGCTCTGAACAAGCCCGATTCTGTCTGATATTGGAAGCTAAGCAGGGTCAGGCCTAGGTTAGTACTTGGATGGGAGACCACCTAGGAAGACTAGGTGCTGTAGGCATAAAAAATAAGGGATTGTAAACTGACGAGGTCCTTGTAATCTGTGAGGTCAACCAAGGGTTGCCTTGCCTTAAAAAAAACTACACAATTTCCTCTCAGCTCAGCCTGCCTTCCTGGGAGGAGTTGGACAAGCTCACTCCCTCACTTTGTTTGAGCCTTTAGAGCAGTGCTGCCCAACAGAAATATAATCAAAGCCAAGTGTGTCCTTTTAAATTTTATAGTAACATAGCAAATATTAGCATTTCAACATGTAATAAATATTTTTTAATTATTGAGATAATTTACATTCTTTTTCATACTAAGTCTTCAAAATCCTTCATAAATATGTTAACCTAAAACACATCTCAACTCAGATCGGCCATGATTCAAATGCTCAGTGCCACATGTGGCTAGTGGCTACTGTATTAACCAGTGAAGCTCTAGAGCATCGATCCTGAACTCTGGTGTTCGGTCACCCTGATCTGCAATCATCACAGGGGTAATGTGAATGCCACCCACATCGGTGCCACATACATGAATATATGAGAAACAAGACATTTAGCAGCAAAGGGTGAGCAGTGATGATTGGGTCAAATGAAGCTTCTAATAACTGAAACAATGTATCACAGGCGTCCCACCAAGGTTAAGTTTAGAAATGCTACTTCACCTAGACTGTGATTTTAAGGTTAATGAAAGGTGAATTTTGTTGAATTTATATAATCTCAAAAATTCCAGTGAAAACTGGAAAAGTCTAATGGAGAGATGTTTTAATATTAAATGAGATAGGTATGTAAAATTGTCTAATTCAATACTCTGCGCTTTGAGGGGCTCTTAAATGAAGCCTATGTATTTCCCATGTGACACAATTACTGGGTCATCTGGACTCTTGATCGGGCTGTCACCGCCAGATGCAGCTTCGGAAATCTCTCTTGAAGTCAGTCACTGAGTAACATCCTGCCCCAGCTCAGCCCAACCTGACCGGGTGTCTGTACTCCGCAGACGCCAACTCCCCTGAGCTAGTGATGAGTTAGAAAAGTGGGGGAATCAGGACAGGGAGGGGAGGAGACCAAGCAAGACAGAAGTCATATAGAAAGTCCCTTTGATCTGATTCTGTAGGGGACCACTGGAGAACACACTCCAGAGTGGTCCCAACAAGAAGCTGGGCTGTGATGCTCTCGCACCTGCTGACAAGGAGATAAATTCTCAGGCTCCTCCGGCTTTCAGTGGGTAAGTGTGCATTTGCACACGCAGAGACAGTGCTCCAGGAGCTTCAGGAAGGGTGGAAAGAAGACTGCAGCCCTGCTGTTGGCAGGTGGAGAGTGGGGCTTGTGGTCTGGTGCTAGCTCCCTGTGAGACTTCGTACAAGTGAGCAAACCTGTTTCGTCTTCTGTGACATGGTATAATAATAGTTCCTACCCCAGTGAGTTGTTGGGAAGACTAAGTAAGATAATGTGCACAAAGTGGTGAGCATGTACCCAGCACTCACTGAGGGAAGGTACTTTGGACATGATCAGAGGGACCTTGGCAGGCAGGCAGGAGATTCTTGGGTTAGGCAGGTTCATCACACTCTTTTGCAACCCCTGAGGACTGAGTCTGTATCAGGTCAATGGGTGTCAGAGTCACTGCACTGCTGTCCACTACCCACCCAGAGTAGAGTTAAGACTTGGGCCACACACACACTCTTCTAGAAAGATTAGCATGGTGCCTGGCACATAGTAGAAGCTCAGTAAATGTTCATGAGAGAGAGGAAGGACGTGCCCTAAAGAAAGAGTCCTCACTTCAGGGCTCTTTTGCCTACCTTGGCTCTCAAAAAGCATTTTTCTGCCCTTCTAAACTTTTTCACTGATTTTCTGTTGCTTCAATACACTCTCCTGGGCCAGAGCCATGGTGCCAAAAACAGATAAGGTGAAACTAAGGAGAAATCTATGTACTTCTCACAGGCCAGACTCTGAGGCCTCCTGCTTCTCTCCAAGGAGTTCCATGGACACATTCTGGCAACACTGAGACCCCATGAAATGTACACAACCTATGCAAGGTGAGCCACCCTTAGGTTTCCACTTTAACAACTAATCTGTTACATCTATGTTTACAGCACTTTGTAGGGCAAAAAGCATTATCTTCTTTGATTCTTATACCCATTTTATAGGTAAAAGTAAAATGAATTACCCGAGACCATACTGGTTGTCAGCAATAGAATGGGGACCAGAATCTAGGACTTTGGGCTCTGAGTCTGCCGCTCAGCAGGGTGCTGAAACCAAGAAAATCAGCAAAAGTTCAAAGCCATCTTCAGGGGTCAACGGAGTATCAGCATTCAGTGAACCAGACCAAATTTTCCTCTCTGAAACATAGCTGGGTCAAGTTGCTAACCACTTACTGTTTAGCTTACACACAAGATAAATGAAATTTTTGTGCAATAAAAAATAATACTTTCTAGACAGACACTGATCAATTCTCATGAGGCTCTTGTAAAACAGAGACAGCTATTAAAATTCTGATTTTACAGTAGAAATAGTTTCACAGCAGGGAGCCAGTTGCCCAATACTTCAGCAGTGAGTCAGCGCTGACCCCAAAATAGAGCCTGGGCTAGTGGGTTTGTCTCCTACAACAGCCACGAAGACATCTATGGGCCCCACAGTCTAAGGAATGAAGTCGGGGCATGGCCCCAAACATTTTCTGGGCCATACTCCCCTCTGAGCTCTACAGGACTCATTCCTTACCTTATTCAGATATCTGCTCATGTTGCCCCCTCAGAGCAGCCCTCCCTGACACTGCCCCCAATCTAAATAGTCACTCTCTAACATCTTTACCTCCTTTATTTTTCTTCATAACCTTTTCTCAACTTGAAATTATATTACACATCTATTTGTTAAGAAGTTCAACAATGGTCTCCTCACTAGAGTGTGTGCTAACTACTGTATTCCTGGGGTTAGAACAGCACCTGTAACCTAGTAGGGACTCAGCAAATATTTGAGGAGAAAATAAATGCTCGAATGAATGAATGAATGAATGAACACCAAAAAAAGCTTGTCCTTCCCAGTTGTTTGCTTTTGACAGGAATCTGTACCTCCAAGAATTACCAAGCACCTTTGAAGGATGAGGTTGAGGAAGACTGCTTCACATGCCCTTCACCCCCATAGAGAACTTACATCACACTACCAGATCCAAGGCCTGGAGCTTGAAGAAGATACGCCAATACCAAACATTCCATTTATGACTTTAATGAGTTCTACACACTCCTGCAGTTCCTAAACATCACCAACTCAGAATTTTTCACCCAGCCCAAACCCTCTGTGTTTCACCCCCTCCCCAGGAGTCCATATCTGCTTCTGAACTCCCTGCCTCCTACACCCGTAACCCTATTATGGTCCTAAAAACCAAAACCCACCTCCACCATCCCCACTATCTCATTCCCAGACTGGTTCTATCAATGCTGCCCCTGCTCTTCCTCTTGGTCCTCCATCATCCCATTTATACAAGGAACTAACTTCTCTGAATCAGCGAGATATTGTGGGTTGGGGTGGCTATAATATTGGTTGCAAGCTGAGTTAAATTCTACTTAAGAATATAAGTGTTCATAAGTATATAGTTGGTTAAAATTTTTTAATTAATAATTATGTGCTGCTCAATGAACACAATTGTTAAGAAAGGATTATTCGATACAAACTTAATGTAGCCAATCAAAGGGGTTTTCACTGCAAAGAAAGCAGGGAGTCAGCAGACGCAAGGGTGATCTAGCATGAGCTGAATCACTCTCTATGGTCCCCAGACCCCCTAAGCTGAAAGCTGGGAATATGAATTTAATTAGGCTTACCGAGCCCCCACCCATAATTCCAACTGCAAACCAAAGTTTAAGAACCACCACTCTAGAGAGAGGTCACCTTGCTCTCCAACATCGGCCCCTTTGGCTCACCTGAGAAAGAGGAGATTAGACAAAAGTCCAAGTCAAGGAAACAACTGACCATAGTGCTGAGGCAGACATGCCTTTCAAAGCCCTCCCTTCCTATAGATTCTCCCCTTCATCTCTTGAGATCCAGCCCTCCTAGAATTCCATGAGGCTGCATGCCATATTGGGGGGAGGGTGCTCAGACATAAACAGGCTTTATCCTGGCCTCTTAAGTCTTCCCTAGCTTAGCTGTATAGGCAGGGCCCCTGAAGCTTATATTATCAGAGCTAGGAGTTCTGAAACAGGATGTAGTACCAAAGCCCTATTAGTAACTGTGATTCTCTGTTCTTTCCTGCCATGCACATGTAAATCTCATACACCTGGAAGAGTACCTTCAGAGAAGGATTTTGGGGTTCATGGCCATCTCTTACCACTCCAGGAACATGACTAACAGCACTTGGCCATCTCTCTCTAGGGCCTGAAGTCAGTTCTTTGAACCTCTAATTGTTGGCTGAGTCTTTGCTCTGAACAGTCATAAGATCTGGAACTCCAGAGCTACCCCCATCTGACTCTACATCATCAGATCTCAAAAGAACTGCCTTCTGTCAAGCTCCTCACCCAAGTTTACCATTCCTCAAGGACACTGCACATGCATTCAATGGGGACCAGAACTCCAGTCATGTTCCCATAGAACCATAGAGTCCCTTCCAGCCCCACTGGCCCATTGCTGAAGCCTCAGCATGCCCATAGCTCAGCCCACCTACATTAATGACAGAAAGAATGGCTTGTTTTATACTGCAAGTTCAGGTAGGATAGAACATCAATCACTGCAAATGCTTATGGCCAGGATTCAACAATGATTGAGCCATAAAGATAAAAAAGGAAGTTCTTGTTTTGCCTGCCCGACATCGTTCCTCATTGTTTTAGTAGGAGCACTCAGATTTTCCTTTGAGGACAATCCATCCAATATCAGCCCTGGAGGTGTGGATGGAGCTAGCCACATCTCTAGACCAGAGGTAAGCATGGTCCCAGTCACATACTATGCCTCCCTAGCCAAAGTGATCAGTTCACACATGGGCAGAGAAAAAAGCTGGTCCAATCAAAGCCAGTTTTAGAACTCTGTAGGGAATTCCTGGGAAACAGGAGCTTTTTTTCCACTGCAATTGCTGAGCTGGGAGAAATAAAAGTTTAGAACTACTGGAGATCTTCTTGCCTATATGTATAAAGACCTGTTCTGAGAACGAAATCAACACAGAGGAAAGTAGAGCCAAGAGATGGAAAGAGAAACTGAGTCCTGATGACGTTATTTGAGCACAAGGATCCAACTAGGCCTGAAACTAATACTCTCGGACTTTTAAATTATGTGAGCAAATAATTTTTTTATAATGCGTGTACTAGTTTGTACTAGTCTGTACTTGTACTATAATGCCATTTGCAGTGCAGTTTCCTGACTGGCCTACTGAATAAGAGAAACCCTGAATAAAAACGGTCCCAAGTGCCAAAGAAGATTGTCTAAAAAGTGCCCAGGAAAAGAAATGTTGCTTTTTGTATGCTCAATATTGACACACAAGGCCCTTCACAGTACAGTCTGTCCCCTTCCCACTCCATGATACAGCTACACTCAATGACTAGCAGTTTCAACATGTGCCTCTGTTTACATCAACAGCCTTGGGCTCCAGACAGGTCTTTCTATGTGTTTCTCTTGGGACATTTTTTAATATCTCTTCTCCTCTATTATATCCGTAAGCACTGAAGGATAAGGATTGTATTTTATTTCTCTCTTAATTCTTATTTACTGATCCATAGTAGACATTGAATGTTGTTAGATGGATGGATGGATGGATGGATGGATGGATGGATGGATGGATAGACGGATGGATGGATAGATGGATGGACAGGAAACTACACATATAGTGCAATCTTGTACTTCAACTAGGCCAAGTGGATTTGCCTATTATATTCCACATTCTCCAATCCCACTTTCTTCCTCTAATTACCATGAGAATAAACAATGATGAGTCCCAAGACTGAGTGACCTGGAGCGAAGCATATGTATGGAGAACTGTACTTACTATCTAGTGATTCTCTGAATTGAAACCCCCAAGCCCGGGATATTTATCCTAAGCTCTCCTGCCTGAGATTTTACAATACAAAACATGGGGCTGTTCTTCGCCTTAATTTGTTCTCGCACGTCTCCCACCTCCTCGCTGGAGATGAAACCTGGCTTCCCCTAACAAAACACCACTTCCCTCACAACCCTGCTCAGTGAGCTCTGGTGTGAGTCTCACTTCTCACTGGGCTGGGAACAGGGTCAACATTGTTTACTGTCCACTGCCACATCCCGACCAGGCTATTGCCCTGGAGGCTTCCTATCACTCTCCCTTTCCAAATATTTTTTACCACAGCCCCCCAGAACCCCTTTTCAGTTTCCTTATGACCCCATGTCATTATCCAGAAGTCAAGGATCAGCCTCTGTTTAGAGATTTTTTGTGCATTCCCTGGTATGACCACTTAAGAACATATGAATTGGCACTGGTCCCAATCCTCACCCCCAGGGATTCAGATGTTGAAACATGGCTTTCTCAGTCATAGAAGTTATCCTCGTGGGACAGGACAAAGATGATCATACGTGTATTCCAGAGTTATCCCTCTACCAGCTGCCACAGAGGAATCTGGACCACCAGGTCTATTTTTTCATCCATAAGGAACGGAGCAAGACAGGAGATCCTCTAGCCATGGTATGGAGAAGAGTTTTAAAGCCAAAAGTGGAGGAAGAGCTACCACAGTTTGGCCTACTCTCAGGACTGCCTGGGCCAGAGTTGGGGCTGCAATTCAGATCCTGTGACACTCACCAAGCCTCACTCCATGATGTGGACTATGGTAATCCCCAGAGAAAATGGCCTCTGTTTTCTGACTGGTCCTCCCAGACAGAATCTTTAACAACTTTAACAGAAATCTTAGGTCACTTTCCTGCTTAAAAACTTTTCCACAGCTTCCCACTACCTGTAAATACATTTCAAACTCTTATCCTAGCCCAACAAAACCTTTCATGATCTGACCCCATCCACTCTTGGCTTTATTGGGCCACGCATATCCTTTACTCCACCCCTACTCTTCTGCCTCTGATTCCCACGCTTAAGCTGAATGATACCTTCTCAAATGTGTTTCCTTCTGCCTGTAGTGCTGCCCGCCTTCTCCCCCTCATTTGGCCCCTTCTGACTACTTGTCCTTTAAAAGTCTGCACAGATAATGCTTCTTCCAGGAAGCCTTCTTTGATTGCTTTGTCTCCAAGTATGATTTAATAAACAGAGCTCTATCATAGCACTTGTCACCTTGTACTGAAACATTGATTTACCTGTCCCTCTCCATTAACTGATGGTGATTTCAAGACCAAGGGAAAACTATAACTGTTCATCTTTGTGCACCTAGTGCCTGGCATAGGCACTTGATCAATTTGTCAATTGAATAAATACATTAAAAGATACATGAATAGAACTTCACTAAATCCACTCGACACTACAGTACCGAAAGCTTAATACATTTTGTCATCCCTCTACTTAGCTGTTTAATTAAAAGCCTGCGCATCACTGGTGGTCACTGAGAGGTGTGGGAAGAGTGCACGTTCGCACAGCAATTAGCAAGAGTCTCTTCCCCTCCACCTCCAGTTCATCTGCAAATGAAACAGACATCTCCTGCCAACCCAACCTGTTAGCCTGAGCTTTAAGGCTCTTCCCAGTCACTTGAGAATTTTCCTAAATTTTCTAATCTTCATTTCCTTCATTCTGTTTTTTGTGTGCTCTGTCCACTAACCAACCATCTTCCAGGGATTATTCATTTGCCACCTGCTCCCCGTTTTTCAGTTCCCATGACACCAAGGTGTGCTTGATACCCAGCCCCCTACAAGCCTGAGTTTACTCTACATAACACGCCATGATCTCGTGAATGCCAGTCAGCTCTTACTTGACCCTGGGCCTGAATCATTACATGTAAACCTGCTGGTAGTTAATTTTTATAGATCCTTGAGTGTCTCATCTGAAAGGACTACAGTGCAACTTTTGAGTTAATTGTGCTTTGAAATCATAGTAGCAGCACTCCTGTGATTGTGGCCTTAAAGTTTGCCATGAAAGTTAAATGTAATAGAAGAATGCCTACCCTTACTGCTGGCAGAGGACATGTATGTCGCCTAAATGATATTCTTTCCTAGCAAAGAAGAATTATTTTTATACGGAAATGGCTTCTCCAAAAGAACTTACAATGGCTTATACTTAAGCAGCAGAGGTATGATAAAATCCAAAACAATGAAAAATAAGAAAATAAATAATGAAAGTTAGAGGACAATATAATACTGAAACCTAGGCTACGGAAAGCTAATGCAATGAGCTTCCTGACAGCTAAAACAAAAACAGAAGTACAGTAAGTTGACTAATAAATAAAAATAAACCTGAACTTGTTATTCCTCTTTAATAGACATTTATTTTCCTTTTGTCCAAAGCACTTCTGGGAAATGCTTTGGTTCAAGTCACACACACACACACACACACACACACACACACTCGCACACAAACATTCACCTCTTCATCGAACAGTGGACTCCTAAAGTAAGCTGGACTGATTATTGTGCACCGCCCTGACACAGTGATCGGTCTAAGATTGGGTAATGAAATGGAGCTGGGCCAATCAGAGGTTTTCCTGGGGGCTTTTCAAACTGAAGCTAGCCCCTCAGTTTCTCTGTGGAACCAAAGTCTCAGAGCTGTCAACAGGCAAATTCCCGCTCAAGTAGCAGACGTCCATCTGAGAAATCCCACCTGAGCAAGAATCCAAGTGTGGGTGGAAAGAAAGCCCTCTGACGACATTCAAGGCCCTGATTCCTCTTCCCACTGGGCTCTGCTACATCCCAGCCCTTCCTATGGTTTGGTTATGTGCCCAAATACCTTCCTCTTAGATTTGACTTGAGATCCTGTCCCTTACAACCAAAAGAATGCTAACTAACATAAAACACTGAGCAATGTGATGAATGGTAAGTTCCAAGGCAGTTTTACCAAAAACATAGATGTTCTGCATAGGACCAGCTCTTCTCTGGACTGTTTCGTGTTTGCTGTACTGGAATCTAGTTCTGTAAAGGCATTTTCATACAGGGACAATTACATATCTGTGTGCTTGATATAGGGATAAAGTTTAGAACTTGAGATGTGAAGATGAAAGTATTTCTCTGTTGTTTTAGTTGAGAGCTGCAGGGAACATTATCCAAAACAGGGAAAAAATAGATTTTCTAGTCTTGAGATCTACATGCCCTAGACATCAGTATGGAGATACAGAGATGACATTATATTGAAAATTGAATAGGATCCGATTGCACTTCTGCCCTGGAGCAGCAGCTCCCACCAAGCACCTTCCAATCCTAAAAAAGCTCTGCAGGAGTCACTGTTGAATCCATAATATTCTGAAGCATTTTGGATTTTTTAGCTGCTCCTCTAATTTTTCCTTTGGTGACCATGCTTTATCATCCTTCCCTTTTCTAAAGTTGTGCAATAGCCTCCTAACTCTGTGAGGACTTCCTGCTCTGGCCAGGATGCTACTTAATCAGCGACTGAAACTGCAGGAGGAATATCAAGTTTTTATTCACATCAAACATTTCAGGGTGTATGTTGGATGTCAGCCATTGCAATGGTTCCAAGGACCTTCTCGTAGCTCACACTCTCAACTGCTTCTAGTCTACACATGATGGAAGACGCCTTTATGCCACACATGCTCACAGGTGTACCCAGGCTTATTCACAGTTGTCCGCGAGGAACTCAGGATCCTTATTTCTGATGCATATGTGACAAGCAATATTCCTTAATACTTGCACAGTCTTCATGCTACGTTAACCCCTCTTCTGCACCTAAGGAGGGCCTGGCCCTCAGACTGCAATAATGGACCCCTGTCATTGGGTTGCCCAGCATCTGAAACCCTACCCAGGTGTGGCAAATTCTCCCTCTGAATGAGACATGGTGTATAGCAGAAGCCACTTACCAATCCAGAAGCTACAAAAGTCCAATACTCACTTACCAAGCTAACACATTGACATGTGTCATTCAGCCATGATCAATCAAATAAACCTACCCCAGGCTGTGAACTGGAAGCTGGTGATGCAAAAAAGCAGGGACAGATGAAGTCTGTTCTGGTTGAGGCGGCAGAAGCCTCAGCAGCCTCCAGTTTTCAGAAACAGCCATAGCAGCAGTGCCGGTGGCTACAGCTATGCTAGCAGCCTTGGCCTCCAGGATCCTTCAGCAGCAGGGGAGTCCACCCCATGCAGGTTCTGGGTGGCTCTGAGCTATCTGTGCTCCTGGCCATTACCTGACCTCCCTTGCTCCTGTTTGTTTTGAGTTTGGTACTCCAGCCTTCTGGAGGATTCTGTAGGTTACCTACATAAATCTTCTCAAAAAAACAAAAAACCAATTTACTTCTATTCCTTAAAATTAAGAAATCTGACTGATTACTATGCACAAAAAGTTTAGGCAAATAAATTTATAAATGAATTAATTTTATTGTGTATTTCACAACAACTCACCAGGGTAGGTAGATACAAATCATTAGCCCTACTATGTTATAGATAATGGTTCTGAGCCTCAGAGAAGCCAAGCTATTCCTCCAAAATTTGCACAGTCGGTAAGTGCAAGGTCTGGACTGAACCCCCAGAGACATGACTTTAAGGCAGTGTTCTTTCCACTATACCAGCAGTTATTGGTGCCACCTCAGTGATGCCCTGTAGGTTCTTGAGGCCCTCTACTTTCAAACCATACTGTCCTTCATCTCACACCCTGACCTGCCTTCTTATTTTTTGTTTAGCCCTTTGACCCAGGCTGGTGCCCTAAAGCAGGCTGCATCTTTGCTGCTGCAGGGGTCTCTCAGCTCACCCCCTGATGCAAATTGAATTGCCTGTTCTCACAGTATCCTACCTGTGTATGTGTGTGCATGCACACAGAGCCAATAATTTTTGCATTTTCTCTCCCATCTTCAGCTGATTGTAGCCCATACTAGTTCATGGCAGGGAAGAGGAGTTAATGATCTGGCACACAAATGTTCAAAACAGCCACATTTCTCCCCAGTGGGAAGGTTTGCTTTCCTTAGGAAATCATTCTTCCTATCAAAGTGAGTTCCCTGGAAGATGAAATGGAGACAATGCTATATACTGGTCATCTAATTATTGATATTGTGAGAATTAAATGAAATGAAAAAGAATCCAGCAAAGTTTCATCGGTTATTGCTCGAAAAAAATGTTGGCCTTTCCATATCACAAACTGCAAAAAATACTCACTACAAAGATGTTTATCACCACATCATTTACAAAAATAAAATATTGGAAGCACCCTATACTCACAACAAGAGAATAATTTTTGTAATATGCATCTATTAAAAATTACAGATAAATCAATAAATAGTAGTTATGAACACACTGTGGAGCATCATGAGGGAAAGATTATTTTAAAAGAGTGCAAAGCAAGATGTAAAACTGTATGTAAACTGTTTACAATATGTAAAAATATGCAGATAAAAAAAGGTAGAAGAATAACAGCAAAATTTTATTCTGAAAACTAACTTTATCAGAAAGTCCCAAGTCCCTTATCAAAAAAATCTTGCAGCCAGATGTGTTTTGGCATTCCGACTTGTTTGAATATTACCATATGTTGAGTATTATATAGCACCTCCAGCACCCTTAGCAAAATGCAGTAGTACTGCAGCAGTGAACATATGAATAGTTGCCATAAGTGGAACAAATGAGTAGCCTCCCCTCAGTTCAGGGCAGCTTTCTCCCTCCACCAGTGAGTGTAGTTCAAATCACAGATTCGTCCATCAAAAAAGTTATCAAATTTTTTTCATTTGTCAGCAGTTTGGGGATTTTGGAATTCCAGATAAGGAATTATAGACTCATAGTACTTAAATACTAGCCACCATATTGATTTTACGAAAAGGACACCATTAAAAGTATGAAACAGAACCCGATGCTAGAAGTACATCAAGCATTAGTTCACTTGAGTTTGCCAGGTGTACCCAATGTGGCGGCAGCAATCAACACTTTTGCCATTTGGTGGGTTTTTAATACAAACCTAGATGCCCTTCACTCATTCTCGCTTTCTTTTGTACTTATTCTATCACCTGTACTGACTGGCTCCCTTTTAGACACATTACACCATTATGGAGAAAAAGCAAAGGGCTATGATACTTAAGGCTTAAGAGTAGCCTCTAACCCCACTTTCTGCCATTCAGTAATTGGTTAATACACAATAATAATCAATAGATTGTGCCCACAGTACCCTCATCAAAGTCTCCTCATCATAGCCTCAGGGAACCAGGCCCAGAGACTGAGGTACTGAAGTGGCAAGGCAGGACCAGTCCAGGGATTTCAGCATTGGCTGCAACAAAGGAGCTTACTGTTGACTCGGCCTCAGCCTGGAAGCTTTTATATTCATGTCGGAAGGGCCAGTCATCAGATAGGAAGGACTGAGAGAAGCCGATGACCCCTCCCTCCAGCGCCCCTTCTCCCTGCCCTCTACCAACCCAGGAATCACGACATGGTTGCTCTCACAGATCAACGTCATTTGTGGAGAGTGCCACAGTCTGCAGTTAGCTGTTCCCCCAAGCAAATGGAGAGAACCACTGGTTTAAATGGAAATCCTTTGGGAGATGGGCTCAGTATTGACAGATGCAAAGCCCTTCCAATGACTTTGACATGGAGACCTATCCAAAGGCATAGCACAAATGACAGCTTTATTATACTTATAAAATACACTAGTAGTCTTATAATTTTTTTAAAAAACATCAACACTGATGTTAAATCTATGCTGCCCTCAATTTTTCTGCCATGAAAACATTTAGACTTCTGGACATTTGGCCGTTTGACATTTAATGCATGTTATGAGCTACTTTCTAAGCTTTATTCTCCCTCACCCTCTCCTCAGTCTCAACCCTACATATTTTCCCAACTTCCTCATTCCACTCAAGACTTTTAAATAGGCCCCCAAAAGGAACTACATTGTCTGTGCTACTAATATAGTCCCTTTACAGCCACCATTGTTTCATGTGCAACTAGAAAATAGCTGGGCAGCGGGTCCAGAGAACATGTGTAGGATGATGGAAATGAAGAAGATTCTGGGGAAAATGGAACTTGTGGATTTTCTGATGCATTGGACCACATGAAAGATTACTGGGGTGAGGCTGTGAGCAAACATATGGAAATGGAAAAAAGAATAAATTATTAACTTCATGAAAGGCAAAAAAAAAAGTTTATAAGAAATGTAATACTATCACACAATTTGGCTCAACAGGAAACAATGTTTTCATGAGCATAACATAAACTCTTCATATAAATGTATCAAAAATACGATGACATATTGAAAGACTATAGGAAGAAAGTGCATGGTACAGGAGATAGGTCTAAGTGGTAACTCTCTATCAGACATACTAGGAATCCTTAATGATGCCTAACACTGAGAAATCATGAAAGATCAGTGTACCAAGGATATTAAATATCCAGAAAAGACAAACTGGTAGTGACAGAAAGATTCATAGTTGCTTGGTGGTGAGGGTGAGAATGAGGAGTGATTGCAGTTGGCAGGAGGGATCTTTTTAGGGTTGATGGAAATTTTCTAAAACTAGATTGTAATGATTTCTGCACAACTGTAAATTTATTAGGAAATTATTGAATCGTACACTTAAATGGGTGAATTTTATTTTATATACGTTATTCTTCAATGAAATTATTAAAAAATAAATACATCTATAAGTCAAAAAATAAAGAGCAGTATAAGTATATTTTGTAGAAGTATAAATATAATATTAGAAGAAACAGCTAAATGTTGAAAATGGTGGGCTCTGGTGAGCAAGACTGAAGGGTATAGAAGGTAAAGAGGAATTTAAACAGCCTTTAAATATCATTTGACTCTGATAACTATTTGCATGTAGTACTTTGATAAAAATAAATTTTAATTTTAAAATGTCCATGAAAATTTGAAAGACTGTGAAGAGGTAGTTCACAGAATAAGAAGAACTGCAGACCTTATTTAAAATAAGAGAAATGCAAATTAAAACTAAATTGAGATACTGTTTCTCATCTATTAGATTGGGAAAGATCCAAAAGTTTGAAACCATCCTTTTTCAGCAAGGCTGTAGGAAGGGCAAAATGATTGAACTCCTATCAAAGAGAATCAGACAATATCCACTAAAACTGCAGACCTCTTTCTAGAAATATACTCCAGACACTCATACAGATATGAAAAGACATGTGTATAAGATTATTCATTACAACATTTTTTGTAATAGCAAAGGATTAAAAACAATCCAAACATCTGGTTAAATACATTATGGTTCAATCACTTAGCAGAAAATATTTATGTTCTCAATGATTAAAGGTTAAAAAAAAAAAAAAACCTATGTAATTTGACAACCAGTTTCCAGGCCCTCCGAAATGCAGAGGGCTATGTCAGAAGCCTCTCAGGCAGAGCAGACTCTGTCCTTCCAAAGTCTGGGCATAAGGGGAACTTGGCTCCCAGCCCCTTTCAAAATCTTAGAAGCAAAGCAAGACAGGCGGTGAGGCAATGTCAAAAGTTAACGTTAGTCCTAGGTTCAAATCCCACTTCGCCAGTGGTTAACTGAAACACTTTGAACTTTGGTTCCTCTTCTGCCAATGGGGATAACATTTCCCTCCTCACAGGGTTGTTGTGGGATAGTGTATGTGACACAGGTGGCACAGGGCCTGGCCCACAATAGGTGCTCAGCAACAGAAGGTATTGTTTTTTATAGTATCAGAAAAAAAAATACCCTGTCTCCAAGATTGCTGTGTTCATTAGAGGAGGAAAGTCACCTTGGAAATACCAAGATAAGAACCAAAAGTCACTGTTCCGAAAAAAAAGAAGGAATTTCCTTTCATGACCAGGCATTTTTAGAAGACACTCTTCAGCCACGGCAGAAACACACACCATGTGGGCCCCAGCTTCTCGTTGCTGCCGCCTCCTCAAGGACCGGCAGAGACTTTCTCTAAGTATTCGACATCAGCAGAGTTGGAAGGACTGTGCCCACACACCTTCTGTTTAAGGTGAGAAATCCAAGGATCAGAAAAACCAGTGATGTACTCAAGAGCACACAGCCAGCAGTGCTATCCCATAGTCGGGACGAGCCGCTAACAAAATCACTAATCGGGTACACACCTTATGACAGCAGTTTTCCAGTGATTCAAAAGAAAGTTATCAACCTAAAAATGAATACCCAGGGCACTAAGCTAAGCTGACTTGCGTTCACTTCTTAAAGGGCTTGCGATCAATGTGTAAGCATATGGTCAATGTTGCTAGAGTAAGTAATGTGTTTACCTATATCAACCCATCTTCATGGCTGCGCCTACACTCTGCCTTTTACATACTTCTTGGAATGAAGCTCCAAACATAGTGACAGTGTGTTTTGCAGTAAAAACAAATATTTCTAGACTGCGCTCAATCCTTGCTCCAGCAACGACTAAATATATAATGTTGGGTTTCTATTTTCTCATCTATAAAAGGGCACATCTGCCACCTTCACCATGCTGCTACAAAAATTAAGCCAGGTAACTATGTGTCTGTCTGTCTGTTTTCCACTTTCTGCAAACCGGCTCTCGTCTTGTCTACACATAGGACCTAATCAGTTCTACAACAACCTCCTGACCCTACTCTGAATTTCAAAAAAAAACATTTCCCTCCAAGCATCTCAAAAAACGACTTCCATGATATTTACATAAGTTGTTTTAATTTCCTCAGCCGGAATCAAGAATTAAGAAAAATCTCATTGAGGTAGTATAAGGGTATTTCTCATTGTGAGTGTTCCCCAAATACCTTCTTCATCCACATTTTCCTTGAGGACTGGTTCCCACCCTGTCTACCTCAATCTGGAGAACTCTGGATCCAGCTGTATTTACTGGCTTCCTGATTCTCCCACATTCCTACCCCAGGTATTTGCTCATGGTAAACACTCAATAAATGGTTCTTAGCTGAGCCAAGCAGAATAGGTGACAAATTTCAACAAAGATATAGTGAGCATATACTCTATGCTAGGCGGTCTATGAGACACTTTTCCTCTCATGTTATCACAACAATCCTGAGAGTTAATCATTATTGTTCCCGTCTTCGAGATGACAAAACAGAAACTCGGAGCACTGAGTGACTTGCCTGAAGTCCCAAAGTCAGGAAGGGACAGAGTGGGATGGAACCCAGGTCTCTGAGTTTGTTGTAACTAGGATCCTCTCTCTTCTAAAGCACCTTTGTAACAGCTTTCCCTTTCCATCCACCCCCTCAGCACAGACAGAAACCCCTAATTTTCAGCAAGCCATTTGACAACTCCATAAGAGAGGCCATATCCTTTTCTCTACCCCTACTGGTGAACAAAGACAATATCATATTTCCCACACACTAGTCAGACCAAGGGGGGAAAAAAATCCCCATGACTTCAGTAAGTTTCCATTCTCCAGAACAAGGACATATCACACAGAAGATCTACCATAATATGTAAATATTGCTTTTATTTATGTCAATCTCTCATAATTTGGCCTAAATCCTAAAATCTAAGGTGTAATACCGTCCTTTCTTGTACCTTGAATGAACACAGAAACCTAAATAGATATACAAAGCATAAATGCAACAGCCAACTAGTTTAGATTGGGCTCCCACATCAATATAGAGATTCCTGACAAATTGCACCCAATTTGACTCCGGTCTTAGACGTGCTGACCTGAAATAGTTGCTAGCTGCAGCAAGCACCACGCGGTGGCAGGAGAATTCCTGAATGTCCACGCACAAGATGACATCTGTCAGAGAGTTTTCCAGTCGAAGGGTCTCCAGGCCGTTCTGCAGAATTAAGGAGAGTCCCGCGTCGTCAAATTTTACCTTATCTCCGTTTAAGATTTCTACCAAGTCTCCCCTTTTCTGGGAGGGTTCATCGGTAGGAGGTGCCAGGGGCTCTTCCAAACTCTTCTCTACCACCTCGCCCATAGTCCAGGCACCCCTTTGTCCTGCCATCAACGTCCAGACTGAAGGAGCGCCCAAGTTTCAGGCAGGTCACATTGCAGAAGCTGAGCGGATTTCCTGTGCAGGGCCCTCCACTTATCACCAGCTGTCACACACACATAACAGGAAGTCTCGCACTTTCTCATCCTGTTACTACAAACGCCAATAACTTCTATTCTTCTTCTTTCTGTGAATCATCACAAGGTTAGAAATTATTTAGAAGGGGTGTGTAGGAAGGAACTCCAGGAGAGAAGGGGTGGCTTCTCAGAGTCTGCTATTAGTGTTGTGCAGTTATTTTGGTCCACCTCCCCCCTCACATCCGTGAGCAGGAAGCGTCTGGTTCTGGTTATTACATTTGTACTCCTGGTGCTTCTATAACCGAGGGTGTCAAAGATAGGATGGGCAAAGGGCATCCCTCTTCCCAGAAATCTGACACCCCACCATGAGCCCCCATGTAATCCCTTGGGAACTTTGAAAAACACACTTATCTCTGACATTCTCACTTCTATCAGCATTGTACATCTTCTGTCTGTCTTCCTCCCTGCTCAGGAGAAAACAATGTCATAGCAAATACCAATGTTCCCCACCCCCTCTTCCAAAATGTCTGTTGTATCAGATATGCCTCTGGGGACAGAGAAGAAATGGTCTTCAGAAACTCCTTCCCTAGGGTCTTCCCTCTGAGAAGACCAATCAGGGTCTAGTGAGATTGCCCTAACAAGTCTAGAATTGGGCTGATGTCACCCAGCATTGAGGGGTGAATCATATACAGTGTTTTCATTACTCCTGCTGGTCTCCATTAAAGAGTAATAACTACTTTTTTATCATTAAACTCCTGCTATATCCTAGGAAATTTACAGACATTAATGTATTTTAATCTTGATAACAACTCACAGGGGTGGGTACGACTTTTCTCATTTTACAGCTAAGGAAACTGGAGCTCTGCTCAAGTGAATGGCAAGGCACAGCTCTGTTTGGCTACAAAGCCACTGTTTCCTCCACTACCATCAGGCTCGCAGAGCTGTAACATCATCGACCCTAAGTCCTGAGTCTCCACAGAGAGAACTCACCTGCCATGGCTGCACCATGCCAGTGCCTTGACAAAGTGGCCTCGGCTGTCTCACTCATGCTCACACTCACCTTCGAGCAGTGGAGAGCATTGCCAGGCCTCCTGATCAACAGGAGTCCCCATCCTCTCGCTGTCCCAGTCCATGATGATTGAGCCCTCTCCCATTTCTGCCTCAGCCCTTCTTCTTTTCTGTGGATACTTACTCTTAAAATCAGCATCTTCGATATTCTTCCCAAACTTGTTCTTTATCCAGAGCTCTGACAATCAAGATGCTTTTGGTTTCTATAACAGAATATCCCATCAAAACTGGTTTAAACAATAGCAGTCTCACATTATAAGAAGCCAGGGGTGTAGAGTCCCAGGTTGATCCAGAAGTTTAGGGATGCATCAAGGACACATAATTTTTCCATCTTTCCATTTGGTCACCTTCAGTGTGCTGGAGCCATTCCTTCACGGTCACATAACAGCTGCCACAGTACCAAACACCACGTCTTCATAAAATCCCAGCCAATACCAAAAAGTAAAAGAGCAGGCTTCTCCTCTCTCTTCACAAATATTTCCTAAAATCACCGCAGACTTCTAGGCTGCTTGGCCACCTCACACCAGGGAATATAAGTGCAGTATCATGATTGGCTTAAACCAGCTTGATTCATCCACGAAACTAGTCTGCTTTCCCCAAGATCAAGGAATAGCCATCTGATAGCTGGACAAAATCAGGATCTGCCGGCACAGAAGAGAAGGAAAGGCTGATTTGCAGTTAACCTCCTGTCCTGCCACAAGGACATACACGACCCTCATTCTCCCCGCAGGGCGCGGCTGAGAAGAACTCAGAACTTTCACCTCCATGACTCTAATCACTCCCTCTAGGAGAGCGGAGGATAGCACACAACTATGGTCTCTTGTGCTCCAAAACTTTTTACATTGTAAACAACATTGGCCATATTCGACTCCACTCCAACCACCCAAATAAAACAAAATTAAAACTCAATTTTTAGTTCATGATGGATCCCGTGCACCAAGTTCCCTTATTATTTTTCATATACCCCCCAAGCCCACCCATCTCATAAGAGGATTACTGTTACCTTCCCCCCACCCCCAACCCTCCACTTCCTAGTAAGCAAGCACACACGAAATTGTACATGGGTGTGATGATATCTATAATTAGATTTTAGTGCAAAGGTAAAGAAACCATCAGTTTGGTATCTATGTCAACCTGGAAATACTCTGACATTCAGCATGAACTGGCAAATATTCTTCATAGCTACAGGCAAAATAACTCTGTTATGGGAAAGCTTTATTTTCCCTACCAGGCAACAAAATGTATGAGCCACTGGCAAAGCTTTGTTACTAAGAAAACAATTATATCTTACCTTAATTATATCTTACTAAGCTGGTTGGCTTTATGAGGCTTGAAAGGAATAGATTCTGTCCCCATACAAGTGGGTAGCTTCACTCAAGGAAACTTTTAGTCTAAGGCCACAGATTGCCTCTTCTGACTCCAGTCCACTCTCTTCTCTAACACAAGTTATAGAGCTAGAAAAAGTCAAGTCGGCCACAGAGGAAGAGCCACTGTTCCTTCATGTTAACTTATTGCTACAAAAAAAAAAATCGTTAACTGAGCATCGACTATGTTCCAGGAACTACCAGAGGCACTTTATGACCTCTAATGCTCTTCATCTTCCCACTACTCCAGTGCAGGTAAATACTATGATCTCCACTTCAGAGACATGAAAACAGACAAAGTCACATAATTGTTGTACATAATATCAGAGTCACACCCACATCCCCCCAACCCATCCTGGAGTTCACCCACAGAGAGTTCCCATGCACACCAAAAGCATCACTCTGCTGAGAGCATTTTCTGGCTACAAGAGCATACCAGCTCACTAAAGTCCTGGAGAGTTAATGCCCCCAAGAGTGACCTTCAACTGAAGACCAGGAGTTAGTAGGTAAGTAGGCTAGCTTCCTTGTCTCTTGGTGAGACAATACTAAAGTGTGCTCTACACTGTCTGTCAGAGGACTCCCAGAGCACTGAGCTCCAGTTGCCCATAGTAACCCACTCATCCTCTAAGGGCTCCTGCCCTTCCCATCTCACTTTCCCATCCCATCACTGAGCTTCCCAAATAAACTACCTGCACTAATCTTTGTCTTAAGATCTGCTTTGGGGTGGCAGGGGTGGGTGTGAGGGGTGGGGACGCGGGGTTATTGGGGCAGCCAAATTAAGACACATAGAAACTAAGCAGTAGAACAAGATTTGAACTCGAGTCTGGCTAATTCTAAAACCTATGGTTTCCACTTTACACTGTTCTCCTACACCTCAACAGAATCTCAATCCCAAGGAGAGCCTTTCACAAAAACATTCCCAGGCAACTGTGACTTTGATTCAGTCAGGGGTTCTCTCTTTCCACCAACCTAGCCAATGTCCAGTCAGCTCTGGCTCCTGCTCTTTGCTGCTGTATCCCAATGTCCAAGAGCCTAACGCATCACTGACAGTAAGGACTTCACAAAGCCATCTAGACCCTTGACTGCCTTTATAGGGTATAGTCATAATTGCAGTGGGACCAAAGCATCACAGGCTGCCACTGCAGTGCTTCTGGACATCTGCCTGCCACATTTTCCAGGGCACCCTGCCTTGAACACCACCATCGCCAACAGCCCTCTGCTTCTGCTGCTCTTTCCAAAACAAGGAGATAACCCCTTTTCTTCTCTTATGTTAGTGAAAGGTCAAAGGGGATCGTCGTGGCATCCTTTTATTTCCTGCTTATCAGAATCTTTGAGTTGCTCTTCCATGCCCAATATGGGGACTATCTTTCCATATGGGATTAATACCCCATATGGGGCTACCACCAGTTTAGACAGACCCATCTATTGCCTGCAAAGCCAGATAAGACTTCTATTCCCCGCAGAAGCCTCTCCTTCATGATTCATAGTCTGTGAATGAGGGGCCAGTGAGACATCACTTCTGCAGGATTTATAAATAATTCAGTAAAGTGGCTGGATACAAGATAAAAATATTAAAAATGTTTTCCAGCATACCAATAATAGCCAGTTAGAAAATGTAATGGAAAAATAATGCCATTTACGTGGTAATAAAGCATATGTATATGCCTAAAATAACCTTAAGAAATGTGAGAAAAAAACTAACAAAGTTTGCTGAGATTTACAAGAAAATGGGAATAATCCAAATGAAGACAAAAGAATAAAAATTCTGTTGTAATACACCCTCTCTCCATTCCAAACCACCACTACCATTCTCCTGCCAAATATGTTTATGTAAATAAAAGTACAACATGCATGATATGAGCTGTATGGTATTTATAAGGGTGTATGTGCCTTATAATAATTCACTAGGCTATAAATTTTTGTGTGTCATTTTCTATATCTATACTTTGTTTGACAATAAAAAGGTAACAATAATAGAAATAATAGTCACTATATACTGAATACCTAGCAGATTCAAGGGCTATGCCAACCATTACCTCTTTTAATGCTTAAAATCTTTTGAAGTAGGTGTATTGTTCCTCAACTTAAGCCTGTGGAAACTGAGGTTAAGAGAGGGTTAATGGCTTTTTAAGTTCATACAGCTTCTATCTCATCTCTCCTCTGCTCTCACTCAGCCCCTTTATCCAAAGAGATGGAAGTAAGATTCAAATCTCATTTGCTCACTCCAAAACCTGGGTTCTTAACCATTATGATGTATTCTGTCACCATGATTTTAAAACTACGCACTGTCTCTAAATACACTCAGAATTTTCTTGTCTTTGAGATCTATTTATTCTCTTTGCCTAAACTGCCTTCTTCTCTGCCTGAAGAAATACTATACATTCAGATTACAAAGCAATACATACGTTTAATACCATGTTTATAAATTCAAACAAAAAGTACATGCATAGCCTAGATCATAGTTTCCCAAGCATTGCACTACTAACATTTGGACGGGATAATTCTTTTGGGGAAGAAAGGCTGTCTTGTACATTGTAGGATGTTGTGCAGCATCCCTAGTCACTACCCACTAGATGCAAGTAGCATCCTCCCTCAGTTTTGATCATCAAAACTGTCTCCAGACACTGCCAAATATCCCCCAATGGCAAGTCACCTTGGTGGAGAACCGCACTGTCCTAGATATGTACCTATCAAAAGTGCTAAATTGTGGTTATCTCTGGATGGTAAAATTAGTAATGCTTCTTATACTCCTTTTGCTTTCATATGTATTTGAAATCTACTTAAATTGTTTCCTCTTCAGGTGGGTAGTGTTGTATTTTTCTTATTGCAGAAGTAGTGATGTTTACTGAAGGACGTATAAAACAAAAATAAGAGTCCAGAATGCCATTTCCCCAAAATGCCTACAATTTGGGGGTTTATGATAATACTAGCCTTCCTCAATGGCATTCTCTCCATGAAACTTTTCCTGATATCCCAGCTGTATATTTCTCTCCCATTTCCCTGTATTTTTACTTTTCTTAAGGTATGATTGAATATTTCTTGAGGATATCCTCAAGAAATCACTCTGATATTGCTTTTTGATTATAAAATCCTTGAGAGACAGAAAGTACCTCTCATTGTAGGGTGAGCAACCAACCTGGTTTGCCTAGACTGAGGGATTTCCTGAAATGCTGGCTTTCCATGCTAAAACTGGAACTCAGAAAATTTGGTCACCCTATTTTTCTATGTCCTCTAGGATGCCAAAACATTGCCTATCATTGGTATTCAGTAACATTTGCCCAATTAGTGTTGGAAAAGAGAAATTAGGAATGTTGTCCTTTGATAGAAATAAAGGTGATCCTGTCTTCCCCTCATCTCATTCCTGCCTTATCCTTTCACAATTATATTTATATTCTCAGGTATTTATCTAGCATCCTCTGAGCTAGATTCTGTGTATATCAAGTGAGACCTATGAACAGGTCACATGTTAATATTTGTCGTTTCTGCCCTCAAAGTGTTGGAAGATCATTACCCATGAAGGCTTTCATGTTTCCTAATGGCCTGGACTTTCTGACAAAGAGCACTGACACACTTGGCTAAAAGGACATTGCATGAAAAGCATCAGAAGTTAGAGATGGTGCATTGCTCAAGGAAGACTTAGGGACTTTTTCCCGCCTGAAGCCATTTGCTTGCATTGCACGGTAGTGAAGGAAAAGTAAGGATTAGAGATTGTCGTTTCTCTCCCCCAGAGAGGATTTGTTTACATTCCAGAAAAAGGTCCCTCCTTCTCCCTTTCTCCCACCCCTCTCCACCCTCATGCCCCCCCCTTTGTCTCTGCCCCCTCTCCTTCCCTCTCTATCTCTCACTCTCTGAGAGAATGAGCCAATATGCCAGCGGCCTTATACAAGCTCTGAGTCTCATAATTTTGGGATTGCTCTCCTGTGGTGCAACTCTGTTGCACACTCAGGAGGACAGCAGGGTCTCACCACAGGGCCCATAGAGCTTGGGATGCAGGGAACTGGTATGAATTGTCTGTGAATGATAAAATAGTCTTTTCTCTCTGATTCAGATCCTGTCAGAAAAATTTAAAATATACGCACATATAAACATTAAACGTACAGTTCATTTTAATCTGACTTCTCCAGAATAAGGGGCAAAAGGTGTAGGAGGGCGAAACCAGCAGAGTGAACAAAGTAAGGTTTGTTTCAGGGTCTAAACCCTACCAGAGAGGGATCTAGACTCCATACTGTCTTCTCTGTCCACAAAATGCATGTTTATTCTTCATGATAAATAGTCCTCCTGCTTCCCCAAAACACCTGCATTGCAGACCTTCGCTGTGCACACTGCTGCACTGCTCATGCTTCTGTAGATGCACTTAAAGCATTATATTGTCATCACTAGGCTACTTGTCTATCTCCCAGTAAATTGTGAGCTCGCTGAGGGCAGATGCTGTGCTTCCCAAATAACACATTATACAACCCAGAGCCTGGCACAGGGCCAGATACATATGATTCAATGAAGAAATATGAGGTAGATGAATTTCATGGGTGAATAAAAGAATAATCCAAAACTGTGAGAAAGTGGGAAGACCTGTTGTTGGCATCAAGAAGAGCTCTGCCTTGGTACCTGTGACTCTATTATGAAGAATTCTGCATGGCTGAGGTAATGTGTAAGCGGGCTTGAGAGAACAAGAAGAATGTATAAGGAGAGAAAAGGGTAAAGGTTTTCTAAGGAAAAGAAATAGCACATGCACTCAGAGGTGTAAAACAGCAAGGAGTATTTGGAGAACAACAAACCATTAGGTACAACTGGAGCACACGTATGTAGTAGGATGGGGTTGGAAAAGGAGTACAGTAGTAAGAGAACAGGCCAGTGAGGGGATGTGGACTTGTGCTCTATGGCAGTGATGCTAAAACGAGCACATCAGCATCATCTGGACCCTACACTTTCTAATTGGTGATCTAGGTGGAGTCTGAGAATTTGCATTTCTAACAAGTTCCCATGGTAATGCTGATGCTGCTGGTCCCAGGATCATTCTTTGAGAACCACTGTTACATGTGAATCTGTCAGAGGCTCTGCAGATGTTTAACAAAGGGGAAAAGGACTCTGTTATGGGATTTGAAAGGTTATCAGGTGAAAGAAGCACAAAAATGTCTCCAACAAATCAAATAAAGGCTAACAAGAAGGAGTTAGAGGCAGGCCACTTGCAGACAAGTATAAAGAATTCTCAAACCCTTAAAGTCATTCCAGACTGGCCTACAAATAATTCAAACAACAGATCATAAAACAAACCTGGCTAATTATAGCTGAAACAGGACTACAGCTCAGGACTTGTAGCTCCTGAGCCAGTGCCTTATCCATCAACCCAGGCTGAAGTAGCATGGTTAGGATTTAAATGTATCTTACTTGTAAATGGAAGGTAATTGGAATATCCACCATGCCTCAAACAAGAGTAGCTTTGCCTTCTGTTCTGTGCCTACTTTCTGGTTCCAGTTAATACCTGAGAGCCCAGAGGACAGAGAACCTGCAGCTTCTGCCTCAGGTGTTCACCTGTGTATCCCCAGCTCATGGATGGAGTATTCCAGCATCTCCCACTCCCATCCTGAAGACACTGCCCTCCTGGTCTCTCCTCCCTGTCTAATTCAAGGCTGCACAACGTTCCTAGGCTCCTGCCCATTAAATGTCCAGCTCTGGACTCCTCAGACCAACTCCTCCTGCCAACTATACTCCAGCATAAATAAAACAAAAGATAAATACATTGACAAAACAAACAAACAAACAACAAAAAAGTGATCTAGGGGCCAGCCTGAATCAGAAACGGGAAGTTGGCAAGTTGCATGAGAAAGAGCACAAGAGTGTTCTAAGTGGGGAGACTGGAAACCAAAATCTGAGTGCAGGGCCAAGTCCAGAGCCAACTGTTTTATAACTTAATGTGGAGGGGATTCTTTTCAAAAGATCTAGGTCAAGTCTTTATTTTCTCTTATGAAGTCCACATACAGGGCACACGTTTCATAGTATGCATTCATTTTTAGTCAACATGATGAAAGGCTTGTCATAGTTTTTTAAAACTTTCTTTTCAGGACCACCTAGCCTGGTCCCTGAGCATCCCCCTGGAATGTCTAGACTTAAACTTCAGGAAGGCCAGATATTCCCTAGAGGCCCACCAGGTGACTCTAAGCAATGTCCACACAACAGGGAATCAAAATTCGGAAGTGCCTTCCGGAAGGCAGTCGTGAGCCCAACCAAACCTGATGCAAGACCTCACTCAGTTGGTCCCAGAAGCCAATGGAAACAACTGATGGCAAAAGCTAAGACCAACCCTCAGCAAATAGTAAAATCAGGGAAGCTTGTCCTTAATACACCACTTCCATCCCATGTAGTTCTTTACCTTTCTTTTTTTAAAAAATAACTTTTGTTATGTGTTTTTCTGATCCTGTTGAAAACTTGGAAAATTCAGAAAAGAATCAAAATTAACACTTGTCGTGCCGAAATGGACTCAGACTGACTCATGAGATTCAGTCGCTTGCATTTCTTCCCAGCTTCAACTTTGGCGATATCATGTTGGTTGAAATTGGCCATAATAGAAATACTTACACTATAGAAATAGTAAATGCTACAGATAATTTGGGTTTTTTTTTTTTTGCTTGTTTGTTTGCTCGTTTTTGGAAAAATGCTTATCACGCACAACTGATATACCACTTTCTCTTTAGATTGTTGAGGCCCTGAGGCCACCTTGAATCTGGACCACCCTCCAGCTCCAGTTAAGGCTGTACTCTAGGATTTCAGAAAAATTCTGCCTAATTCCCCCTTTTCTCAAGGTAGCTTGATTGAGCTGTTTTTACATCCAGACGGGCTTCACTGGAACAGAGAAGAGCCATATAAGAACACTCTTCTATCTGATCTCCACACCCATCACCACGCTGCCCTTCCACCACAGACCCCAGTGTTGGCCTGACCTCCAAGCACGCACAATGGGAGTCACACCTACAGCCCAACTTGGCACCTTCAAGCTTCAACACCTGCCCTAAGAGCAAATCTAGTTTTTTTATACAGGAAATTTCCCAACAAACATTAATTTTCAACCAGTTGCCCCAGGTAACCTCTCACTCATTGTCCCAGTTTGCCTCTTGTCCACGTTTGTTCAAGATATTAAAAATCTTTTTTCTTTTTTTTTTTGACCAGAATCACCAATTTCTAGTAATTCACCAAAATGATCAACAAAAAGGAAAAGAAGAGAGGTACCCACTATATTTTTTTAGGCCTTCTAGAAAACATGGAGTTGTTCCTTCAGCCACATACATGTGAATCTACAAGAAAGGCAATACTGTCGACATCAAGGGAATGGGCACTCTTCCAAAAAGGATGCCCCACAAATGTTCCCATGGCAAAACGGGAATAGCCTACAGTGTTACCTTTCACGCAGTTGACACTGTTGTAAACAAACAAAGAAAGGGCAAAATTCTTGCCAAGAGAATGAATGTGTCTACTGAGCATGTTAAGCACTCTAAGAGCTAAGATAGCTGCCAAAAAACGTGTGATGCCAAAGAGAAGGTACCTGGGTTCAATTGAAATCCCAGCCTGCTCCACTCAGAGAAGCCACACTTTGTAAGTACAAACGGAAAGGAGCCCGAGCTGCTGAAACCCATTCCCTATGAATTCATGACATAACAGGTATTTTTTTAAAAAAAGTAAATTAAACATCTCTGGACTAATGAAAAAAAAGTATTAAGGACTCTGGTGGCAGCCCTTGGGTTTGGAATTCATGGAAGAACATTAGCTTTGGGAGGAAGCCAGAGGTGCAAGGCAAAACACCAGTCTTAGAGGAACAATACCAAAGATGGTACCCAGAGGACAGGGGATTAGAGATGGGCATAAGGTTAAAGCAAGGTCAGTTGATTGTGGTTTTTTGAAAGGATTTTAAAATCAGGTCAATGCCTCCATTTCCTTATCTGTAAATTGGAATGTAATAATAGTATCCACCTCGATCTCGTGAACAGGAGGAAATGAATGAATGTATGTGAAAACTTTAGGACAATGCTTGGCATATATTAAGTCCTATGTAAGCATTAGCTATTATTATTCAAATCTCTCTGTAGAAAAGAAAGTATGTGTATTCCAGTCTAAATCTGGCTTCTGGCTTCAGACCAAAAACTCCTCCAGTACAATGGCCTTTGTTAATATCTACAAGCTGTCTATTGTCCCCATGTTATCTTGAATTATTTCCATATAGTCAGTGTAGAGGGTCCCACAGACCACCTTCTCCCCAGGGAAATAAACACTCCTGACACTCCACCCAGAGTCACAATCACAGAAGGATTTATCCATCTGGGAAATTTTTCCCAGAAGTAACCCAGATTAGAGAGTCAATTTGAAAAATATATTAATATGTTACAGGTATACTACTATACTATAAAGACTATCATTAAGTGTTCTGTATGCTTTACCTTATCCTATTTCTTTTTATCCTGATAACCTGACAAAATGGATGACTTTCCGCTTTTTACAACTGAAGAACCCAAGGCTCAAAACTGAAGTCAGGCGTTTTGACCCAGGTCACACAGGCTCTAAAGTGTATGTCAGTTATAGCATCTGATTGGCCCATGCCCTAGTCTAATGGAGAATTCCCAGCCCATATCCCGTTTCCCAGGAAGTCATTTTGGGTAGCACATGGCTTCCCTGTTCTCCCTTGTTAATTGGCCTAGAGTGAGTGCTCCCATCCAAAGACAGCCAAGTGTCTTTGAGATTAGAGATTAGTTCAAAGACATATATGTCTGGCTCAGAAAAATCAGATGGGACAATTAGAGTCAGTCTCTCTCTCTCTCTCTCTCTCTCTTCTCTCTCTCTCTCTCTCTCTCTCTAAATAAGAAATACAGACTTTGCCATTTGAGAGCAGATATAGGAGGCAGAATGATGCACCAAGGGAGGTCATGAGATCGAGTCAGAACCATTTCAATCTAAAATATTTGCCAACCAAACTTCGGGGAAAATAATATAAGTAAGCAGAAAGGAGCTGGGAGGTAAAAGAGGAGACTGAAGCCAACATGTGGAGAGTAGCTGAGGCAAGTCACCCTGAGACTGGTAGGAGAACCATGGGCTCCTGCCACTGAAGTCTTGAGGTTGCTCTGAATATGGACTCACCTTCTAGCTCTAGTTAGGGCTCTGTTCTAGGATTTTAGAGAGGTTTCTGCCTAGATCCCATTTTTTCTTAAGTAGCTTGATTGAGACTTTGTTTCTTACATCTAAATAGGCCTCACTGAAACAGAAGCAGAGCAGTATCATAAAGCTCATACGTCTGACCCCACCCCTTACTAACCACTGAACTACCCTTCCTCACAGACCAGGAATATTATGAAGTACAGAGATGGGTGCTGAAAAAGGATTAGGTACCATACCAGGCAGTACTATTCAAGGTTCGTTATCCATATCCAGTTCTAAAATGGACTTTCCAAATGAAAGTCAAGGAGTAAAATAAAAACAGCAAAAATTCCAAAGACTGGGTTTTGTTAGTAAGAACGGCCCCCAAATATACACTTATTGTTAAGTTGGAGGAAAAGGCTATAAAATGGTAGGCACAGAATACTCCTATTTTTACAAATAGGAGTATAATTGAAAGACCAGAAAGAAAGACATTTACTTATTCATCAAATTTTATGAGTGTGTTCTAGATGCTCAGGATACAATACAGAGAAAAAGTGACACAGTTCCTACCATCAAGGAGCTCTCAGTCCAGTGTGGAAGACCAACACTAAAAAACAAATACACGCACTGCTATCATTCTAAGTGCTATGCAGGAGGTGCACTTGGTGGAGAAGTTTATCAGGGTCTTGCAGGGTCAGCAAAGGCTTCCTCTGATGACTGAGCTGTGATGAACAAGTATGTAGTACGTACATGAACAGTTGTCCAGGCAGAGGCTACAGCAGAGGCAAAGCCCAGTGGTAAGAGGGACCATAGCACGCATAAGGAACTGAAAGAAGGCCATGTGGTGGGAAGAAATCAGTCAGAGAATGGTGTGATGGGGCCAGAGGGTAGTCAGGGCCACATCATACAGGAACTTATAGGTCAAGTCAGGAGTTTTGTCTTTACCACTGAGGGATCATGGGAGCATTTGAGGGTGGGTATGGAAGTTATAATCAGATTTTCACTTTGAAATACATTCTCTGTATGAAGAACAAATTACTATGGACCAGCATGGATAATCTAGGAGAGAAGGGAGGCCAGTGTGGAATCTTTCACACTAATTCAGATGGCATGTGGTGGCAGCACAGACTGAGGAGTAGTGCTGAGGACAGAAACAAGCAGATGAATCTTAAGCCTATATGAAAATTAAAATAAAGAGGATTTGGCCATGGATTGCACGTGGAATGAATTTTTATTCCATTCCTTCATAAATGAAAAGGAATTTTCAAGGATGGCTCAGGTTTCTAATGTGAACAGCTAGATGAATAGAGGTACCAACAGTCTGACACAGAGAACACTAGGAAGGGAACAGGTTTGGGGGAGAACAATATGAGTTTATTCTTGGTCTTGCTGAGTCTGGAGTCTGAGACATTCAAGATGCAAGTTCTCAGGTGAGATATTTGATACATAGTCTGGAGCTCAAAGAAATTTGGGTTGGAGATATTAACTGATATACCAAAATACTAAAAGTAGTCATCTTTGAGTAATAAGTTTTTATGTGTTTTTTGTTTTATTCTTTGTGGTTTTCTGTTTTTCTTAAGTCTTCAGCAATAAACAATATTTTTTTCTAAACAGAGTTTTTAAAAAGAGTTAGATGTTCCCTGTGCTGGTAGCAAGGGGAGAACTCTACTTCTCACGCTGGAATTAGTGACCTCAATAGGAATGTCCCTAGAAGAGGGGAAAGCCCAGTCAGTTAAATGCTAATATCTCTTCGGCAACACCATGTTCTTTTACAGGGGTCTGCACAGACCTAGCTATCTTCCAAATTGTAACTTGATGTCCTGAGCAGACAAATGCAACAGGAGGGGGTCTACTGTGCAGGTGAATGGCCAAGGTTAAGATCCAGGTATCTCCCTGACAACTGAGGTGTTTTAAGGAGCCAAATAAACAGCAACTTTTCTCCCTCATCCTGGAGACAAACCAATTGAGAAGTAAACAAAGAATGAGGAGATAAGGACCACACAAGTGGTAGCTAAATTGGAGAGTCAGACTGAATAATCAACAGATTATCCACCCAGTCGTAGCAACATTGAACCAGGGCTGGTCCCCAACCCACCTCACCCCCAGAGGTGCAAATCAGAGAGCACTGGGCCACATACCTATACAGTTTCAATTTCCTAATTTACCGTTTTCCCTGAGGCAGAATGAGGAGGGATATAAGAATGGAGATAAGTCCTGAGAATAAGGCTAATGCAAGGAAACGACAGAAGTGGGAGGCAGTATTTAAAGTCACCATCACCCACTATGAGTTAATGCTTTTAGCATCTGGTTTATAAATCAAGCACTGTCACATACAAGAAAGCTATGCCATCGCATGCACATTTGAGTGGAGTCTGAATCCCTGGTGACTAGCAACAAGTCAGCACTAGCTGATTTTTAGCAGAAACTTAACATATTAGCACAATACTGAGTGTGTAATTCTTGTTTGGGTCCTGGATTTAAAAATAAAAACAGCGCCCACATTCACATTCATAGCAGCCTTATTTACAATAGTCAAAAGGTGAAAGCAACTAAGAGTCCACTGACAGATGAATGAATAAACAAAATGGGGTATAAATATGTATATATAATAAAACATTATTCTGCCTTAAAAATGAAAGAAATCCTGTCATATACTACAACATGGATGAGGAAATTAAGCTAAGTAAAATAAGCCAGTCCCTAAAAGATAAATGTTGCATGATTCTACTAGGAGGTATCTAGTAGTCAAATTCACAGAGACAGAAAGCAGAATGGTGGTTGCCAGGGGCTGGGAAGAGGGGGAATGGGGAGTTACAGTTTAATGGGTATGGAGTTTTAGTTTTGCAAAATGAGAAGAGTTCTGGAGATTGGTTGCACAACAATGTGAATAAACTTAAAATTACTGAACTCTACACTTAAAAATGGTTAACACATTAAAAAAAAACAGCAACAACAACAAAAACAGCTAAAACAAAAAAGAGTTTTCTTTCTAGTTTTCAAAGTTGGAAATATTGGGCAGAGGGTAATCGAGCTCCAAAAGTATTAACATCAAATGTCACATGTTTCAAAATATCCTTAAATGAAATGGTATTAAATATGGACTTGAGTTTCAAATAGAAAGTTAACCCAAGTTGAGTCCTGGGATATTTGAAATAATCTAAGACATTTTCAGTTTATATATAGATTAATCAAGCATAAAATTATATTAAAGGTTTGATTGCATTGCCAAAAAAAATGTAGCTATAACAGCCATTTTAAGGACTAATACTGACTATACTCAGCGACATTATATGAACATTACATTTCTTGCATGTGAGATGGCATTGTGAATATGTAGGAGAGTGTCCTTGTACTCAAGAGGTAAAGGGTAAAGCATCAATGGTTCTTTCAATGGTTCAGCAAAGAAAATGTTTTATCTAAAGAGAGAGATAAAGCAAAGAGTATATGGAAGTTCATTACACTATTCTTTCACATTTAAAATTTTAAATGGACAAGTGACATCAGAAGCACGGCAGAGTGAGAGATGTCCCCAGATCTCTTCCCTTGAAATAACAATAAGCTGAACATCTGAAACTTAATAAATAACACCAACCTGCACACAAACATGTCTGAGTGATCTGCACATAAGAACTTCCAGAGAGAGAAGATGCTAAACTGATAAAATTTTACCTTTATTTTTAAATTTAAATACCTCTGGTGGTATTGAGATATATATCCCCAAAGGACTGCTTTATACCTCACTCGGATGACTGAATTTCCACTGAAGAAAATTTCTATCTCCATAAAACAGTTAAAGAACACTTGCTTCGTTCATCTACCCATTCATTAAACAATATTTACTGGCAAAAAAAAATAATAATGTTTGGGGGATGTATAGGGAACACAAACTCTCTAGCTTGGCTAAAGAACAAAGCTTGAAAAATGCAGCTGAGAACAGGCTGAAAATCACCCCGAAGGATCAGCCTGGTCAGGATGCCGCTTTCCTCATCCCCGAGTATAAGATGCTGTAGTCTGCACCACTGGCACTGCTAGGACAAGGGACACGACGCCACTGCACTTCCACACCCAGGCCACTGCCTCCCCAGGGTCTCCACCTTTTAACAACCTCCAACTGAGAAAATAAATCCGACAGAGAGAGTCGCCTCTGGGTGAACGATTAGAATTGAAGCGTGAACCTGATCGGCTGAGGATAAGACCAAGGCATAGCAGGGGCAAGGGAGGTGGGCAAAGGGGACTTCCAATCCATCTCAATCTGAAACGGCCAGATGGCCTTCTCACACTCAGGACATTTCATCTAGAGTAAAGAAACATGATTGAGTCTGTTTGAAATTTCAAGATACAGAAACAGAATTTCAATACACCTTTAGATGAGAGATAAAAAAGAAAAGAAAAAAAAAACATTGGGTTAAAAACCAAATCTTTTCTATATCTCCATTGCAAGAGAAGCTTTCATGTATATCCATGAGTGTATCGCCCAAATTATCCGAAGGTACCTAAATTAACCTAAATTCTTCTAGACTTAACTTACTAGAAACTTGATACAATAAATACAATCCAGTAGCTCTGATTTTTATGATTCTTTAAGAATATGTAGAAGCAGCCTTTCTTGCTCCCTGGCCACTGTGGTGGCTGCTCTTGGTTGGGGGCCAACCCATACCTAAGGCAGGAAGTTAGTGGCTGCAAAGATGAAAAAGTCACTGGAGTCCATCAACTCTAGGCTTTGACTTGTCATGAAAAGTGGAAAGTACACCCTGGGGTACAAAGAGACTCTGAAAATGATCAGACAAGGCAAAACAAAACTGGTCATCCTCACCAAAGACTACCCGGCCTTGAGCAAATCTGAAACAGAGTACTATGCCACATTGGCCAAGACTGGTATCCATCACGACAGTGGCAATCACATTGAATTGGGCACCACGTGTGGAAAATACTACAGAGTATGCACATTGGCTATCATTGATCCAGGTGATTTGGATATCATTAGAAGCATGCCAGAACAGACTGGTAAAAAATAAATCATGCACATTTTTTCTTTAATAAAACTGGCCAGAGTTTATTTTTAAAATAAAATTTAAAAAAATATGCAGAAATGTTTCAGCACATTCCAAAACCATTTAGGAAGGACTTTCAGACAAACCCCAGTTTGAGCTAACAACACTGCTGCTCAGTATTATGGATGAAAAGAGAAAATATTATTAAAAGGTGCCCTATACAACCAATAGTCTATCCATAACATAGTCAATCATCATATTAACCCTTCCAGGTCCAAATATAGCAAGAGGTGTTGAAAGTGATGGCTCTTAAAGATACTCCCTGCTTGTTTCTGAATCGCATCGCCACTTTGCAAATCGACTCCTTAAGCAAGGTGTATGAGAAGGGGAAGGTGGATTAACCATTTCTAACTGGGGACTGGAAAATTTAGCCATCAATTTCCTGGAGGGAAAATTGAGATTTGAATGTTATACCTTGAGAAAGTTTTCCAGTGTGGAGAGAGAAGAGAGCCATCACCCCATTCTCGGGGTCTAGGGGCTCCACTTGAGTGGATAAGCAGAAGACTATTGGAAAGGGCCAAAATCTAGAGTTAGAAAGGCCTAAGTTTTAATCCCAGGTATTATATTTCCCATAGTGTGGCCTTGGGCAATTTGCTAAATTTTGTGAATCCTCAGTTTCTTCATCTATGAGATGGATTACCCATCCCATAACATTGTGTGGTTATTAAATGAGAGTTCATTATGCAAAGTCTTTAGCACCACACCTGACATACAGCAGTGCTAAAAAAAAAAAAAATACTATTATTAAATAACGAAAGTTTCAAACTCTACGCAAATAAAAAGCAGAGACATAAATTCCCTCCAGACTTGAGAACCATTTTGACCACTGACTGACATGTAAATCATGTCTAACCCTCTCAAAATAACCCACCTTAATGGAAAGTCATTTCTATATCTAAATCGGACAAGGCACAGTCCTTTCACAAGGCTGCCCCCTTTCTCCACAGCCTCCACCCTGGGCCTTTGACAGGTCTGAGATGCAACTGATGATGGGGAGTTGAAATGGGCCCTTTTCCGGAATTTAAGTTTAATCACTGTTTATTAAATGCCAGGCATGAGCCAGCTACAGTGCTGGACAGTAGGAAATACAGAGTTGACTAAATATCCCCCAGCCCTGCCCTCAAGGAGCTCCTGGCCTAATGAGGCCAACATGCGAACAAAAAAAACTCTGAAACAAAATGTGGAACCTGTAAGCTACTATGAGAAAATTGGGTCCCCTAAATTATATGACTCCTTTTATATATTTTATTATGTTCTTCAGTTTCGTTTTTTTTCCCTTAACCATTGAACACTTGACAAACAGGCTTAAGTTTAATGTACATTCAAACGAAAAAATAAAATCTGCCTTTCTCAATTTGCTTACAAGTTGCCATCTTTGTCTCTATTGTGCTAAATTTGAGAATTTTGTGGTTCTCGTCCCTAGCATTGGAGGAGAGGGCCCCAACATGGCAGGGACAAGACTATGCCAGAAAGGATTAGGACTCTCGACATATGAATTTTGTGGGAACACAATTCAGTCTGTAGCATTCTGTCTCTGTCCCCCCAAAATCCTAGTCCTTATTGTATACAAAATATATTCATTTCATCTCAACATCCCCAAATTCTCAGGTCATTCCAGCATCAACTCTAAAGCCTAAAGTCTAAACTCTCATCTAAATACCTAAATCAGATGTAGGTGAGACTAGAGGTATGATTCATCCTGAGGCAAAATTCCTCTCCACCTGTCAACTATGAAACCAAACAAGTAATGTGTTTCCAAAATATGATGGTAGGATAAGCATAGGATAGATATTCCCATTCTTAGAAGGGAGAAAGAGGAAAGAAGAAAGGGATGATTGGTCCCAAGCAAGTCTAAAACCTAGCAAGGCTTTAGCTTTTAAGGCTTGAGAATAATTCTTTTTGGCTCAGTGCCCCTCCGTTCAGACCCACCAACAGCTCTGCCAGGCCTGGGTCATGCCCCTGCTCTGCCAGCAGGAAACTGTCCCCAAAGCTCCAGTTATTTTCACTAGGTATGTTCCCTAGGTAACATACCTAGTGAAAATATTTAACTAGGTAATGTTTAACTAGGTAATAAAGAATTGTTAATTAAATAACTGAAAAGGCAAAAAGAACACTAAGCTATCACAGAAGTAGCAACAGCAGGAAGCAGTTCATACAGGTAGGAGAAAAAGGGGGAGAGGTTGGAATTATTAACTTTTAGAAGCTTGGAGAAGGTCTCAATGGATTAAGACCCAGACTTCTGAGGAGAGTGGCTGCCAGCCGCGCTGGTGTCTCGGTGGGGATGTAATTTTGTTGTCTTTGCAAGCTGGTAAAACCCAACTAGATTGAACTGCATGTTATTTGCTAGGGCTGCCGTAGCAAAGTGCCACAGACTGTGTGACTTAATCAGAAATTTATTGTCTCATAGTTCTAGAGGCTAGAAGTCTTCAGGGTGTCATCAGGATTGCTTCCTTCTGAAGGCCGTGAAGAAGGATTTGTTCCAGGCCTCTGTCCTTGGCTTGTAGATGGTTATCTTCTCCAATGGCCCTTCGCATTGTCTTTCCTCTATGCGTATCTCAGTGTCCTAATTTCCTCTTCTTACAAGGACATCAGTTGTTGGATTAGGGCCCACACTAACAACCACATGTTAACTTGATTACCTGTGTAAAGACCCTCTCTCCCAGTGTGGTCACATTCTGAGTACTGGGGTTTAGGACTACAGTATATGAATTTTAGGGAAACACAATCCAACACATAACAAATTGCTTCTGGAATGAACTGCCTCTGCTGGAGTGAAGAAGCAGCTCTGTCGAATGCTAATAACGAGAACAGGAAGCCAACCAGAAATTAATCAGAAGCAAAAAAGAAAGAGTAAGTCCCTTCTTCCTCATCTAGCCCTGTGATCTCCCTCTAACGTCCCTTATTGACAGATCCTAAAAGGAAGTAGCTGACAAAAGAAAAACGTGGTTTCTAGAGTCCCAGCCCCTGCATCGCAAAACAGGATATGCAAGTGAGTTTAAAGCTGAAAAACAATTGTTGAATAACCAGGATAGTTCTCAATAATTGTTATTCTTACTAATCATCAGCATAAGAAGTTTTATTTTAATTTTCCACACAGTTTTATAATACAATAAGGGGAAATTACAATAAACTATTTAATCGAACAAACATACTGGCTATGCTACTAAAGCTGAACTAATAACTGGTGGGCTGGAAGGTCACCATGCTGCAGCTCATGTCCATTTGTCCACTGATCTACAACAGTGTATCAGCAGCCTTCAAAATTGACCTATGGAAGGCCAATGTGTGTAAGAAAACTATAAAACTAAAAATGTGGAAGTTGTCAGCAGTGCCATCTCCGTTTTATAGTTCAGGGATGAAAGTTCAGAAGGAAAGATTTTTTTGCCCAAGGTCACACAGCTAATAAGTGACAGAGCATGGATTTGAACTGAGGTCCGATTCTCTGTGCCTTGATTTCCTCATCTGCCAAATGAAGATACCAGTACATACCCAGTAGAACTATTATGACGATTAAAATGAGTATGGGGATTAATATCTGTAATGTGCTTAGAACACAGCCTGGCATGTGATAAGAGCTCAGCAAATGTTGGCCAAGTCTAGGGCTTTTTCTGCCATAGCAGGCTATCCCATTACACACACTTACTGTCAACATTTTACAGCACTTGGAGGACAGAAGGTAGATCAGGTTGGGAACAAAATTTCTTTAAATTTTTTTAATCATAATATATTTGCTATCAAATTCTCCTGAGAGCAATCTCCTCTTTTAGACTCCCCTGGAAGTATAGACAAACATTTATTGAGCACCAGCTGAGATGGAGGAGCCCCACCTTTAGGTGTTTCCTCATCCACTTGAGGACTAAGACAAGAAATGACAACCAGAATAAGGGCTATGATGGAGGACATCTAGTATGGGAGCCTATAAAAGGGAAACCTGCTGTAGACTTAAGGAAGTCAAAGAAAGCGTTCAATAAAGGAAGTCACATCTAATTTGAAACATGAAAGATAAGTAGAAGATTGTTAAGTATTTCAAACATAAGAGAGAATATGAGAAAAAGCTTCAAGGCAAGAGGGAACAAGAAGGATTCAAAACCTGAGGGAATCTGACTGTAGCATGGAAGTTGAGGTGGGCTACAGACAAAGTTGGAGAGGTGCCTCCCCCACCCCCCGCCAGGGCCTGCTTCTGAAAGGCTATGTGAGCCATAGAACCCTGGACATTAACTGGACAGCAGTATAGGACCACTGAATGGTTTTAAGCAAGGGAGAGACAATTAGATGGGCCCTTTAAGATCAGCTCTGGATGCTGCATGGAGGATGACTTGGAATAGGGTAAGAAGCGGGATGGGGAAATCAGAAATCCATTACCTTCCAACAAGCCAGGTGAAAGATGATGAATGTCCGAGATAGGAAAGTAGCCATAGGGATGGGGGGAAAATGGAAAAAATTCCAGTAATATTTAAAAGATAGAGCTAATAGGATTTGTTAAGTTCTTAGAAGAAGTGAGGGGCAAGAAGAAGAAGAAACAAGAGAAATAAAGGAAAATGTTCAAGTTTCTACTGGGTAACTGGATAGATGGTGACATTTTTTATCAGTATGGGGGCACAAGAAACAGAGTAGGTTTAAGGGGGAAGATGATGGGTTTAGTTTCAGTTTTAAGGTTGAGTTTGAAGTGTACAGGGTCGTGCAGATGGAAATGCTCTGTAGGTAACTGGATTTTCTGCCAACCATTGTGTCTTATTTCCCCACTTCAGCTGGTGACCACAGTCCTACCTCTCCAAGCAGCTGAGCTCTCTATGAAACAGCCAATAAGTGCCTTGAGTAGCACCTGCTATCTAGAATATTATTAGCCTCTCGTTTTTATAACCAGTAAGTTTAAATTTTTCTCCCCTCAAAATTCATCCTAAGCAAGAACAGGATGTGGGTATGCTGAACAGATAATTACATATGTACCGTAAGCTCTATTTAAAATGAGACTATTGTTATTCAATTGATTGGTACTTTCCAAACCCAAATTAATTTTTTGTTCTTTATTTTACTACCACCAACAAGGACAGAGGGTCTCACTTTTTGTAATGTCTTCCTGTCTTATTATCCTTCACAAAATTAAACACTAAGGAATGGAACACATTTATTTGAATTCTTATCCTTGAAAGGAAAATTCTAAGCTTCACAACATTAAATCAGATTCTTAATCTGAGAATGTGACTGGTTTAGAATCAGAAAACGTTATAGCTAAAATATTTAAATAAGTGGTTATTTTTAATTCTAAAATCGCTACGCACAAGGCTCTTGTCAACAAATTGTGGCCTGCATCAAGAGAAAGATATTTAAGTGTAATTCTGGTCTCCTCGGCAATGGGTCAAGTAGCAGCTGCAGGAGAGGAAGTGGTAAAGTTTTTGTCAGGTGTAATCTTCTCCCAGATGTGAGCTTCTTTCCTTGGAAGTGGGGATGGCCAAGCCCATGACAGAACTTCTAGTGGGACCACATCTTAGAAGAATAGGAATAGAAAAGCTACAACCCGCCCAATCCAAAGGAACCATGTGCTATATTGAGATGGATTCAAAAGGCCACTACCTCCAGGAAGTCTTCCCTCATCCCATTCAGGCTGGGTTAGATATGCCTCCCATTTGCTCGCATAGAACCCTGAGCATCCCTGCCATGGCATTTGACACCCCTTAGTAGAAACACCTGTTCCGGTGCCCATTCCTCCACTACACCGGTGTGCAATGTGAGGACAAAACTGTGCTTTGGACATCTGCACCTTCCTAGTATCAAGCATAGTAGATACTCAATGAAATAGTGAATGTCCTAGACACATGTTTCTCAGGCAACTCTATCATCAATAAAGACACTTTGATGCTTAAATACATATAACTATGTAATCGTATAAAGTTTTATTGACTCTTAGCTCTACTACTAACACAAAACCTAGCTCCCTGAAAAGTCCTTTTAAAGCAAGAATTGTTTGAAATGTTCCCTCAAATAAATGTCTTTGGTTAATCACCACGTGAATTTTGCCTTTTCTTGTCTGTTCCAGCCTGCTTCCACGGGGCATCATGTATGCATCCTTCAATTGAAATACATGTATCGAGTGCGTGCTCTATAGCAAACAGTGTGCTAAAGGCAGGATGTGCAGCACTGAACGGGATGGAACCAGGCCCATGCCACACAGAGCTTACAGTCTGGTGTCCAAAACTCCAAAGACCCTAGGCTGCCACATGGGCATAATACATTTTTATCTTTAAGCTTTTGAAAATGTAATACGCTGATAAGGCAAGCCCGTGCAAATTCAGGAACATCTGGAAGTGTGCCATCTAGAGTTAAATAACTAGTCTGCTAACGTATTTTCATTTTCCCAAGGCAACTGAGAACTGATCAGTCCAAAGGGATCCATGCTGAGGCACACCAGGTTTCCTCCGGCCTCGCTCAGTGGGGCACCAGCATAGGGATATTCCACCCTGTTAGGAAAAAAATGAGTCCCACCATCATGTGGCATCATTTGTTAAGGTCTTTCAATTGCCTGCTTACACACCACCCTTGTGTAAAGTAAGGAAAAAGTGCCCTACCTGGGCAGGTGCATTAGAAAAAGGCAGCCTTCCTCCCCAGCAGATGCGGCCCCACTCAGGGGTGCCGTGGAGTGGAGCTTAGCCAGGATTTCAACCCCAACACACCCCCTCCGCAGAGTCCTGCACCGCAGCCCTGCTACCAACACCCTGGACCATGCACTGGGTGCAAAATGCGTTAGTGCATTATTTTCGGTGTGTGTTTTAAATTCACATTCATAATCAGGAAACCAATTTTCCTAGGAAATTACTGAACTATATGTAAAGCTTTTCCTAAAATCCCAACAGCAGCTACAGAAACTTTAAAGCATGATTCAAACTTATTAAACCTTTTTCAAGACTGCAATTTCTTTCTGCCAAATAACTCTGTAACGCTTCAAAACTTGTGACTTCGCTGATCTCTGAGCATTCAGAAATGGAAAATGAGTACAGTCTTCAGTTGTGTGGTTTGGGACGAAAGCCCTGCACCTCCCTGGACAAATATCAAGGTCAGGGTTCCCAGAAGTTGCCAAAGTCATAACACTGAGGAAGTGCAGTCTGGTAGCCTCTGAGTCTCTCAGAGCTTAAATTCCCAATAAATCATTTTTCTCAAGTAGCAAGTCAACAAATCCCCTCATCCTAGTCACTCATATTAAAATAAGCCATGCTCTATACATTTTGGGTTCAACTACTTCCAAATGCCCATAAACAGATAATAGCTCAAAGCACGGGCATAAGGAAAATGCATAATTTTAATCATTTCTTCTATCACATCACTCAGTAAGCCTGACTTGAAATGTGCTCCTAATGTTGGCTGGGGTAGCCTTGCCCCTTTAAGGGCTAGATAAGACAGGTTCAAATCACAGTTCCTCGTCCTGTGGAAAGCCCAGGGCTCTCCTGAGGTTTCTGCAAATGGGACAGGACAGGAAAGAACTGTGCTCACAGCTCCTTCAGTTCTGATTCCCAGACCCACTGAAATCTGGGCCCTCCATTCTATGCCCCACTTCCCGCCCTACCCCTGTCCCGACCCAGGGAGTATTCCTTTATCCTGGCCCTGGTGTGATTCCCATGGGACCAGCCCTTTCACTTGTGATCCTGTGAAGCAACCTAGTCTGCTGGAGGGAGAAGTTATAACAGCTGACACTCATATAGACAACCTGTCCTCAAAGGGCCTGACCTCAGACAACCAGCACTGGGCATAGCTCACTACCCACATCTAGTTGGGACGTCCTGGCCTTGCTCATGCCTCCCTCCTCCTCGCCCCTCTCTCCAATCACCACTGCCTCCCAAGTCCAAATTCTTATCACAATTCGAGATGAGCATTCAGCCCCTCTTTCCCAAGTCAACCCAGGCCCAACCTGAACCAAACTCTTCCAGGGCGCAGTTCAACAAATGGGCCATTTACTCTTTCAGCAGAGGCCTTGGCTTTATAGTGTGTGTGTTTGTTTTTTTTTTTTTTTATTCACCATCTTTGAAAACAGCTGTGGTTTCGAAAAGCCATTTTCTCTTGTTTTTGCTTTTCTGATGAATGGTGCAATGGAAATCAGACACTCGAACCTCCTTCTTCAGTTTGAATAAACAGTGGAAACCTTTTTTCCCTTTTATTGCAGGTGTCTGGGCTATGGTAAGTGTATTCAACTTTTCCAAGCTTAGAATAAAGTTCCCAAATTATGAACTGGCAGGTGGCTTAACCCTATTTGTTTATAGTGTTAGCTACTTAGGTATAAAGAAAGAGGGAGTTTTAGTTTAAAATCTCGATCAGGCCATGGCCCAAGATCTGACAGGCCCTATTTGGCTGATGACCTCTGCATTAAGTAGCCTGTCTCAGGAGCACTGCCTCACACTGCCTGTCTGGACGGTCAATGGGTTACACAAGGCAAAGGGCTGGTCTTGTTTACTCTTGTGGCTTTTTGGCTGACAATCATTTTGCTGTCTGATCGTTCTCTGCCATCCCTATTCACACATCACACGCAGAAAGGGGAAGATTCTAATTTTCTTCATTCTCTGACAAAGAATAAAAAGGAACACTCTCTTTTTTAAAATTTATTTATTTAAATTAGTTTTCAATTATACAGTACATTGGCTAGACATCTATATAGTTCATAAAACGATCCCCTGAGTTGTTCCCTCCCTCCCCTGGCCCTCCACCTAGCCATCATATTAATGCTAACTGCATTCCCTCTGCCATGCTCCCCATCTGTGTGACCAACTATCAACTACTAATTTGTATTTCTTTAACCTTTCATCCCATTCTCCCAGCCCCGCAACCTCCCTCCCCTCTGAAAAGAAACACTCTCATACCACGTGTGTGTATGTGTACATGCATACACACATATGTATTCTATGCATATATGTGTATGTCTATGTATACACATTTGTTAAATGACTCTCAGAGCCCATTATAGTAACACTCAACCCTGACAGTGTGCCAGAATGACCTGAAGTGCCTTTGAAAAAAGGCTGATGCTTGGCCCATCCAGACAGATTATCTCATTCTCTCCAGAGGTAGGCCTGGGCTCCTGTATTTTCTATGCATTCTTTTTAAACTTCCAAGGAGATTCTGATACATAGCTGGGTTGCAGAGATCCTTACAGGTCGTCTAAGCCTTAGCTCTTCAAGTCTGAAAAGCAGAGCGACATTGTCTGGGATGGCAGACTCCCAGGCCATCCCAGAACTGAATCAGAATCTGCATGTCAATAAGATCCCAGGTAGTCCACGTGCACATTACAGTGTGAGAAGTGCTGCTCTGGTCAACCTCTCATTTAATCAGTGAAGCCCCAAGAGACTAAGTGACTTCGAGGTCATTCTGTTAATTGGAGACTCAAATGGGACTAGAATCCAGGCCTACTAGATCCTTTATTTGCATTACATTATTTTTTTCAGATTTAGCCAAAGGTTAGGCAGCCCTCAAAATGTGTATAACATAGTTTTTTTCAAGTTTATCACAGCTCACTATGACTTGTGTGTTTACAAAAAAATAAAATCAAATTTAAAGAAACATTTAAGACTTTCAGAGTTTTCCTTTTCTGCTAGAAAAGGACAAAATGATTAGAATACATGACAAAAAAAAATACTCAAGAAAGACATTATAGGGCAGCTGTGGAGAAAAGATGGAAGACATGTAACTAAACAATCGCCCCTAGTTGGTGAATTGGCAGGTTGCAGAAGCCGCACAGATGCTGATAGAACAAACACAGCCTACAGTCTAGCAAGCCTGCATCTTGTGACAGATCAGAACTCAACATAGTGGAGACACCAGAGCCCCTGTTCCACCTGAGGAAGAGCACCTAAGAAGAGGGGAGTTGTTCATAGGCTTGCAAATTTCATAGGTGCTTGTCATATGACAACAGTCCACATTTCATTATCACAGATAAAGGAAGCAAAAAACAACAACAACAAAAAAAATCCCACAGATCCACGTAAGACAAAGTTTTAGAGTAAGGACAGCCAACTACATCAGGTATCCAACTCAGCTCACATTTCTACAGCCTTAGCAAATTGCAGACATCCCTTCCACCGACTCCAGGCTCAGCCTGTGCAACTGCTTTGAGCCCTCTGATACCACCCCCAGAATTGCACAAGCCCACAGGGACGGGAGATTCCCCCACAAGTTGCTGTTCACAGCTTTCATCTGAACCGGGCTCTTCCTTTCACTTCATTCCATTCTGATTGTGCTGCTGGTCTGGAGAATGATTTTGATTCCCCACCCTGGCCACATGGGCTCAGGCTGCTTCAAGCAAACTGCTCTCCCCCATCGGACCTGCCTGTCACCCTCGTGCCCCAGCCCCACTTCTGTAAGTAGAGTTATCTCGGTCCTGAGAATAGCATTGGGCCACCAGGAATCAGTAGTCTCAGGCCCAGGAGCATTTGCTCCTCCCTGGTTTTCTCGTTCCACCCCTGTAAAACATCCAGCAATACCACACCCCCAGGGCTGCTGGCAGAGCCCTGAGAAGGGATCTCCAGCCTGTAGGCTGAGCACTGACTCTTGCCAGGGCACTGGCCCAGGGCCACTCCCTGCCCTAATGCCTTTGATGGGGCGTTTTCGAGCATATTAATGTAGCTGCCTAACTTCTCCATGCAGTTTGTGCTTTTATGGCTGTGACTCCCAGGAGAGGTAGAATGAGTAGTGTTTTGGTTCCCTGCCTGATAAAAGTGATCCACCTCCAAGGATACATTCCTTATGTGCTGTGTGTTGCTGCTCCAGCTTTCTCTGGCAATGGTGAACTCCAAACAGCAGAAAAGGCCACTGCTGATGACAAGGATTACAGAAAAGAGACTCTCTGCAACTCAAAGAGGTCATGCTATCAGGGAAAACGTCCCTCTGCAAAGACAAGCAGAAATTTTCTTCCAGCCCTTTGGATGCCTACTCTTACAAAGCCAGCTGGAAGGCAGGCCCGGCTTGGGGCAGCACCAGAGAAGGAGGCAGCAGCTGTTACAGGGTGATTAATGTCAGGCAAAATGCAGAGAGGGCCAGGAGGCTGATGTGAGGTCAGGCAGGACATGGAACAGCTCAGGCTTGTAAAGTACCCAATAGACAGGAATGGCTCATCTAAGCACTGTCCAAAGGCAAGAAATTTCTAACTGCAGAGATTTAATGAGTCTTCCCCACCCCAAATCCATTCTCTCACTCCCAAGTGGCTTCCACTGGAGGCTCCTTCAGGGAAGTTGAAGAATCCCTGTTTCTTGTTGTCAGATGATTTAACTTATAGGAAACTTGTTTTCTTATTCTGTGGCACTTCGAATAGGACGAATAGATAAATAGATGAATGAACGAATGAATGAATCAATGAAGTAGGAACAGATGTGTTCCATACATATAATCAGTAGCAAAGATTAAGGCTAGGATTTATCACCATCCCCAAACTGTCTCTGAGGACCATACTGACAGTTGAGTTTCAGGAATGCCCCAGTGAGGCTAGGGGTATGATCCTCTTGGACTCACAAACCAATGGCAAGAGTTGTAACAAATGAACTTTCATAATAATAGTGATCATTGTCAGAAAACTGCTGCTATGTATCATTGCGTCATATGCTGTATTAGACAGGACTCTTGCATGTTCTGTGCAAGCTACTTTGAGAGGAGTGTTATTTCAGGGGGTGGATGTGATAGCTCTTCTCTAACACATTCAGAGAAGTGTTTATAAACACTTTTAATAATGACGTTATTATGAGTAACAAACCCAACTAACACTGACACAAGTATAAAAATAAGTGTTTTACAGATATGGGCACATCAGTTTGAACCCATAACCAGGAATGCTCCTAGGCTTTCCCAGGACAAGGAATATACTAGCAGACATTCTTTTCTCTTAACATCTGATCTGTTATTTTTCTCAGACTGGCTTTTCCTTATCCATGTGATAGAAAATGTCTCATCTCTCATGGCAAACAATTACCCATGCTTGAGGGGATATGTAAGATGTCACTGAAAAAGGACTAGAACCAGAGGCCTTGAAGAAACCGAATGACGTGAAGCAGTAATTAACATAGTTTCATGGCCTCATGGTTTTCCATTTGTCTATGGAGAAGTTGGACTGGCCTAGATTGCCACTCCACTGTTTAGACTAATCTCTAAAGTCCTGTTTCAGCCTGACTCTTTAAAACCCTGCTACTTCCTGGTAACCTCCCAACCCTTGGAATTAGGTCTCCTTTTAGATCCATCATGGATCGCAGATGTTTCCAAGTCTTAAAGTACACTAATGACATGTTGAATGTCAACCTTAATCCAAATTCACTTGAAATCAACTTCTTACTTTAAGGCAGGGTTTCCCAACCCCTGCCATGGACTGGTACCAGTCCACGCATGGCCTGTTAGGAACTGGGCTGCACAGCAAGAGGTGAGCGGCAGACAAGCAAGTGAAGCTTCATCTGTATTTGCAGCTGCTCCCCGTACTAACATCATCGCCTCAGCTCTATCTCAGATCATCAGGCATTAGTTCTCCTAGGAACACAGGCCTCTGATGCCAAAAAGGTTGGACCATTGCTTTAAGGCATTCAGCTTCTTTAAAAGACTCAGATCCTTCTGGTCTATAGAGATGGGAGTAGAAAGGTAGGACAGGCTTTGTATTTTAATATGCCTATGAAATGTTTTAGCACATTGAGGTATAAGCTGAAAATCTCCTACCTTAATGATCACGCCATAATTCCTCAGCCCTTTCTGTGTGTCAAACCCTTAAACCCAAACAACTTTGCAAAGGTAATTATTTCTTGGATGGAGAAATTAGAATTTAGATAAGTGAAGTGACTTTCTCAAGATCATTAAGCCAGTAAGTAACAGAGATAGAATTTGAACCCAGATATCTCCGACCCCAAAGCCCATGTGTTTTCCACTATACCGTGCTGATCTAATAATAGTCACTGTCATCTATTTTTTTTTCTTTTTGGTCATCTATTCCTATTTGCAATTTAAATTTGGTTATGGAGGAGGGAGTGGAAGTTATAATTATAGGAAGCTATCCCAGAATTTCCCATCACTTCTGTACTCAGAGTACCTCATTCAAGTCATCTTGGATCCTCCATGAGTTGGGTGTATGCCAGACAGTTCCAGCCTTGGGAGGTCCCGAGGGCTCCAATACAGGCAAGCACTCTGTCCCTGAGGAGGCAAGTCTTCACCTGGGCCCTCCGTGCCGAAAGTTTTGTCACTCAGTCTGGCCAGGGTGTAATACTTAAAGTATCGCCCTTTTTGCCTTGTAACAGGATTTTCTTGGGGGGACGCTGCCCAAGCCTTAAGTAAGTTTCCTTGTCTGTCATCTTCTCTATCCAGAGAAGACAAAACTAATCACTGTTAGCATCTACCTTCCCCAGGCTGGGAGGATCCAGTCCACCTCTCCCCACGTAACATGGTGGTAAGGAAATAGCCCACCCAGTTGGAGGAAACCCCACTTTGAAACAACATCTTCCCCTCTGAACAAGCGTTAGGGTCCTGTGATTTCACTCTGCACTCCTCTATTATATATGCATAATATATATAATATATAATATATAAAGTTTAATAATTTTTTATTTTTTAATTACAGTTGACATACAATATTGTATTAGTTTCAGGTGTGCAACATAGTGGTTAGACATTTATAAAGCTCACAAATTGATCCCCCTGATAAGTCTAGTACCCATCTGACACCATACATAGTTATTACAATATTTTGACTGTATTCCCTATGCTATATTTTGCATCCATTCTGAACTCTTCTAAATCAGGTCCACATGGTTCCCTCAGAGGAAGCCTATTTGTTGTTGATGTTGCCCTTTTGTTCATTTATTCACTGAGGATTTATTAAGCGCCTACTACTTGTCAGATTCTATTCTGGACGCCAAGAATACCAGTGCAAACCAGATGGACAGGTCTCCGTCTTCGTGAAATTTACATTTTGGTAAAAGAAATAGAAAGTAAAATAAGTAAACAAATAAGTAATAAGATCACTTAAATTTGTGATGCGTTCTACGGGTAAAAGAAATAAAGCTACTAGATAGAGAGTAACGAAGGACTCAGGAGGAGCTGCTTTAGAAAAGGTGCCCCTTCCCAAAAAAGTGATACGTGAGCAGAAACCTGAGGCTGAGAAGAATCCAGCCTCACCAGAGTCAGTAAAAAAGCATTCCAGACAGTGGAAGCAGTAAGTGCAAAGTCCCTGAGGTAAGCAAGAGACTGGGCCATTCAAGGAAGAAAGGCTGCAACATAGTGAGTGAAGGAGAAAGGGGTTGATATGAATTTTAAAAGGTAGACAGGGACTAGATCATAAAGGCTTTTGTAGGAGTTTAAATTTTATTTTATATTAAATAGGAAAATAATCAAGGATTTAAACAAGGCAGTGACATTGTTAGATTTAAATGTTTAAAATTCACACTGGTGATGTAGAAAACAGACAAACAGGGAAAGAGTGGACGAAGGGAGACCAGATAAGAAGGGTTGGCAGAAGTCCAGAAGAAGCTGACGGTGACCTGGAGGAGAGGGTGACAGTAAAGATGGAGAGAAGTGGATGGATTTGGGATATACTCTTCACATAGAAGTGACAAGGTCTGATTGTTAACTGAAAGTGGAAGATGAGAAAAAGGGGAAAATCTAAAATGACTCCTAGATGGGAAGGTGAGGCTCTTTATTATTATAGAAAAGAATTAGAGAAAAACAGATGATGGAATCATAACAGGGAAATTTGGGGCACATTAAGATACCTATTAGACACAAAAAGTGGAGTTGGCAGTACCATTGGATTCATGGTTCTGGGGCTCAGAGAAAATGTCTGGGCTAAAGATACACATTTGAAGGTCATCAGCATAAGGTGGGCCAAAGCCATAAAGTGGAAAGGGTAACAAATCAAGAAAACATAGGCAAAGAAGGGAAGAAAACCCAGGACAGGTCTTGGGGTACAACCTCATTTAGAGATTGGATAGAAGAGGAAAAAGCCAATCTTAAAGATACATTGAGGCAGAGGGAAGAACTTGGCATAATCAGAATATCATTTTATTCTTTTTTCTTCACTACCTGTTCAAACCATGCCCTCCGTGGAACTGTTATTCCCTACTCCTTGAATAAAATCAAAGGCAATTTTGTGACTTTTCTGGGCACTCTTAAATAATAAAAAGCCATCCAGTCATCTCTAGTCTCTCTCTCTCTCTCTCTCTCTCTCTCTCTCTCTCTCTCTCTCTCTCTCATACACACACACACACACACACACACACACACACAGAGTCTCATTTCAGTAAGTATTGTAAACAGTCCAGAGTGATCACAAAACTTCCAAATTCATGAAGAATTGAAGTTCTCTCTACATCATCTTGGGCATGCTCCAACCTGGCTGCTTCAGGTGGGAGAGGGGGTAGAGTTGCCCCTTCATTTCTTTTGCCTAAACATGCAGTCCCCTTCCCGCCTCACTAGGCTGCTTCTGGTTCCTTCAGAGTTAAAGCGGAGTGAGAAGGGAGGAAAGGTACAGGACAGGAAAGATCCTACTTGACTAGTCCAGCTGTGAACTAAGCAAATCTTCCTGGGCTTGGCAGGTGTTTGGAGCTTGTTCTTTCTTTCATGGAACTATTTCATGTTTTCTTTCAGACACTATACCATGTCAAGAAATCTTGGAATGGCAATTCCCTTGCTGTAAGTTAATGTGTCTCCTACAGCTGGTCACTTGAAATTCTTTCCTTATCAGTTTAGAATCTAACGGTATGTCTCCGGGATTTGTTTGTGGTTGGTTGTCTCCAAGTAGCCCTCTTGGGCAGGATCTAAGAAAACCCCGTGCCTGCTCTCTGTGTGTGTACTACATTAGTTCCATGGGAAGCATTCATGTACCACTTGCCCAAAATGGAAGAGCAGCCATCCCCAACAGAGCATCATCTCTTTACCCCAACATCAGAGGAGCTAGACAGACACAGCCAGACTTCGGTCCTCTGTGCCACACTCTCCAAGTGCTCCCAGTAAAGCCCCTTTCACTTAACTGGCAGGGAAGAGCAAGCACCCCCCACACTGCTTCCCTACTATGATGGAAAACTTATATTGCAAATCTCTCTAAAGTAATTTTCTCTCAATTATCTATGCACTTTGGTCTTTCCAACTTCTTTTATAAGCTGGAGGTGTTTAATCAACTAAGAAACACAAAACTCACTCTTAGCTGCCTCCTTTGCAAGTCCTGGCAAATTGTCTCATTCCTCACATTGGAATGTAGGAATTATGTGCTCTGATTGTGTTGGTAAGGCAAAGCTGAAGACACTATAACATGAGCCTTGTTTACAATACTGTGTACCCAGAAAACCAGGAAAGAGTAGCCAGAGGGAAAAGTAAAACCAAAAGAATGTGATGTAGCAGAAACTAAAGTGTACTCAAATACTCAAGTAGTCAAATATTGGTAAAAGGCAGAATAAGATGAAGACAAAGAAATTCTCGCTGGATTCGGTGCCATGTGCAGTTTCAATTTAGTGAGTGTTGGGGGCAAAATCTAAATTGACATATTAGATACTTCCTGCAAACCTGTTCTCCTCTACTTCCTTGCAAGCAGAACCACTCTGGCCAGCTCCAGTGTAAATCTTGATTGGCCCAAGCCAACCACTATAATCTACTTTCCTCTGGCAATGATTCAATTAGGAATGGGCACATGATACAATTCTGGACAAAGAGATGTGAGGGGTCATCCATTAGAGGATTTCCATAGAGTTCTCTTTTTCTCAGAAAGCAACACAAGAAGGCAGTTCCTCTTCTTCCATTGGCTATTGTCATTTCTGCCGAGACACCTTGTTCTGTGGCAACCATGTTGGCACCAGGCTTAAGGTTAAGCCAACATCAGAGAGGAGGTCAGAGCCAAGAGAATTGCCACAAAGCAGAGCCTGGAGCCCACTCTACTTGTGGGGTTCTTGCTGTTTAAATTCATAAATCTTCACTTGATTTTATGGTTTACTCAGAGTTTTCTGTTATTTAATGCCAAACTCATCCTGAAGATAAAGAGTAGGCTTAAAGGAGATGAAGAATTGGAAAGAGAGTGTAAGTAACATTTTTGAGATTTTCTTTTCTGGGAAGAAAGGTAGAGAAAAGATTTGGCAGCTGAGGGGGATGAAAGATCTAGTGAAGGATTTTTTAAAGATGGGAGACACTCAAGCCAGTTTGTAAGTAGACAAGAATCATTCCATGGAAAGGGAAGAAGGCAGGGCTGCAGGTACAAGCATCTTCTTACCACCTCACTTAAAGTCCACAGCCTTTACCAAAGTCTCCCCTACTGATCTTCCTGATGCCTTCACAAGGAAGATCCACCAGTTCTTACACTATTGCTTCCATTGTCTGAATATAATTCATTGCATACGCCCTCCCTAGCTGTCTGTTGGCAGAACCCCCTCAGCCATCCATGAGCATTTTCTTTGTCTAGAAAAAGGAGCGATGGCTGGTCCCTGCAGGCTGATCCCTCTAGGACAAGGTCTGCTGAAGGGAGGCTGACAGAAGCCCAGCTTTACATTCTCTTGAGGTTCTTCCCAAGGCAATCTCATCTGACAAATGTTTACTTAGCCTCACAGAGAAACAGGCTACCCAAGAGCCGAGCTTTGCAGTTATTAGCTTATCCTCCAAGCCGAGCTTACTCCTAAGCCACACTTCACTGAGGGGTACAGGGGGCTCAACTTAATGAAGTTTGCCGTTACTTAACCCTTTCTTCCTTAACATTCCACTCCCTAATTACAATCACACAAAAGGACATGTGCGCATGCCTGTTGGAGTATGTACCTCCTCTCTTCCAAAATGGAAAGCCTAGTGCCCAAGTCAGCAGCTCTCTCCTTTTCCTAGCCACCTGGAGGCATATGCAAATTAACTCAGGCTACAGGGCCTTTCCCCAGGGGAACAGAAACATTCAGTCCCAGCTGGGGCTTAAGCTGAAAATCAGACAACGTATTTTGTGAACAACTAAATGATGACCTAAAGAGGCATTACTGCAAAGCATTTCCAGTAAAAATATAAAAACCATGCAAAGGACCAAGTCAAAAACAATGCTGATTTGCCTCTTTATTACTTCCTGTCCAGAGTAATAATTTATTCTGCATTTTGCTTCCCCTATTCATTTAGCAGTAAAACAATATATGTAGCCTAAAACATTTGACACCCGTGCTATGAGACAGAATTTACAGTCATATAGAAACACCTGGTAAAAGCCAGACAACTGGGTTTCATTTCCCTATTAAATTTCAACAATTCGTTAACCCAAATACTACAATTGACCAAAATATTTTAAATATCTAAAACCAGCTCCCTCTGTTGATTAAATTTAAATTGATTTTCTAATTCTTATTTTACCACATGTTCTTGCTGATGTCAGTTTGGCTAAAATACAGACTACGTTTAAGTAAAGAGAAACAAACCAACCAAATACTCACTTTTTAAAATCTCTGCACTTACCTATAATCACTAGGAATGAGATTTTCCACTTAGAACAAGAATTTAAACTAACTCACACTTGAAAATTTTTAATGATTTTGGAGTAAAGCAATCTAATACTAAATTTATTTATGTTCTAGTATTATTGTGTTAAAGTCTGCACCTGTGCATACTTCAAGATTTTTTTTTAGTTCCCTCACATTTTTTTTTTTTAGAATAAGGTGGTTGTTAATTAATCAATTATTTTGTAATGATCTTTCTCTTGATGATGAGTCTTTGCAATGAACATAAATGAAATATGGTTGTCAAATACTCCTTTTGGGATTCTTATCTGAGAACTGCCCTTTCCTGTGGGAGTAATTTCCATAGATATGGTCTTGTTGATTTTACTCTCTTGGCTACATTTGATTGGTCCAAGGATAGATACCTGGCTAAGCTGCGCCAATCAGGTTATTTCTCACAGATATTTGAAATTAGCCATTCTAGTTGGGCTTTATAGATACTCAAGAGGATGGAGGGAGACTGAGCAGACAGAAAAGCAAAGGTAAGAAAAAAATGAAGCACACTCTCAGAGAGAACAGAAATAAAAGATCCATGGAGCCTCACAAAGAGAGGTAAGGAGGGAGAGACAGTGTGGTTTCTGGTGGCCTTTCAGCATCCAGCTGGTGCCCCCTAAGGCTCTCTTTAGACCGTTGGTTCTGATAATGCCCTTGCAGTCTTGTGTCTCTTTTTAGCTAATGTAAGTTTGAATGAGTTTCTGAAATTTTGAATTAAATCTTCTCTAAAATTACAATGAGGCCCATGGGGCCTATTAAAATATGGAAAACAACTGGAAACAACAACCCTAAATTTCCACAATCTATGCTAGTTGATTTCCAGGGTCTGTTCTTTATTTCTTTGATGTATCAAGCACCTATACAGACTGAACAATGCTTTTAAAATGTTTCTGACCACAACACACAGAGTGACCTCACCAAAGTGGCAAAATGAAAGTTTTTTTTACCACCTTCCCTCCAAAGAACACCAATTCTAACAGTCATCCAAGGACAAAAATGCCCCCGTGGAAGTCCACAAGTCCAATGGAGAAGTTCCAGCACAATACTGGAGAAAAGAAAGTGATGTTGGACACATTAAAGAGGGTAAGAGAAAACAGTTTTACTTTACCTGTGTTGCACACACACACACACCCTAAGGCAGGCAGCACAGCTCAGTGCCAAGAGAGACCTACTTAGCCCATGATTTCTACCATGAGAGAAAGTGAGAGTGTGAGCGAGCACTCAGCTTCCTCAGTTATGCAAGATGCTGCCAAAGAGATCCACTTCTTTCTCACCCACCCAGAATACTGAGTGCTGCATAACTGAAGTGGCATGGTGGGGGTGTGGGGCACAGGGGCAGGGAGTAGCTGTTAGAATAGTGGACAGGGCTCTTGGAAGACATCAAAGGGCAGAGATTATATTAACTATGTCATGGACTTCATCATGAAACCCACTTATGAGCTGCTGAGCTGCCTCTCCTGTGGATCTCCCAACTGGCCCACAGGTACCGCCAATGCTCCTCACCCTCACATACCACCGCTCCACAACTGGCTTCCTGCGTATGCCCTAGAGAGCAGCAACAGTAAGCCTTTGCAGACAGCTAGTGAGCACAAACAGAAAGCTAGTTCAGCCCTGCAGAATTGGGAAAAAGCAAACAACATTGAACATTGATCAAACAGGAGGCTGTCTCACCCAGCCTGGCTTTGCATACAACCTTACACACATGCACACACACACACACACACACACACACCACACACACCCCAAGGGAAAAAGAAGCATGGAACATGCATATCCACAGAAAAGATTTGAGAAAGCCTCAGAATCCCTGACGGCACTGACAGACGGTACTTCTCTCCCAAAGCCAGTCAGAAAAGACTGAAGGAGGTGACTGCTTCCTCAAATGCAAAGACAGCAATGTAAGACTACAAGAAACATGATACTCGCAAAGGAATACAATGATTTTTCTAGTAACTGACCCCAAAGAAAGGGAGAACTGTGTTTTTCCCAGTAAAGAATTCAAAATAGCTATTATAAGGAAGCTCAGTGAACTACAAGAAAACAGAGAAGACAATTCAGTATAATCAGGAAAATAATATATAAACAAAATGAGGAATTTAACAGAGAGATAAATTAAGAAGGACAAAACAGAAAGTCTAGAGGTAAAGAATACAACTAATGAAATGAAAAACAATATAGAGCACATCAACAGCAGACTGAATCAAGTAGAAAGAATCTGTGAAGTAGAAGACAGGTCCTTTGAAATTATCCAGAGGAGAACAAAAGGGGAAAAAAATGAAAAAGAGTGAATAAAACCTAGGTGAACTATGGGACACCATGAAAAGAAACATTCTATGCATTATGGGGTCCCAGAAGAAGAGAAGGATAAAGGGACAGAAAGCTTATTTAAAAAAATAATGACTGAGAACTTATAAAATCTGGGGAGATTTTAGACACCCAAGTTGACAAAGATCATAGGTCCCCAAAATATTTCAATTCAAAAAGATCTTATCTAAGACATTATAATAAACATTCTAAATTCAAAGACAAAGAGAACTTTAAAAGTAGTAAGAGAGAAAAAAAATTCTCAGAAAAGGGAATTCCCACAAGGCTATCAGTGGATTTTTCAGCAGAAACCTGGAAGGCAAAAAGAAGGAGAAATGACATAGTCAAAGTACTGAAAGGAAAAAACTGCGAACCAGTAAAACTTTACCCATCAAAGTTGTCCCTCAGAAATAAAGGAGAGAAAAAGACTGTTTTCAGACAAGCAAAGCTGAGTGAGTTCACAAACACGAAAACTCCCTCACACAAAAACATGTTGAAAGGAGTTCTTCAAGTCGAAATGAAAGGGTGCTAGTTGCAACGTGAAGACACATGGTAAAGGTAAGTGTACAATCAAATTCCGAATACTCTAATCTGAATTATTAATCACTTAGCTCTGATGTAAATGTCAAAGGACCAAAGTATTACAATAACTGTACATAACACTAAAAGATAGAAATTGTGACATCAGAAACAAAATGTGGCAAGGGTAGGATTTTTATATGTGATCAAAATTAAGTTGTAATCAACTTAACATGGACGGTTATCTCTGAAGGATGTTTTATGCCAAAACCTACAGTAGATACATAAAAGAGAAAGAGAAAGGACTCAAAGCCTACCACTACGAAAATCATCAATTTGCAAAGGAAGACAGCTATGAAGGAATAAAGGAACAAGAGAACAAAGCCTGAAAACAATAAGGTGGAATTAGTAAATTCTTTCCTATCAAGAATTATTTTAAATATGAATGGATTAAATTCTCCAATAAAAAAGCATAGAATGCCTGAATAGATTTTTAAAAAATAATAAAACCAAGATCAAATTGCACAACAATATTTATGATTTTAACCATCTATGGAGCACTTGCTATGTGTCAGGTACTGTACTGGGTACCTTAAATATTCTCTTTTGTATTTGCCTTTAATTCCTTAATAGCATCTATCTTAGATATTTATAGATAGAGAAATTAAGGCTCAGAGAGGTTATGTAATGGGCTTGAGTTTGCAATTAATAGACAGATAAGTCAGGTCTGTTTGACTCCAACACCTTTCAAAAACTATTTCTATTTTATCATGGAGTGGCAGGATTCAAACAGGGTAAACCCTGAAGTTGGTAGAAAGAGTCATAAACTTTGAGACCAAAGGATGCTGTAATTAAAATAAAATTCTCTATTACTGGCCACACCAAAGGAGATCTTCTCAGAAAGACTTGTAACTTGATTGTAATACAAATTTTTAATGCTGTACTCAAAAGAGTACCCAAATATCAGTGTTTTTGTTGACGTAATACTATTTTCAATCAAAAATTTTGTGCACCCTTCTTGACCCTGTCACCAAACCCTTTCTCTGCCCCTTCTTTCTGCTTCCTTGACACCCTTCTCACAAACCCGCCTCTCGTTCAGTCAGTCCCTACCAGGCTCCTGCATCCCCCTATCTCTTCTTCTACCATCCCCCATGCCTCCCCTCCAAAGAGGCAGATCTCTCTGCTGCAGAAGAGACTAGGCACATTTCTCCAGCATTAGGAGAGAGAATTCTGATGCAACCAAGGTCCTGAAAGCTTACTCCAGTGAGCTGAACAAGACAGAAGGATACTGCAGCATGTGGATTGGGAGACTCCAGGAGACCACTCTGACTGCAGCCCCCTTCCAGACAAAGGGGCTGAAGTCCAACAGAGCAGCCACACTGGAAGTGACCACAGGGATATTTCAACAGATGTAATCTTTTTCTATTAATGCAATAAATATGCAGTTTCAATGGTTTTTATTTTACAAATTCTGAGATAAATACAAAAACACCAATATTGTCATTATGCAGTCACTAACCTGTACACATGGTACTGATGAACATAATTGCTTTATCAATTCCTGCGAAGGGGCCCAGGATACCTTCATTACATGGAAGGCATGAATTTAAAATACAACTGGTGGAAGGAACTATAGGTTTTAAAATAGTGTGATGTCTGAGAATCGTCATGCACACACGCACATGCACACACCCACACACACACACACTGGACTAAACTCAAGAAGTACAAACAGAAAATGGCTTTATTTGTCTCCTAACACCGTCCTTTAACGTGCCTTTCAGGATCTCTTTTGTTAGCGTCTGGACTACTCAGGAAGATCTAAGGCTCTTGTGGTTATATGAATAGTCTCATTTAGGGACATTCTAAAAAGTCCAACCCATAGTAAACAAAAAACCTCACATTTAATTAAATACTTCCCTCACCCCCCAGGCCTGACCTGTGATTGAGGATCAATATTGGTAAGAAGGCATCTGTGGTCTGCAATTTTACCCTCTTATTCCACATTATCCATCTCATCTTCTGCCACTTTGGGACTGGGTTAATGAGGGAAGTTCTTTTAACTTAGGCTGGTGCAGTTTGTCATCTCTCTTGACTAACTTAGCTGGCCAGTGTTAAAAACGTTACGTCTTCAGAGGGGAAACGTTTGTGGGTTCTTCAGAGGCTCCTGTGCTCCTTTGTAGTGCATGGTTCCCCAATGTAGATAATGTACTCTCTGGCTAATTTATTGTGATCTACCTACCCTCTCAGCTCCTGACCCCTGGAGATAACCACCACTTCCTCATACTGTTGGAGTCCTGGAAGTCAGCCCTCTGGGACAGGGCCCCATCAGGGCAGCTCAAAGCTCACTGCCTACTGCAGAGTACACTTGGCCAGGGAACACTCACATCTATGCCTCACCAAAGTATCGCCCTCTCTCTTCTGCACACCATCACAATCTTTTTCATCCTGCCTCCAATTCTCAGAATTCTAAGGACAGGAAGTAAACACCAGTATCTGTTTACTAAAATCACCCCTAATCCCACCCCACCCTCCACCTCACACTCCAGAGTCTGTATGTCAGGCTTCCCAGAAACTCTCTTCGGCCTCAATTCTGGCTCCATGGAAGCACAGGAGCTGTGATTCCTTGTCAGCCCATCACTTAACTATATCACTCCATCCTAGGCAGACTATGAAATGAGCCTCCTTTGAGGTTAGAGGTGCATAACAGAGGCTCATAGTCACAAGACCAGCTCAGTCATCTTTTAGGAAGCTCTAAAAGTATGTTTAACAACATCCTTTAGAAAAGAGAGAAGTACTTATCACCAACTTTGAAAATTTAGCCAAAATTCTGAGCCGTCAGAAAAATCCCATTCCACATCCTTTTATTAACAACAATTCGGTTCTGTTTCTTACACAGTTGCTGGTTACTAGGGTGTGTTCACACCGGGAAAAATTCATTGAGCTCTGTGCTTATGCTTTGTGTACTTGTCTTTGTGCAGCTTATGCTTGCATAAAAAGTTTACTTACAAGAAATGATACTGGAGAGGATTCAAACCGGTACAGAATGTAGAATATAGAATGCCTCCTCTAATGACCATGCCAAAATGATAACAAAACTGCAGAGCAACCAGTATGCAAAGTCACCAGAGGTCTAAACAGAAACCCTATAACTAGGTCACCTCAAATAACAGGTCACCTCAAAACAGTAGGAGGGGTGGAGACACAAAATGGCCTGGTCCTACAAACACGTGTCGTGATCAAGAATGGGGGGAGGGAGTATTGTGGCTGCAGAGCCCCGTCCCCACCTGAGAAGTGATAGGTCCCGACCACATACTGGGCTCCCCTGCCCAGGGTTCCAGTGCCTGAAAGAGAAGTCCCCACAACTTATCACTGTGAAAACTAGCAAAGGCAGCAGCTGAGGGAAAGGAAGGACTGCAGGAAGCGGAAATTATCCTCTTAAAGGACCCACACCAGACTTACTCACTGATGGATTCACTTGGTTCTGAGCTCTAGTTCTGGGGTAGCTGCTTGAGCAGCTCCAGGGACATATGGGGAGGCACTAAGCTGTCAGGCTTCAGGTTGAGGGTTGGAGGGGGAGCTCGCCCCCAGACAGAGGTGCAGGCAGAAGCCATTGTTTCTTTGTTGAGCCCTCTCCCTTCCTAGCCTGCAGACATAGGTGCCACCAATCTGGATAACACAGGTCTCTCTGCTCAGAGAATTCTGAGACTCCTCCTCTCCCAACTTGTGGGCCCACCCCAGCCGCTTCTAGTTATTTATTCGATACAAACGGGCTGTCTTGGCCCCTGCTGTGAACTTTCATAAAATCTCTCAAAGGCTCACAAAACCCAAAGCAGCAGCATCTGGCCTTGCCATGCCCGGTACCTCTTGCTGAGCAGCTCAAAGCAGTGCCCCAATGTCAGCTGGCCTCAGTTTCTGACTTGGCCCACCCAAGCCTGATACAGGTGACAGCATATGTGGATTGCTTGGTGACTCTTACCAGATGGCCTTGGAGGTGTACAGGTCACGGCTGAACTTGGCCTGCAGCAGGACCCCTCCCAGATCTGTGTCAATGGGCCCCACAGCACACCTACCACATAAAACCATTCTACTAAGACCAGGAGACTTAGGAGCCCTACCTAATATATAAAAACAGACACAGAGAGGCAGCCAAAATGGGAGAACAAAGAATCATGTCCCACATGAAAGAATATTACAAAGCTCCAGAAAAAAGAAGTCACCAAAATGGGACAAGCATTTGGACAATCTACCAAATGCAGAGTTCAAAACACTGGTTATAAGGATGCTTGAGGAACTTAGGAGAAGGCTAGATCAACTCAGTAAGAACTTTAACAAAGTGGTAAAAAAATAAAATAAAAATGGAGATAGAAAATATAATAGTGAGCCAGTCAGAAATGAAGAATATAATACTTGAGATGAAGGGTACATTAGAGAGAATCAATAGAGTGGATGAAATAGAGGATCAAATCAGTGACGTAGAGGATGCGGTAGCAGAGGACACCCAAAAAAACAGGGAGACAATAGAACGCAAAAAATGAAGCATCAAGCATAACAACATTCACATTGTATGAGGTACCAGAAGGAGAAGAGAGAGAACAAGGAATTGAAAACCTATTTGAAGAAATAATGACAGAAAACTTCCCTAACCTGGTGAGGGAAATAGACATATAACTTCAGAGAATCC